>CM067264.1:4386147-5589644 GCA_034195605.1 Santalum album | reverse complement strand
ATTTTAGGCTAATGGATCAATTATACGAATAAAGTTAGATGACTTCTCTTACAAACTATGCCCAGTTTGAAGAATTACTTCAGGAGCCATCCAATATGGGGTACCCTTCATTGACTTTGCACCAGTCATGGTAGCCTGTGGAAACATTTATCATTAGAGGCGACATTCAAGTTCTTCAGAACATTGAGAAATTAAAACGTAAAATAATGATGTTCTTACCAACTCGACAACTTTTTTCGATGCACCAAAGTCTGCAAGTTTAATGCAACCCTTATTGTCAACGAGGATATTTGCCCCCTACATGAAAAACGCCTGTCATTAGATAGAGAAACAGAATCTTGTGACAAACGATTGTTTTCTTATAATCCATCTGAAAATTAAGCAAAGGCACCTTGATGTCTCTGTGCATGATTCCATTCTTATGAAGGTATTCTAGTCCCAATAAAAGCTGTTTTGTATACATTCTTATTACCTGTTAACACAACAACTTGTGTAATTAAAATCAACATATAAAACCCTAAAAGGATTTGAAGGGTAAGAATTGCTTACAGGTTCAGGGAAGGACCCAAATTTCCCTAAAAGTGAAGAGATCGATCCACCAGGAATGAACTCTAACAAAATATTCAATGATTCAGCCTCTCTTGCAGTTCCCAAATATCGCTGAAACAACAGATTAAAGTAATTACATGGAAACAATTCATAATTTCCCAAAGCAACACACTATACTCACAACAATATTTGGATGTGATAAATTTTTTAGAAGCTTCACTTCTTCCTCCAGCTCTCGAATGTGAGCCTGTAACGATATATATAAAGAAACTTGCTTACAGATCAACTACAACCACTATTAGTGCTTCAAATACCTAACCTTAAGCAGAATCCAGAAAAAAAGAAATAAAAAACTCCAACATTTACCTGCGTTTTCTCCTTTGAAGCACTACCTGCCGCAATGGAAACCTGCAACAATATACTACATCAACACCAGAAGATAGAAACAAACCGATAAATGAGAACAGATCATTCAATTAGAGCATAGATCGACCTGCTTGACTGCGAGAAGCTCTCCGGAATCGAGATTCATACCCATATAAACCCGGCCAAAGGCTCCGCACCCAATCAGTTCCCCCTTCCTCCACCGGATCGACGAGGATTCATCTTTTGGGGGCCGAGCCGGGGACGGGCGCTTGGGGAAAAGTCCTATTCGTGATTTGCGAATACTGGAACCGATTTTCTCGACGAAGCCTCCAAATCCTCCACCATCGTCACCGCCGCCGCGGAAGACTAGGGATCGACGAACTGATCCGTAGATGTCTTGCATCACTGTGAAGTGGGGACTGTTTGGAGAGGTCGTGGTGGTACTGCGGTGAGGGTTTTGAGGGCTCCAACGGTTGAATTTCCTTTTTGAAAGAGTACGGACATAGAAATAGTAAATTTGAAGGAGGGAAAGGGGCCATTTTTCGAAAAATAAATAGAATATAATAAAGAAAAAGAAATGGCGTTTATAATCGTGACACCTGTCCGAGGGTGTTGCTTTGTAACAAATCTGAGCATTTCTCGTGTTTTGAAGATCTTTAACATGCGTGCCCCTGATTTTGCATTCATCTCATCGCCAACTCACATTTTCTATTATATTATTAAATAACTCTATTAATCCCAATCAAATTCCACCCGAAATTTGATTTGATCAAGTAGTAAGGAACTTTCATACGACTTAAAAATCAACATTTAATTCCTTGTACTTTCATTAGAGTTGCAATAGTTAATTTTTTTCGTTAAAGAAGCAGTTACTGCATCAAGTATTATCAAATGGTGAAAAAGGATTTTAACGTTTCAAAATATTTTTACCAGAATACAAATTAAAGAGTTTTGTACAAATATTTGGAGACATTGAAGCTTGATTTCATCATTTTATAAAATTTGGGATGCACAAATTATTATTTTTAGCAGAAAAACAAAGTGTTCTATCTCAAATGAAAGCATAGAAAAGTAAATGCTAGTTTTCAAATCATAAGAAAATTTCTTATAACTTGATCAAATCACAAGGAATGAAGTGCAATTTACCCAAAATTTTAAAAATTGCCAACACTTAGATGAAAATAAGCCTGTCAATAGATCAGGTCTAGACTTGTACCCGTTCAGATATATATATACAATGCAATCTCCATTTTTATGTGTTTTTGTAAAGAAAAAGTATATTAACCATTTTTCTCCCAATTTCAAGAAATGGACCTATCCCATGGCGGAACCCTCCTCCGCCACTTCCAACGCGAGGTGCATCGCCGCCGAGAACCGGCGGTGGTGATCCGCCTGTACCGACCCCACCTCTCACCGGAGGAGATGGAAATGCTGGAAGCTCTCAATTCGACTGGTTTCATCATGAACAGTGTTCTCCTCCGGTCACTCGACCTCCCGCCGTCTCCTCTGCCTCCATCTCCGCCGTCATCTCCGCCGTCTCCGACGCCGCACGTGACCGGTTTTGTGGTTTTCACACTCGCCCGCGCCGCTGAGATGTTGGGCCTCATCATTTTTGCAGCCGGAGGATTGGCGTCGGCGGTCATGTTGGTGGGAATTCGGGGAACTTCCAGGGTACCACCGCCGCCCCCTCCCGCCACCCTACCTCTTTCCATCTCCTCCTTTCCGCCCAGCTCGTCATCCCTCTATGCTGGCGGAACCATCCCCATTTTTCCGATGGTTCCTCAGGTGGAGGAGGTTCCAACGGAGGTATTTTTCTTCTTCATCATCTTTCTTTTCTTCTTTTATCTAATGTTATTCATGATGATTCTATTTTTCTCGAAAAGATAGGTTACGTTTACAGAAGTTTTTTTTTAAGTTAGAGGATGAAAAAATTCTGATTCTCCTTTTCTCGATTTGTTTTTCAGCAGACAGATTGGATGACGGTGATAGAAGATGATATTTATTTTCTTGATTTGTTTCACGTCAGCGGATGGATTGATGAATAATGATTCTGATTTTTTTTTATGGGTATTTCTAGTTGATTTAGCTTTTATGTTCGGACTTATTGTACTAAATTTGTTTGCTTTTCAAATTTAAAATTTGATTTTGGTTTAATTTCTGCTTTCTTACTTGTCTTTGCTACGATTGACAAAGCCTCCCAAATTCCAATTTTTCTAACCCGGCGTGCCAAGGACTGATCTTGCTAGGGCTGTCAGCAAGGGCCCGCCTCTTCTTGTTCGCAGATTGAAAAACCACATTAGTCCCTGTTTTAATTTCTAGAAGGATTTCCTCCGATCAAATGATAAGGTCGTGGCCTCTTTCAAACGTTCCACGTCCATATTGGCTCAAGATCATGACAAACTCAAGGGATCAAATGTAGCAATATTACGGGAATACGGGGTGCTGGCGTTGAAAAGGTACGGTTCATGGTTCCATAAGGTTCATAGTCCTGAAAGATTCATCCTTCTCACCCTTTCTTCCCCCTAATATCTGTGTCCTTAATTTCACTTCCTCTGTGGCAGGTCATGTTTTCAGCAATTTCTGTTCTTCAGGGTTTCAAGGGAAGCCAAGTCTTGCACCGAAAGGTATCGATTTTTTATCCATCTATGAATCAGTTTTACATTACATTACATTAATAAAATTCTTTTTTCTTTTATCCGAAAAGGACATTAATGAAATGGAAACAAATTTAATATAACTTTCAGTGTTATGTTTCGTCAAAGTAAGATTTACTATAGTTTTTTAAAGAAAATTAATATGGAGAAAAAGTACCCCAAAAAATGTAGTTAAAAGGATTTAAACTTGAAACCGTCATCTTCTTTACAAAAACCCATTGTCATATTGGCTATATGTTCAATCTAACATTTAATTGTTTGAATTTATAATAAATTAAGTGAAATCGCACTCTCCAAATGTGATTTTAAAAATCGCATTTGGGAAGTGCGATTTCTCTTTTTGCGCAACTGTCAGTACGTGTCAGAGTTTGTCAGACGTGGGCTCCCTTAAAATCGCACTCTTCGAGTGCGATTTTATAAAAATAAGTTATTTTTAGAAAACGGTGAAAAGGTTGGCGATATTTATAAAACGTTTTTTTTAAAAGATTATTCTGAGAAAAAAATTCTGAAATTTCAGCCCTGAAGGGTTTTATGTAAATATATACATAATTTGCTCGGGAGATGCACACAAGACATTGGTGGACGCGGTTGATTGGGGTTGTGGATAGCGCGACCCAACCCCTCCAATTGCATACGCATTATTCTTACATATAAACCCAAAACACACACACACTCTCTCTCTCTCTCTCCTTCTTCAAGGTTTTGATTAAATATACACACGACACAGAGAGGTTCTTGCATGGATATGTTTATGTTTATAAACTAATAAATAAGTATCTCCCCTCACTGCAGTGGAGAGAAAAATGGTGGTATCATCATCAGGTGGTTGCCGGATCACCCTGTCGGCGACCGGCGTGCCACGTGGAGCGTCTGGATTGGCGGGGAGGAACTGGAGACCGGTGGGATTCTGCCATGGAGGAGAGTTGATGGGAAAGAAACTGAGCCTTCATCATCAAGCTGCGAAGGCTCACGGTAAGCTGCGTAGGCACCGCCACATCTGTATGTCTCTCACCGCCAATTTCGCCGCTGGGGAAGCCAAGGTGAGATTTCATTTCATTTTTCTGTAAAACTTTTGTACATTTGGATTTGGGCCTCGTTGATGATTTGGGCCACGCACACAAGTTGTCAAACTGAGGCCCATTACATAATTTGGGTGTTAATTAGGAAAAAGCCCCCCTATAGTTAAGCGATTTTAGAATTCGCCCCAATTTGTATTTTCTATTCAGATGAGTCACTTTGTGTGATGGCAGTTGAGGGACTTGAGCACGGAGAAGAAGGATCCGAGGACGGTGGTGGCGGTGATACTAGGAGGAGGAGCTGGCACTCGTCTTTTCCCTCTCACCAAGCGCCGTGCCAAACCTGCCGTAAAACCCTCTCCTCCTCCTCCTTATTTTATACTCAATTCATTCACAAAACCCCAATTGGCAATGGATGGAACTCACCCCACATTTTATCTACTAATGTTATGTCTGAATTTGTTTTGTTTATGGAATGAGAATGGGAATAGTAATAACAATGCAGTGAACAGGGGAATGACAACTTAATTCCCTTTTATGGTATTGGAATGAGAATCATTGTCATTTCCATTCATTCCTTCCATTCAAATATGTCCACTTGCAAAGAGAAAGGCATTGCAAGAGCCCACTCTGTCTTATCCAGATTCGATTCTTTGGGTCACCCATCTTAGATTTACCTCATTCGAGCCCTTAGTGGATTGCTTGCCCTTAAGGTATGAGGGTGTTCATCAGTAACTAAGTAAATAAACACTTTTTGGAAGAAAAAGCATGCTAGGTTACCCAAAAAAAACAAAAAAAAAAAAATTTGAATATGAGTAAGCTACAATGGATTTTATATCACTTTATATGTTATATTTGCGCGTGGTATGTTATTTGGGTAAGATATATAATGTAGGTTCCAATAGGTGGCGCCTATAGGCTGATTGATGTACCGATGAGCAACTGCATTAGCAGTGGGATCAACAAAGTCTATATCGTCACTCAGTTCAACTCTGCCTCACTCAATAGGCACCTCTCACGAGCCTACAACTTTGGCAACAACTTTGGAGGTGGTTATATTGATGTATGATCCATACTCCCTCCATTCATGCTGTTTGTGTGTGTTTGTCTCTTCAAGGCTCCATATCGAATGAAATGGAATGGAATGAACCTAAAAATGTAAATCATTTCTCGAGTGGCTAGTATGCATATTGATATAGAAAAAGAGTGCTACTTTTAAGATTGAATCACTTTTTCAATCTGTTTATGTGTTCTTTGCAGGTTCTAGCAGCTACTCAAACCCCAGGGGAGGCAGGAAAGAACTGGTTCCAGGGTACTGCAGATGCTGTCCGACAGTTCCATTGGCTTTTTGAGGTATCCGAAATTGGCTCCACGTTTCCTTGAGCGATGTCGTACAGTATGGAATTATCTATAGTAATCAAGACATTCTATGAGTCCCTTGTGAATTGAAGCAAAGTTGATGGCACCGATAAGTTTATTTTCCACACAAAGAGAACGTTTTAACTCTCCCATGTAATCTCTCTATAACATGAAATGACTCTAGTCTTCTTTTCTTTGCCCCCTCTTTTTGGTTATCTTGTAGGATGCGAGAAGCAGGGAAATCGAGGACGTGCTAATTCTCTCGGGAGATCACTTGTACCGGATGGATTATATGGACTTCGTTCAGGTAAACTCATTTGGTGTCTTCTTCTCATTGAAGCTCTTTCATCCATTTCACGTATCAATCCTTCAGCATTTTAAAGGTGGCTGCTTCATTTCCAGAATCATCGGCAGAGTGGAGCTGACATCACCATTTCTGCTGTGCCGATGGATGACACGTAGGTTGTCTTTGCGCAATCAAGCTTTGTATTCTCACTACCATATTTTTTTCAAGTCTCTATTTTTCATTTCCTTGATAGGCGTGCCTCGGATTTTGGTTTAATGAAAATAGACAGTAAAGGAAGGGTCCTTTCCTTCAGTGAGAAGCCCAAAGGAGAAGATTTGAAAGCAATGGTAATGTCTAAACTAGTTTGAAGGTTTAGATCTTAAAATCTGCATATTTATGGTAATGCCAATGATGAATGATTTAGGAAGTGGATACAACAGTGTTGGGGCTGTCAAGGGAGGAGGCACAGAAGAAGCCATACATTGCTTCAATGGGAGTCTATGTGTTCAAGAAGGAAATACTTCTGAATCTTTTGAGGTACTGATTACTTGAATCAGTTCAGGAAATACGTACAATATTATAAGGTGGATCTTATCAAAGAACCAAATATTAAGCTGAATCCATTTCAATCATCGACTGCTCAGTCTTTTTTTTCTTTCCTCCCATTTTTGCCGGGCCAGATGGCGTTTTCCAACTGCGAATGACTTTGGATCAGAGATAATCCCTGCCTCAGCTAAGGAATTTTTCGTAAAGGTCTGGATCAAATCTTTGAAGTCGATGAAAACCAAGGAGTCTTCTCCAATCTCCTCAAGAATAGAATATTACATGATCAAATCATTTTTGTTTAAATAAAAATGCGAACTCGACACTCCTACAATTAATGCGTGAAGTGGAGGACTTTCTTTTGTAGGCTTATCTCTTCAATGATTATTGGGAAGATATCGGTACGATCAGATCCTTCTTCGAGGCTAACCTTGCTCTCACTTCACAGGTAAGAACCGAAAACTTATGCGCCAGTATCACAAGAATTTAGCCAGATTTTAGACATGAGTTAGGTGCATTGTTTTATGCTCTTATGTTTCTTTTTATAACTTTCAGCCACCAAAGTTTAGCTTTTATGATGAAGCAAAGCCTACGTACACCTCGAGAAGAAACTTACCACCATCGACAATTGACAGGAGTAAGGTTAGCAAATTACAACGTTCCGTTAATATGCAATTTACCTTCTTAATTGAAAAGTTACGGTAACATCCATTTTGATCTCACCAGGTTTTCTCCATTAACTTTGTTTTCAAGGTCTGACATTCTGTTTGTGATGTTGTTCTCCAGATTGTTGATTCTATTGTCTCCCATGGAAGCTTCTTGTATAATTGCTTCATAGAGCACAGCGTTGTTGGCATTCGATCCCGAATCAACTCGAATGCACACTTAAAGGTCATTTCTTATTACAAAATATATTGTCACCCAGATGCTCAGTTATCTCGTCTCAGACAACATTGCTCCTTATGTTGATCCTCATATATATATATATATATATATATATATATATATATATGTATGTATGTATATCTATGTATGCCAAATCCCATGCAAGTTGCTTCAGTGCTTTAAAATGAGACAGACTAAAGCTTTTGTATAAACAGGATACGGTGATGCTTGGTGCGGACTACTATGAAACGGGTGCTGAGATCGCGTCGCTGTTAGCTGAGGGAAGAGTTCCAACAGGAATAGGAGAAAACTCTAAGATCAAGTAAGCAGATTAAATCAAAACAAACCCTCTCGTCCCGTTTTGTTTTCATCAAGAGGTTTTACCATTTTGCATGACTCTTATTATTATGTTATGCAGAGATTGCATTATCGACAAGAATGCGAGAATTGGGAAGAATGTGATCATTTCAAACTCAGAGGTAAGATTCTTTGGAATTGTACTTGAAGATTTAGACAACATAAAAGAAAAGGAAGACTCATCAAATGAAGTCTTAAACTAGGCTGTGGTTGAAGTAAATCATGCTCAGCCAGCGCCGGTCAATTCTTGGTTATTTTAAGAACCATCCAAACAGATTATTTGAAGGCAATGAATGTAAAGCTGGTAAATTGAAAATCAATGCTTGTGTTTGGATGAATCTGCAGGGCGTGCAAGAGGCCGATAGATCTTCAGAAGGGTTCTACATCCGTTCGGGCATTACCATCATACAGAAAAACTCGACAATCAAAGATGGAATTGTGATATAATCCCTTCTTTTCCCCTTTCTGGGTTGAGATTTGAGCAAGCTTATTCATTCTTGACAATGAGAATGCAACACACACAACAGATGCAGAGATATATTTATCATCTCCATTGTGGATGCTCACTGTCGATGCTGTAACAAGACGGAAAAAAATAATAATGTGGATGTGTAAACTTTATTTAGCAAAGATTGATGAGCTAATACTTTTAATTCCAACGTTGAGAGAGTACTTTTCCCCAGTTTTTTTTTTTTTGAATACGTATATGTGAATCCCTTCACTGGTTGTGGCTAATCCCGTTTTCAACATCTCAACCTTACGAATTAATAAGTAAAAATAGGGAGAAAATTGTACACACTACAAATCGAGGTCACGCGAAACACTAAAAGATTAATTCGTCACATTGAAACAATAATTCATTCTCAAATCTCTGCAATACAAACCGCTCCTCAGAAGTTATGAGATTGGTGATGGTGCATTTTTTGTCTGAAAACGGCTTCCTCCCCGTCCTACCAGCCCGATGAAGGTAATCAACTGCAGTTCTTGGCAGATCAAAATTGTATATATGGGTCGTCTCGGGTAGGTCAACCCCTCTTGCAGCTATGTCCGTCGACACGAGAAGATAACCCCTCCCTTGTCTCACTTCCTGCATGTGTTTCATAACGCATCAAAATACAAAGTACAAAGAAAAGAAACGAGGATTGGAACTTTTCTCTGAATATTTTACGTTCCCAAAACATGCAATTGCCCTAAGTTGCATCTAAAAGAAATCTTCTCTATATTTCAAGGCGATGGAACTCTTGGTTTTACCAAGTAAAGTGGCAAAAGAGAGATCATAAAGTTATTCGATCAAAAAGAGAACAGAATAATCTTACTGAAAGAGAAGCTGCCCGCAAATTGAAATTCATCTCTCCCTCAAGAAGATGGACATCAAGAGTTTCCACATACGAAGCCTTTAATAAATCAATTAAGAGAGTGGTAGATGGAGCATTTCCAGTTTTCTTTGATTTCTCGGACTACACAAAACAACAAAGCATTATATGCAGAGACAGCAATTAAGGAACAATCATAATTATTTGTTTTAGGAAAAACAAAATTATGTGCAATATGTGCTTATTCTCAAACCCAGTATAGGGCCAGATATGCATATCTAGAAGTCAGTGGTTTTAGATCAAATTTTTAAATCATCTGCCTGATAAGATCCACTCACAGCTTCAATATAAAGAATTTAATGCACAGTCGACTCTTTTTTGGGGCGGGAGGGAATGGAAGCCACTAACCTGTTCATTGACAAATACTATGCCAGATTCAGGTCCATGAGACTGTAACAAGGGCAGCAAGGTCTGGTATCTTGCTTTTTTGTTGCAGATCTGTTTATCAACAAAGTATTAGCTCGTCAATGACTAGACCAGTAAACAATCAGGAGATAACTGACAAAGAAGCATGACATAGAATAACCAATAAAAGCAAAATTATGTGACATGAAAACTCAATAATATAAACAACAGGGCAATTGAATGGGGAAAGAGGGGGTGTTGAAAAGCAAGAGAAGTCTCAGTTAGCTTACCACAAATCTATGATGCAGCCGTGCGGGCATGGGCTCAACAGGATTCACATGGATGTGAACAACATCACTCTGTCAAAGGCAAAGATAACAACACAAACGTGATAATAGAATTGTCTTAAACACAAACCTCAAACAAATTGAATCAACAAACCTTGGTCCATTTCTGCTGTATACAGTCATGGAGGAAATGCCTGTGCTGGGGAATGGATGCGCTAGCAAAAACAGTCTGACGGTTATTGATTGATGAATATGATGTCAAAAGCTTTCGAAGAAAGCTGACTTGCTTGGAAGAATTGAATATGGAATCAACCTATTTGCAATAAGTATAATACGTAAATTCCTTGAAAATACAGCAGAAGCCTCCAGCTTTGCTAAAAACCTCTACAAAAGCCAAATACGCCTTGTAGTAAATTTAAGGCCACTGCAATTCATATGCTAACAAATTATCCAATACCCTTAAGCAGATGAATGTCCAGTCACCAACTATTAAATTTTCAAACAAAATAAAATGGAACTAATATAGGAAGCTATTTGGTTATGCTGTTATAAGAATTTGCGCAGAGATAGCTACAGTGGCACTACTATTATTAATAAGCTGTGGCTGTGGCAATCTTTATTTCACACGGAATGTTTAGCTAATTTACAACTGCTCCATATTTGCAAAGGATCCACTGAAAGGAAAATCAGCCACTAGAACTTGAAGTTTTCTTTTAAAATGGATCGTGCTGAAAAAAAATAATGAGTCAAGCGTAACAAAATTAAATACCAAAATTGTATTTCATTTACCTCATCAATTACCAGAACTTGGATTGCCTCCAGCTTAAAAATTCCCTTCTCAAGCGTCTCGCACAAACTCTTAATGGTTGAGACCACTATTGTGGGGGGTTCTGCCTGGAAAATTATGAATTTTGTAAATGCTTCAACTAGATGTGAAGTTCCCTATGTGCGAGATTTTGTGTTGAACATTCTTAAGAACTAACATGCATGTATAGCTCGGGAAAAAGATCAATGAGAACCATGCTTCTGACCGAGATTATATTGGAATACTCAAAATAATGTTTTCCCTTTCCTTTTTTTTTTTTTTTTGCTAATTCAAACATACACACATGAGTGGCACAAGCAGCATCAAGGTAATTACAAGATAAAAACCCACGTTAACACTCCAAAAGGGCCTACCTCTTAGGGAGGTGCAGCCTTAGCATCAAAAGCTACCCCCACACGAGCCAGTGTTGGACAACCCCATTTGCTATTTTGGTAATTTGAAACACACACAAACACCCCACAATGACACTAAAGGCACAGGAAATCAAGGTGGCCACAAGGGCACAAAGTTAAATTACTACAACTTTATTTCTGCATTTCTTTTTAACAATGCATAAATTTTCTTAATGAAAAGGGAAGGCAATGGACTTCAACAAAATCCATTGATTCACCTACTAAGACAGGCCCAAAACTAAATATGAAATGGCCAGAGCTCTTTAAAAAACATAAAGTAAATAATTCTCGCAACAAAACAAGTTAAATAAATCACCTTTAGCCAACTCTTGTGTCTTCTCAACAATCCTCCATCTAGAAGAGCCATAACAGTGCATGACTTCTGCTCCAAGCCTTGTTCTGTAGGCTTGGCAGCCAACATCCGAGCAACTTTTGTAACCTTTCAGGAGATAGCTAAATTAACATGAGAAAATACCTTGTTGTTTCAGAAATCCAATCTTTTGTTGTCACTGATCTTCCAAGATTCTGCTAGCCTGACCGGCCAGAACTCTCTAGAATATATTGTTCAACTATGTAAATATTACTTTGAGTAACTTAGTGAAATTAAGCCCATCAAAGGGTTTCCTATTAGCATGCTGATTTCACAAGTGGGCATTGCAATCAGGGATTACACAGGAGTATATTAAAAGAAATGAATCTTTAATATTCTTACTTGGATGCCAAGTTCCCTAGTAGGCACTACAATCAATGCTTGCACGGCAGATCTTTGAGCGTTTATGACTGCAAATATCAATAAAAGATATGCTAAGGTCTTCCCCGAACCTGTCTAGATGACAAGAAAAATAAGGGGAAAGGTCTAAATAAGCTTTGACAGTAAAGTGTGTATGAAGATCACGTGTTGAAACCTTCAAGAAATCTTATTATCAGGTCAGAGGCAAGAAGTACAAAATTTATGAACAGTGCTCTAGGCCAAAATGCACGCAGTTTTATGCATGTACCCTTCCTTCCAGTAAAATGTTTCTTTTTATAAAAATTAAATCTAATGCAGTTTTTTCTGCCTCCTCATATGATGTGGCTCATATTATCAACCAATATCAATAAAACTGTGATGCAGCAAAAAAATGGTGTGACTGAAAAATACGAGCTATTAGCCAATAAAAACAGATAATCCTCACATTAGTAACATCTGACAGTAGGTATAATCATTATATTATTTCATCAACTACAGGCATGAATTCAACTAAAAGTTAGTTCAAATGCAGAAATTAACCTGAGCGTGGAGTATGCAATCATGCCCAGAAAGTAAGACGGGCAGAGCTTGCCTCTGTACATCTGTTGGAGCAACAAATCCAACGTCCTCCACTCTGCAGCAAGCGAGACAGTCTCTATCAAGACATTATTACCCTACATAAATCTAAATGCCTCAAATTTAGGCACCAGTTTCTGTAGTGCCCACGCACTAAAGAGACAATCATCCAGCTGCGCTAAAATGAAACTAAATGTCGAACTTGTATAAGTTATCATGTGATTTATACGGAAGCGAACGGAAAATGACGACGACATTCACAAATTCAATGAAATGAACGACCTCTTATCTCCCTATTGTTGCTGATGAAAGGAAGAACGAACAGAAAAACACTCGCCTGCGCAAGATATGCTCCGGCACGTGACCTTCACAAAGCTTACGGAGAGTCCAATCCGTCCCTGAACCACCGACTTCATCGGTTATGTGAGAAGACAGAAGAGAGGTCCGTGAGGGCCGCGCATTGAAATGAGATCCCAAAAGTCGGGCTGAACCGCCAATGGCGGAAAAACCTCTAGGGTTAGGGTTTTGGGACAGCGAGTGAGGATTAGGTTTCGCGGAGAAAGCTACCGAGAGGGAAAGAAGATGCGTTGCAGATAGGCAAGCCATGACCCTCATTGCGAACTACCCAATCTAGAGGAACCAAGAAACAACAAGATCGCGGTTCGTTCCAGCCATCGTTCACGTGTCCAAATACTATTGGCTACAAAATGCGGGCATACGTCCTCAGAAGATTCTAGGGGTGGGGTCCGATCCGGATTGAAAGGATCATGGAGGTCTCGGATCACCTTTACAGATTGATCCCTTTTTTTTTTTTTTTTTGAACGTAGATCGATCCTAATTTAGGTAGAGTTTGGATGGGGAATGAAATGAAAATGGGGCGCAATGATTATTTTCCCTCCATTCCCATTAACGTGTTTGATTTTATTAGCGATGGAATGAAATAAGTAGGCAAGTAATTCCAAAACGATACTTAAATGTGTTTATAATGTCATACGGCATCATAAAATCTCATGTGAAAAATCATTCTAGGCGTGAGTGCATTCTTTGCATTCAAATGAGCCCTACTTGCATTTGGTTTTATTTTTGTTTTCTATTTCTTGTTCTCATTTAATTTTTAAGAAAAAATACATTTGGGTTTATACTTTTGTTTCGTAAATTCTGAAAATGTTATTAGAATTTTTGGGAACTCTATAATAAATTTGGAAGTAAAAGAATATCACTCCCAAAGATTCTCAAAGTTTTGGGAAAAATATTTACCACCCAGGCTCATCTTAGTCCACTCATAACTATCGATTATCTAACTCCAGCCATCATTGCCACCGAATTCCTACCACCATCACTGGATTCTGGCCAAATTCTAGCCATTGTTGCCGAATTCCTACCAAATTTTCGTTGGCCAATGGGATGCTGCCCATCAAATTTTGCCAAGCAAAAAATGGAAAGAAAAAAAAGTGTACCAACCACACATCTTTCTCATTATCAAAGAGAAATGGGAACATAAAAATAAGAATAATGAGAAATGAAAACAAAATCAAATGAGGCCTAAAGTTCAAACATTGAGGACCTATTTGGACTGAGATTAATATACGAACAGTGGTATGGATATAAAAAAATTCACAACAAAATTACAAAAAGTTTATGTGGTAAAAACTCATAAAATCGAATTTTACGATTTTCTAAAACACCCCTTACGAAATTTGTACCACATAAACCTTTTGTAATTTTATTATAAAATTCTTTGTGTATGCATAATTATTTATATAATTGCGTCTCGGTCCTTGTCCACATCGAAATTTTTTTGTAAAACTTCTCTTCCCCCATATTAAATTGTTACTTTCCCATGTTAGATGCGTTTGTCTTAATATAAATTTAGGGGAAATTAAGTCTAAAAAGCTTTTTAGATTTTTTTATTCATAAAATTCTGATTTTATGGATTGAAAGAGCATGAAAAAATACGAGTACCTACCAATTTTCATATAATTTGTGTTAGTACGCCTATAGAATCTAAATGATTAAAATTTCAAAATAATTATATGAGTTTAAATCTTTTCATATTTCACCACAGAGAGAACTATATATCACTAAATTATATGAAAATAGGCAGGTTCTTGTATTTTTTTCATATTCTTTTAGTTTGCAGGGTTAGCATTTTCATAACATTGCCTTAATAACTAGTACCTGCCTCTTCTATAGATAAAAAAAAAAATTTAAGAAACTTCTTAAACTCTATTTTCTCATAAATTTATGTACACAATATGGCTTAATGGTTTAAGTGGAATAAATGCTTATTTTGAGAAAAATTAAATCACGATTATATTTCATTCAAAGTAAAGGTTGGAAAAAATAAAAGAATTTTAAAATTTTTGTCCGACATTAGATATAAAAAATTTATAATGCAGCGATTGAATCCAACATTTAAAATGTCAGCTCATCAGGAAAATTCTTACTTTTTTCCATTTTTAAAAATTTTAAAATTCAAATCAAAAAACAAAATATAGATGATCCAAGCCCAAATAATAACAATTGATATATGATCTAGATTTGGACCAAGAATTTTCAATGTATCCTAATACAATATCATTTAATTAATGGTCCTTAACAATCTCATTATCTTGAGTACCAATTCAAATCAAGACCATTTAACCAATAATCTTTACCGTTTGGTTTATGTTCAGACTCACTAAATTATTTGCCAGCATCAAGATTTGATTACGATCCTATTTACATTAAGACCATTTAATTAACAAATATTATTATTTTTTATTTATAAAAAAAATTATCCTTTTACTATAAAAATTATATGAAAATTATATGAACGATATATATATATATACTCTATTATTTATTCTATCTATGATCCGACTCGCACCGAGTTACTACCCTCGGGAGTTGATGACGGACGATTCTCCCAACTGATGGGATGGTGGGACGCGTTAGATCGGACGGTATCCACGGCTGGTGGGGGGGTTTTCGAGAAAAGTATCGATAGATGGACGGACAGGATTGTTCAATATATAGCCAGATGATTGAATGCTGTCGGTAGATGCGTTTGGTCACTAGCTGCGGGGATGACACGTCAAAATAATTAGGATTTTGACATTTTTGTGGATGCACCTTTCTGTTTGATTTTTGTTTTTATTCTTGTTTTTGTTGAAAGTTAAGTTACCTTTGTTCCCTGCAATATTACTTTGGATTTTCTTAAAGCTTTTCCTAAATTTGTCATCAATTGAAAAGCATATCCTTATCTTTCAAATGGGATTTCCTCAAAAAAAAAAAAAAAAAAAAAAATTCTTATTTTATGGCCCCCCCCTTTTTTTTTTTTATATATATAAAAGTAGAGCATAAAACCCATAACTTAAGGAAATAATATTAAGTTTATAATAATCAGTGGAATTAAAAAAAATCTGTGGAATTAAAAATCATTTATACATTGACTCTTGCGGTTAAAACTGATTGGACTTTTTTTTGGTCATATGACAAGAGCATTTATCACTTTCTTAAACAATTTTCAAGCAAACAAACGTAGTATTAGTGCTTAAAAGAAACGCAACAAAGGCAATAAAGAATTTAAGCATGCATGAAGTTTTTTGGTTCACTTTATTTTGTCAACAGGACTACTACATATCAACTAAAGAACTATTACATTGAAATAATGGCACACACAAAAGAGAAAATGGGCAAGCTATTATTGAGGCGTGAAATAAAAAATTTATAATAAAGTTTTTCTCAAAAAGGAATACTACATGGAAAAAAAAATACTTTAGACGCAACAAAATGATATATTGTGAAAACTCTGAGAAGAAAAGCATTCTAAAGATGTAATCATAACAAATGATTGAGGGCAGTGACGATTTAAGGGTAGAAAAAAATTAGTTGGACTATTTTGATTTGTAGATCTCGATTAAGATTTTAAAAAGAGATAATTTACTACAACTTCAAATTTAGGATAGCTAAAGAATTGAATCCATGCACACGTCCATATTTAATGTCCGCAAAGCCACCTGCACGAGTAAAAACCTAGAATCCTGTATTTTTACCATTTAAGTATGCTTCGTTTTACTTTCTGGATGATTACCTAATGTCAAAAAAAATGAGGAAGTTGATGTTGCAATTTCCATTATAGAAAAGTCAATATGCATGTATTTACGAAAATGGTAGGTCAATAGTACTGTGTTTGGGTTAAAAAATCTAAGTCAATACAAGTACTCCAGCTGGAAAAAATCAACCCATTCACACTACTTTCGCAATGTTAATTTTATTTCAAAAGTTAAATCAACCCTAGAAAAGATTATGACATTGAGTCGAAATATAATTACTACTAAAGATATTACATGAATTTAGAGCATATCAATTGAATTACTGTATTGTAATTAAAGGCTGTAACTTTATGCTTAGCACGCCTTTTTCCTCGGTTTACTTTTTTTTTTTCTTTCTTTTCACGCAGAAAGGAAAAGACAAAAAAAATTCAAGGAATAAAAAAGTGCCAATAAATGTTTTGCCAAATAAAAAAAAAGGTCAAATATTTTGTTTAGAAAAAAGGAAAAAATAAAAAGAAAAAAGTGGCAATAATTTAAAGTTTGATTCCATCAAACCGTCCGAATCGGGTTTTGCCTTGTCCTCTTCCCCCCACGTAATTCCTTTCTTTGACCGGAACTCTCTCTCTCTCTGTCTATACTCTTTTCAAGGGCTCCATCTTCTCCATTCTCATTCCTACTTTCTCCGAACCGGCTTCTCTCTCTCTCTCTCTCTCTCTCTCGTTCTAGTTGTTGGAGTATCGATGGCGGAATTCCCCTCCACCTTCGACCCGCCGATTCATCCATCGGCATCGTCGTCGTCCTGCGGAGCTTCCGATGATAGCTTCGAAGACGCCTGCAGCATCTGTCTCGAACCTTTCACCACTGACGATCCCGCTACTGTATGTTCATCTCTTGATTATGCTTATAATTCTTGTCTGTTTTCAGCGACCATGCTTCTCTCATTTTCCGCTCATGAGTTTTGTTTTTGAATGTACTATTTTAAGTTTAATTTAGTGGAGAAAATAATGTTAATTTGACCTGGTATTGTTGTTGCCCGATCTGATCAGTGTGTTATTTGTACGAGTCGTGGATTTATGATCTCTAATCGCTAATCGGATCCGGCTCTGTCCGGATGGCGAGTTTGATCCCTGTTTTTTTAGTTTTTTTATATTCTCCTTTTGATTTGATTGTACAATTTGGCGCTAATATGTGAACTGTTAGCTGTTTATATCAAGGCTCCTTTTGCTGGCTGATAATGAATCGCAGGATATTATTCCGGCCATTTTTTTCCCTTTCGTTTGGGCTGTTAAGACTATCAGTGCGTAAGTAGATATTGGCTGGCTGTTCCAAGTTGATTTATCTATGAAATAACTTTAATACCAAGGGATCAAAGTGCTTGATACAAGATGTGATATGGGAGATAAGGAAAAAGAAGAAGAGAATAATGCTAAAATGTCATATCATATATTGTTTCATTAATCTTTTAATGACTATTGTTAATCTATTGTTGTCGCAACATGTGCTTGTTGCCTGAAACGGATAGCGGCTTATAGGTTTGAGGGTAACTGTTAACTAGCTCCTCATTGTTTCAGGTTACCAACTGCAAACACGAATATCATCTTCAATGCATAGTTGAATGGTACGTTTGATGTTAATTAATTGGCAGAACAATTTGAGTAATCAAGCCCTACATAAATATTTCAAACCCCCCCCCAACTCTCCAATCCCCTTTCTTCGCCAGGCATTGGTTTCATATCTGTATTAATTTTGAAAGTGTTTCTCATTTAGGTCCCAAAGGAGCAAGGAGTGCCCTATATGCTGGCAGATTCTTTCCCTGAAGGATCCCGCCAGGTAGACCACTTTGCATGAAGATTTATTAATAAAAGATTCACAATAGTTTTCACGTACAATCACAGCAGAAAATTTGTGATGCCAAAATTTATTGTTTACATGGGTGTCAGGCAGGCTGGGGTTATTTACTTCGTTTAATGTTTTTTTCTCCTCTTTAATATTTTCAAATTATGTAGCCAAGAATTGCTAGCTGCTGTGGAGGGTGAAAGGAGCTCCAGGTCAAGCCATATATTTGTCACTCGTGAGGAATTTGAAAATGAACATGTGAGTTTTCTGCTTCAACATGATATAACATTTTCTTGGTTCACTCTAGACCAAGTGCTTTACTCAGAAACAATCGAATTTTTCAGGAAGCCCCATATGTGGATGACTCCGATTTCAATGAGCGCATCATGCAGCATCTAGCAGCTGCTGTGACCCGAGCTCGTTTTATGAGCAGGAGAGATAGACAGAGGTCCTCTGATTTCGGTTCCCCCCCTGGCCCTGCAAATGCACCTGAGGTGCAGCAGACACAAAATTCACCAGAATATCAAAGTTCAGGTTATGGGTCATCTGAGGGTGATTCTCCCACATCCATGACCCCGCTTTCTACCCATGGTCAGTCTCCAGCAGATGCCATTTCTTCCCTTGTGAATATGTTCTCCAGTGCAGATGTTAACAGGGAGGGTCCTCTCAAACCAAGGTAGTCCAAACATGATACTAAAACAAATATGTGATTTTGTGGGCTTCTGACAGAAATATCCTGCTCCATTCAAAATTGATTTTGTAAATGTCACTGCAAGAAGCTTCATTTAATTTGGACATGTTAGGGAACTCATGGGCAGGTGAAAAGGGACTTAAGCTTATACTGCAGCTTCAGAAAGAGATGTGTTTTTTTTTTTTTTATTTATTTATTTTACCATCTATGCAAAAAATTAGTTAAAGGAAATTTATAATCTTCTCCATTGCAATCATGAATCATTGCTGCAACATAGGCACTTTTCCGTCTGTAGTTTCTTGAGAATACTACTTTCCTTCTTATTCTCTCTCTGGTCATGCAGGAATCTTTTAACCCAGCCACCCACGGACGTGCCACAGAAGTCAAGTGTATCTGAGCTAAATTCTATTTCAGAGTCCATCAAATCAAAATTTTCTGCTGCTTCAGCCAGGTATTTGGTGGAAGTGATTCACCTTTTGATGCTAAAGTATACTGTTATCAATCTATTTGATAGTGTAATGTTCGGATCCTTGGAGCAGATACAAGGAGTCAATTTCAAAGGGCACAAGAGGTTTAAAGGAGAAGCTGATGGCTCGTAATAATTCTGTCAAAGAGCTGAGCAAAGGAGTTCAGCGTGAGATGAGTGTAGGCATTGCTGGTGTTACACGAATGATTGAGCGTCTGGATCCTCTGTCAAAACGAAGTGTTGTCTCTGTGCCTGTTTCTGACAGCAATATGGGCACCTCAAACTTCTCTTATAAGGGAAAAGGTGTGCAAGAGAATGTAATTGCTCGCTCTGTTGATGCAAAAAATGGTGAAAATGCACATTATTTAAGCACTAACACGTCCTGTCATGCCTCTGCTACCATCCCTGGTCGACTGGAAATTTCCCATACGCAGGTTTGAAATCTCTGTTCTGAGTTATATTCTCCAAAGTTCTTAGAACTAATTTATCCTTTGAGTGTGCCAATATGAAGTTTGTGTAACAAATTCTTTATTAGCTTTGATTTTGAAACACAGACACACGCATACTCTCTCTCCCCGTCATTTTTCTTTGGGCTGCTTTCTAATCTCTTTAATTGAAATGCTTGCAAGCTGGTTTTATTATATCAATGAACAATATTTTTATTATATCAATGAACAATATTTTCTTTGCCATGCGGAAATCTCAAATGAGGTCTTCCTCTATCTATACTTGGACTCTCTCTCTTCACAAATTCATTCGAGTACACTTACTCTCACTTATTTTTCAGAATTTACTCTCTATATGCTATGGAAATTTAAGATATTTATTTATTTATTAATTAATATCAGCATGTGAAAACAAATGTTGCTAGTGTTGATATCAGAGTCTAGTCTGCACAATCTGATTAACTGAGCAACTTATGGTACACTCAATTTTTTAGAAACTCGGAAACTTGTGCTATTTCCCTCATTGAAGAAGGAAGTTTGACCACTCTGTGGGAGTGAGTGTTATCTTCTAACTTTTAATGGTAAATAGCTGAGCCTGTGTATTAACTTCCTGAGGTATTGTTTGTTTCGTTTCTTTGGGTTTGACTTTGTTCCTTTCTAAAGCCATAAACGGATTAGCCATTTAATCATGCTTTTTCCACGCGGTAATGCCAGTTTCTAACCTGGACATGAAATGTGAATGTCGTGCGTGAATAGTCACATGAAATGTAAATATTAATGTATATTCTAATCTTATATGACCTACCAAAAGCTTTGTACCTTGAAAAAAATTATTCTTCATTTGCATATGCATAATTCCATTTTTCCTTTTGAACAAATTTACAGAGTGAGAATTAATGTTGTGGACCTGGGGAGCGGGCGCTGAACTACTATTTAGATGTTTCATCTTCTTGTTGGAACTGATTTCACGCAAGCGATGTCCGGGTGAGGATCAGTCTGCTGCTAGTAAGGTAGATGGTTGATTTGCGTCCTGCGTGAATTGTGCAAAATTTTAGATCTTAATCAGCTGTTTAAGATGTGGTGCTATCATTCTCTGTTTTCTTCTCCTCTTATGCTTTGGTGGTATGTTATGTTTGATTGTTGGGATCATTCCTTGTTAGGGGTACCTTTGAGCCTCACTTGTTGTCCATGGTGTTATTCCCAGCTTTATTCAGTTCACTGCTGAAATGAAAGACAATTTATGCGGTGTCCTCTTTCTTCATGTATGAGTTTGTCAGGCCTAACCTAGATCATGGTGTTTATGCTCTTCCATTTTCATTTGTCAAGGTGATACTGTGTTTTGGGCTACCTTGTTTCCCTTCAATAGAGAGCACAAAAGAAAGGAAGGACAGGGCAAGGCAAGGATATGGTTTCCCCTCCCCTACAGTGGTTGCTTCTTCTTGTGGGGGAGTGGGGACACTCTCACTGTGTCTACGTCTTTCTGTGCACATGTTCTATCCATATATTTTAGGTCACCTAAACTTAAAGGCTTATTGAAATGGGAAAAGCAATTAATATTATTGCCTTACAATTGTTTGTTAGGCACACAATAAATCAAAATCTAATTTTTATTTTATTTTCTTATTAAAAAATAAAAAAAAGGAAGTATGCACTTGGAGTGCACGCAATGCGTGCGTTTGTTAGGTCACCTAAACTTAAAGGCTTATTGAAATGTGAAAAGCAATTAATATTATTGCCTTTAGGCACACAATAAATCAAAATCTAATCTTTATTTATTTATTTTTATTAAAAAATAGAAAAAGGAAGTTTGCACTTAGAGTGCATGCAAAATGCGTGCGTTTGTTCCAAGAAGACCTTTTTATTAAAAATTTTAAGTGTACAGTAAAAATTTTAATAACATGTTGTCGTTGCACACTATTTGACATGTTGTCGTTGCACACAATTTGTGTGAGTTTGAACGTATACTCTCTTTCTTTCCGAAAGAAAATTACAAATTTTTCTTCTAAAATCTTAATCTTTTATTCACATTGGTTTCTTTCTTGATATTTTTCTCCACAGATTCTTATAATCTTATTAGATATTTTTAAGTCTGCCATTGGTTAAAAATTTGAAGGGGGAAAAAAGCTGTTAGACATCTTAAGTTTGCCCCATTGGTTAATAATTTGAAAGGGGATAATAATTACGCAGTCCAAACTATTTATCAGTATATAAATTTTTTTTTAACCTTAAATTTCACTTCTTATTCAAGTCCCCCAAGCATCAATTAATCTTTTTACTTTTAGTTTCATTTCTTATTTAAGTCCCCCAGGCATCGAATCCTGATTTGGCTTGCAGTCATTTTTTTCATGGATTTTCTCTTATAAAAAATTATAAAATAACTCTTTTCAAATGGATGTTATGTTTTTTTTAAAATTTATTTAATAAAAACGAGTTTCTACTTCCACCGGGCCAAAACCAGACCCATCACCCATTTCCATTGCTGGTGAGGCAGAGTATGCGTTGATAGATAAGCACTCGTGAATTATCAAGAGGCAAGCAGCCAAAAAAAAAAAACAAATCCTATAAGCACAAACAAAATAAAGTTTTGTTGATGGATATGCGCGGATCAACAGACAAGTAATCAAAAATAATAATTATTATTATAATTAACAGAACCCATCTAGAAACAAGGATTCGCAGGAGGGCAAACATTATTTCATGCAACTTCTGGAACTTTAACATTATTCATAAGCTCAGGAACATTTAACAAAACCAAGTGTTATCTCCTTGAACGATGACTAGACGCGAACATGTGCTCGAGATATCCTTGAGCACTTCGTGTTTCACCGAAAACATAAAGAGGATGCAGCTTTTATATTTGTCCCAGTAGTGCTTCTGCACCAGATACCTTGACTTCGGATGGGGCCTTCTCTACATTAAAAACCTTCACCTTCCCATCGTCCACAAAGGCTGACCATCTGGTGCAAAAATGGCAACAGCATCTTTAGAAATAGCTATAGGAGTTGAGTTTTGTGTAAAAATACACAGACTAATCACTCGCTATTGTTACTCAACCAGAAAAATAAAAAATAAAAAAGGATCGAAATTTAAGCTATACCTGTTGGCGCGAGGTCCGAGCAAAGCAGCAGAGAGGTCTACCACCAAATCTAGGCTCTTGTGGAAGCTCCCATCGAAGTCCCCATAAAATTCAATCTAGCAACCCAAATACAAACGAAATGAAATAACTTGCAGTCATCCTCATCACAAAGCTACGTAGTTTGACTGATAGTAGGTGCTATCAATAGCATATTCCCCTTTCCCTTATTATAATAGTACATGCACAATTCCCATCATTAAATAGCAATTAAATTTTTAATGTTAAATAAATAGCAATTAGCTTTTTTGATTGGCGAGACTTGAGAATGTCTCATGCCCCTGCCTACCCTTTACTGCGTGAGCAAGGGATCAGGAGCCAAGTACCGAAAATAGTTTTTTTTTTTTTTTTTTTTTTTTTTTCCTGTTTTTCCCCTCATTTGGGTGTCTGGCTGTCTCTTTATATTTAGCCCATCCCAGTCAAAGATTGGCTGGGAGGGGATTTTTAGTTTTTTATTTTTTTGGGGTGGGGGATGAGCCCAAGGCACCTTCATCTGAGGTGTACACATTCTGCATGGCCAAGTTATACTGTAAGGGTTCACTGGGTGTTTATATATCTCAGTGCTCTCAGTAAAGCTACAACTCAGAGCATGTTAAGGGTCCTGAAATTTGAATGCTCAGGTAAAAGACACAAGGGAGTTGCTTACAGCATCGTTGGCCTGCAGTTTCTCAGCCCAGCCATTTAAAGTATAGGGATCATTGACAGCGACGCAGATTACAGAATCAATTCCTTTAGCCTTAAATTTATCAATGTTGTTCTTATAACTTGGCACATGCTGGCCTGAGCAAACCCCTGTGTAAGCGCCCTGAAATATTGCACATCCATGTAAACATCACGAAACTATGCTGCATAAACTGAATATCACATTGGAGGAAGAAAAGCTGCAAGATATGTGTGCAGCAATTTGTTGAGTGGAACGGATGGCTATGAGTGAACTACAAGTGTGAGAATTCTACTGTCGATTTTCTTGTGCATCTTAAACCAAAGCGCAATTCAGCCTTGTGAAGGTGTGTCACCCTCAGAAAATTCATTTTTAGCTGACAGTTTAATTCATATGCCAATAGTGTAAAAGAGGCTATCAGTATCAAAAGAGTAGTAAATGTGGCCAATAGTTTCATCAAGTAAGATTGTGATTTGAGCCATGAGATGAACATTTAATTTTAAAACAAATGTGTCTTCGTATGGCTTATAACTCAGTTATGGGTTTAAGCTATCAATTCCATTTGTCTAAATGCAATAAAACTAGTATCTCAGAAGCCAGGGTTAAGCAAATAGGACCATAGAAAGTTTTTTGTTAATTCTGATATTTCTCCAACCTTTGCTTCCCCCGTTTTTCAGTTCAACTCTAAAATAGTTAAGAAGAAGCCTATTCTACCGTTTCCACATTTTCTCTAATGCTGAAAAATCTTATTCTATAGGCTAGTTGCAACTTTTGCATAATGAGCATTACAGAAGTTTTGCAACAACTCAAATTACATTACCTCACTCACCCTTCAGATATATAAAAAAACAAAAGAAACCATCTTAGGTTTCAAAATGATTAGTAAAAGCGCAATACATGTAAAAACCTAATTTGTGACAACCAACACAAGAGGTGAAGCAATCAATTAAAAATGGTTAAGAAGCCAAGTGCTTTAAGATAATCAACGCATAAAAGTTGAACTAACTTACAGGAAGGCCAAAGATGACAACTTTCTTGTCCTGAAACACAATACAAGACCAAAAACAAAAAAAGAAAAAAGAAAATAGAACAAGGGTCAGTAAATCTCTACCCAGGTCCTAAAATAAAATAAAATAAAGGAACAGCACTGTTAGCATGTGGGAGTTATGAATTTGAAATTGCAAACTTGACAAATGCCTAAACCTAATCGGCAATGGGGAAAAAAACATATCAACTATAAAGCTCACAGCAATGGAAGCCCATTGGTCAACAACCATCTAAATTTCTCTTTGCCACAACAAATTTTAAAACAAGTTATTATGATTAAAATAGAACCTTGAAAATGTCTTCGACAGGCGTCGTGGAGAATTTGGAGGAGACGCCTTCATCCCAACTGCGAGCCTTCTGGAGAGAAACACCTGGCGCGGCCGAAACGAGATCGGTCCCAAATGAGACTGAGGCGTACGCCCTCGAAGACACCGTAGTTCCAAGAACCCTAATAGCCGATTTCAGGGAAGAGCAGCTCGATCGCTTCAGAATCGATGATGCCATGGTGATCGAGCGATGGCTCTCTCGTTGCTTCTCCAAGCTGCACAAACTCAAACGTTTTGGGATGGTTGTGCAACCTACGGGGATCCGTAAAACCGCTGCCTTATGGAACGCGGGAGCGGCATCTCAGGTTTATACGTAATTATTACCTATACTATGAAGCAGCTTATATTTAAAACGGCGTCGTACTACTTGCTCTAAAGGACAGGATAAATAAAAGCGCTTCCGGCGTGACTGGGTGGTGCGTGGGGCGTTTCTGCGAGGGAATTAGGGTTTCGATGGCGGAAGTGGTGAGTCGCCCTGTTCTTCATTTTCAACAGCTCACATGTTATTGCTTTCCTAGCAGCTATAGAAACTTGCAGTCATCACTATACCATAGAAGGATGAAATATTTGTTCATAAAGTATCTTCTTTTTTCATTCTGTCAGTTGCTAGAAAATCATTTAAAATTAGGGCTACAAGCAATTTGTGTCTAGAGGCATTAGCAGGGATTGACTGGCTCTTATCCAAAACCAATTGACATGGGGTGGAGTGGAGCAACCACTAAGGGTTCATATTCTTTACTTGCTCTTCCTTGACTACCCACTGTGGGCACAACACCAATTTTATCCCACTTTACATCTGTTCTTCAAAGTGTCCGCACTAAAAACATAGTGACATATTCTAGGCTTGAAGTTGCACTTTTGAGGTTGTTATAGACAGGACCCTAACCTCTTCTGAGAGAGCCTAAAATTCAAAGGCTTGATAATTTCTCTAGGTCCGGTCTGAATAAGTCTATTTGTGGTTGCTTGTCTGATCCACATCTCAAATGGGGTGCTTGAGAGAGTGAGGAGAAGAAGAAGTCTCTGGGATGGGATCTGGAACCCACAACAAGCTATGTTTTATAGAATAATTCATTGCATGTTTTGAGCATCCTCAGGTGGGCAAGTACTGGATTTAAAGACCCGAATCAGAATCACAGCTCTTTGTTCCTCTAACCATATCTTTGATTCTGGGTAAAAAGCCCTCTGACTATATATTTTACTTTTAGCAGATTTCCTGCTTTCTGTAGCTTTGAGTAGTTCTTACCTTATGACTGCATTCAATGGTAGAAAGGGGAAAAACTGCAGATGAAGAAGAAGGAGAAAGTGACTTGCATTTCTTGAGAATCTAAAATCTATTTGGCAGAGTTTACAGCAAGGGGATGTGTGCCA
Organism: Santalum album; assembly: GCA_034195605.1. Lineage (NCBI taxonomy): Eukaryota > Viridiplantae > Streptophyta > Magnoliopsida > Santalales > Santalaceae > Santalum > Santalum album. The sequence continues at coordinate 5,563,089 of CM067264.1, read as the reverse complement.
GTTCCTTAGTTTGTTTTTTTTTTTTTTAAATTATTGGCTCCAGAGAAAAGGTTCGTTTGAGTTGAGAGGTTCTTGTAAATCTGCAGAATACGAAAGAATATGGAAAGGTCCATATATACCAAATACAGCAAGTATCAATCCCGCGAAAAGAATAAAATCAACCCAACAGAGAAGGTGATCTTCCTTCTTAGATGTCCCATAATGCAAGAGAACTCAAGCCTTGAAAGTCAAAGTGGAAGAGTATAAAGCATTCATAATTCAGGATTAAAGAAATATTTAGAAGTTCAAATCAGTATCATACCACGACCTTTGATAAATGGGCCTAGCGGAATCGAACAATCGGGAGGATGCCCCCTTTGCATTTTGGTAAAGCATCCTCCTGGAAATTTCCAAAACTAACATTTTCTTGCTTTTATTTTTTCCTATTTCTATCACCAAATGCATACATGAACCATTAGCTGAACTTCGTAATCCAGGGGAGGGCATTATACGCCTTGTAGCATACTATTGAGTATACCCATCAACTTCTCAGAATACAATCAAATAATCAAAATAAATAGATAATAATATAAGCTTTCTTCTGTGTCAACGCTCAGAACACCACAACCATACATTTCAATTAGGGGAGAGCTGTGAACCTTCGGTGAGAACTCCCTCACACGACCCATCCCACTTAGCAAGGGAATAACAAAGAGCTAGATTTAAATGTATATGGTTACCACAATGCAGACCATCGGACCTTGCTTCGATTGATTTAAGTACCGGGAATTATTTCGCATGAATGTGGATCTTCTAGCTTCTTTTGGGCTTGAAACAATCATAAGACTGTTTATTATGGTAGGAGACATGATTCTGAGAAGTCCCTCTAGAGTTGTTCTCAGGTTGCTGCCTGTGGGACTTTGCGTTACATGAAGCCCTCCCTTGCCTGTTCTTCCTTCTTGGCTGAGACGACCGAGGAATGAAAACCCCAGTTCCTTTCTGTTGTCGTCTGCAGGGTTGCTCGTACGAAAATGGAAATTGGGCATTCGGATGAATTGCCCGAGAGAGTGCCTGATAATGCCATACAAAGTAAAACTGTAAATACCAATTACTTACATGGCTAAGACAAACAAAACACAGACTTGTTGAGATGGTTGGTGATTGCTAAAAAAGTTGAGTGGTGATAGACGACCTGCAGAGATGCTGGAGGGCAAGGCAAGGCCGGGCCAACGTCGTCGTCGTCATCATCCATGATGAGAAGAGAAATTTGTTCGTTCAAGTCTGCAAAGAAGACATCATCATCCACTTCCATGGCTACTTCCATATCTGATCGAAGTTGAACACTAGAAAAGAGAGAAGAGAAGATGCTCTTAGCTGATTTTTAAGGTTACTCTCTGAAAAAACTGCACGCTTTTGATTTTCCCTTCTACTCAATTGAAAGTAACAAAGCGAGGGGTTTAAATAGTGAGGATGGTGGAGGGATAGATGCATGTTGGGTGAGTTGAAGGAGGGTACTGAAGTGGGCATGGGGGGGCCAGAGTGGGGCAGTTGGCCAATCCGGACAACCCCAACAACAGAAGCATGAAGCGTGTTATGATATTATCCAGTTGGGGAATGGGGATGTGGATCAACCGGCAACAACCCACGCCTACATGTGTCTGATCCGCAGATAAAACCTCCATCCCTATCACCTACACTTGGTTGTGATTGGGTAGTACACCCTCTCTCTTCTTGAGCACGAGTCTTGGAAACACATGGCTATGAATAAACATTCTAGAGAAGAGAAAAAAGAAAATTTAATGCCTGTTTTGTCTTCAAGTTGCTTAAATGATAAAGAGAAAAAAAAAAAAAGAGAGAGTAGAGTTTAGCTTTTCTGGAAAGAAAGAAGGGAATTTGGGTTTTATTTCTCTCTATCCCCATCTGGCTGCTCTTTCTTCTGAATTCAAGTAGTGGGCCACTGATATTAATAATTTTGGATCAAGATCTAGTGAACGATCTTTGTCTCTCTGCATGACCTTCGTACTCAAGATCTGGTAGGTGGAGAACCCTAATAAAAGATCGAGAAGGATGCCGTGTGGGTCCATTAGCATTGCATTGACATCTCTCGTCCCCATTCATGCGAAGAAGTAGATCTCTGGAATTCACAGCTCAGCTGCGCCATGGGACGGTGATGTACCACCGCTTCGGTTTGCCGGATAATTATTTCATTTATAGAGAATAATACAAACAATGGGTGTCAGTGAAAATAACTCTAAATAACTCTTTTCAAAGTAAAATAGGTAACTAATAGTTATTATATCTTTCATCATTGTTAATAATTATTTTTTATTTATTTCTAAAAAATTATATTTTACATGTTCCATTTTTATAAAATATTTACTTTATTTTATTTCGCGGTAAACTAATCGGCTAGTTTCTCCCTTACCTTGAGGTTACGGATGTCGGGAGGTCTACATGACTGTGGTTGCCAGCTGAGTGGGCCCCACGCAGTTGTCCAGAGCATCATGGCACATGGATTCTCATGATGACTCGGCATATCTATGATGTTGATGATCTCAAGCTTTTGTTTTTCTTCACGATATTAAATGATGTTCCCTGAGCTTTGGAGCATGGGAGTTTGTTTTCACTTCTCAATTTGGATTCCAAGGGGGGAGGAGTATTAGAGTTCTCATTATAGTATTTTCCTAGAAAAAAAACATTATATGGGTTTTATTATTGAATGGCTCAGAGTTTGGTCTCACAACCTTTTATTTTTTATATGCAAAGGTGGGTGCAAAAGCGTAGAAAAATTTGCAGGATTTGATATACTCATCTATAACAATTGTATATCATTTTTTATTATTTTTTGGTAATTTGAATTTCTTTGAGTCATGATTTCAGTAAAATCAACTATATGAGTTGATAGTGATCCAATGGTGAATTTCTCTTTTGGAAAAAGAACAGAATCTAACCTCATTGGATGCCATGGGCATCATGACAGCTCCATGGCCAACGTTCACTGCAATGATGCATATGCTTGTATCAGCCATATGGGGACCCTTACACTCCCCAACACAGAGACACAAAAGCCACGAAAGCCTTTTCTGACAAACAATGCCTGTTGGAACCAACTAAACCAGAGGTTTAGTGCTTCAGCATGCACACTCTTGAAATTACTCCAAATTTTAAAAAAGATCCAAACAAAATAATGATTATTTAGTAAGAATCTAACATGGTCACATGGAGTCCACCATGGCCTTCCAATGCCCAACTTGCTTTTTTCCTCTGCAAGTAGAATATAGACTCTGTTTGGATGGTGAAAAGCGAACAAAAAATAACAGAAGAATAAGAATAAAAATAAAAATAAAATAATCAATTCCTCAATATAAGAGAATAAACATTTGCACGTAGAATAAGATCGAAATAAATGATCATTGCATTCACCTTACTAAAAGATAAAATATCGCATTACCTTTCACGTTGCTAAAAGACAAAATAAAACCAGCGCGCACATATACCCATTTTCATTGCTGTTGTCTAATCTGAGTCCTAAAGTGATTGGACGTTTATGTATCATAAGCATGTGAAATATAAAGGAGTCAGGTCCACAGTATGAGAACATGCTGTGGGTATCTCTGTCTGTGTGTTGGAGCGGCCAAGCCATTCTGTGTAGCGTCAAAAGCGGCTTCACAATAAAAGGTACAGATCAACCCACAAAAGCTCTTCAATATTTTTATTGGAGGACCCTTTTCTGGCACATTCACGTGATAGGCCCAAACGCCATTAAAAAGATTATTAAATAGAAGAGCAAGGGGAGGTGGCGCTTTGTAGTGCACAACAGGAGAAATCCTAAAATTTGGATCTGTAATATACATGTTTGGTATTGGCTTTCAACAGAAAATCATAAAATAAACTTACAAGCTGTCCCAAAGATCTCAACATTTTGCTGGAAATATTCCAAACCCCAATTGCTCTATCTTGAACCCTTCAAAAAATTGCTACAGATATATAAGCTGCATCCATCACCTTAACTGCCTTCAAGTGATAAACTGGAGTCAGAAGATGGAAAACAAACTAAAATAAAATTCTCAATGTGGATTTAAAGGTGGCACCATTTCTGAATTCTAATTCAGGATGGTTCAAAAACTATGCACCGCCAGCCATGTCGATGTCTTTCACCCCATCAACTCCCTTGAAAACAACTCGTAGTTTCCTCAGACATGAAGCCTTTTTGTCATTCTTGATAGTTGTACCGGTAACATGGACGGTGTCCTTCGGGATTTTTCCCATCATGTCAAAAAGCGGTAGACTTAAGTTCGACCTGGTCATCTCTTCCAGTACTGGAGGGGCTTGCATATAGAGGTTCCTGCCTCTGTGTGTAACGCTTGCTTTGGATAGGAGCAGCTTAGGATGCACTTCAAGTGATTCAATGAACTTTTTGACAAAAAGTAAGCATCAGAAAAGTGATCAGCCCGTAGACCATAAACGCAGATCAATGAAATAACATTCTATTCGTTTTAAGAGCTGAAAATAGATACCAGGAAATAAATTTTTCAAGACTGTTTACATCTAATTGCCATTGCTTCAACAGAGTTTTCTTACTGCAGTTCTCTAGAATAACTTCATTAAATTTCAATGGGAACTCCAATTTCAGACAGGAAATTGCCAAGAAGTAATGACTCAGCTATTAACTACCCATCTATCCACCCCAAGGATTGGCAATTCACAGGTTGGTCACAGACAACCATCCATCCCAACCCATTTTTAGGGGCATCAATACCTGCAAAAATGGGGTTGGGAAGGGTACAGGTACTAATTCCCTACCTCTCACAGGTTTGGACAGGTATGGGATCTATGTCGTCGCCCCTGATCCTGAACCCACAAAATTTTGGAGTTTTTGGCAGGAATGTGCATTACTGTCACAAACCCATCCACCCACTTAAAAGCTAATATTTTGTATGCTAAGAAGCTTGAAACTAAGACTGTGGTTTTCAAGCGAGGAACCTTACCAACAGAGCAACTACTCTTACAACCACTGATACTGTAGCACTGTACCGTTGCATCAATCAAAATGGACTTTTGAGTTGTTTAATTTTATGATATTGGACTTGGAATTCACTTTTCATTTCTATGCTATGACAATTACTGACAACTGGGTTTCTAGGATGGAATGGTTATGGAGGGGCATTTGTTAAACAGGTTTAGGAAGGGTATGGATATGGGGTTCATGAATATGAGATTGGCTTGGGAGGAGGGGTTATGGGGTTCATGGGCTTGGGACGGACTTTAGATCCTAAGAAGTAAATGAGTATGTTTGGGATTGGCAAATTACCTGGTTACCCTATAGCTAGGAGTACAAGTCACAAGTTAGTTGACTTCAGGTTCATGAAGAATCCAAACCAGGCACTAAATTTAATATATCTGAATCAAGTTAGTGCACTCACAGAGAGACTTTGCACTTTAATGCAATTTGGAATCCATTGCATCTGTTGGTGGTCAACCTATAACTTATTCAAGCAAAGAGACATTCTCACATGGGCTATGTAAATTTCTGTATTGATGTATTATGTATTATACTTGGTTATTCAAGGAAGAGGCTTTCTGAAAGGGTCTCTTCAGTTCCTAAACTGGCCCCAGCACATTAATTATCATTATAGGCTAAGATAATAACTTACAACCTTCTCCACCTGCAAACACCAAAATCCACATACGAGGGAAACCTATGTGCATATCGGTTAAGAGGAGAGTGTGGTGATTTATTTAGGAGAGATTAGAAAGTCTAGAGACAGACTGCTTAAGATGTGAATGGCAGAAAGGACATGAACGCCAAAGGTTTCATGAGAATATAACCTAGGCAATGAGTGGCATAGGAAGCCTAGGGTCAAACACAAAGTAGTTTCTTGTTGTATTTCCAATTTAGCGACCCCAAACATTTGGGAACAAGGTTTCGTTCTTTGAATGTAATTGCCAATAATCTGCATCTTCATGTTTTCATACAGGGATAGCTCACGCCTACTCAGGGCACATACATTTGAATAGTAATCAAAACTTATCAAGTTGCTCTATTGTTAATAAAAGGTCATTGTCAAACTCAAAACAGTAGAGAATCAGCTTAGAGTTGCACCATCATATGTTAGCATACCTTGTCATAGCGTAAGCACATCGACCAAACTAGGAAGATAAAAACAGCAATAATGTAAAGGAATGCAAATAAGAACCTTTTGTAAAGTAACTGACGGGTCCAGCTCAATAAGAACTCCAGGACCACATACAAGACAGTCCATATCTTTCACAAACTCCGTCACTTTAGTATGGAGACCTTCAACCCCATTATACCTATAAAATATTCAAGATGGTTTAAGTCTTTATCCAAATGACGAGTTAAACCAGTTAAAGAGCCCAAGTGCTTCAGGTTACTAATAACTCATGCCATGGCCCCTATGGTGCAAACATATATATTTGTTCTCATATGTTTGTCAATGCATCCAACATATATATTCTATAAGTTTCAATATTCATGGAAGATGGAATGGATCTGTGGAAATGAAGAGTAAATGTAATCATGGTTCCAATGTCTTTGGAGAGCGAGAGAGAAACAACGTACAACTATTATGGAATTCAGCTGTGTTTGGGATGCATTTACAATTATAAACTTAAAAGGAATCTCTACACTTTTAAGGATGTTCATACGTAGATGGACCTGTTTGGTGTCTTTTCAGGGTATTTCACATTTTCACTGATATAAGAATAGATGTACAAATATTGAAAAGAAGTGAGATTTCGGACATACGTTAGATAGTTGGATAAAGTTTTGCTGCATCCTGATGCAATCTTTAAGGTCTCCAATGCACAAGCAGCTGATATTATTGCATTTGTTGAAGCAATAGCTGGTATGATATTTTTTACAACACCCTGTAAATAACATAAACATTTGCTCATGTTATTGTCAGTGGCAAGGAATCCATTTAAAAGAAGCAAAACCACCTAGACCAGGCATTCATATGTGAAATGGAATCCAAAGCAATACATGTACCCACACACAGGCAGAAATATTGCTAGACATGCCATTCTTCTGCAAAATAAAAATCCTTAAAAAGCAAATACAAGGGGAAAAAAACCCTAGCAATACCAGGCATTTGGTTGCCTAAAGTTTGTATTGCTAAAGCTTTTTCTTCAAGTTTGAAACCGATAACTTTATCATAACCTTGCAGTTAAAATGGAAGCAGAAGCCAACAGATCTAAAGCTCATCAGTAAGCATTGGGAAGGAACAACGCAAAAACAACCAAAATCAGCTGGGAATTTCTGGGGAATAAGTAGACCAGGCAAAAGTCGTGGGTACTCATGCATACCCACACTTTAAGCGGGTAATGTGTAAAAAGAAAAAAGAAAAAACTGTAAAAAGAATAAAGAAATAATTTCACCTATCACTCATTGGGTACACACCCAAACGTACCCATACCTGTGGATGTAACATTTTTCTAAAATTTTCATTTTGAACCCTGGATGTTTTTAGAAATTGCAACTTGGTCCTTGAACTTTTGAAAATTTTCAATTTGACCCCTGACTTTTGGAGATTTTCAGTTTAGTCATTCAAGTTTGCGAAAATCCCTGATAAGAAAATTCCTATCCAAACAGTAAGATTTGTGAGAGCACACAGGTCTAGAATTGTGAGAATATGCACTACCCTAAAATTTCACAAAACGTTTTTTTTTAAGCAAAAATTTGATAATTTTTTTTTTAGTAGAAAATTTTCTAACTTTCAAAAAAAGAAAAGGATATCCGTGATAAGAGGAGGGCTGCAAACAAACCAAACGTTCATAACACCCCCCCCTCCCCCCTTCTCCTTCCCCCAAAAGAAAAAAAAAAAGCCCTTCTCTGAATATTTTTGAATTTATGAGCCACCAAACAAGGAATGTGGAACAGTGACATAAAATACACAGTGAGATTGGAAAGAATAATCTTTAAGAGCATAAGTTTTCCCCCTTTGGAGCCAAGAACTTTTCCATCTGGACTCATGCGGGGAAAAGTGCAACTAATAGCATAACAAAGAAATAGGGAAGAAATAGAATGAGATTGAAGTAGAAGCAAGGATAGATAAGTTCCATGGCTTGGAACCCAAGAGAGAACTCCAATGTTATTGTATTTTTGAATAATTAAGGGAAAACTAAACATAATAGCCTCCTAGGGAGGTTTATATAATAAGCTAAAGCAAACCCTAAAATCCTATCCATTAATCTCTCATAAAAGCTTTAAATCTCAACCCTTTATTATTTTAAAAAATAGGACATACTAGTCATGTAACTACTTGAGACATAATTTGATAACCTATTCAGCCTTTATTCTTAGGTGGCCCAAGCCTTGCTCAATACTAGGTATTGTTGCTGATTTTTCCTGCATCACGGACAGCCTTTTCTCGAACCTTTTCACGATGGGGTCCCAAATAGGAACATTTTTGTATGATGCACCCAAAGGCAAGCCCAAGAATGTAATGTGGAGACTTATGACTTTGCATTCAAGCATGTAAGCTAAATAAGAACCATCCACTCCATCCCCCATCGGACTCAGCTCACTTTTGGCCATGGTTTTTTGTGACAGTTAATGAATTGATGTTAATGAATAAGTTAATGGGCAATTGTTTTGAAAATCATCATTTATAATTTATATGATAGCTGGTGGTTTTTTAGGATGGTTAGTGGGACATGTTATTATTCTTTTTATGATTTATAGTGTTATAATCTGCTATCGTTTTTTGGTTATCCAGCAAAAAATGAAAGAAAAGAAAAGAAAACAGTATTTTGTTCGTGAACAACAGAAGCTCATTTAAGTGCTTGCAAGCTCAAGCTAGAGTTTGTTCAAGAGCTCATTGCTCACAAGCTCACCAACAAGCCTGTTCATGAATTTGTTTGCAAGCAAGCTCGAGTTCGAAAATTACCTAACGAGACCCAAGCTCGAGCAAAACTTCTGAAAGCTCAGCTCAAGCTCAAGCTCAAGCACAACCTAAGGCGAGCTGAGCTCGAACATTGCTAAGCCCAGCTCGGCTACTTTGCAGCCCTAGACAAGAGATTCCCAAAAAAAGTAAAGTTTGCTATAAATAAATAAAAAACCAGCGCAAAAGATTCGCACCAAAATGATAGGATATAAGAGCTCATATTCACAACTGAAATTCAGGGCACAATATTCATGAAGAATTAAGAGAAGAAAATTTTAGGTATGAAAATTGCATATACCAGAGAGAGATACCTGAGTCAATGAGTAGGTGACACCTTGAATTCCAAAAAGCTCAGCTCTCTTGACAGCCTTCACTCATGGGAAAATAAGTGAGAAAATGATTAAAAAAAACATTATCAAGAAAACCATATATTGAGAACTGCAATTTATTAACCTCAGAATAAACCCACTGCATATGTTCAGGATCATCTGGATCAAATGCTTTCCCGCTATGGACCTGCAAGTGAAACACAAGCTAATAACGCAGAATTCAATTGTGCCACCACAAAAAATAATAAATAAAATAAATAACTAAAAAATGTATAAAAAGAATATGATACTAAGCACTGCATTACCTCCTCCCACTTGATTAAGTGGGCATATTCAATACAATGAGCAGCAGTTCTAGGAGTCTCTGCAAGGGTGCACAAGGGAAACTTCACTTGTGGGGGGAAAAGCCAAATGGTACACTCAAAACATGGTGTGACTCCTGGCAAGATAACCCTAGCATGGCCCTTGAAACCTTCAGTTCCACCATCTACCATAGCTTTAATTGTTTCTTCTCGAGGGTTGTCCTCAGAATCATATTCTAAGGTTCACAAACAATGAGACAAAATACATAAGCTCAAGTATATTATAGGAACATAAGAAGACTTAATTCATCATAAGGCATGTGTAAGGTGTAGTAGAACAGTAGGTTTTTTAAAGTAACCCAGATGCTTCCTCATAAAAATAAAAATAAAAAGCAAAGGATAAGTTTTTAATAAGTAGCCCCCACAAGATTTAGCAACAAAATAATCTTTAACCTAACAAATGCTCTCCGAACCAAGTTAGTGAGTCTCCTATCACTAGGCTCACCAAAAAATATTTGACTTCGAAACAGCCACAACCATAAGAAACACTAATAATCAATAGAAAATCCCCTTCATATCCATTAATTTCACTATTGAAAGTGCAGTTTTCACTCCTAGTTTCTTTGATAGAGAATTTACACTTCTTTCAATATGATCAGTGTGTTGCATGTGCCATTGAGGTTTATTAAGGCTTGAATAACGAGTTTTTGTGCCACTTCATATTCCTTACCACTATGATACAACTCTACACCTCCATTAAATAACAAGCATGGCACATAAAAGAGCACTTTTAAGTTGCAAAATGAAAAATCATCATAAACAGGGAAAACAAAGGCTTTTTTTTAATATTTTTTTTCATTAGTAGAAGAAATAATTCATGCCAATTGAAAACTGAAGCGAAAAAAGATAAAAACAGCACAATGTAGTCGTGCATACAGATATATTCCTCAAAAAAATGTGCACAATTGATACAACCTATGCAATTGAAACTCGAACATATGAGACGTTCATGCAGCCAACTAGAAACCAAGTATAAAGCACAAACCTAGAAAACTACAGGCGACTGAATTTATGTAGCTTCGGGCCTCAACAGAGTCAAGACCAAGAACAATAATATTAAAATCGCTATAAAACTCAAGATCTTTGTCCTCAATCCGGCAAAAATGAGGCTCAATATTCACCCCACTAACTCTTTCCATAACACGCTTTGCTGCCACCTCAGCTTTTGGCTTTCCAACATCTTGAAGCCTACAATATTGACACCGGAGTAAAAGAAAGCATTTGAGTACAAAGAAAGAAACATTGAGGAACTGATAATTACAGATACAGTTTAACACCAAACAAGATTCCAGATAGCTAAGCAAACCATGTGAACATAAAGTAGTGCATAAACGAAACCAGTGCTAGGGCAGGTCATTAACTTGGAATTAATCTTTCCTCAACCAATGAAAGAAGTAAACAGGAACTACCAGTAGGAAACAATAACAACTTAATATTTGAAATCCTTCCATATCCCTTCCAATAGTAAAACAAACGCAAATGCCTCCTCCATGAAAACCTACAACCGTCAACCTTATTTTCTTCAATAGCTCCATCCTTCTCCAATTTTCAAATCCCAACACATCTTTATTGTTAACAATAGATTAGTCAATGCTCAGTGCAGCACTACAAGTACTATTGTAGATTTTGCAGAAAGTAAACAATAGAAAATATATTCACCACGGAAAAGTCTCTATGAAACAAAGTACTACTCTAGATTTATAATGGCCAGAAACTTATCAGTGCACGGAACTCTAAACACAGCCTCTATAGGTCTTATGTCAAAACCTCTACCTTCTTTTAATGAGCATACTGGTTGAGAAATGCGCTGCCACTAAGATAACACTTAGGTCGCAAGCAAAACTCAAGGATAATCATAGCAAAGACATGGAACACAGGACCCAGTATAAAAAAGATGACCTGAAGAGAAATTGCCGATTAAGATTGGAGACCTCAATGCGGTCCATGTCTATGACCTCAAGATTTTGAAACCCCGACAGAGCTAGGTCCTTTAGCAACTCGCAGCCCAACCCGCCTGCGCCTACCACCAAGATTCTGGCATATTCCCGAAGGTCCTCCCTCAACTGCAACACAAATAAGCACACCGACAATAGGATCAAAAACACTGCGCCTACTGCGAGAACAAATGCACTCCAAGTGTCAGTCAAAGATGTCCCAAATCATACTGCTACAGAAGATATGACAGAGAAGCTTAAAACCCTAGCAATTTTCCCATATGCAGAGAAAGAGACAGATAGACAGAGAGAAAGAGAGAGAGAGAGAGAGAGAGAGAGAGAGAGATGTTGTGACTAACTTCCGGACCAGGATAGAAGGTAGAGGCGACGAGGGGGCCAGGTCTCAAGATGAGCTTGTCGAGGTCTCTAGATCTGCTAGCGTTCGCGGCGGAGTCCGCCATGGGCGAGCGTTCGAGTTCTTCTCCCTCTTCAAAGCTATAATTCGCGACAGCAGTTCGACGCAAGACCTAAATAGAGCTCGTTTTGTTCAGTGTCGACGCAACCCTCTTTTCTACCGGAAAATAGATGATTAGAGAAAATGGAAAATATATTTATTGATAGATTTGGTGAAATTGTTTTATTTTAAATGATTACGTAATGTGCATGTTTTGATGGTATTATCAAAGTTATTTTTCTTGTAAATATTTTTTTTTCCAAAATCCATTTTAATTAAGTAAAAGACAACTATCGTACCCCTAAAATATTAACAACAAGCTTTTAAGATCCCATCCGATATAGTGATGAGATTATTTATTAACACTGATAAACTTAATTTATTATTTAAATAATAAATAAATCTACAATATAACTTATAAAAAGTGAAAGTAAAGCTCACAAATTTAAATTGATGTATAAAAACTTCATTAATATTTATGCCTAGTAAAGTTCACAAATTCAAATTGATGTATAAAAACTTCATTAATATTTATGCCTAGATACAATTTGGCCTTTAAAAAAGATTTATGCCTAGCATTTCTTTTTTTTAAAAATTATGAGAGTGAAGATACTCGGTAATTGTTCTAGTTTTTAGTAATATATATCTAAATTAAAATACAAAGAAACTTTGTTCCCACATTTCAGAGTTGAGGCAATCTCATAATTGCCAAATTTTGGAAGATAGACATGGCTTTTATATTTGGGTAAATTCTATTAAAGATCACTGAATTTTGACAGTTGTCTCAAAATAATGATTTTATTTTGATTTATCTCATTTTTCATACTAAACCTTTATAACATCACAATTCCATTATTTAAGTTTCTTCGATGAGGAGTTTGCTCCTCTCTATTTTATCTATTAATTTCTTCCTATATTTCACCCTTCTAATCAATTTCAAGGTATTTTAAAATAATTTTAACCATACAATTTGAAATAACATACAAAAATACATATATTTATCAATTTTCATACTTTTTATAAATGCGAAACATCTTCATATATATATATATTTCAAGTTCTGAGAAATTAAAAATATCTTTTATATATTCATCCACTTTGTTAATTTATTTTAAAATAGAATCTCCTCGCACTTCAAATTTATTTTTACGGAGAACAAAATACTTGAAAATATATAGCTATCTAAAAAATAACATCACTGAGGTCCAATGGAAACAACAGAACATGCATGCATGAGAACATGGGAAAAAGACAGCACTTTCTATCAACAAAAACTCTATACACACAAAAGATTTCACAACAAAATCCTTTGTTCTTCTATCAAAACATATTATTTTAAGGCGCATTCATCTGTGCCAAACTAGGAGCTGAAGTACTACAGGGAGAGATGAGTCCTAAGAACGTATATATTTGGCTGAGGAATTTCAGAAGTTTTAACACTCTTAGAACTTGCCAACCAAGTAATTTTCGCCCTATGCCCATAATCATTCACAGCATTAAACCGCAATAGAAAGAAGAAAATAGGGTAGATAATGCTCATCAGAGATGCCACTTGCCTGCATGCACAATGTAGATTTCATAAGCCAATTGTAATTACTCTTTTTAAAGCAATCAATAATCATCTCTCAGACATACTCAATAGAAATTGGGTTTGGATTAGTAACCTAAGCCACATTAACCAGTAATTAAGTGCCAGAAGCTGCATGCAACTTTTCTAGTCATGCAAAACAACAAAAGTGAAAAGGGAAGGAAAATGATGGAAAGCTTACATTACTCACCCACCTCTTTTTATCTCAACCAAATAATTTCTACCCCTCTTTCACATTCACTGGTTTTTCTGATACAAACAACTAATCAAGTAACAACAAGGATTTCAACCCTCGACCTTGCCCAATTCCAAGGCTTTAAACACGTATGGGTACTACTAAGTTATACTACTGCTACTCTTTCACATTCTTTTAGCCGAGGCGAAACAAAAACCATTAGGAGGGTCGTGTCATGACATAATGTAAGTCTTGCCTTTTGAATGCTTTCTCTACTTTCATATTCTTTAAAACCTCCTTAATCTCGTAGCCTCTAATTTTTCGCACAAGACAGCGCAGATAAAATCATCAACAGGGACCACAAGATCATCTAGCCCCTGCGAGTGACTACCTTTAAAAGGTTCACCAAAATCCTCTCCATCATTTTCTGATTTCCTCATACTTTACCAGAACCCTCTCATCCTTGTTCTTTATGCATCTCACAGCACTCACCCCTCACTTTAGCAATTTAAAGACCTCATTTTAATTTTTTTTCCCTAAAAATCCATTGTTCTCCATATATTTTCTGCAATTCTGCATATAATTCCTTGAAAACATAAGACCTAGAATTCATCCACAGCAAATCTTTCTGAAACCCACTTGTGCCTACCCCGGTAGTTCATATTTACTAGACAAGTAATCCTTAAGAATGAAAATAATCATAAAAGAGTTCACCTGAAAACAAGAAACACAGGAAGAACCCAATAAAGTAAACAACTTTTTTATTAAAAAAAAATAAAAAAAGAAGACAAGTGATGCTAGACTGACAAGCCCCAATTGCCATTTCCACAGATAATGTCTAAAATTGTATCAAGTGCTCGAGTTGGAAGCTGGAATAGCCTCACTGCCCCTTCTGCTTTTGAGATATAAGAAAACAACAACAAAGGCAAGTAACAAAGCAAAAACTAAGACAGAATCAAACTTTAAAATTGGAAAGCGAACAAATTTAGTACCGGTTCATCGTGCTTTACATTTTAGTTTCTCCTCATACAACTCTAGGAGTCGAGGAGCATCGTCCTTGTAACAGGTCACAAATTTCTCTAGAAATGCCTCCTCCGGAATCATTAGGCATGTAGCTAAACTAAACTTCTTCTTAATCAAACCTTTCGAGGATAGAGCTTGAACAACTGAACACCTTGGAATAATTCTCTTCTCCAAGCTCGGAGTGAGAAGCAGAGGACGTGTTACAACCAGAGAACAATCCAAACCCATTGTATTTACAAGGAAATCCATTATTGCTTTTATCTTATCCTCGGATGTAGCCATGCACCATGGATTTTTATGGAAAGCCGCAAGAATCTCCTCCTCAGACAAACCCAACTTCCCATACAGTTTCATCTTCCGTTCCCATTTCTTTTTGCAAACTGCTACTTTTACCATTATCGCCAGAACAAACTTCTTTTTCAAAGGGTCGAAGCCCAATTTCTTTACATACTCTACATCCTCTCTGAACAAATGGGGGGTCGCTAGGATTGTTTGAACCTGCCAGTTGATTAAAGCCGCAATGTTCAACTCCGGCACCCCATATTCCCGTAATATTGCCACATTTGATCCCATAAATTTTTCATGCTCACAGGCTAATATGGACGGGAAACGTTTGAAACAGGCCATAACCTTATCACTTGATCCGAGGAAGCCCTTCCAGAAATTAAAACTGGGAATGATATTGTTTCTTAAGCTGCGAACCAGAAGGCGTGGGGCCTTGCTGAAAGCCCTAGCAACATCCGTCCTTGGAAGGCCCAGGGAATAGAAAAATTGGAACTTAGGGGAAAGGGTTTTCTCGGTCCTAGCCAACAATATTGAGGGATTCTTTCTCAAGAGACTGAGAACTTGGGCTTCGGTGAACCCGTGATTCTCGAAGAAGACGATGACCGATTTCGGCCTCTCTAGGGTTTCGAAATGCACGCGTTTGGGAGCTGAAAGGGCCTCTTCCGGCGAAAACCCTAGAGAGTTCACGAGATAAGAAACCGTAATCGCGGGTTCACCTGAGATGAATCTGAGAAGTAACGAGGGCGTTTGGAGAATGGACCGCTGAGAAAGTGAGCAGCCATAACCGATGCTCGCTTGGATTAGGGTTCTACAACGATTGATGGAAATCTTGATTGAAAACTGAAATGCGACAACAGCAGCTCATTAAATCGAAGGAGCCCTCAACCAACACACACAACCTGCGCCGTCCGTAAGAAACTCGGATCGTCGAGGGAAAGACCGCAAAACCCGTTCCCGAAACGAACATACCGGGTCGGGTACTCATAGGTCCAGATTGTTCCCAGTGTCTTGCGGATCTCATTATGGTTAAACCACTCCTTTTTCTGACCAATATCCTCGATTTATTGATCAAGAGCTGAGAGTACACAACGACTCTTTAATTCCAAAAACCTTAAATAATTAATTATATAAATAAAGGGGAAATATTATTCGACGTCCCCTATTTGTCCGATCGCAACCTCATCTTTTCTGAGATTTGATTGGCGTTCAGTAAGAACTGCAAAAACATGGATAGCTCATATTATGCTAGAACTACCTTCCCAGGAAGGTGCTGTATCAAAGAGAATTACATTTGATAATTGAAAAAAGAAGTTGGACAAGAAACAACCACATCACAATCCACAGGTTCATGCTGTATTTTTAAATTTTTTTCAAAAAAAAGCAAGCCCTGAGAGCTATTAATAATTTCTTAAACAACAGGGTTTTCCTTCAAATGATGTACAGTCTTCACCATCACTTTGGTGCTTGTTCTTCTGATGTCGGAAACTTGTATCACCACTCACAACCTCTGCACAAAGGATACATAAGGTCCAAATGAGATGAGTGAAAAATGGTAAAACCAATAGCAATCGATGAAACCTACCTAATCAAAATATACAACGCAGAATAAAACATTGAGCATGATTTTGTCATAAAGGTCTCATTGCAAGTCCTTTTCAGATCTTGAAGGAAAAATTCCAAATAGAAAGGCCAAGAAAACAAAGAAAAAGGAATAAGAGTCTTCTTGTAAAACAAAAAGCATGAAACTAAATTATGTTAAATAAGATATCATCTGCTTAACCACATGTGCATAAGCATAATAATAATGGGAAATGAAACAGACTCATTCCTATTGAGGTGTAATGAGGCAACATTGGTTTTCAAAATCATATATTGTCGAGATAGATCATAAAAGCACTTACATTATTTTTTATGTTTCTATTCCAGCTACTCCACCCATCTTCAGGAGTCTGCAGGTGGTTGCGGTTGCTGTGGCCACATCTGCGGGGACATGTAAGGGCGGGGCTGTTGGCCATAAAGAGATTGATCCATTGCAGGCTTACCCACCATCATGCCTGGAGTTCCAACCTGTGGAGCATGTTGAGGAGGGGGCATATAATAGTAAGGAAGACCCTCGGCTGGGCCTCCAACAGGAACAGGGCCTCCTCTTGGAATCGAAGCCAGTACCTCATCCTTCAGATCCTCCCTAGGAACAATGTCCACCAAAAAATCAAATATATCGGTCCTCGTAATAGCTGCTGCAATGTCATTCTTCTGGAGTGTCCTCCTCTTGTTCTCCTCCGTGTGATTCCAAGACCGTAAAGTCAGCTCTAAAATGAACATCTCGCATGCCCTAGCAAAGATCACTGGAGCCTCGGCTGATATCATCCTTACATCTTCATCAGCCTTCATAATCTTCTTGATCCTAGCGAGTGGAAGGCTATGGTTCTTAAAATCTGTTGTCTGCTCAATTTCTTGGTATTGGGTTGCCCAAAAATTCTGGAGCTGTTGCTGCAATTGCTGCTGCTGCTGCTGGTGAATGTGCTGATAAGCAAGTTGGTGTTGTGCAAGCTGAGCAGGGGAGGCAGGTAGACCTGCTGGCTGGGTAGGAGACTGGATTGATCCAGGAGGAGAGGGACCCATCATCTGATTAGGTTGATAAGGGTTAACCCCATATGGCATTTGAGATGCACTACCGACCACCCCCATCACGGGGGGCTGCCCATGACCCTGCTGGTCCATTCTTGTGCAGGCTTGGAAGAAATCTATAAGTGGCAAAATCGAAGGGAAAAGCACAAAAAAGAAAAGTTAAAACGAGGAATAATGACCAAAAAAAATCTTACCACGCTCAATAGAAAGATGTCAATCTTTTAAATAGTGTCTCCCAAAACAGGAAAAGATGACCCTAAAAAATAGAAAGAAAGATTGGAATGCAGCGCTCTATTGGGAAATTTTGAAAAGCAACGAAAAAAAGAAAAAGGAGAGGAAAACAGCTCTAGAAGAATACAATGGGGAGATGAAATACACTCCCCTGAGTTATCTTTAGTTTTTGTCAATTTTCCTTAAACAATCTATAGTTCCCACATAATATTTAAAGGATAGACCTCGGTGAACAATATCCCTGGCTTAAGGGGTTAGGGTAAGGTTTTTTAATTTATGCATCTCTCAGTCGCAAAGGATCAACCTTACTAGTTTTGCCAGGACACGTCCTCCAAAAAAAAAACAAGGAAGAAGAAAGACTTCAAAACAAAAGACCTTAGACGTACTGTAGGAATCTCCAGCACCCCATCACTTGGAAACTGTCACTTATAACTTGAAAAAATCGAACGTAAATGTTCATGGCTCTAAATGAAGAAGCTCGTGTTTGCAACTACAAGCATCCAACAGGATCAAGATCAACCTTATTCTATGTTTGAACCATATTTATGTTGATAGAGGAAAATCTAACTTAAAGAAATATTGATGACTCCCAACAATAACTGAAAGGACCTCCCGAAAATGACAATTGAAATACGAGTAAAACCACAGGAAAAATAAAGTTACAACTTTAATAGTTAGTTAAAAAAAAAATCTCATCAAACCATAAGCTGCTCTTTTATTGCTAAACACCCACAAACAAGAATATTGTAGCTCAAATGTTTTGAAATTCTCTAAACCATGATTTGTGCCATATAACCAACATACAAGTACGAAATGCATTAATTTTGCTTCAAAAAAGACAAATCATACTGTACTAGCACAACTTACAGAGCTGAGGTATATTATTCAACTAGTAGAAGTAGCAGAGCAGCAGCATCTTACATATTATAATAACATCTATCTAAAAATTCATACTATTATTTCTAACAAATTATGAATTGCCAAAACTGACTACTAAATTTCACCATCAATTGAAGCCAAATGATGAAAGTGAATCAATTTATGTGTTTGTATGTATGAGAAGATGACCATATTGCATGTTTCAGCACAAAGGGGCATTGGAAGCACAATTATTTTAAACAGTCAAATGCACAATCTGTTCCTTGCAATTAAAATAACTATAATGTTTTGCCAAATGTTTTTGGTCTAATGGCATCTCCTCTTGTAATGTAAGGGTACAGGAAAAGTTGAAGATTCAAAACATGTTGAGTGTGCGTGTATTCACCAAAACAAATAAAAAGAGAACCCTACTCCAGATTAATATTATGAGCCCAATTATCTCCAAGCAGATATGCTTAGATTTTCAGACTGGAAAGGAAGAGAAAATATGAATTGACATGAAGCCTAAAATTTGAATTTTAGTAAGGAACGAGAAGTGATGAAAGACATGGAGAACTTTTCTGTCAGTCAATGACCATAAGTATCGGGAAAAAGGTGGCATTTTAGACTCCATTGTACTCATAGCTTCTCTTCTGCAGGTGAGTAAAGACCATGTCATTTTCTCCTTGGGAAAAAAATTATAAAATAAAGTAGCAAATTCTTAAGCTAATGACATTTTTTTCTTTCAAATCACTCGAGCAGAGCAATTAGCTCATTGTATAGCAGGTAACGTTTATATTCCATCTCAGACCAATGAGGGATTGGAAGATTAGCTCACCAACACATATTTTTATCTCATACAAAAGATACAGGGACAGTGAGGACCTAATAACTCTCACATCCTGTTCTAACTCCGGAACAAAGAAACCAACATATATTGACTACTACCCTACACTATTTTCTAGAGAGCAACTTAATGATCGTGCAAGAAGATAAGTAGCCAAATGATTAATTAACATAAACCAGCAGAATGCATGAGATGGGAATCATATAAACATGATCTCACAAACTCAGGAAACAAACTACAGGGCCAGACAACTCATCAACCGTAAACGTCGATTACAGGGCTTATTGAACCCCAGTGATCGGCCTAACAACCAAATCAACCCAAACACACGCGGATACAAATACACATACTGGTAAACGAGTAACACATAATGTAAAACTGATTCATAGATGGATCAAAACCTATACCTTTCGGTGCAAGACTTCGCTTCCCTAATATATGAAACCCTAGAGAACAGAAATTGTTGACGATATGACCTGCGACAGAAGAATTGGAATTAAGGACAAATATATTACAGGGGAGAAAGGGTGAGAAGGATGAATCTTTCAGGACTACGAACCCTACGGAACCATGAATCATACCTTTTCGCGTACTCCGTGAGCCTGTGCGAGCGCGAGAGGGAGAGGGGGAGAGGGAGAGAGGGAGAGAGGTGAAAGTAGCGTCGAAAATGATCTTTGAGGGTTGGGAATCTAGAACGGAGTTGGATCTTCTTCGACGAATTTGGTTCCGACTTTAAACTTCCCGTTTGACCCCCTCTTTAAATGGACGATTTTGCCCTCCACGTGACCAAGAAAGTTAGGGCGCGTTTGGTAAGGTATATTAGAGAAAAAATTTCTCATTTTTACGGGATGGAAAAAATGAATAAATAAATAAAGAAGGAGGAGTGCATGCAATTCTCTTCAAAAAGGAAGCATTTTACATACTGATCTTACTTTTCAAGTGTTTTTGTGAATATTATGTTGTTCACAAACAATTGTCTTATAAACGAGGTTTGAGCTTTGATGAAATTCAGGATTTTAAGTTCTCGAGATCCATAAATTGATAGTTGTTAATTATATCGAGTCGCTAAAGCAAAGACCTCCTCCGATCATTGATTTGAGCAAATATGGTCATTTTCCACTAAGCATATAGTGCAGCAATAGTCTTTGAGAGATAAACTTGAAAAAAAGTGAGTTGAAATATGCATGAGCTGGCCGTTTCGCTAAGCATACATAAAATGCTGCAGGACCTCGGGTCCTTAAATCCGACAATGTGCCGAAACTAAATACGGGGTGCGCAGACCTCGAATTTGAAGATCCGGCACACACCTCAAAATGCATGTTGGTGGTCATTCCGCTAAGCATGAAGTGCCGTAAGAACCCAGTTCATAAACTCGACATATGCCGAAGCAAATTGCGAGGTGCGCAGGCCTTGAATCTGAAGGTCCAGCACACACCACAAAACACAATATGGTGGCCATTCTGCTATGCACGAAGTGCCACAAGGCCTCGAGTCCGTGAACTCGACAATAAACACTAATGTGTAGGCCCCAAGTCTAAAGATCCAGTACGCCCAGTATGATGGTGATCATCCCGCTAAGCACGAAGTGCCGCAAGCCCTCGAGTCTATAAACCAGATATTTTGCCATCCCATTTTAGTTTTATTATGTCTCAATTAGGTTTTAGTCCATGCTATCCCATCGATAAACAAAGTTGTAATATGCTGGCTTGTTCCCCAAAGGGTCATGGAGTTGTCCAGGTTCCTGATAAGGTAGTTCAGCAAAGCAATGGCTCACCTAGCCATGGAAAGACTTGAAAAACCAAATAACAAGTGGATGAGAAATACGGCAACAACCTCTGATGAAGCTAGATCAAGCGAGTTATGGCTATTGGTCGAGCAAAATCGCCAGGAGATAAGTGATTGGAATGTGGCAGTGGCCAATGTGAGTTGCGGAGTGCTACAGTGCCTAAGGGTTACACATACTTGGACACTCCAAACTTCAAGAAAAGAGTGCATAGAGTGCACTAGAGGTCACTGAAAGGATTATAGCCTAAGATTTCAACTGGAACGCTCTCAATCAAACTCTCAGAAATGTTCCCCTTTTTCCCTAATATAATTTTTCCAACCCAAGTTCAATCTTTAACCCTCGTCTAATTTCTCAACCCCTAAAACAATGCACCATTCGGTCCAATTTATAGGCTATCGAACTTCCCATCGACCTCCCCTTGTGAAATGGGGCGATTTCCCCTTTCGTAACACACAAAATGGCGTAGCAAACAGAGCTTCTCCACATCATAGGCCAACAAAAATGAAGGTGCGGCCATTGCTGGGAAGCGGGGGAATGAAAAAATTGGGGTACTGAAATTACCATTCTGTCCCTACATGATCAATCGAAGCCTGCCATGTTGCCCAACCATTTGAAACAAAATGAGGTTGCATGGAGCCCACACGCAATAAAGTTGGGAAAAAATAAATATTTAAATGTTTAAAAGCATTTAAATAAAATTTAAAATCGGCCACCAATCAAAGGTTGCCATTTCACCCCATTCCTTTGAAAAATATAAAGACTCAATCAAATGCAAGGGCCATACCCATTAAGGGAAATAAATATATTTAAATGTTTTTAAGCACACTTAAATTATGTTTATTGGGAAAATGATTATAATTCCTTTTAAGGGAATTAAATCTTTGAAAATAAACTCCTTTTAAGGAAATTAATTGGAAAATAAATCAAATTCTTTTTAAGTGAATTAATAATTTAAATTCTTTTAAATATAGGTAAATTCTTTTTTGAGGGAATTAAAGTAGGATCAAATTCCTTTTAAGGGAATTAAGTATATTAATTAAAATTATGAAATTTCTTTTAAGGAAATTAAATATTTGATGAAATTCTTTTATGGAAATTAAATGAATTCCTTTTAGGAAATTAAAATAATTAATAATTTTGTGAAGTGTGGCTATTTTAGTGAAAATCCGATATTTTTTAAATGCCGAGAATACATATTAAAAAACACATCCACAACTGTTTTATACAATATATATATATCAACACGTTAATCGATATTTTATATGACTTTATTGCTTTTCTTATTCGGTCTATTAAAAGGCTCAATAAGTTTACTTTTAGACAGGACACCAAAGCCGCTGGTGAACTAAATCATGAATCACATACAAGATCTTAAAAAATAAAACTTTAGTTATAACAGTAGGCGGTAATAAGACAGCATTATAGTTCACTCATAACATAAGAATTTTGAACGTTGCTTACAACGTTACTTACACTTGGGCTAACTATCCTCAAAAATTAACGCAACATTTTTATCGGACAATATGGTTTAGAATATACATATTGTGAGCTATATTTAATGGCTCATATGTCATTAACAAAATTCGCAAATGTATCAATCTCAGTTTCAACTTCGTTACTTCGTTAAATATTAGCTCAATGCTATTTTCTTAACTTTTCAGATCGAATATCAAAATTTCGATCCTATAAATTATGGAAAAACCGAATATGTAGTAGTTATACATAAGTTAAGTGCAACTACTGTCTTGTGATGTTCAAAAAAAAAACATAAGTTTTAAAACTTCATCGTTTTGAATCTTATTTTATCTTTTTTCCTTTTCCGATGTGTATTGCACCTAAATTAAATGTAACTATTATACTAAAATTAAACTCATAAATTGTTTATCGATTTCTTTTATGTTTAAAAGAGGATGGAGCCAAAATGACTGTAGAACCCAATAGGACGGTGTAGTGGGGTTGGAGTTGTCATTGGAGAGGGCAGCCGAAAGTGGGTGTAACATTTTGCCGTGATCTCTTGTGGTCCTTCTCTTTTTTGGTTTCTACAAATTGTTCTCTAGAGTCGGTGTACGAGAACGTTGATGGCGAATTTATTAAAATATTTGGTACCATTTTTTTTTTCTTTGCTTTTTCTTTCCCATCATACTCCCGCCCACAGCCGGCCGAAACAATCCTAGCAATGATGATATGATGGACTTGTGATAACAGAGAAGTTTGATTCGTTAGAACAATACACACGCACTAAAAAAAAATTATCCAATTAAGGTATCATTTGTGAAAGAGTAACATTATATGTATATTTTTCATAATTTTCATACCGAAAGTGATCACGTGACAAAATTTATATAATTATGTATTATTATTTGATCAAAATATCACTCAAGAAGGGACCATACATATTTTGTCACGTCACCCTTTCGATATACAGGTTATGTAAAGAATATACATGTAGTATTTGCTTTTGTAAAATGAACCCCTCGAATTAACTTATACAAATTTATTAAATGAAGTGCTAGTTAAACATTAAAAAGGTTTTTTTTTAAAAAAAGTATAATATGATTTGATGGTGCACCATCTATAAAAAATGAGTCAAAAAAGAAAAAAAAATCTAAGCCAAGCCTTAGAATGGTTTAAATTTTTATGGGCCAGAGAGGATGGAAAGCCCAAGTCCATTGTTTAATATCCCGGGCCTCAGGGCCCATAATTTTGGCCCTTAACATTTAATTTCTTCTCATCTTTCTCCAGACAGCAAGGGGGAGGTGTTTAATAACAGTGTTAATTAGGGCGCAATCTATTACTATATATATAGTTATATGCGGTGGAAAAATTCCCAATTTAAACACATCTCCCTCTACTTCTAAAACACTATTACTTAATATAATTGCATCACATATAATTAAATTAAGAATTATATTTAAGCTATTCCTTAATAATATTTATTACTTTCTATTACTTAGCTATCATCACTAATAAACCATGACACTAGATTTAATCTAATTATATAAGCTTGCATTCTTTTTTATACATTCTTCAATTTAAGGGTCACATTAAATATTTTTAAATATAGTTTAGACTCTCAATTTTTATTTCAAAATTTAAAGTACATATACATTGACACCGTATCACGTTCCCATTTTTGTGTAGTTATAAACATGTTAAAAATTATTTACACATCAATTTAAATTTATAAATTTTATTTAAACTCTTTCTCTTCGATGCCTAATTTTCTTCTAACACTTACATATCGAGTCTACATACTATAGATTTTAAACTATAAGTTTTTATTTCTATTAATTATGAGTACGAAATTTTATTATTTTCATAATATATGTTAAATTTATAATTATTGAAAATTGAATTATTTATGCATCTTACAACTCTCAAATCTAATAGAATAGAAATCTTTTTTTATTTATCTTAAATCTCTTAGTTATTACATCAATAAAATGAGACAAGCCATTACAAGTTATTTATTTCTTTCCCATATGACAAAGAGTAATACTTCTTGTACATCTTTCACACAACTTTTACACCGAAAGGATGACATAACATAATATGTGTGGTCATTTTTTAGTGGATATTTTGATCAAATAACAATACAGAACCATACATATTTTGTCACATAACCAGTTTCGATGTGAAAATTATATGAAAGATATACAAATAGTATTACTCATCACAAAATATATTTCCAGTGACTTACTATCCCATTTTCATCTTTTTTTCTTGTTTTTCTTTTTTTTTCCCCGCCGGAGTAGGAGAGAGTTACTAAGCCTGGAATCAGGAATTATTTGGGCACGAGTCCTAAAATTATTACATTCTACTTTTAATAAAACGACATCGTGTAAAGAGCTTGACTCTGGTAAATCCGTCGATCTGGACTTAAAATGAACTTCAGCCTCTAACACTAAATCAGGCAACGGAGGTGAAGTTGAAGTTGGAACAGGTGGTCCGTCGGAAGAGGAGAGAAGAGCTGAACCCGAGCCGGTTCGCGGCCAGATCGAACTGGAGGAGATTGTCCTCCAGTTGATGCCCTCCGATCACGATCGACGTCCTCGGGCTCTCCCCTGCGTCGACAAACCCTAAGCACAGCACATCATTCCCAACATCAACCATAGAATTCGCTCCGAAGATCCTCCAGTACACATTCTTGCTCTGCAGCACAAAATCCACCGCCGGTACCGCGGCCCCCACCGTGGTGCTTCCTATCCCCTTCGAGCTGAAGCAGTACCCGAACGGCGCCACCGCCGCCGCCCTGCTCACGTTCCCTATCGCTGCCTCGAAAGCTTTCGTGACCGCGTCGTAGATCGATGCCTCCAACAAGGTATATGGATTGACGGTGCTGATCTTCGTACCTCCCAATCCGTTGCTATCGATGGAGAGGAGTGAGGAGTTCAGTTGGACCGCCACCTCGCTGACTCGAATGGATTTGACTCCGATGAAATACTCCACGGATCGATCTCCGGCGAAAGTACGACCCAGCGGTGCTCACCGGGTTGATCAACAGTGGCGTGTAAATTAGCGACTCGGAGGCGTCGATATTCGGGAGGAAACGATAGGGTCCGTCGCCGAAGAACACGACCCCGTTCGACCGCGGAGTAGAGCTCAAGCAGAGGGCGAACTTTCTAGGGAAGCTAAAAGCGGAAGCGAACTGCAGCGGGAGACCGATGTTGCCCCTCCCGAGAGCCGCCATTCCCTTCGCGCCCTTGGCGAGGCCTTGCAGGAGAAACGAGGCGCTGCAGCCGAAGAGGAGATTCGGCGCCAAGACTGCCAGTCCCGGGTTCGAACCATCCGTGGAGCTGACCAACACGACGTCGGAGGCGAGGTTTCCGCCCGTGCCGCTGCGAGTGACGGTGTTGTCGGGAAAGATGGAACAGGTGGTGTTGCTGCACCCGGAAAGCGGGGTGGAGCAGCCGTTGCCGCACCCTTGGGACCCGGAGAGAGCGCAGGCGGCGGAGCGGCAGCGAGGTAGGCGGTAGGAGGAGGAGACATAGCCTTGGTCACAGTCAACCCAGAGGAACTGGCCGCCTAGGTCGAGGGTGACGGCTGAGGGGGACGAGAGGGGTCCTTTGGGAGATGGCGGTGAGGTATTGGAGAGTAGAAGAGTCCTTGGAGACAGGAAGTACGAGAGCTCGGGGCCGAAACGAGATGTTTTGCGCTGTGGTGGTGGTGGTGGTGAGGAGAAGAATGAGGAGGCAATGGAATAGGAGAGTGGGGGAGGATGAAGCCATCGCCATGGGAAGTGGTGGAACAAGATCAGTTATATATTATATTGTATGTCAAAGAGAACTTATATAGGAGGAGAGTTTGACGTTCATTTTCTGGTCAGTGGATTAAGAATGTGGGGGGCCCACGGTGGTTCTGGGTAGGACGTCAAGTATGGCGACGAGGTGCCAGCTGGTATATCAAAATCCGAAAAGGATTGAGGCGGTGAAATTTGACGGTGTCTGAGTGCCTTCGTGTTAGGACTTCTTTTTTTTTGAGAAATGCTATATTTATACCCCTCATTTCAAAGTAATGGCATAATAAAATTTAATTTATCCTTTTTGAGAGGTTTTCAGTAAAAAATAATAAAAGATTACATAAATTTTATCACTTGCATGAATGGTGTATGGATGATTATATTTACAATATTACTTTTTTCTTTTTTCTCCCGAGCTAGGATGTGTTAGCAAGCGTTTGAGAGAGAAAAAACAAAGAGAATATGATTTAGGAGCGGCATTTCTTGTATGGAAAATGCATTAATCCTCGTAATTAGTTTCACTCAAATTTCCAAAAGTAGATTCTACAGTAGTTGCGATGAAGACAAAAAAGCACTCTGCAGCGTTCATCGAAATTCTTGAGAGTTTTAGGGATTTGGGTAGAACTTATGGGAAATGAGAGGGTGGGCTAGATTGACGAGTCAAAATTTTACACTAGCAAGACAAATTTTTTTTTGGCATTTTGGAAAACTAATCAATATTTAATAAAAATTTCAATTTTGAACACATACAAAAATAATATTAAAAAAACTAACAATAAGTGATAATTGAAGGAGTTGGGTTGGTTGCCGGCAAAGACAAGCTCAAGATTCTATTATAGGACGAGTTAGGCTGGATTATCTAGTAAGCGGGCATGACAAGTTGACTGGTCATAAGTTATGATTATTGGCTCTACTCATAATATACTTCTAAGACTCATTCCAACTTTATGTCCATTGCTTTAAATAAGACTACTAAAACATTGGCTTGACTACTTAGGTGAAGATTACTCGACACAATTAGGTTGCAAATGAACGAAGCCAAGCCAAGCTTTAGGTTGCTCAAGTTCGGCTCATCAAAATTTTAATCGAGCTCGAGATCATCCTGAGCTTCAATAGGGTTGATCAAGTTTGCCTCGCTTAAACCTCGCAAGCTATCAAGCCGAATTCTAGCCAACTCATTTAAGAAGTTAAATGAGCTCAGAGTTGAACCAATCTTATTCTTATACATAAAAACTCTAAACTATAAAAAGAAGCCTTAATAATTTAATCCGAAATTAAATAGACCTCAAAATAGGATGAACTTTCATAATATGAGACCCAATATGCCAATATGCTACCTAAGAATATATATGAACTCTTTCGTGGTAAACTATCTCCCTTTCTCTTTATTTTATTATAATTATTAATATTATTTTGATGTGGGATTGCATCTTGATTTGAATACTTGCCTTATTAAAGAGGCTCAATGACTTGACTCACGAGCTTATATAGGTCGGAGTTGACTCATGAACCAAGCAAGCTTGCAAGCCTAATGAGCTACGTCGATGGTTATTCAAACTCGGTTCATTTAACTAGCCAAGCTCAAATTCAGGCTTGTATAAGTCTTGCGGGCCTTATTTGAGCTTTTTGCCAAGCCAAGCTCCCAGCCACTTCATTTGCAGTTAGGGGTGAAAGTTGGTTGGTTTTGGTCAGTTTTCTCAAAAAACCGCCAACCAACCGACCAATTTTTTCATGGGAAAAAAACCGAAAACCAACCAATCACATCAGTTGACCGAAAATTTTAAAAAAAAATCCATTTAAAACCCCATAAAAACTTACTGACCAATTGGTTTTTTGATTTTCTCACAATTAACCTGTTAGTTTTTCTACTACCTCTTTTAACACTAAAAATGCTACATATATCTGAGTCAAATCAAACCAAAAACTAGATAGTTCATTATAAATTAAATAAATAAAATAAACGATACCTAAAGTTCATTACAAATCAGATCGGATACCCAAAGTTCATTACAAATCAATATATTCATATGTATTATGTGTGGTTGGTCGGCCGGTTTTTGCGATTGGTCAGTCGGATTTTAAATTTATATTAGTATTATATAAATTATAAATATATTTATATGTATTATATGCAATCGGTCGGTTTTTGCGGTTTTTTCGGGCGGCAACCGAAAACCGACCGACCGATGCAGTTTTCTACTGAAAAAAAAACAAAAATGGAATAGACCAAGAAAAAAACTGACCGATATAGTTCAGTCTTCGTTGGTTTCGGTCAATTTTTTAAGTTTTTCAATTCAGACTTTCACCCCTATTTGCTACCCTAGATGGCCCACAAAATAATTTTGCCTTACTTTTGACCCATCCATATTGGCTCATAACCCATTCGATCCTCCCAATTTTTTTCCCACCTCTACTAAGACTAGAAGCTAGAAAGCTGCAAGTAAATAAGCAAACAAGGTTAAGAAGATGAACACTCAAACAAGGTACCAGCAACCATTGAGTACTCATGGTATTTACTTGACCCTTTGTAATGGAAGGCCGACATTTGATTTTCCGTAATAGAACATTTGTTATTCACCACTTCCTCCGACCATAACTTCTGTACATGATACACATCATACAAAGGACTCACAAAATGATTAATGATATTCGGCATTTCATATCCAATGATTGGTGCAATTTGTCGACGTCCACTGCAATTTTGCTCCTCCGTTAGTTCTTTTGGCCAAGATCTGGTGTACATGCTTCCTTTTACGCGAATGGGCTCACGAAAATAAAGGCCAGGTTTGGTGGATAATTTTATGGGCCTGAGAAGATGAAAGGCCCAAATCAGTCAGTCAATAAATCATTCTCGGGCTCATTGATTTGGGCTCCCTAACCGTGGGCTTTTCTGTTTAATTTCTTTTTCATTTTTGGAATTTACGGGTGCAGTTTCTGTGGCAGTGGCAATCGTAGCGAGGAGGCGGTGCTAAAATGTAGAATAAAACAGATCAATAAAATAGGAAGTTATTTAATTTTCTTGATCATAGTTTAATTTTCTTAATTATAATAATATAAAACGTGACGTCCGCCCGCTCAAAGCTGCTGATTTACTCCAGTTCAGATTTTCATGAAAATCAACAAAAGTGTAGTTCTTTTATTGGACTGCGGCCAGTTCATATAGCTTCTCATAACAACATACTAATCTCCGTCCACGAACCCTAAACACAGCACACCATTCCGTACATCCACCATCGAATTGGCTCCGTAAATCCCCCAAACCCAATCCTGCTCTGCAGCACAAAATCCAAGGACGGCACCGCGGGACCCACCCGCGTGCTCCTTGTTCCCCCCCCCCCCCCCCCCGCCCGGGGGGAGCTGAAGCAGTGTCTGAAGAACGGCACCGCCGCAACCCTGAGTTTTGATGTTGATTTGCTTTATTTTTAGCATTATGGGTGGGAGGTGGGGAGCTTACGTGCACGTGGACAAGGGTGGCTACTCATATGACCGCAAGCTCATCATATTAAAAATCCAAAAACGAATGAGGTGGCGATATTTGACTTTGACTGCAGGATATCATGCTAGCTAAGTACTTGAAAGGGAAATCAAAACAAAGGAAGAAAGAATAAAACGTGGGCGTATGTTAGTAGCGATGTAACGGCTAGGATGGCTCACTGCAACTCATTCGATGTTTTACTAGGACTCTTCCATTAATCTATCGTTTGGAACCTTCTGTTTTTTTTATATTATTTGTTAACTTGAGCTTTGCTGCTTTGAATGTATCCGGTCTAACTGGATTATGACCATTGTATCAAGGGTTGCTTGTTTAGTTCAGCGTTTGAATTGGGCTGTTTGTCTAGAATCATTAAAGATATTTGAATGCTTTTGCTCACAATATTACTCTTGAGACTCTTTCCAACTTTATATCCATTTCTTTCTATAAGACCGCTACTAAGGATCATTTTTCAGTTTTTCTATTGAAAAAAATTGTGTTTGACTAAAAGCCGACGCCTAATTATTCTCCGGAAAACTCACAATTATTCTTTAAAAAGCTGAAATATAACTTTTCAAAAAAGCTATAATAAACAACTAATCATAGAGCTATTTGTTTACTTTTCAAAATTCCAAAAGCAATTTTTCCATAAGCTCGCCCAAACTGACCTTAAGACTTAGTGTCGAATATCAACTTGAGACCTACCCACCTATGAATAAAATAATCTAACTCAATCCGTTCATAACATAATTTAAATCCACATTTGACCAATCCACATCTTGGCCAACTTGTTTTATGTATTTTCTTGGTTCAAAATTATAATTTTTACTAGATATTGATTGGTATATGAAAATTCTAAGAGAAGCAGAAGTTGCATCAATGTGGGGAGCCATAATATAATCCAACCCAATCCGCCCATATAATATTTTTGAAGCACACATACTGACTCCAAAACTACGGATGTTCAACTGAATCGGAGAAACAAAAAATTGACCAAAATTAACCTAGACCGAACTGACTTGATCGATTTTTTCCAGTCGGTTTGGTCCAAGGGTTTTTTTGGTAGAAAACCAATGCGGTCAGTCGGTTTGTGGTCGTTCATGAAATAAAACTGCATAAATAAATGAACCAAACCTAATTATTATATATATTATAATATAAAATTTTAGTATTATAAATATACTGTGATTATTATAATAATATAATAATTATTATATATATCATTTATGAGAATATGCAACAGTTACACATAAGTTAGGTGCAGCTGCTGCCTTGTCATACTTAAAAAAAAAATCTTAAGTTTCAAAACTACATTTGATCTTGTTTTATTTTTATCTTCCTTTTTGTATGTATGCTACATCTAACTTAAGTGTAGTTGTCGTATCAAAGTTAAACCCATCATTTATACATATATAATTAATATTTATTTAAAGAACCATATACACCAACCGACTGTTTGATTTTTTTCAATTTTCCATAATTTTTTAACTTTTCGGTCAACTGAATCGATCAGTCGGTTTTCATTCTTTTCTCCCTTTAAAAGTGTTTGGTCGGTTGGTTTTCAATTTTTCATGAAAACCCCCAAAAACCAACCAATTTACACCCCAACCCAAAGCCTGTGTTTGACCCTTACCCATCTAATTGCCTCCTCTACTAAGGTAAGAAGCTAGGTAGTGACAAACGATAAGGCTACCAAAAACGTAATACCAACTACCCTCCACATATCCTTACGTACATGATACACATCACAAAGATTAATGATATTAGGCATCTCATATTCAATAATCGGTGTAATTTTTTGGTGTCCATTGCAATTTTGCTACTTCATTAGTCTTTTGTCCATGGACATGATCATACTCGTAAGTTGCGTTTGATAAAAAAGTCTGACTAACCTCCTGTTTTGAATACGTGCTGAATGAGTATTACTTAAATAAGAGATGTAATAAAAAATACTGAATATGTAATAGTAAAACTATTTGATTACACATATGAATGAAAACATTAATGACCTGTATTTTCAATTTTATCCTTGTTATTATTATTTATTTATTTATTATTAAGTCATGCATTCAAATTTATCAATTAATTAATAGTTTCACATTTTTTATATTAAAATGTTCAAATTAAAGGACTTAATCAAAATTGAAATTTCTAAAATTTTAAAATCTTTAATATTTTCATTAATCTTCTTTTAACTCTATGTGTGTGTGTGAAAGTGTACAATTAGAACCAAAAATAAAAGAAAAAAAAAGTGAAGCAAAAACAAAAAAAAAAAAGTGAAGCAAAAATGAAAGAAAATATTATAAGTGAAAGTAAGGAAGAGGAGTTGAACATGACTTAACTGGGTGAGAGCAAAGTAGTTTTGTCACTAAAAAAAATTGAATTTTTGTTTATAAAATGTTTTTATAATTTAATCTATAAAATAAATAATATTCATATTCGGCATTCTGTACCAATTTGGGTACTGATTCGGTCAAAAATCATTCAGAACTATCTAGAGGCGTTACGAAAACACTCTCAATGAACTCGCCTCTAACGAATTCAAGTATTCACAAGTTAATAATTTCACGTTGCATATGCCTGCAGGCAACTCGCCAGAGAACATGTTGTTACCGACATCAAGTAGTTTCAGGGATGGTGAACCGCCGATCCAACGCAAACAAACGCAACCATAAGCTACTATGGGCAGGCCAGCATGCCATTAATGACGAGGTCCCACTCATTCACTGTGCACTTCCCCACCTATCCATTAAAGGGTTGGACTTTGTCACATGACCGACAAGCATGAGATATGCATAAATTACGTCTCCAATTATACCTAACTTTAGATCCTTTCCCCTAACCAGCACCAAACTCACTTTTGTCTCTCCAAATTTCCTGCCCTACCAAACAAAGAAGGAAAGATGAAGATGCCACGCGGATTCACCATTATGAGTCGGAGAATATCCGCAACGAGAATCACGTGTCAAAGTCAAAGATATTATACAATATTAGATAGGCTAATCCATTTGCGCTAAAAGAATATAAGAAAACTTGCTGACCATGCCAGAAGTCACTGAGATAGAGATGGTACCTTGGTGAGGGATCGATGCAGGAACGGAGACATGGCACCAAGTCAGCACAAGCATGGATGATCCCCACCCCCTTATCCACTCTTACCCACTTCAATTCAACCCATCACAACAAAATCCCCAACGCCTGATTGCGAAACTCCAAAACATTGTTGATTGATGGCTCTCTCTTTCCAAGCAATTTTCTTCTTCTCCTCCTCTCTCTTCCTCCTCGTTTCCATCTCTCACTCTCAGGAACCCATCGTCCTCCCAGTCGCCAAAGACTCCTCTTCTCTCCAACACGTGACGACAATTCAACTCGGCCCGCCCCTCAGACCAATCCGCCTCGTTGTCGACCTCAGTGGCCCGTTCCTATGGCTCCATTGTCCCTCGTCCGGACGTCCTTCTCCCGTCCCGTGCCGCTCCATCCAATGCTTAACCGCAGAAGGGAAGATCTGCGGGAATGTGAATTGCTTCACTGCAAGCACTACGGTAGAGCAGAGAAAGAGCGATAGATGCAGGCTAAACCCTAAAAACCCCATAACCCAAATTGATGGAGAAGGTGATCTGGCGGAGGGTACCGTCGCCGTCAGATCTCAGCTCGGCCAGATCCTCACCGTTGACGAGTTCCTGTTTTCCTGTGCGCCCCCAAATTTGTTACGAGGACTAGCGACGGGTGCTCAAGGAGTCTTAGGGCTTGGGCGGACGAGGATCGCATTGCCGTCGCAAGCAATCGGGCTGTTCGGTCGGAAATTCTCCATCTGCTTATCTTCATCGTCGGAAGGCGCCATACTCGCCGGAGAAAGGAAACCCCTCTCCGTTTCCAGTGCCCTAGTCTGGAATTCGCTAACCTACACGCCTCTCATCGGAAATCAAGGCGATTTGCCGGAATCCTACTACATCGGCGTGAAATCCATAGCCGTAAATGGAAACAAATTACCGATTAGGGCCGTCGGAGCGACGATGATCAGCACAGTTGTTCCCTATACCCTCATGGAGTCCTCGATCTATGCGGCTTTCACGAAGGCGTTCATCGAGAAAGCAAAGTCGATGAACATGACAAGAGCGGAGGCCATGGGGCCGTTTGAGGTGTGCTTCCGGTCGGAAAGCATCGGGGAGACGGCGGCCGGGCCGGCTGTTCCGGCGGTCGATCTAGTGCTGCAGAGCGATATGGTGACGTGGAGGATCCATGGGGGGAATTCGATGGTGCAAGTGAGCGAAGAAGTGACGTGCTTAGGGTTTGTGGATGGTGGAGCATTGAATTCTGGGAATGCCATGGTTTTAGGGGGCTACCAGTTGGAGGATAATCTCCTCAATTTCGATTTGGGGTCTTCCATGCTAGGGTTTAGTTCGTCTCTGTTGGTGAGGGGTTCTAGTTGTGCCCTAGAGGTGCTAATGGGCCACGAGAGGCCTGGCCCACTTATGGCCCGATAAAGCGTCGTAGTTAGCGTGCTAATTCGGCGTTGCTTCCTCTTTTTTGCTTTTTTGGGGTAAACATTTAGGGCTGGTTTTATATGGTGTGTCACCCTAATATAATTGTATATAGTAATATTTTAAAATTATATTATTTTAATAAAAAAATAAATTATATTTTTAATATTATTTATTAAAATAATATTATTTAAAATTATTTTTATATATAATTAGGTAAAGTGTCATAATGTATAAGTTTTTTTCAAATATTTATGTGAATATGCTCTCTCTCTCTCGTATTTGAAACGCAAAGGACCATACCATAAAATAATAATAATAATAATAATTTTAAAGAAAGCTATGGTTTTATGTTTGATACACAAGTCGTGTGCTTCTAAAATTGCGGCGTTTTTGTGCATGCTCCATTATGCCCCTTTACCGTATTGATTGCTACTATTTTGATAAATGACATACATTTTTTTTCCCTTTTTCTTTTTTTTTTTTTTTGGTGAGAGTGGCACAGTACGGTTTGATTGAAAAAATTACGGGCGAGAACTATTTATCATATTTTAGTATTGTTTATGAAATAAAATTATATTCTTTTAAACTCTGCTTTGTCCGAGGAAATATATTGTACGTGATAAATAAAGGGATATATTATTGTTCTTTTTTTCAGTTCTACCCACTTTAAGTTTTTTATGAATTTTAAATTAGTGTTTCACGTTTCGATGCTGACCCACAACCTCATAACCTGCTCAATTACCACTCTTTAAGCTCGATATGATTTTAGCATTTCAATATATGGTGGAATAAATGAATGACTTAATTTTTACTTGATTATCTGTTGAATGAGTACTAAGGGTGTGTTTATCATGAAAAAAATTAAGTTTGAAACTTCATCTCCCCCCCCCCCCCCAAAAAAAAAAAAAGAGATTTGCTAAACTTAGTTTTGAGTAAGAGTAATACTACATGTTCACATTGAAAAAACAGCATGGTAAAATTTATATTGTCATTTTCAAGGGGTGTTTTGCTAAATAATAATAAATGACCACGCAAATAATGCCATGTGACCATTTTGATGTGAAGGATATATAAATAATATACATGTCGTATTGCTTTCTTTGTAACTGTGAGTTTGGCCACTGAAATCTAAACCAGCCAAAATGATCAAAAGACGTGGTCAAAATAAGTGAGTGCATTTAAACAAACTTGAATAGTCAAAATTTGGTTCGACAGAAGCACCCTTTACATTTACAAATATAAATTTTGCGAGTCGAGCTTTGTGATAGCTAATGCTACAATAAAAATGTGGGACTCTTCCACTTTGTGAGTGGAGTGATACTTGAGATTAGGATGGGTTTTGAACTCGGGACAGGACTGTTGCGGCCCTGTCATGAGTTTGACCTTATGAAGTGTGTGTTAGATTTTTAGGAAATATTGTTCCTCTTGAAAGTTTAGTATTGCATCATAATTCGCAATAGTAGAGAACATGGAGATACTTTTTATATATGTTTCCTGATATTATTAGGTTCCGTAACTTATAAATTGGGATGGTTAGGGTTGAGAAACTGAATCAAGTTGAGAGAAGAGAATTATGAGGTGTGGGAGAGACGAGTACACCACCCGGGATTGAGGAGGCGGTTCAGCTCCGGGGACTCATGACACTGTAGTTGCGAGAAAATGAGTGTGGTTCTAGGACTTGGGTTAGTGTCGGATTTGGGAGGTTTATATTTAGGGAAATTTTTCTCTGATTCCATGAATGCAAGAAGGGTTTCACTAAATCACGATAAAATCTTTGTTTCTCTCCGGTATGTGTGCATCGTGTGTGTTTGTGTGTGGGTTCGACCAATCCCTAACAATGGTTACATATAAACTAACAGAAGAAAACTTCGATAAACTAATAGAAAGTAGTCATTTCCTAAACAAGACATAGATAAATTCCTAAACTAATATTATTTTTTTCACCAAAGTAGGTTTAAAAATTATTATTTTTCCAATATAGGTGTCTCACAATTGTGAATTGTGAAACCATTTTTTTTTTTTCTGGTCTCACAATTGTCAATTGCGAGTTTCCCTCAAAAAAGTATCCACTTTTGCGAAGAGAAAGTGGCATGTAGAAAGAGCATACAAATTTATGATGCACTTTGCATTATTTTTTTGTTCGGTGCATTTTTTTAAAATTTGAACCGTATAGATGAAAACAACATAAAAAACACACAACCCTATCAATTTTCAAGTGATTTCAAAATAAAAATCTCATTCATCCTAAGAAGGAAAAATTATAGGACTAGTTTTAAGCTTGAATTTTTTGATACTTCAGATGAATACATTTTACGTTTTCAAATCACTTGAAAATTGATAGGCATGTGTGTATTTGATTATTTTTTACATCTATATGGTTCAATTTTCTCAAAAATACATTTAACAGAAAAAAAAAAAAGTTCAAATTGCACCATAGATTAGAGAGAGGAATGGGAAGAGATCTTTCTCCAATTCCTCTTTTAATTATTTTTGCTTTTATCTTGTAGTAATGGGAGTGGGTGAGTTTCGCAATTCACAATTACACATTTTCAATTTTAATCTTGTAATTCAGAATTGCGAAAATAAAATTTATTTTGTAAAAGTTTTTTCCAGCATATTCCCACGTGAGCTTCCTTCCGCTTGGAATTTTTTTTTTGTTTTGCTTTTGCCAGGCCATCCACTTGGAATTTATTTAACATAAAATGATACATTAAAATACAATTCTCTCTTCTTCTTCTTCTTCTTTTTTGTGAGAATTAAAATATAATTCAAAACATTGAAAAAAAGAAAAATGCGAAAGATGTCATCAAATGGCGTTTATTTGTCTCCTAGATCACATATCATTCGGCAGCAACAGATTAACTCTAAATTAGGCAACGGAGGTGAAGTTGAAGTTGGAACAGGTGGTCCGTTGGAACAGGAGAGAGGAGCTGAACCCGAGCCGGTTTGCCGCGAGATCGAACTGGAGGAGATTGTCCTCCAGTTGATGCCCTCCGATCACTATCGACGTCGTCGGGCCCTCCCCTCCGTCCACGAACCCTAAGCACAGCACCCTATTCCCAACATCCACCATTGAGTTCGCCCCGAAAATACTCCA
The DNA here is from genome assembly GCA_034195605.1 of Santalum album. Taxonomy (NCBI): domain Eukaryota; kingdom Viridiplantae; phylum Streptophyta; class Magnoliopsida; order Santalales; family Santalaceae; genus Santalum; species Santalum album. The sequence continues at coordinate 5,525,409 of CM067264.1, read as the reverse complement.
GTACACACTCTTGCTCTGCAACACAAGATCCACCTTCGGCACCGCCGGCCCCACCCTCGTGCTCCCTATCCCCTGCGAGCTGAAGCAGTGACCGAACGGGGCCACAGCAGCCACCCTGTTCACGTTCCCGATCGCGTTCTCGAACGCTTTCGTGACCGCATTGTAGATCGAGGTCTCCATCACGGTGTATGGGTTGACGGTGCTGATCTTCGTCCCTCCATGCCCGGCGGAATCGATAGACAACAGGGACTCGTTCAGCTTCACCGTCTTCTCGTTGACACGAATGGATTTGACTCCGATGAAGTACTCCGAAGACCTCTCGCCGGCGACGGACACTCCGGCGGTGCTCACCGGGTTGATTAGAAGAGGCGTGTAAACAAGCGACTTGGAGGCGTCGAGATTCGGAAAGAAATTGTAGGGTCCGTCGCCGAAGAAGACGACGCCGTTCGACCTCGAAGTGGAGCTCAAGCAAACGCCGAACTTCCTACGGAAGCTGAAAGCTGAAGCGAATTGGGAGGGGAGGCCGAGTTGGGTCCTCCCGAGACCAGCCATTCCCTTGGCATCTTTAGCAAGGCCTTGTAGGAGAAAGGTCGCACCGCACCCGAAGATGAGCTTCGGCACGGACACGGCCCGACCGGGGTTGGAACCGTCCGTGGACTTGACCGAGACGATGTCGGTGGCAAGCTCCCCGCTCGTGCTGGTCTGTGTGACGGTGTTGCCGGGGAAGATCGAACAAGTGTTGTTGTTACACCCGGGGCGCGGAGGAGAGAAGCACTCCCCGCACCCGCCAGATCCTGAGAGAGAGCAGGCGGCGGAGCGGCACAGAGCGGGCCGATAGGAGGAGGAAACGTAGCCCTGGTCGCAGTCGACCCAGAGGAGCTTGCTGCCGAGGTCGACGGTGAGGGAGACGGGGACGAGCGGAGTTCGTTGGGAAATGGTGGTGAGGTATTGAAGAGTGGAAGAGTCCTTAGAGACGGGAAGGACCAGGGCTCGTGGACGAAAGGAGGTTTTTTTAGCTGAGGTGAAGAGGAGGAGGGAGCAGTGGAAGAGCAAAATGAGAAAGGAGGAGGAAGAGGAGGAAGAAGCCATAACTCTGAGAGGTTGAGTGAAAGTCGTTGAATGCTTGAGGGTGCGGATTGATGAGCCTTATATAGGGGATTTCATGTTCATTTTCTCTTGTTATTGTACTTTGGTCGGGCCCTACGTCCACGTGGACGTCAAGAATGGCGACCTGGATGACAGCTAGCTCATAAAATAAAAATTCTAAAAAGAGATGTTGACGTGAAATTTGAGTTCGAACGGATAAGTTTTTGACTTGGACTGGTGGCCGAATTCGCCGGTTCATTAACGGGGAAAAAAAAAAGAAAAAAAAAAGAGAGATTTCAAACTTTCTAAAGTGCCCATCGAAGATTTTTTTTTTATTTATAGAAAATGCCATCTTAGAATATTTGCTATCTTATTTGTTTATTTAATAAAAGGTATAAAGAAAGGAAAAATAAAGAGGTATAAATAGTGCGTATTGGAAAAGAAGCCTCTAATCACGACGGTGTCGTTTCCGTATCGGGGCCCGGCCCAGTTACCGTCCAATAAAACCTTGTGGTAAGCGGGTTGTGTTGCGGAGGCCTAATTCGGCGTTGTTTCCTCTTTTTTGCTTTTTGAATAAATGTTTAAATAAATATAAGCTCTCACACCGTAGTATGGAGACGTGAGGGATCCTATTGTCCATAAAATCTCATATTCTCACTAAAAATCAGTGTTATCTTTTTTTAAATAAATATAACGCCTGAGGTTATGGTATTTAAGTATCATATTATTATATTTGATATAATTAATTGTCTCTCTATAAACTTTATGTTCCTATATTTAGTACACTGATCATACGCTTTTCGATGGGATATTTTTATACGGAGTTTCTAATTATGCCCCTCCACGCTATTGCTATTATTTAGATTAGTGACTCCAATACCGAGACCAAACCAACCGTAAAAAATTCAATCAAATCGGTTCGGTTTACGCTAATTTCGATTAATTTTTTGATTTTTTTGGGTCGGTTGAACACCCCTAGATGGAGGATGATCACCATCCGACGTAACTATAGCTCGTGAAATGGAATAAAATAGATATTTTATAAGAATATAATATAAATTATGAGAGCAGTATGTGAAGAAGGTCTTTTCAAGGCCTCACGGAAGAATAAGTAAGTAAAAGTTAGTGTACTATTGGTCATTGTTAGTTACTATTTCATGTCTATTATTCTCGTGATATATGAAAATAGTTATGTCACTTTTTTTTTTATGAATAAATTATTTCTTATATATTATATTTTTACAAAGTACATATTCTATTTAATTTATTGAACCAAACGAGGGTCAATTAACTATTTTTATTATTTATCATAGAGAATAAATGGCAGGTTACAATACCCAGCTTCGTGGAATCTTCGCGTTCATACAAACAATACGTAGAAAGCAATAATGAGGAGTCAACAGAAGGCATAAACACAGCGCATTCCCACGTGCAATTATATCCTCTCAGCTTCCAAACGAAATAAACAATAATGCAACACATTGATATTCACAACGTTTGAAAAAGAAGCGCGCGCCACGCTCTTCCGCCCAGCCCACCCCATTTATTAATACCTCTCGTCCCAGTGAATAATTTTATAGGTTACAAATAATTTTATGATAAAATTACAAGAAGTTATGTGATATAAATTTGATGGGAGCGTATTCAAAAATAATAATATCTGTTGTTATAAATTTATGATACATAGACGGCCAGAAAAAAGAAGATGAAGCCACGGAGGCGAAGTCGGAGCAACTGGTCTGTCGGAACCGGAAAGAGGAGCTGAACCCGAGCCGGTTCGCCGCCAGATCGAACTGGAGGAGATTATCCTGCAGTTGATACCCTCCGATCATGATCGACGTCTTCGGCCTCACCCCTCCGTTGACGAACCCTAAACACAGCACTCCGTTCCCAACATCCAACGTCGAATTCGCTCCGAAAATCCTCCGGTGCACACTCTTGCTCAGCACCCCCTTCGAGCTCACCCAGCTCACATCCCCGATCGCGCTTTCGACCGCTTTCGTGACCGCATTGTGGATCGAGGTCTCCATCACGGTGTTTGGATTGACTCTGCTGATCGCCGTATCCGTTTTGTTGTCCATGGAGAGGAGTGAAGAGTTCAGTTTGACCGGCTACTCATCGACTCGTATGGATTTAACTCTGATGAAGCACTCGGTGGAGGGCTCCCAGGAGTAGTACGCGAGGCGGTGCTCACCGGGTTGATCAGCGGAGGCGGATAAATGGGCGACTTCGAGGCGTCAAGATTCGGAAGAATATGATAAGGCCCGTAGCCGGAAGAAAACGACACCGTTCGATCTCGAAGCGGTGCTCAAATAAATCGCGAACTTGTTAGGGAAGCGGAGAGCGGAACCGAATTAGGAAGGGGGACAGGCTTTGGAGCGCCCCAGACCCGCCAGTCCCCTTCACATTTTTAGCAAGTCCTTGTAAGAACGTCGTGATGCCGCAGCCGAACGCAGTCCTGGGAACTAAGACGGGTCGACCCGGGTTCGACCTGTCCGTGGAAAGGAAACGGTGTCGCGGGCGAGATCTCCACTGTTGCCGGCGCCAAGGACGCTATTGTCGGGGAAGACACGGAGCAAGTGAGGTTGTTGCGGCTGGGGAGGGGGTGATGAACGGTATCAAGCAAAGCAATTAATCACAAGAAAAAGAAAAAAGATAGGAAATTAAGGGAAAAACTTAGAGAGAAATACTTATTAATATTATTATTAGGATTTTGCTCAATTCATTATATGGGAATAAGAGAAAAAATAACTTATATCCGTAAATTAAACTATCACAAATATTACCCTTTCAGTTACCTTATGAAAATTCCCAAAACCATTTTCGAAGTACATATGTGCCGTGCATATGTATCGAAATAGGCGCCAACCCCAACCGGGGAGGGAGGAGGAGCAATCCTAATAGTTTGGAGTGCCAGGCGAGGGGGCAGGCAGAGGAGCGGCAGCGGGCGTGTTGGTAAGAGCAGGAGAAACTGGCTGCCAAGGTCGAGGGTGGTCCTTTGGGAGGTTGGTGAGGTATTGCGGAGTGGTGGAGTTCATTGGAGACGGGGAGGAATAGGGCTCGTGGGCGAAAGGATAGGGTTTTCGCTGTTGTGGAAAAGATGGTGAAGAGGAGGAAGAGGAAGAGGAGGAGGAGGAAATGGAAGGGGTAGATTTAGGGAGGAGGAAGCCATGAATGAGGAGTGTTGTGTACTTTGAAGGAATGCCCAATCGACTATATGTGAGGTTTCGTTATCGTTACCATAACCAGGGACGAAGCGTTTCGGGCTTAAGGAATTGGGCTTGGGCCAGTGAAGATGGGCTGCTGTGGGCCTGCACAAAACCAAGAACGTTGACGGAATTCTCTCAGCAGATCCTACGCAATAAATTGGACTCTGCTCTGGTCCACCACACTCTGAGCATTATCAGCTTGAGTGATATAGATCCTTTGAATTGTGCAACCATGAATTTATGTAATTAAATAGTTCTGATCATTTATTATAAAAAATAAAAATAAAAAGATAGAGAGAAAAAGTAAAAATAGAAAGAAAAAAAAAAAAAAAAAAAGAATGGTTAAGATTGTTCAAATTCATAAATTCGTAACCTTATTAAATTCAGGTGATCCTTGGTCCTCTCTCAATGGTAAAAAGTGGAGTTAGGGTTAAGAAAAATTTCAAAGCTTTGTTTTAATAAAATGATGGTCAATAACTAAGAAAGATTTCTTAGGTCCTACAACTAACTAATCTAAAGTCAAACGAGAATTCGGTTCGTACCCTCGGAAATTTCTTAAAATTCTCTCCCGCTCATTCTTACCAATTCCTCAGGCTGAGTCTTGGCATGAATTACGTCATGGAATTCAAGATACACGTTGCACGTTAACCAAAAATCCACTGAATCTCAACCCTTGAATCTATAATATAATGATCTGGACCCGCACCTTATTTACTGTCGTTGGTCAGTAAATTTTTCTCCGCACTTAGACCTTTTGATATATAAGGGTGAAACCATGCATGCATGCATGACAGTGCTAGGTAACGCTCAGATAATGAAGACATATACATGGGAAAGAACAGGACACAACACACACTCCCTCCCCTTATTTTAACTCACGCCGAGTCCGTAATTGTCCCCAATACCATAAACGTGAGGGATGTAATATATACAGTACCCACCCAGAGAGAGAGTGAGTGGAAGGAGGTAGAGAGAGAGAGAGAGAGAGAGAGAGAGAGGAGTAAAAGTAACATCACGGGAGTGTAACACATGGCATTAATAAGCTACTAGTAGTTCGACGGACTGTCACATATTGTCGCTTATAAATAGCTAGGTATAAGAAAGAGAAGCTCTATTCTCCTTGGTTAAAAGGAGAAGATAATAACTTACTGTGTTTTTTAATACATCATGGCTCACATTGCAGTGGAGAGAAATCGGAGAAGACAGATGAATGAGAATCTCAAAGTTTTGCGCTCTTTGACCCCTTCCTTCTACATTAAAAGGGTAAATCTGTGTATTACGCTAAACTCTCTCTCTCTCTTCTCATTCCTTGTCAAAAAATTTGTACGCGAAGGAGAAATAATGTAGGATTTACTCTCATTAATCATAATTTTCTAGTAGTTTTCTTATCTAAATCATAACTTAAAAGATGGGCATCGAGGGGTAAATCCTACCTGGAGCATGCGAGATTTGCTTCTCCCTCCCCATCTTGATCTTTTTCTAGATGTTGCTTTGCAATTAAATTGTGGGTAACTGATAAATAAAATTAAAAACTAAAGGGGGACCAAGCATCAGTAATTGGGGGAGTGATAGAATTCATAAAGGAGTTGCACCAAGTCCAACTGACTTTGGAATCCAACAAAAGGAGGAAGAGCTTAAGCCCCAGTCCTAGCCCTAACTCAAAGCCTCAAGCTGCAAACAGAAAGGCCTTGTTTGGATACGAAAACGACGATGATCAGAGTAAGAGTAACAATACTGTGAAGGAATTAGGGGCAACCTGCAACTCTTCCATTGCGGATGTGGAAGCAAAGATGTGCGGTGGATCAAACGTCGTTTTGAAAACGATTTCGCATCGAATCCCAGGCCAAATCGTCAAGATCATCGCGGTGCTGGAGAAGCTCTCCTTTGAGGTCCATCATCTCAATATCAGTAGCATGGAAGATACTGTTCTTTACACTTTTGTGCTTAAGGTAATTCATACATACAATGCCATAGCTAAATCCAAAAATTTTATTAAAAAAAATCATGGATATAACCTCCTTTATATATTTACGTGATCCATGGGAAATAAATCAGAGATTAAAAAATAAAAACTTCCTGTTGTTTTGGCTGGTTGTGGATTTTTAATGACGAAGAACCTGTATTAATTCTTGGTGTTCTGTAAATTGGTTTTGCAGATAGGCCTGGAATGTCCAGTGAGCGTGGAGGAGTTGGCACTTCAAGTTCAACAAAGCTTCTGCTCCGATGCGGCGGCGCCTGTTCCACTCTCACACATATAATTACTATCAATAATGAACTTTGGTCATTCTGATGATGACCATAACCTGTGTGTTTATACTGAGGGAAATGGAAATAAATTGTCTCTTTTACATATTATGTATGTCATTTGAATATAATCTCAACACTGGCTGTTCTAGAACTATAATAATGCCTGCATGTTAGCTAAGAAATGTGGGATGGAGTCTGGAAGTTTCCATCTCAATACTAAAATTAATTGACTATGAGTTTGCGAAGCTCTAAAATCTTCTTAGTTTAGCCCTTTGGCATTAATTTCTTGACGAGGGATTATTGTATTAAATAGAGCAATCAAATTTCAGTTATACATCATATTATACAAAGATAGTTTCTAACATAAGGTTCTAAAATTTTAATTATATTAATGCATATCGGAGAATGAGATTTCTTAAAGTTAATTAATTCTCATGTATAATAGAAATTAGGGTAAACTGCACTTAATCCTAGTGATTTACTGAGTCACATATCACTCGCTATGGACTAAAAATCCACACATTACCTTCTTGTGATGACTTGCAAAATTTAACACGGTCAATGTAATCTTTAAAATGAGCGCATTACCTTCATTTAACTCAAATTCTTATCTTCATCACCTCTTTGTTGTAAAATCAATTTTCCTTAAATCTTAACTCCAAAATATGTATTCAAATTTTAAGTTTCTTTTATTATAGGATTTTTCTCAGTCGTAATTATATTATTATTATTATTTGCTTAAACGTTATTATTACATATTTGTTATTTTTCAAAAGAAAAAAGGTTCAAAGCGAGCTTATTTTGTCTTAATACAGGGCCATAATTTGATACTTTCCTATTCTAAGCTTTTCTCCAATTTAAACTCTATGTTTTTCTTGTACTATAATTTTTTTCTATCTTTTCAAGGGAAAAATTTTTTTACGTAAATGGCAACAATAACTCTAACATTCCTAAGGTAGCAAAATTCCTTGTCGCATAAGTAGTGGTATATACGAATGGTGTAATGACTGTCCCTATATCTCCAATGAAATGAGATTATTGTCTCACAAAGATACAGTGGGGCCCTTTGATCCTAAGAATTAATTATTATTTAGAAAATTAAGCATCACTGCACAAAGCAGGGAATGTCACTCTACGTTAAAACTACTCGTGCGAGAAGATTACGTGGCTTCGAAACCACATGAGAATTAAATGCAATTTACCTTTAAAAAGACTTGAAAACTGTTATCATAAGTATAAATTTTATATAACAGTTCTTTGATTATTCTATACTAATGTCATGATGGCTCGATTGTCATTCCTTTATCTATCAATTCAGCCTATGAAACGCAAAAAACCTAATACATTGAACACTAGTTACGGTTCCACTTGTTCGCCTACAAACTTTGTTAGGCATCAAATCATAGTTTAGTCGTTGCACTCAACTAAAGCAAATTTATGCGTTAAGATATGAAGTGAGAATTTTAAGAAAGAAACCTAATTTAAGTGATGAGTGATATCATGAGTCTGTCCGTGTTGGTAGACATTAGTATGAAACTCATCTATATTATTATGAAATGGATGGCTGAAGAATTTGTATAGTTTCTCCATTGGGACTGGCCAGAAATATGTCAATTTTTCTTGGAAATTCTTTGGGATTTATATTATTATATAAAAAAATATTAATAATTTTAACATCAAATGTAGTTTAGGTTGATTGTAGTATATCATATCATTAAACAATAGGTTATGGGCTCAACCCTCACATGACGCTTTAACTTTTCTCCAAAGGCTCAGCTTTCATAGGATTGGTGGGTGGGATGTAAAACATTGAAGAAAAGAATATTTCGAATCATGTGTAAAAAATAATAACAATAATAAATAAATGGATGCCACGAAATCAACTTAACTTAAAACGTATTTAAGGTTATATTTAAAATTAAAATATAAAAAATGTTTTCCATAGATAAATGGGCCCAAGAACTAGTGTTGATGGTCATCACCATTCGTCGATTCAAAACTGGATCAGTCCAATCCGGGTAAATGACACTTTAAATCCTGAAGTTTCACCGCTTTTTGACATTGAACCTTGATCTTTTTCCCTATTAGATCAAACCCTGAATTTTCACTTCCGTGTTGAATCGAACCTTCCCGTAAGCGCTGTCCAAATCAGTGGATGGAAAATGATCATGTGCCTCTCACATGACCATTTTTTAAGGGTAGAATTGTCAAACCACATCCATCAACCTTCCTCAAGTCTCCCATCGCCATAGCTGAAAGATTAAAATAGAGAGAGAGTAGTGAATTGAGGAGAGAGAGAGAGAGAGAACAGGGGAGAGAGAGAATGTACCACTAAAGGATCCCTGAATGAACAACTCGGCAGTGGAGAGAAATAAGAGCAATAGAAATGAGAGCAAGCAAGTGAAGATTGGGGTTTCATCATCGCCATAGCTGAAAGATCACACATATTTCAATCCCTAATTATGGTTTTGAATTTCTGCTAGGGTACGAGAATGTTCAGGATTTTTGCTATGGCGAGATTTGTTGCCTTCGCTTTTTGATCGCTCTGACATGCGGCGGCGTCCTTATAATGTTCTACCGAACGGCCTTCTGCACAGCTCCAACGCCCAGGTACTGTTCGGGAAGGATAGGGAGTTTCAGGGGTTATTCCCCAAAGTGACCATGGCTCTATGAACGGTTTACGCCAAAGCGAAAGAAGGTGAGAATCATGGGGTTTGAGAAGGGACAAGGCTAAGGGAATTGCTGCAACGACCATCGCTGCAATTTTCTTGAGAATAATAGAGAACCACACAAGTCATAAAATGTTGGAAATTGAAGGAAAAATAACATAAAATCTTAATTAGTTTATTCACAGACAGAAAACCAAACCCGACATTTATCTTTACCTATCTCTTCCTATTCCATGTTTCAATCCCTAATTAAGGTTTTAAATTTCTACGCAGTACAAGAATGTTAAGGATTTTTGCTATGGGATTGCGGCCACGTTTTGGGTAATTTGTTGCTTCCACTCCATCGTGACGGCATCCTAATTGGGGATTGAAATATGATGTAAGGCCAGGATTTGCAGGTGCCGGCACCTACTGCCATTTTCCTCGCTGCTACTCTAAGTCATGCTTGATCGTGAGATGTGGAATGACGAAGTATCAGAACAACAACAGCAACAATTAGAAGAATCAATTGATGGTTTTTGATCCCTCGAACATTGGATAGAGGAGGGATCAGATTAGGTCAGATTAGGGCTCTTCGTTCACAATGGAATGCTTGAGGAAGGGTAAGAGACGTGGTTTGACAATTCTACCCTCAAAAAATAGTCACGTGAAAGGCACGTGATCATTTTTCATCCACTGATTTGGACGGCACTCACGGCAGGGTTTGATTCAACACGGAAGTGAAAATTCAAGGTTCAATCTAATAAAAAAAAAAGATTAAGGTTCAATGTCAAAAAGTGGTAAAACTTTAGGGTTTAAAGTGTCATTCATCCGTCCAATCCGGTTTGATGCTTTGGTTTTTACCAAATCCGTGGATTTGTTTCACATGTAGACTGCTTTAAACGGCGTCGTTGATTAGGCTCGTTGAGAAGGGAAATAAAATAAAATAAAATAAGGGGGAAAATTCCAGAGCGCAGCATATTTGTTCCTTGATCAAATGAACGCGGTTTTGTTGTAAATATGAAATCAAATGCGAGGGAAGAATTTCCGCAAATTTCTTTTGTCCTCAGTTCCCGCTCGCACCTTATCGATTCTCGTTGGAGATGAGGTAACTCTCTCTCTCTCTCTCTCTCTCTCTCTCTCTGAGATTTTACAGATCTGAAGCTCGATTTGCGACTGTGTTTTCCATTTTCATTCATGTTTCAGGTGTTTGAAGTAGTGACCAGGCGGAAACGATGAGGTATTCCATTATCCTTCATCTAATCGGTTCTAAATGTGTGTTTATTGCATCTTGATTTCATGATGTAAGTGCGTTTACGGAAAATCCCAGAGACTGATCAATAATCCCAATACTTGCTTCTTGAGGTGAGTTGAGGATTTAGGATTCATTTGGAATTGAATAATTTATAATCCATGGTATCCCAAAAATTTTAAGCTTTCATACAATTGCAATCTTCTTATCTCGGCTCGCCCTAGGCTAATCCAGCAGGGTTAGGAGTGCTGTGTGTGTCATGAAGTGTGCAATGAAGAATCAGGGAAAGTTTGAGTTTGAGAGGAGATGATGGATCAATAATCTCACTGTGTTGATACAACTTTATTACTAATCATCCCCAAGCTATGCAAGCCGGTATTGGCTTCTTGAATGTGCATTGAAACTACAAGGAGCCATGGCTGGCAAGATTAGCGTAAGTGATAGCAGCTCTTGGTTTGGAGCAAATATTTATTATGGTCATGTAGAGTCTCTTATATTTGAGACATGCCCTGGGTAAGATTATGAGGGCAATGATCTGTGCGCGTATTAGCTTGTTTATTATGACAACTCACTCGCATGAGTCCAATATCCAACCATGTTGTGAACTGAATTAGTATAATAGTGGCGCCTTGTCATTAAAGTATAAAATCCAATTCAAAGCCCCCAGTGCCACAACATCAACTTTTAGTACAAAGGTTGAGCTGAGGCTAGTGCTTTTGAGATGCTATCTAGTATTCAATCTAATCTAGTTATTAAGTTTTCCTTGTATGCTTCCAGTTTCGAGCTACTAATGATGGACTTAGTGATAGCTAGATTATCAGAGAGTTGGGGTCCAAAATAGACACCATGTCTTCTCCTGCCGTGTGTGCAAAATCCCAACTAGACATGTCAACCGAAATTCACTAAAAATGGTACATAAACTGACTATTAGCACTTAAATGGATTTTGACATCAGAACTAGTGAGGGCCCATAAATTGCAACATCACGTCTGAGGTTGTTTACTTTGAGGTGCATGGTTTATCTTCTTGCCAAGTATCCCATTTTTTCAGCTTTTGAATTGTTAAATACGACCGTAATATCTGGAAAAGTCAGTTTCTCATGGACGTGAGTTTATTGCATTTAAGCTGAAAAATATGACTATGAATAGCAAAATGTTAACGTTCCTTTGAAGCTTGCTAGAAGCTCTGGTCAAGTTACTGCAGCTGTATTTTTCTTCTCAGTGTTTTTGTATACCTAATAGTTATCTGAATGCAAAGCTTAAAAATAAAGAAATAAGTAAAATTCTTGCACATTGAAAATCCGCATTGTGTGGTTCAGTGTTACTCTACTCTGGAATGCTTATGCCCAGGGTCATGCCTATCATTCGGAGCAATTTGAATTTACTTTAAAAAGGCCCTATATTCTCAATGCAACTTAATTTATCAACTATAGCAATACAGCTTGTTTTGGGCCATCGGGAGCCATATGTAAATTTAAATGGTGGTGCTAAAGGCACCTCTTGGGTTTTCATTCTCATGTAGTTCAGTCTGGATTTATATGATGAATCTACCAATATGGTTACAGTCTCCATCACTCCAATTTTCACTTAGGATCCTTCTTTGTTGCATGAAGTCTCCCATATGGTACCGCTGCATTACATGTGACCATCTCTCCTACATGGACGTGGCTGATCATTGCATGATACCAATTACTTTTGTTTTGTTTTTCATTACATGCATCAGGCAACTGCATACAGCTCAGAGCTTAGGCCTAGGTTTGAGTTTATTTTTTTCATGCCAGGGCGTTTTGCTTCACACGGACCTGAAGGGCTTCAGGAAAATTGCAAGAGAGATGACTTAGTGTTCAGCAGCAACATTTTTTCTGCTGTAATCCCAAATGTAAATATAAGGTAATTACATGGGTGAGGGGACAAACTTTTAAAGATTTTGGAGTAAAGATTTATCATTTTAGAGACCTTGGGTATTTAATCTTTTATCTTTTATCCATCAATTTGATTACTTCAGCCCTCGTATCTTCACTGAGCAATAGGTACTAGATTCACTACTCCCTCAACGTTCTTCTGTCATTCTTCCTTTTGGCGGAAGCACCGAACTGATACGTTGTCCTGTACAAGCACGAAAATGGAACCGATGGTTACCTTAAGCCGGTGCAGTTTATTAGTTTCTGCAGCTTTTTTGGTATAAATTTTATATGCATATCTTTTCGCCTTGGTGCTTCAATTTTGTAGGCTTTTCGTCCTGCAGTTGAATTTGCGCTTCCACAGAGTTCAGTAAATCAGGTATGCTATTTCTTAAAGATTTGATATTAATTTACTCAGCTGCCCAAAGGCAAATCCATATGCCATTGAATTCATTGTATTTTATTTCATATCAGAATGCTAATATTTCCTTTGGGGGGTGGGGGGGAGGGAGGGTGTTGCTAGATTTCATTTTCTCTAGTCCATAAAGTGATCGTATGGAATGGATTACTAAGGTTACACCCATGTATTGTTAGAATATGTGATTCCATTTTCGTTCTTTAAACATCACCCGAGAAGAAAAAACGACTAATAAACCATGAGAATAAGCATTCCCATCCTTAGCGGTGGAACGTGCGTTCTCTTAGTTTCTTTCGTGATTGAGTTTTTCACAGGTCAACGTTATACTCTTCTGTCTTACCCAACTGAACTTATGCCAAGGCATTAAAAATAAAAATCATGTACAAAATTATTTCATTCTATTCTGTTCCAGTACTACCAAAAGAAAAGGTAAAGTAAAGAAAATATCCTTATCCATGTATCAGATTGGGCCAAAAACTTTAAGTGGCAGGACTTGTCCTTAAAAAGCATTATGGAAGTGACACTAGCAATGACATTATGGGTATAGTTTCCACCACCATGTGACACTGTTCCTGGTGTCCCATCTACTAACCTTGGTAGCCTGCTATTTGAATTTTCTTTCCATTAATTATCAACGAGCATCGAGAGGCATATGCATAAAATATTTTAATTTAATGGGCATAACATTAGGGCAATTGCTACATCAAAATTAGGTACAGAACACGTACAAAAAGAGAGAACAAAATAAAACTGAAAGTGACATTGTTTTGGAGTCTTATTTTTTTTGCTTTTAAATATTGCACGCTGTTACATATTATTTTTTTTCTTAATTTAAATATAAGCTTGTAATTAAATAGTTAAGTATGGGATCTGAATGTTTGATGTGCGTTTAATATTTTTCTTGACTCTGAAAATAGATTTCAATTTCATAACTTTTTCCCTAGTCAGAAAGCTACGCATAAGAAACATACATTAAAAAATCTTAGGGAAAAAACAGAGATGGTATGTTCCTCTAAGATAAATTAATTACCACAGCTGGTATGCAAAAAGTACAAAAAGAAAGAAGAATAAAATCCATTTCTTATACAAAAGTCGAAGAGTAGGAAACGTCATCATTTGCCAGCTAGCTTGGGCTAAAAAACATAAAAGAGGTACTATTATTCGGCATCGCATTATTTGTTTTGGGATTTAATCAAAAATGTGATAAATGTGGGAGCTTGTTGCTAATTTTATGCAAAATCATTAACAGAGATTCCCCAGTTTAATAAAAATTGATCGTTGCAAAAGTGGTTTGATGATGTTTTTAGAAGCAGCTGAAATGAAATTTAAAATGCTTTCAGTTTCTTCTGATTTACTTTTTTACATGTAAATTAATTATACTAAAAATTATATAAATAAAAAGGTCATCGAACCTGCACAAAGCACGTGCAATACAGTTATTATATAGAACGTCACTCAATTTATACTAATAGAAAAAGATTGAAATGGATAGCAATTATTTTGTGCTAATCAATATTCCAAGTGTTATTTTTCTCGCTATCCGCTCACTTTCTTCTCTCCTGACGTTTGCTCGTTCTTTTTTTCTAATCTAGTTTATTTTTCTTTTCTAGTTTTATTACAATTAAAATCAATTATAGTAAAAATTATATTAATAAAAAATTATTTAATATAGTGCGAGCGATGCATTTAATTTATATTAGTCTTATCGCACTTATAATATGCATGTTCAATAATTTTTTATTAAAATATAAAAAAAATTAAAAATTAAAAATTTAATTTAATCGATGAAATCAATATTTTCCATCACCCTCCTCGGTTTTGGGCAGTTCGATAGTTGCATCTTGCCGCGTGTACGGTGGGAAAGGCACCAGCATAGCACGGACCCGGGTGGCGGTGGGGAAGGGTGGGGTGTGGCAGTAATAATGAGGCGTGCGTGTGTGCTGTTCTGAGTGTGTGAGTGTGTGTGTCGTGTGAGGTGGAACCCACATCTCTCCTTGTCACCGTACAATCAATGAAGGAAAAAAAAAAAAAAAGATTCCGTTTCAGAAGGGAGAGTCCCCCACCCCACGGGCTAACCGACAATTCTCGCCGTTAAATTATTTCCCGCCATCTCTCTCTCTTTTCATTTTCCGTTTTCACCGTGTTGCCGTTTTTACCTTTTTCTTCCACTCCTTTTCGCCTTTTTTTTATTATTTATTTATTAATTTTTGGCTGGGCCATTCCTATTCGGCTTGGCTTAACGAGCCCACCGCCTATAACTCGTCCCCCGTTTAATCTTTTGATTTGAGAATCGTGTAAAATGGGATAACTTGTAACTGCACTGTCATCACACCTGAAAAATCTATGGTAAAAAACAAAAAATTAAACTAGATAAAATTTACGTTGTTCTCTTCTTCTTTTTCTTTTTTTCTGGCTTAGAATTTTGCGCGTCTTTATATTAATATATATATTATTTTATTTTCTTCTCCCGTCAATGGAGATTTAAAGTGATTATACGATTTGTTTGTACCAATCAAAGGAATTGTTTTAAAGAAAGTTATGCCACAAGAAAAAAAACCTTCATTAATTAGATAAATTATATAAAAAATAAATAATAAAGTCTTCCCCGAACAAGTGCTTTAAGAACATTAGACAGAAGCATGGGTCGGGAAATAATAAAACCATAGATTATATTTTCCGAAAATAATAAAGGTGCATAGAAAATTAAAATAGAGATTAAAAAAAATAAAGAACTACTCGTGGGAAAAAGAAGCGTTTCCCGGGGGGGGGGGGGGGGGGGGGGGGGGGAATAGCGTGTGGGAGTAGCGGAGGCATACGTTCAGTGTGTACGGTGGGTCCCACGAAATTTGCGGAAAAGATATTTCGTGCACATCACCAATCAGAACGTTCACCGTCTCTTTTTTTTTTGTCTGACACAATTAACCCTGCCCTGGCGCACGTCGCATTTAATGGCCCGCAGTCAGTCAGAAGGGTATTCTCGCCAACCTAAGTCTCACGGTCCAAGCAGTTCCTTACAAGCTACCTTATTAAATTCCGGTTCCAAGTTTCAACGCTGTCCCTTTTATAATTTTTTTTAAATGAAAAAAGAAAAAAAAAAAAAAAAAAAAAAAGTGGACTTCCAACATCACATGACTGTTCGTCATCGAGTACCACTGTACCACAGCAGACACAGACAGCGATATATATTTATTTATTTTATGGAAATTGCATAAAGTGATATCGAAAAGTAAAAAATACGGAAAAAAGTGAGATTATGTATGTGCTGAGTGATAAAAGCTTAGAAAATTACCGTTTCGTACCGTTTGCTGTGAGAGAAATGCTGTCTCCCAATGCGTAGGGTTTGAAAATTTGTGCTCACAAGTTCATAGGTTTTTATTAAAATATTAATCGCCCAAACAGGGCGTGAGGACTTCTGTTCTTGTTTAATATACTATTTTCACATGTTATATTGCATATTTAAAGAAAAACTCCATGTTATATTGTTTCGATCCGTGTGTTTAAAGTTTACAAGTTATTAATGTGATCAATTGTCGAGCAAGCGAAAAATAAGCATCATTAACGAGCAGAGGAGTCGTTTACGTTAAGACAAGTCTCACTTTTGAATTTTTATAGCGTGATTTTTTCGTGGTTGAATTTTTCCTTCCCCTGTCATAGTGGATCAACTTCAATTGAATTCACGATTAGAAGGAAAAAGTTTGAAATGTTTCTAGGAAAAATCTAATAATCACAGCTCTAATTTCAGGTCAGTAATTTCCACAGAAATTAAAATTTGAAAAGGGACAGAGGCCATACAAAAGGGGGCAGCAGAACTAGTAGGTGAAAGAATTACACATGCAAAATGAGGGCAATGTCTAGGAAATATAAATTACAGGGAATATATGAAGTGTGACAGAGTATAATAATATACGGTCAGCTCAGAGGAATTAAATGGGGAGGAGGAGATGGGATTAAGGGAGATCACATTAAAATACAATTCATCAGTGGCCGACCGGCGAACAATATCATTGGCCGACAAACTGAGATTCACAAGCTTTTGCTTTTTTGCACGAGAAACACCTAATGTGGTGAAACGGCACATAATCCATAATTTTTTTTTATTTTTTTTTTATAGTCACAAATGATCGTTGCAATTTGGATAATGTGATACCATCATATTGCAAAGTCCTCTGAATCTTCCACGAAATTCTGATGTCCTCCATCTACTTGCAGTTATTGTGAGTATGCACTCAGACTTTGAAGTTGTGCTCAATAGATAATAAATTCAGAAAGTAAATAAAATCATTAGAGTTCGATGGATACGTACAGATGGAAACAAGAATAAAAAACACGCGTATTTATCGATTTTCAAGTGATTTGAAAATGTAAAACGTATTCATCCAAAGTATTGAAGAATTATAGTTTAAAAATAGTCCCAAAATTTTTTCTATTTTGGATGAATAAGATTTATATTTTCAAATCACTTGAAAATTGATAAGTTTATGTATTTTTGTATGTTGTTCCCATCTTTACGATTCAAATTTTTTATGAATGCAATGAATAAAATAATGATGCAAAGTACATCATGATTTTGTATGTTGTTTCCACATGCCACTTCTTCTCCACAAAAGTAGCATTTTTTTTTAAGGAAAACTTGCAATTATGAATTATGAGACATGGAAAAAAAAAACCGTACACCTACTTTAGAATTTTGTTTATTTTTTATTATTATTTTGAGAACTTTTTTCTATCACTTATCTATTTGGCTCATAAATTTTGAGAATAACTAGTTTTTACATTACGTTATTATTTGTGTTATATTTCTATAAGATTATTCCTATTTCAATCTATTTTATATTATATATTTATATGAAATTATCTTGGAAAAAATTTCAAAATAATATCCAAAAAATCCTAAATTTAGTGCACTGATCAGGTCTTTTCTTGAATAAGTTTTAGTCTCGTAACAAACATTTACGATCTTGAATAAGTTTTAGTCTCGCAACAAACATTTACGATCTTGAATAAGTTTTAGTCTCGCAACAAACGTTAGTGCCAGGGGATCTAACCCGTACAGTTAATTTTTTTTAATAAAAAAATCGAATTATTTCGGAATTTTTTCAAATAGCTTCCGGTCGAGCGATTATATAATTTTGTTTGTTTTGGGTAATTGATCCGTACAGTCTAGAGGCTACTGAGATGCAGCAGTGGGAGCGTGGCCTTTAAAATGGCTGCCTCCCCGCCCATGTGAATGCCACTACTAAATTCCTCGGTCGCTGCGCGTTGAACGTAGAAATAATTCCTCCCCTCGGAATCACCTTTTTGACTTTCATTTTGATTCTCTCTTCTCCCCTCTAAGATTGCCCTATAATCCTATTTTGTACTCACCCCACTGTTTATTTTGAGTCATTTGTGTTTTGTGTGTGTGTGTGTGCAGTCTGAAGTATCATTTTTTTTTTTTTTTTACTTTTTCCCTCTTGGGGTTTGGGATAAGGGGGAGTGAAACGTCTGCAATTTTTGGTGCTTTGTTTTGTGGGGAGATGGGCACTGAGGCACACAGTCAGCAGTGCTTGTGTATTGGCTGCGGCTTCTTTTGGGGTTTAACTAAGTAATGATACTCACCTGCCCCCATGTAAATGGGTCGAGTTTAGATCGAAACGGTGTGAATTAGACTCAGGTTCATTTAGAATTTACTAAATCAAATTCCGACCTAAACTCCCATTAGACCCAACAAGTAAACAGATTTGTATCGAGTTTATCCGAACTATTCATTTTAAGATTTAGGATAGCCTTTAAAATGTAAAACTTTTACCGAATACAATAATAGAAAATATAAATAACGACTTCTTCTATCTAATATATAACTCAGACCACATCTATTCCAACACAGCCATAGTTCAAAGGCTCCTTCATTATAGACCGTTGGATTCATTCCATGGCCCTATTTTATTTTAGTATTATATAATAAATATATTTAATATAAACTTATTTCAATCAAGTCCAGGTCCATAATAGGATAATACCAGACCCGAACTCCTTATAGGTTTATAATCGGATCCCCGTCTAGGTCACTGGCTAATTTGGTAGACTAGACCTGAATAAATGGGTCGGGTTGAGTTGGGTCTAACTATGGCCGCCTTCTCTAGAACCCTACTTTTCATTTCTTATTTTCAGGATTACAACAGTTTTTAACCCTAATTGACATGTCAACTATCTTTTTTGCCCTTTAACCTTGGTTCTCACTAATTTTCCTATTCCTTTTCTCCATGGGAATAGATGAATGTGTCTCATACAGTGTATACACACACACACACAAAATAATTTTATTATATTTTACAAACTTTTAAAAAGAAAAGTTTTTCTCCTTTTGTTTTCTTAAAAGCAATCCTGGATTTGCTCTTCTCCTCCATTAAGTAATTTAAAAATTGTGTCACCCCATACCGGCTCTCAATTTTTATTTCATACTATGGATGAAGTGCGTAGAAGTATTTTTAGATTTGAATAGGACCTCATGCACTACTTAACCCTTGTAAATCAAATGCTATGCTACAATGTTAGATTGCATGTACAATGAACTTGTAATATTGTATGGTACACCAACTCTTGGTTCGTATTGCGTCCTCATGCACTGCTCAACCCTTGTACATTTAGTGTCAACAAGATCAGCAGACGAAACCTTAATTTACTTGATTTTCTTGAGATCATACACTAAATCCATATAGTTGACATTGGTAATGCCATGGATAGTGTCGGTGGAAGGCCTTGGCGGCAGATTTGATGACTTGCACCATCCACCGTTCAACCAAATTGACCTCTTCATCATTCACCCCCCCCCCCCCCCCCCCCCCAAACTTTATAATATGTCAACACGATATGTATAACCTATAGTCTCTTCATGTGAAAAGGAATATAGAAGCAGCCACCCCAAGATCAGACGTTAAAAAAAAATAGTAAATGTAATAAACTAAGCACAACAGAAGAAAGGAAGAAAAAACAAAACACAAGTAATCTTCACTACCGCATTCATAAACTATTACATCCCCATTATTAGCCAAACAGTCCTTTCGATTCCTACAGTTTTAGGGAACTGAAAGAGACGAACCAAGCTTCATATGAGTGAGAACGTGACTACTTCTGTAGACCTTATCGCCTAGCAAACTCTAATTATTAAATAAAGGTGAAACAAGGATGTCTGTTTACGTAGAGGACAAGGCGAGCATGAGCATCCATAAATCACAAGATTATGAATGAAGCTCCATATAAATACATAAAGTTAGATTTTCATTTTATCAAATTTTAAGTCAATAATAATATTTCAAACCTTGGCTTCTTGGATTTGAAGGCTGAGTAGCATTTTTAAGGCATACGTAAAGTTTCTTATCAAACAATTGGAATCATGTAATCATCTTATGTAAATTCATATGAACTTGCTCATATGACCAAAGCTTCTTCATGAACCCATGCGCACTTATTTATGTGTGCATGTATATATATATATATATATATATATATATATATTTCTTTCAGTGAGTTTTGACAGGGTCACGGACAAGACCTAACTATGAGGCATTAACATCAGTGTATGCTTGTGTTTCTTTTGTTTGTGGGGTAATTTTTTTTGGACCCCACTATTTGTTAATGGAAAAGATTAAAAAGAAAAAGTTTTCAAGTCTTTGTTGATGAGTAAGAGGGAGTGGTGGTGTGGGACCATAATCGACTGAGTGCATATTAAAATTGTTGGTAAAATAAAAAGAAATCCCCACCCACCAACAATGGGTGCAGCGCCACCGGAACCACTTGATCTCAGAATAATGCTTTGTATTTATTTACATTTAATAAGAGAGGTAGGCTTTCATTTTCATGCATTGAATAAGGTCTCCCACTCCCCTACAGACCCTCCCCATTCCATTACGTTGGTTTTGTAAATTATTAAGCCCTTCAAAAAATAAATAAATAAATAAATCATGTCGTTTCTTCAAAAGAAATTTGACTCTATATATAAGTACTACTTTTTTCTACTTTTTAAAGGTGAATGGGGAGGGGTGTTGGGTTTAGTAAGATTAGGGCTAGCCTTGAAATGGTATGGGATGAACCCTAATAATTAAGTCAGCCCTTGACTCTTCTTATTTATTTATTTTTTAATCTTAATCCCTTGACTTTATACATATGTATATTGTTCTGGTATATGCAAATAGTCAAAGCATCATATTAACCACTCCAATGGAAAAAGGAAGGAAATGAGAAAAAGTTGGGTACATTCATCGTCAGCGAATTCATTAATTGCTTAATATTGTTTTATGGTGAAAGCTAACATAGTGTTTTATGATCGCGCTCATTTACATTTAAGATGGGAAATGTATCATGCAGCTTCGTCGTTCGATGGTTGCGATGTGTATACTAAAAATCCTAATCATCCATTCAAGTTTTAAACTGATTTGCAAACTCCAGTGTCTTGAAAAATTTAATTCTAAGTAGATTTGGTAAGTTTAAAGCTTGAATGCATGGTTAGTGTACACATGCCAATCATCATGACAGTGAGTTGTAGGGGTAGTTTTTCCCCTAGACTGCGAATGAGCCGGACCGAGTGTTTTATGAGAAGGGAAGCGATTTGCGTTATTTCTATATAATTAATGCGACATAAAATGAAATGATTGGTTGCAATTTTTTCTAGAGAATGTTCCATATTCTTTTACCGAGTATTAATACGAGTATAAAAAGTCATTACTTCTTTAAATATTAGAAGATTAGGCAATATCTTTTGTGTAATTGGTGGGCTTGTATTTGTTATGGTTCAGGCCCATGGCTACAAAAGGAGTTGAGAAAGTCATCATGGGTTACGTTTGGCCCGGAGCTTGTGTGTATCTTACATAAGAGCCTTGTTCACATGTATTTGCTGAATTTACATGTAAAAAATAAAAATTCGGAAAGTTTTAAAATGTGATCAGGGCTATACCGAGATTTGATGCCTATAAGACCATCAAAAAATATTAATTGCACTGCTCGAATACTGCGTGGACCGTTGTAATTGACCTCCTCGCACTTGATTTGATATTGTTATTATTGACCTGTAAATTCATACGGGACAAAAAATATCGGATCCGTAACGATTTTCATGTTTGAGTTTAAGGAAGATCAATCTGCAGGAGTGATCTTAAGAATAAATTTGGGTAAATTTATCGTCCGTCAAATGAGAAGCCCTCAAATTTTATTTTACTTTGTTGGAAAGGTTGACTTCGTCATCACATTTGACCTGTTACTTGAGAGCACACCTCATTGATTTCTTGGTGCTCCAAACAATACTTTATTCAGTCCACAAAGTTAACCAATTAGTGCGAAAATTATGAAATAAAGTATGTTGAACCATTGGAATTAAATTTAATGGTATTATATTCTTTTTGGATGCAGTCAAAAAAATAGAACGTAGTATAATAGCAATAAATTAAATTCATTTGAAACAAATTATTATCTAAATAATATATATGTTTTGAGCTGGGAACAAGTAAATATCTTCTCTATCTTTTGGGGATCATTTTTTTTAAAAAAAATCATTATTATTATGTTTTTCTGATTTTCAATGGATACAAATATCAAAGTTGAGATCTCCCATTTGTCACTCTACACAAAATGATGAACTAGACTAGGGTTGAGGCATAATTTCTTAGGGAATATTATAATTGGGGAGCTGTTGAAGACTATTTTTAATGGGTGAAAATCTTGTAAAACCTTATTTTGTGGCCCTAAATATATATATATATAAACAAAATGGGTAAGGTCTGAGCCAAAGTATCAAGACGCCTCAAATATGGACACAATTCCGCCGCGCCGCGTCACTTTCTCCCTCAAATTGTGCTCACAAAATCTCTCAAAAGAAGATTTTTATAAAATAAAGAAATAAAATCTCTCCGGAGAAAATTCAGATCTTGAGGAGACAAACGAAATTAAAGCGAAATTTATGGGGAAAAAAAGTCACTTAATTTAAGGGAAAAAGAAATATAGTTCAGACCCCCACACGAGAATTATTACAAAACAGAATTATCTCCCCTTTAAAAATTTTATACCCTCGTGCATGCATGTTAGATAATTTCGTGTTGGCACAAATTCTTTTAAATTACAAAAAAAAATAAAAAAAGAAGTATAATTATCTTTTAAATCGCTCAAAACTGTCCCTTTTCCCAACCATGTGGGAACAAATGAATCAAACCAAATCGACTCGTGAGCTCACTTATGTTCGACTCATTAATGGCTCATTTGTGTGTCTTCGTTTGTCAAAAAAGCCAAATACAAATATAGATTTAGGACTCATAAGCTAAATGAACCAAACCCGAACATGGTTGAGCTCAGCTCGCCATGCTCTTCAGCCTTTTGGGCACAATTGATTTATATATATATATATATATATATATATATAATTTATATGTGTAGGGAGATCTAGACTGTTCAACATGATATACAGGCCAAATCTCCCTTTCATTATTTTTACTTAGGTCTCCAATCTAAAAATTTATTTATATACAAGCTTACAATGGTTATTTAATTAATTTAGTCAATCAAACAAGTCAAATAAGAACAAGTTTAAGCTTGCATTCACAAGTTCAAGCTTATGAGTCTAGTATATTTCCTGCCGAACCAAGTCGAGCCAAGCTCGGGCTTGTTAGAAGAGTCCAAAAACCAAAAATTAGGCTTGTGAGGAACATGAGTTGATCCCAAATCCAATCACAAATTAAATAAAGGGTCACTTGTCACTATGAGATTATTTCAATTAAAAGCAAACAATTCAAAGGGACTTAAAGAATTCACGAGCCAAAGAAGAATTTTACTTTATCTCGGCACACTCTAAAAATTAGTGAAACCTTGATAAACAAGGTGGGGTTATTGCGCGTTAAAATGAAATGAAAGACAATCTTGAGGGGAAGATATTTATGAGGCATCAAAGTAAAAGTTAGGGTTTGGATTGACATGATCTTAAGCCTGCTTTTGTTGAAATGTCAGTCCTAAAAGAAATGAAAGGAATCATGGGTACTAATGAATTATGATGCTGTCACTGGGAAAAGAGTAAAGATACCAATCTTGTTCAATATGACTGCATTATTATTATTATTATTATTATTATTATTATTATTATTATTATTATTATTATTATTATTAGATGTTCTTTAAAATTTAAACATGTGCACTTTTTTCCTTTTTCTTTTTTTCAATCCAAGTAATCATTGTCTCAACAACTATGTCAATACTTAAAAGATGGGGCACGTGAAAGAACATCCATAACTGGAAATATATATATATATATATATATATATATATATATATATAAAACTAGAAAAAAATAATTAATTAATCTTATTCAAGACAACCCCAAAGTAACCATGCCACCGGCTATCTTTTTGAACCGTTTTGATTTTTATAAGCCGTCTCGGCTCAACTCTTGTCATGATGAGCCCAACTCATATCCCTAGGGGGGAAAAAAATGGTGAAGCAACTCAAAAAAAAAAAAAAAAAAACAAGGGTGAAACCTCAAAAGAGGGGAAAAAAAATGGTTGTGCATTTCAACCTCATTCCCTTAAATAAAATACATTTTTCCATAGACATATGCATATGCTCCGCTATTTTCAAAAAGAATATGGAACATGATAAGAAACAATAATATTCTAATATATATTATTATTAATTTTATTTTATGAATTCGTAATTTTATTGATATGCTCTTCCAAATAGTATGAGCGTAGCGCTTTATTAGAATTGAATTTTATAGGAATGAATAAGTTTATCCAAATTTTTATGTGCAGGTTAAAAGTAGGAATGAATAAGTTTATCCAAATTTTTATGTGCAGGTTAAAAGTAAATTTAGGTATTATGGTAAGTTAGTTCACATGCTGCCGTTATTAGGCTGTTAAACTAGCTTTTAACTACGCAAATCAAGTGCAATTATAGAAAAGGAAACTTGACTCTAGAAATAAAAAGAGCAGTCTTGATAGTGACATTGAAAACCTAGTACGAATAAACTATTCTCTGCGAGAAATTAATCAAAGGAATAGCTAGAATCAATCATGCTCATTCCCTGTGGTAAAGCAATTATAAATTTCCCGCCCATTTGACCAGAGTAAACGGGCCACTGGATCCACACACGGACGCCCTTCCCATGTGCCAAACGTCTCGTGACACAAGGAATATTTTCCTTGGGTTGATAAAAATTTCAATGTACCGATGATCTTCATCGAATCAAAGTGTCCCATTTTCAACCACTAAACAATGCCAAGTGTTTGACAAAACGCCTCAGTGGAGGGCTCATTTCATGTGCGCCCGGTGGTGCGGTCTCCACTAGCCTAGCTAACCCCCTAGACCCCTCCATTTTCAAACAAGAATGTTAGGCATATGGAGATCCCACCCCTTCTCTCTCTCCCCCTCTCTCTTTCATTTATTTCACTGTTGTATAAAATATGCATTTGGGGGAGGGGAGGAGGGGGTTGAAGGGGGCGTGCACTACTTCAAAATGTCAATTCTCCAATAGGTTCTCATGTCTGTGGAGTCAAACTTAGATCTACGTTTAACGGTTTGGATTTTTTGCAGCACTAGAGAAATGGCTGACTTAGTGCTTCTCCTAGTTTCAATCGGGGTGTGTGTGGACACAATAATGGGTTCTCACACTTGTGCATACTAGTGTAGACCCAAGCGGTTCATTTGCTTCTGTGCTGTGTAGCTCACCCATTTTTGTTTTATTAAGACTTTAAGTAAATTCTACTCCCCTTTTTTTCTAATGAGGGAAACTATTTCGAGCACTCATATTCAACCCGTTGAAAAATTTAATAATACTGTGGGCATGAACATTATTTTTATATAATGCAGGTGGTTGATCGAGTCTATCTCCTCCACACATTCGCATGAAGTGAATAGATGTGTATGTTGGTTGCATTACAAGGTTCGTGACTTTTATGACAACTGATTGCTTTTAAAAGATATGATAATATTTAAATTCTAACATCTAACAGCCTTAGATCCGCGGATAAATCTTTTGATAGGGGTCAAAATTTTAAGAAAGTTTAATACAGTACGAGTAACATAAATCACTGTTAAAAGTGATAAAATTACAATAACGAATTCAGTCCTCGCTTTTAGAGATTTTATAACGTCGTGGGTGTCTAATAAGAAGAGGTTAAATCAACTTTTAAAAGACGAGGGTTTGATGAAAGATAGGACGGAACACAAATGTGGGGGCACATGCCGTTGATGTCATGATTGGCTACAATACTGCATGTTATTTGAGAAAGTGCAACTCTGTGGGCAAAAATGGTCAATTTGTCACGTGTCATCATATGGTGTGATGGTGATAGGCCCTTTGACGTGAGGATTTTGATGGATTTGGAGACCCAACTTTAGGTCCGAGTAATATGGCTTTAAAGGTGGCCGGTGTACGTCTCCTTCCCCATGAAAAGCATACAGCTTCCCACACTATTGCTATTTTTGGGGGGGGGGGGGGGGGGGGACAAGAAAATAAATGAACTTTTTTTTTTTTTGTCATTGTTATTCTTGAAAGGTACAAAGTATTTAAGAGGTGAGAGAGAGAGAGAGAGTACACTGAGAGTGTAACGCTTCTTGACATCTTCATGTGACTTTATATGTATTTTCATCTACGTGACGGCTCCCAATGCTACGATATTTTTTTGTGGAGGGTATTTACCCGAGAAGTGGCAAGCCGTGCATGGGCTTGTTACTTGAGTGAATTGTGATGCCCCCCACTATGTGCTTGAAGGTTTTGTTTGAGGACAATGTTTTTAGGAAACCTAAAGAACCCTTACATGTGGGCTTGTGGGGTTTAGTATGGAGTAGTCTTTGGTCAATTTATAGATAAATATAGGATCAATGCAATGTGGAGTGTTGTCATCTAAAAGTTCTGGTTAAAGAAAATTTATTTGTGAAGCAAATACAAATAGGCCTAATATGTATAATCCGATTAAATTTTGTCACACTTGAATTCTGTTGATTTTATAGATGCTTTTTATTTTTTGTTTATGTCATATAAAAAATTCATAAACTCAACAAGTTTTAGATCATTCAGATTCGAAATGTGGCTTAGAATAACGATAGATATTATCACTTAGGAACGTGCTTGATTGTCATGTCAAAATCGAATTCAAAACTAAGTTTTAACTTCAAAACTAAGTTTCACAAAACTTAATTATGTGTAAACTACATGTTTGGTTGCCCATTTTGGCTCTCAAAACACAGTTTTGTGTGTTTGATTGCAATATTCTAAAACTAAGATTTAAGTGGCAAAAAACTAAATTAATTAATTAATTAATCATCTTCTTTATATTAAATTTTAATTAAATTAAACTAAAATAAATATTAGTTTTAAATTTAATAAACCGTACAAATAAATAGAAAGAACATACAAGAGTATGAAGATGTGCTCAGTTTCACAAAATTTTGGCATCATTCTTTGCATACTTAGGGCTCAAAAATTCGTAAACTAAGGCCTTTAAAACCAATGTATATGGATTCAATTTTATACATACATATTTTCAAGATTCTCGTATCTCATAAAAATTTTCATTTCTTTTTAAATTTATATTCTATTTAAATTCGGAAAGTATTACTCATTAAGAATTTTATACTAGTTTCTTTTTAAAAAGGTGCATTAAATTTTCATTTCTTTTTAAATTCATAAAAATTATACTCATTAAGAATTTTATACTATTTTTTTATTTAAAAAAAGGTGCCTTAACAAGGTGATGGAGGAAACAAGGAAAAAAAACAAAATAAAATAAAATAAAAAGACAAGTAATGAGGAACTCAGATAAGGATAAGTTTATTGTTTCATAAATTAAGTGTGAATATTTTAATAATTTTAATTTGATGAAAATATAGAGACATTGATTCTTAATTTAATGACAAATTGAGAGGCCTTATTTAAATTCGCCACAGTTCAATTTTCGTGCGTAGCATAAATTTCGATACAGCAATGCTAGGCAAATCTAATCATTTTATCTGGTGGGAAGCAGAGTATACATTTTAAGATGAATCCCACATTATTTAGTTTCCAATTCCATAAAATACTTCGATTTTATCATATTTTTCACAGGGAAAAAAAAAAGGAAAAAATTGGGGGCCGAGTGAGAGTTGCCCGTTACAACCGTACGAGAATATGACAGCGCGTGATGGGTGCTTACGAGGAAACGGGTCCCACACGCATATGGAGTATGTGTTCGTCTGTATGCGTATCTCATCCTCCCGTGCTCTCGTAACAGTCCACATAGATTCCTTCCGTCACCCGCACAGCTCACCCGCGGGTGACTCTTTGTCAACGTTACCCCGCTCCTGTTTTTTCTAATTTGTTTAATAATAAAAAATAATACCGCCCGCCCGAGACATAGTACGATAGAAACGGGTGCACTTTAAGGGGAAGCGCTTAGCTCTTATCCGCCGTTCGATGATCCTATGAAATTCGATTCGTTCGATGGTACGACGTCGCCTGTGGTCCTTCATTTTTTTTACCTTTGCACATTGTCGTTGTAATTATTACTGCTTGCGGTAAATACCCACGCAAATGACGAAAGGGGAAGAAAACTGTCGCGACTGGGGTAAAAAAAAAAAAAAAAAATGGTAAACAGAGGGTGATAGGGCGTTGATAATCGTTCATGAAAAATCTACAAAAAATAGTCAGAAACAGCATAAATGTAGGCAGCAAAATATCTGGGGGTGGAAAAGCCTTTTAAGGTGTGTCTGGCAGTTTGGAAAATAAAATAAAAAAGTCAACCAATTTTTCAAAGGTTAATTTTATAGATTAAAGGACTTAGGACACTTCCCCACTCACATTAAAGAGACATTGACACGCCCAAATCTTTTAAGGGTAATAAACACTTTGATATTTTCTCGCACCTCTGGGAAAAAAAAAAAAAAAAAAGGTATTGAGACTTCTTTTTTCTTACAAAAGCACTAACACTCCCTAAATGTCTTAAATTAACTTCTTCTCTATTTTTTTTTTTTTTACCAACAAAAGGCTTTAACTATTAAAAAATTCACTTACGATGCGTATTATAATTGGAAAAAAACTGATAGATAGTAGTTGTATATAAGTTAAGTGCAGAGGTGTACCTTATAATATCTTTTAAAAAGAGCACAAGACTCGAAATGAAGTCACTTTGGGTTTTATTTTATCTTTTTCTCCTTTTTAGGCATGTACGTTGCAAGCACCTGCACGAAAGTTAAGCCCTTTTATAATTATAAAGTACCATACCCTTATCCTATCATATTGCTCTATTAAATAAAATGAAAAAGCATAATAGTTTTTATCCATAAAAATAAAGTAGGAAAGTTGGTAAAAACATAATAAAAATTTTCTACCATTTATCAACTTGTAACGGGTAACAAAAAAAAATGTTATATGATTAAAAATATTACAAAATGTTCTAGTCCAATTTTCTTTCTTATTCAATAAAATTATGACTTGATGCCATCATTTTTTCCCGTAACAGTAGAAGGGGTTAGGGTTTGAGGGTCTAAATAGTATTTCAAAATAATTTTGATGTGATAATTTGTTTTAATCAATAATTATTTGGTGTCATGAAATCAGAGAAAGTTTATTCATGTCAAACATTAAAAATGTGATATTCCTAAACACATTCCAACCATATTATATGAATCGGACCCGAAATGTACATAATTAGTGAGAGCTCATCTGCT
Source organism: Santalum album (assembly GCA_034195605.1). NCBI lineage: Eukaryota > Viridiplantae > Streptophyta > Magnoliopsida > Santalales > Santalaceae > Santalum > Santalum album. The sequence goes on along the minus strand of CM067264.1, from coordinate 5,495,993 downwards.
TAAATAATGAAAATCATTACTATTAAATATTGTAATGAAAGCGTAATTAAGAGGCTCAACGGCGTCTGTCGCACCGTAACCGGATTTCGAGGATGGGATTTCTTACTTTGTGAGACCGAACAGCTAACTCGTGGGGCCTACGCGGAGCCTTCTCTTTATCGGAAGAGACCAAACACACTCAGCTGCAATGGAACCGGGCCCCACACAATTTTGACCTTCAAGGCCTTGTTTGGACGTATGTCCATTTTTATATGTGAGTTTAATACCCTCATCCCTCCTCTCTCTCTCTCTCTCCCTTTAACCTGGTTAGATGCATGAATGCTTCACCTAACCGTTGCCTTTAAAGAACTCCAACACGTTGGATTAATTTTTTTTTTTATCATTTATCAACCAATTTGTGAATTTTGGTCCCATTCAGAACAGGGGTTCCGATCATTTTTATTATTAGGTTGATACCCCCGTAATTAATTAATTTTATTTTTAAGTCGTGAATATCTTACCTATATAGCCTAAAGATATGAGTAATTTAAATAATAATTACTCCCCACAATTATTCGTATGCGCAATGATTATAAAAGAGATTATCAATGCGACATAGCTTTGATCAACCAATTAGAAACCTTCTTAAAAATGAGTACCTTAAAGTTAACGGTTCTCATATCATCATTAGTACATACTAATAATTTATATCCTGTTAATTACTCATGATAATAAGAGAGATTATCAATGCAACATAACTTTGATTGATCAATTAGGAACCTTCGTAAAAATGAGTAACTCAAAGTTAATAGTTCTCATGCAATCATTAGTACATATAATAATTTGCACCATGTTAATTACTAATGATTATAAAAAAAAATTATTGATGCAACGTAACTTTGATCGATCTAATTAGAAACCTTCTTAAAAATAAGTAACTCAAAGTTAGCCATTCTTATGCGATCATTCGTACATATAATAATTTATAACATGTTAATTACTCGGGCTCTAATTCCTAAAATGGCAAATTTAGATCTTTCCATTGACCACGACATATTTAGCTAGCAGGAGATTTTTGTATTATCCTATATGAGGTGATGGTGACGGATGGTAGCCCTTGATGTAAACAAAAAATGAAGCTTTCACATTTATATCATAGCAGCCTCTTTTTTTTAAAAAAAAATTCCTCCGATTTATTTTTTAACTTGTGAAATATATTAAATAAACAAAACATTAAAGGCCAAATTACAGTAAAAAAAAAATTACTTTCACTAATTTTTGACTGATTTAACAGCCCTTCTTTATTATTCAATATCTAAATATTTTATCTGTACTAATTTAGAAGGTAACAATGACCATAATCCATCTTATTTCCTTGATTGTCTCATGTATTATCAAGTCAAAATTAAAAAGTTAAAAGGGTAAGCTTTTTACCTGTACCAATTTAGAGTATAACGATGGCCATAATTGATCTTATTTATGTAAATTTTTCATTCATTGTCGTGTCAAAAATAAAAAAATTGAAAAGATAAATATTTTATATGTACCAATTTAGAGCATAACAACGATCATAATCGATCTTATTTCCATTAATTTTCCTTCATCGTGCGGTCAAAATTAAGAAGTTGGAAAGGGGTAAAAAGTGTTACTGTGGACCAGCTACTGTCAACTTCACCATGATTGGCTGTGCGGCTTCTACATCCACCAATTATTTAATCGCTTCTTATTTTATTCGTGTTCTACATTATATCACCTTGGATTTTCATGAGTATATATTTTCAAACTTTTAATTTTTATTGAGCTATATATACATATATATATATATATATATATATATATATATATATACTCTAGAATGAAATAGAAATTAACGAGTAATTTGCTTTTCCAAAAAATAAAAAAAGAGAGGATAGTGTCAATATAATAAAATTTAATCGGCGTAAGGTTTTTCGTGGGTCAAACTATGTTTTTACAATTATTATCATGAATGCCAATCATCTGGAAAGAAATCGGTAAAATATTTTTGTTCCTCGTCGATAATCTCATTTTTATTATCACTGATTGATAATGTGTCTATTTACTTATTCCATGATTTTCATTAGCTCATGTCTTGTGATAATAAAATTAGGCAATTATGAGAAAATTCATTTTCTAAATCTATAATTCACTAATATTAGTTCTTCAGAACGGAATGAAGTGTTTTTCTGATCACAAAAATAATTTAACAATCACACCAGCATAAATAATTAAAAAAAATAAATGAAAAAGTGAAGCAGCACGACATGTAAAGCTCTTTTTTTTTTTTTTTTCTCTGTCATTCATTTAAAGACTGCTCAACCTCTGGTATTTGAACTTTTCATTTCAATGCTTATGAGATATTGTGACTTATTAATGTTTTATCAAGTACGCGTGACAATAAATTCAAAGGTTCTAATTTCAAAGTTAATTACTATTGGATGGGACGGTGCAAATATCATATCAATTAAGCTAATGGGCTTCTAACACCGTGTTTTCAACGTAATGCATGACATTATCTAAGTCAAACACGTGATGTTTGTCTCTCTCGCATCATGATAAATTCAAATATTTTTGTCCCCAAACCAACTCACACAGGGGATGAGATGACCTGTATGTACATCAGATGTCAAGTCATTCCGTAAGATTTAGACATATCAGTGTAGCACCATGACCATCACTTTAAACTCTCGAAGAAATAATCGAACTAAAAATCAACGTTGAACGGCAATCGAGGTAAGCTCGCCGGACAAATCACAGTTCAATTATTGATCAAGAAAATGATTAAAAAAGAAAATAAAAGAAGAGAACACATGGATTATGCTTCTTGTGAGAGGGTTCTTTCTTGTGATGTTGTTTGTGGTTAGGTTTATGTAAGTGCGCGCCCGAGCCTCCATCCCCACGTGACTACCCCAACCCCACCTGCTTCCTCACACGTGTAAAACGCCCCCACGAACCGCCAACTCGTGTCACGGTTTCGAACCAAAAAAAAAAAGGGAAAAAAGCAGTAGTGGCAGTGTTTGGGCACGGAATAAACGGATCCATATCCCCAATACCCAAACGCCAGAGAACGTGTCGCATTAAACACTCCCCTCATCTTCCGTCTAAGAAGTCATCCATCATGTCATGGCCGCCGTCATCACCTCTGACCTTAGAAACTCAGTTCAGTCATCACAGATCATCACCAGATCCTGCGTGACCGAACAAGTCCCTTCCCCTGATTCCATCATGGTCGTCGATTTGTTCTGCAGGGAAGAATCCATTCGACTAAAAATCCTAATCAAATCGCACCCGATTGATGATAGAGAATGGATCAATAAAGGGTCTTCTCAGTTTTTACATCATGCATATGATAATGCGTAGAATCTCAGAGATTAAATTGTTGGAAGATAAAAGATTATGGGCGTTTTGAGATGGGGTTGACACAGATCCCTTTCCCGAAGAAATGAACTGTGTGATGAGACAGTGGAATCCCCCACAAGGTGCGGTGTAAACCCTCTTCGGTGCAGTTCAATTTTATATGAAAAGAATCGGACCAAATAAACAGTAAATTCATTAATTATTGAGCTAATGAAATCTTATCCATTCAAAAGTTAAACTGCAGTACTATCCAACCGTCGATTCCTGATTTGATGGATTCATGCTTTAACTAAATAAAAATACAATGGAACTCAGTATCCGTTGCTGTTGTGGCGTTAAGGAGTTGAATTGATTAGACCATACGCTTACAAGAAATCGTGTCAAAAGCGTCAACGCCGTCAGTTAAGAGGGGTTATGAAAAGCTGTTAGCTTGTCCCGGTCGACCCACGTTCTAATAATATCTCTCTCTCTCTCTCTCTCTCTCTCTCTCTCCAGTGAAAAGACGGAAGCTCTGTAGCATGGCATGAGCGAGGGAGAACCCATTTCTGTGTCCCCCAAAAAGAATTTTTCTCCGCCGCTGACGACCAAGAGGAGGCCCCAATTATAGAAGGCACCTCTTTTACTCATCTCCTTAAATTAAAATAATATTTTCCCGAAAAACCAAAAAAAAAAGAAAGAAAAGAAAATGAAGTGAGAGTGGTGGGGTCAATCCCCATCCAAATAATCCCACTGATGGTGTCTGAGAGTGAGCCCCATGGCTCTCTCGTATGATTTCACTCATTTTTCAAACAAACCCCACAAAGAAAATGAGGGAAAAAAAAAAGAAACAAAACGGAAACTTGAAAAGGGGAGAATGGAGATACAGTAAAATGAGGATGATACATTGTTCCAACTATGGAATTGAAGAGCAGGTGATGTTGCAGAGAGATCTACAATTTGAGGGAGGAGGAGAGAGAGAGAGAGAGAGAGAGGCATGGGTATCTTTTCACCCCATTTTCTCTCTTCTTCCTTATTTGTGGTTTTTTTTTTTTTTGGCAGAGCATATCAATACATATGAACATCTCAAAACAGGAGAGAGCCCCCATCATTTCTCTCTCCCACCCTCACATCTCACAGATCCCCCTCTTCCCTGGGGGGGAAAAAACCTTCAACAGCATATATTATCTATAATTACTCTCTATCATCATAATTTTAAAAAAAAAAAAAAAAAACTAATCGACTTAGGATCAGGGAAAAAAAGGGAAATTAAAGCTTAAACAAACTCATCTCCACGATGTATACTAGGGAGGTCGGAGGAATCACATGACATTGCAGCTGGAGGTGTTCTCGTCGCTGAAGAAGTGGCTGTAACCGTCGTTGGGGGGAGGGGGAGGGGGGTGGCCGTAGGGGGGGTACCCGTAGGGATAAGGGTAGGAGGGGGGAGCCATGTAGTTGGTGGCGGGCGGTGGGCGAGCGTACATCATGGGTTGGAACCTCTCATTGCCGTTGGCGCGCTGCTGGTTCATCATCATCGCCGCCATCATCTGTTGTTGCTGTTGCTGATGCGCCGCCGCCGCCGCCGCCGCCGCCGCCTGCTGCTGGTGCGCCGCCGCAGCCTGTTGTTGGTACGGGTTCCCGCCCATCATCTCCGGCGCTCCGCCCTGGTGGTATCCCCCACCGCGGCCGCCGCTGCCCCCTGCCGGGAGGCCCTGGACCGCCGGGATACCCATCTGGCCCATGGGCATGGATCCTCCTCCCATATGACCCATGGGGATTCCCCCCATCGGCCCTCCCATTCCTCCTCCTTGACCAGAACCACCCATCTTCTGAAATCCACCCTCCATACCCCCATTTCCTCCTCCTCCACCCTTCTTCCCACCACCCCCGCCGCCGCCGCCGTTTTTGGCACCATTTTTCCCATCTGGGACCGACCCACCCCCGTTTTTCGCACCATTTTTAGGGGCGGCTCCTCCACCTCCACCTTGATTCTGATTTCCTCCACCGCAACCGCCACCGTCGCTTTTCTTTCCCCCGTTCCCGTTCATCTGAACAGGGATTTGGACACTTGCGCCGCCGCCGCCGCCACCGCCGCCTCCTTTCTTAGCATCACCGCCGCCATTCACGGGGCCACCGGCACCGGCCTTCTTGGCGTTCATGGCGGCGGAGAGGGCGTTCATTAGCTGCGGATTTTGGTCATTCATCATTCCACCGTTCATCATCCCCATCATGTTAGGAGGCGGCCCTCCTTGGCCATTCCCCATCATGGGTTTCCCCATCTTGTTCATGGGGATGTCCAACTCATCGTCAAACTCATCGTCATCATCAAACTCGTCGTCATCGTCGAATTCATCATCATAATCATCGTCGCTCCCCTCGTCATCCGCAGGAAGCTGCACTTTCCCGGGTTTCTGGTTAGGATTATTGGGGAAGGGCATTTTGAATTGGGGCAAATTCTTCAGATCTGGCATATTCTTCATCTGTTGCTGCAGCTGCTGAAGTTGCTGCTGCTGCTGTGGGGTGGGTTGCCCTCCTTTTGGCTGTTGTTGCTGGGGATGATGATTCTGATTGTTCCCACCCTTCTGAGGTTGCCCTTTGTTGCCCTTTCCACTGTCAATTTGCATGTTCTTTAACTGATTATTGATCTGATTTTGATTGTTGTTGTTGTTGGAGGGCTTCGGAGCGCCCCACAGCTCGGCGTGCTTCCCAGATTTCGCGAGCTTCTTTATAAGTGTGGCCGCATCTACATTCCCTGACACCGTGACCTTCCCCTGCTCAGCATCTATATTCGTCTTATAAACTCCTGCAGAAGAACAAAAATGGGGGGAAGAAGGGGGGAAAAAGAAGCCCACAAATTTCAGAATGAATCCAAGTTTAGGAAGACCCTGTTAATAGAATCATGTCGATGAGAACAGCTCCAATTTAGTAAAAATCTAGAAACTGCCATTCCTTCAAGATAAAACACAGATATTCTTTTAAAAAGAAAAGAGAGCGAAGAAGGAATGAGACAGATTTGGGGTATACCATCAATCTTCTGCAAGATTTTCTTCACTTTATGCTTACATCCATCACAGTGTATGTTCACTTTAAGAACACAAGTCTGCATATGACCAACAGAGAGATTTAAAAAAAAAAAAAAATGGTGGAAATAGCGCAGAGGAAAGCGGATCCGTGATGAAATTAAGAAAAACCTTTAAGAAAAAGAACAAGCAATATACAGATGTATAAATGAGAGAAATGGGTTGTACCTGGATCTTCAAGAACTCTTCTTTACTCATATCTTCAACTTAAGTTATTAAAAAACAACCACGAAGGTACAATGAGGGGAAAGAGAAAAGCTTGGTACTGATAGATCTGTTGAAATTAAGAGATGCAGCAGCTGAAAACCCAGAAGAGAAGAAGAAGAAGAAGAATTACAATAACTCACTCCATCAAAGGCTCCACTCTGTTTTTTCTCTTTTGGGTTTTTTTCCCCCCCAAACCAAAAAATGGAGAAATGGGTGTATGAGGAGGCCTGAGCACAGAAAGTTGGGAAAGTGATTTTAGAGATAGTGGGTGGTGGGCATTAAACTCCACTGCTTGCTCATCTTCATCTATTTCAGGTTTAGAGAGAGAGAGAGAGAGAGAGAGCTCTTTGCTGGGGGAGAGAGTGGCACAAGGAGAGGCTTCCAAGGTCTGGACTCTCTCTTTTGGCCCTTTATTTATTGAATTTTGCCCCCACATTTACATTTTACTTTTATATTATATAAGTTTTTTTACCCTTTTTCTTAACAGTTGTACTGGGCTGCATAAATAGATAAACCACGTGGATTTGGCTCGGCTCGTTCAAGGCCGGCTCGGCTTGGCTCAGGTGGGGCCATGGTAAATTAGTAGAAAGGAAAAAGAACGGTACTATCTATTTTTTTTTAAATGCTTCATCATTTTTTTATAGTCAGATTCACACGTAATAATTTCGGCAGAAGCGAATGAACAGCTGTCAGACCGTGAGTGGTCCAACTAATTAAGTCATTTAATGTAGTTGGCCTCGTATGTCTTTTTCCTTGCGTACGTGCTGTATATTATACGTTACAACAAATTGTGTGTCCTAAATTACCATGATGCCCTCCCCTACTTTAGAATGCCTTTCCTTAATACACATAAACAGATGAACATAGGAATTTTTATCAGTCCATTTTCTTATAATTTGTTCTTCATGGACTTCTTTTCTTAAAAAATATACAGTGTTGGTCAAAATGTTATCATATTGCATCAGAAATTAAAGTTATATATTCATTTAAAATGAAATACTTTTCCACAAGTTTTACCTTATTTCTTTATGGCTCTCGAGAAAAACTCATTTTATATGACTTTCTTTTCATACGGTGAGACGTCAACTAGCTTATAATATCTTAATGAACCCACCGGAATTATGGTATTGTATAATTGTGGATTTAAATGGCTTTGATTTGTTGAATAACATGCATTTTCTAGCAAAACAGTCGTTACTTTAAGACCGGATTCACGCTAGTAAATATTTTTCTCACCTTGAATTTGTTTACGTTTATTTTGTTAACGAGACGTGGAGCCTAAGATCTTCTAATCAACTATTCATCTTTTTTCTCCCATTTGATATGGATTTCCCTTGGTTAATTAAACTTTATGAAGTTTGAAACAAATTATACGAATTTTTACAAATCATTGTTCATAAGTGAGAGATTTTATTTTTATTTTTATTTTAAAACTTTTTACTCTGAGAGGGGCAGATTGGTAAGAAAGCCAAATAATGAATAGCTTCCGAAAATTTCGTTTCATGTCTCAACAAAGATGAAATTGTTAGACTTAACTTTGTAAATGGTATAGGTCTAGGTGTGATGAATGTGTTCTCTATGCTCACAAAATTATTGGTGGATCCCCCAAGAAAATATATAAAAATAAAAAATGCTACGAATTTTTAAATAGAGGAAGGCCCAGTTTCACTATTTTCACCTACCCCAGCAGTAAAACTGTTATGACCTGCAGTAAAAAGCTATGACTATGTCTCTTACTTAGATTTTCGAAGGATTTTATAAATATGTAAATGTAAAACTTACACCAACTGCCTTATTTACTGCTCAAGACTCCTCGCGTATAGGTAAATAACAATTTTCATTAAATGGTTATTTTAAATTTTCATTTTTATTTCGTATATGTGGGTAAGGATTATTATTCATTCACGTTTTATTGAATTTTCTGTTTTGTGATTGGTATTTATTTATTTATTTATTTATTTTTGCCTTCACATTGCCAGCTAGTTGCCGACAACGTTATGCTATTGTTTGACTTTTAAAGTTATTTCTTGTTTCAAAATATACATTTTTTTTCTTTTAAAAGTAAAGCAAAAAAGGACTTCGTGAAAAGTGTCAACAGTATTAATGAAATATTCGTACATATTCAACAATTTGAAAATAGGAAAAATAATCCATACAATGCAGTGATGGAGGTCATTTTTTATTAATAAGTAATTAACCAAGATATATATACATTAACTTTTACATTTTAGTTGACAGCTAACGCCCAATTTTCACAAAATTTATTTAATAATTAACGAAAATGCATAGAATTACCCATGTTGAATTGAAGGCCTTCATTCATGTATCTCCTTATCTTTATAGTTAACGTCTCGTTCAATTAATGTCTATATTACAATGATTAATTAGGCCTTATGTGGCCCACATAAATGTTATTTACTATTTTTCTATCAGGTTTATTTGGGATAACAGACTTGATATACTGGATCTATTCGTATTTCATTCACATAGGAACTAGAGCTCTCAGTGCTGATCCCGATGAATGACACACGGGTAACATCGGGGCCAGCACTTGGAGCTCCAATGCCCATGTGGATTCGAAATCGTAGACATCCACGATGGTAAGGGCATTCGCCTATTCTAAATGTATTTTTTGTCTAATGATATTGTATGAATATTAAATAATAGGAATAATGTTATAGCACGACTGCTTATTGAATGCACTGAAAATTTTAACAACTCTCTACTCAATGAAATTGATGAATCTTTTTATTAAGTGGTATTCTATCAAGTATGCATAGTATAATATTTTTTTAAAAAAACTCATTTTAAAAAGATGAGAAAAGTTGTACATTCACCCTTGTCCTAGCCAAATTAATCAAACATAAGTTAACAAATTAAGGGAAGAGCAAGGTTGAGTGCAGTTTTACCATAAATGATAGTGAATAATGAAAGGAGGAAAAGTCTTCGAGAAGCTTTTACTGAATGAATTATTGAACACTTAGGATGGTTCCCTTCCTATGATATGAACTGATGGGGTTCACTGCATATGAGCGTCTAGTAATTCATTCGAAAAATGCCATTAATTTCTTAACAACGCTAATAATAAAAAGCCATGTCACTGTCCACACGGTAAGGTATAATTTTTTTATGGAAAGATGTAAATTAGGCGTAATATAAAAGTAATAATGGCAATATTATTAAGTCACATCATCATATAGAATAAGGTCATATATAATTCTTTTGATATAAGAGGGTTACGTCGTACATTTGACGGTCATTTTCATGTCCAAATAATTTTCACTAATGGCTCAAATTCTATGGAATCAAAGCAAAGTCAAGATGGGAGAAATATAATATTGGATGTTGTTTCAATGAATGACAACAGACGACCGAAGAGGCACATTATCATGGCGCATAGGATCCGTCATAATAAGCATAATTAACAAAATAAATGAGCCTTAATCCCACCTTGGACAAAATTAAGTGGAATTTGTACTAATGATCGTCCTGTAGCAAGTGTAATATGTGCGGCTTAAGGTATGATCATAAGTTAACCTATCAACAAAACAAGTGTAAAATTGCACTGATGATATTGTGATTAGGGCACATGAAGGATTTAACGAAGGGAGTTAATAAGTGTCACATTGACATTAGGGCAAGCAAAAATCTGGAAATTATCAAATTATTTTTCCTTGCCGGGACATGCATTGTTTTTAACTTAAAAAAGAGACATTACTCATAATTAAACATTTATTTTTAAGCCGAGCAATTTCTAATAAACAAAAAATCAGGTAATTTCCATAGCTTGAATAATTGTCGATGGACCTGGGAAGGAAAGTAACTATTTTTCATACAGCCCAAAAACAACTTTCGCTCTGAAATGCTGACATATGAAACAATAAAAGAACAAGATAAAAAAATGATTAAGTTAAAATTTGTTACATCAATATTTTAAGTGTAAAAGCCACTTTTTTTTTGTCCTATTTTTGAGAACACGAGTGTCGAATCAGTCAAATTAGGCCCAACTAATCTTTCGGGAAAACTACACCTTCTTACAGCAATAGTGTCCAGGTAAATTGGATCCCGTATGTGCATAATATGTTGAGTTGTCCTATGAGTTTCAAACATACCATCTTAGGATTGCAAGTATCGCTCGAAACTCTTAAAGAAATAATTGAACTCAATACTTCCTCAAAGAAAAGAGCCCCTAATTTTGAAAAATGATGGAAGGGTAAATGAAAAGAAATTATGCTTTCTTGTAAAGACGGATATACATGATAGCTATGATGTACGTATAAATGATTGCCAGTCTTGATTAGAATGGTTGAAAGTAGATTAGCATGTCATGGTCTCTCTTGGCAATTCTTTGTACCAAATTGTGGATCCACATTGTGCTGATTAATGTTTCCACTTACAAACTAATAACTAAGGTATTCTCTTCTGATTTCTTTTTCTACACTTTACTTTGGCAAAGAGAAAATGGCTGCAAGAGTGTGGTGACTTGTACCAAGTATTTTTATTTTTTTATGCACCTGAGCCAATTACAAGAATTTAGGGACAACTTTAGATAATGGCTTCTATCCATTACTCTAATATACAACATCTATCATCCAATGGAACAAATCACCACTTGTCTCACACATTCCACTCAGACAACTTGATAACAAGTCTCTTAAGAAGTGTCTCCATGCAATTTTCTTTTTTCCAAGTGATGATAGGCTAAACCCACACTAGCAGATTCATGGCATTAACTTTCCTAAGAGGCTAAACCCACACTAGCAGATTCATGGCATTAACTTTCATAAGATAGAATGAAAGTGGAATCATTAGTTGGAGGGTTAATTAGAAGTTAACAAAGAATCGATGTTGATAACTAATGAAGGCAACAGAAGAAAGAGAAGAAGAGTATTGTGTTAACATAAAGTAGAAATGGGTAGTGATATAACACTAGTAAAGCCCATCTACCACAATCACATCTTCACTTTAACATTAATTAGGTATAAGAAAGCTACTAGAGACAGACAGGGCCCTTTATTTGTACACAAAGTAAATGAGTCTGTTAACCCATTTCTTCTGGATCTGTCCCTTCTCTTCTAAGCAAGTTATAATTGTCCTCCTTAAAAGACTAACCCGTGATGAAACCCTCCTCATGGCTTTTGGTTCTTTTGCTTTCTCTTTTTTTTTAAAAAACCCTTTAGCAGTAAGAGCAGAGGGAATGAATAAAGGGCACCCCAGTAAAAATGGCCTGTCCATCCCTAAATGAAGCAAATGGACAAGGATCAATCATTCATGGAATTACAGATGGGTACTCATGAACTCGTCTCAGTGGCTGTTGCAGTTATACTCTCTGTTGGGTAATGGATGTGTGTAATTAATAAACTTGAAATATGTTTTGTACGTGAGGAATAGGTAATCTTGTGTGATTACAATCTTCGTATATTACTTTCTTTAATAAATTTATTATTTCAGTGTTGCAGGCTCAGAAGTATGAGTGGAGAAGTCAAAGTTTCCCATGCTCTTTCAAGTTTCAAGAAGCAATGATGATGCTGACTTTCCGCGCCAAGTCCCATCAACTTTTAGTTTTATTATTATTTTTGGTGTAGGCACCTTCTTCCTTGGCATGGAACTTTTAACCATTTAAAATACCATAAATAGAAAAGGTTAAAAAATAGAAAAAGAGATGAGGGTCAGAATTGGGTACCTCAAAATTTGGGTAAGGAACATTTAGACTTTATAGATAAAAACTGAGTTAAAGCCACAATGCTACAACTTAATCTTTTGACTATAGTGGATTAATGATGAAAGAGCCCAGCTTGGGTTGGGCTGGCCATTGCATGGCTCACGTTGGTGCTTTACTAGCATTTACGGGAAACCCATAATCACAAATCCACAAAGATATGCTCCGAGTACCACTCAGGGAAAATCCAAAATTCCCCAGTTGGCTTGTTTCTGCAGAAGATTGTATATGGGCACATGGGGATGGGAATGAATTGTCATTCCCCTTACAAGTCCCTTTGGAAAGCACACACAAACATACACACAAAACTTATTTATTGTGTGAAGGTATAAAGTTGGGCCCCAAAAATTCTGAGGATCGTCCTTGTTCTTTGTTTTCTCCTCTCTTGTTATTACAGAAGGATAAGGACTCCTATTAGCCACAGGATTTCACAGGGGCACCAAGGCACAATTTTTAACAGTCTGCATACATAAACCCTCACCCTATCCATAAAGGTAAATAAATACCCACCAAAGGATCAATGGGGTTTGCAGAACTTGCTTGCTTTCTTCTGTTCAAAAAGATCCAACTTCTCAAGGCCCACCACTGAAAACTTCGAAGATCCTTTGATGTTGTTGCATATCTTAAAGGTTGCTTCTACAGCAAATATTCCCCTTCCGAGTCACTTTTCCTTGTGGCAGTATGAAGACCAAGGGAAAAAAAAGAGGGAGGGGGGGGGGGGCAATAACCCAAGACCTCGCATGTTATGGCCTTTTGAATCTCCGTTCTCACATCCCAAGGAGTGAAAGATGGAGGGCCAAGACGATGAAAGTAACCTCCTAGCAAGAAAGCAAGGGAAGGCCCGTAAAATGATAGAAACGTTCCCCCAATCCTCCCAAAATGGGGAGCCCTGCGCACCAGAGGCCACCCTATGTGCAAGGGTTCTAGTCCAATCCTAATAGTCACTAGGCTGAGGTTGAGTATGTATCCATGTTTTTCCTACCAAAAAGTAACAGTTTGTATAAGAAATCATAGATTTCCAAAGAGAGTTGCCAAGGCTTTTCAACTGCCAGTAAGCTTTTGTAAAATTTATTGCTTGCAGCCTCAACTATGAATTCATTCTCATTGTCAGTTCAATTTAATAGAAAGATTACTAAAGGATTTAAAGTGGGACCGGGAAATCAAAAGAAAATTTTAAAAAATAATAGAAAGGAAAAAAAAAAAGTTTTTGAATATATTAGTGAGGATACATACATGCAAACGGAAAGAATATGAGTGTCTTACCAGACAATACAATTCGGTACAGAGAGAAGAATCTCAGTGATCAACATTATTAATTTTGATCTCTATGAGTTCCTCAATGGGCTGGCGACATATTGGACACTTGTTTGATTGAAGCCTTAATGCTTTTGCACATTCACTGCACATACACTGAAACACACAAATATATAGTTATGTCCCTGTAGGAAATATAGTTAGAGTTATTAGAGGAAGAAGGCTTAAAAAGTGTTACAGCTTACATTTCATAGTAGCTAGTCTTATAGGCTAGTTGCTAGTTAATAATCTGTCGGAGTTGTCAGACTTCCTATTAGGGGAAGCTACTTATGGATGTGCCTAACAATTTAGACCATATGTATCCCAAAAGCATCTACAACTACAAAGCAAGTAGAAAAGGAAGAAAATAAACAAAATCTGAAACCAAAGCCAGGGTATTATCTAAATGAACGAATGATCGAAATCCCAACATTTTTAGCATATCCACCATACAAAGATCAGAAACCAAAGAAACACAACCGCAACAGAAGAAATGAATTTTACCAGGAGGGCAAAAAGGTAGGGATGTGGCATAGATTACCCCTTTTGTTATTCCTTTGTTAACTACTAGGTCGTCCAAACTGATTTAAAGACATGCCAAGACTAGCTTCCACTAGATCAAGTTTATCCTCTCATCCTACATTTATGCCGATTCAAATTATTTCTCCATGTATCTTATCGTTCTGTATTAGTGCATGGTAAGTTCAAGGACATGCAAAGACTAGCTTCCACTAGATCAAGTTTATCTTCTCATCCTACATTTATGCTGATTTAAATTATTTAGACCTGTGCACTCTGTATCTTATCATCCTGTATTCGTGCATAGGCACTCATACGCTAATTATATCTGCTATCGGAGGGAAAAAAGAAACTCCAATTAGTATAAAGAAGAAATTTAAGTTTGAATCTCACCATATGTCTGCAAGGTAGCACAGCTGTATCTTTTAGCTCAGTCATGCAGATTACACAATCCTTCCCTGTGTCATTGTTATTAAATCCTTCTGCAGCAGAGTTTCCAATTCCATAAATCTCACGTAGTTCATAGCGAATCCCATCCACCCAAAGGATCTGCCTGATCACCCTTACTTGGAAAAGGTCTTCATTGTTCTTCTCGAGGACAGCTTGAGTAATCTGCATATGAGGGGATATTCCTGGAACGGGATCTCTGAAATGATCATCTGTAGGAAGAGATGGTGAACAAGTTTCAGCAGAAATCACAAGAGGAAATACATCTTCCCCAGGAGATGCTTTTGACAGATCATCCAGCTCGAAGAACCCTAGGTCGATGCCGGTTCCAGAAGGTTGACAAAATTTCTGTCCTAGCCCTTTGTGGAAAGGAATCCTCACTGGCATATAGGCTTCGGGAAATACTGGAACAAACTTACAATTGGTCTCTTCCTTGGCAAAGTAAAAGATAGTAATGCTGGAATGAGGAAACACAGTAATAGATAAGAAAACAGGAATCAATTAGCAAGCCGCTCCATGGCTGCAACCAACATAAATTCTCAGTCCAAGATTTGTTGATCAGAACATACTCATGCATGGGATAACCATGAAAATACCAAAAAGAAGGAAAAGAAAAGAAAAGAAAAAAGAAAGATAGATGCATTAATCATGATTCACAATTCAAGAAAGGTTAGGAGTCAGTAATGGGTAGATAAGCATACAAAATCAATACTGATTCTGGCTTACATATTGATAACACCCATTGAATATATTGTGCATCTAACTTTCAGTTTTAATGCATTATTCGTAATGACAGTGGTGAACACAAGAAGCAAGAAGTAAAACCCAACTTAGCATCACATACTCAATGAAAGGGAAGATGACCTGTCATGCCTCCAAACAAGACAGTGGTTCATGCTTCTCATTAGAACTGCTATACTAACAACAACCAGGCTTGATTGATCTATTTGGGTTGGGCAATGCCTCGCAATATATGCCTAGATCCACTAAAGAGTACTCCTGCCCTAAAGCCTTATAAAATTTAGATCTAAACACTCCTAATCACAAGGTGATATTCCAATTCAAGTTTGCTATTGACATCCCCTGGTAGAATTTACTATTATGCATGGATAGTATAGCTCTATGCCAGTTCATACTATGCTAGAACCTAGTACCACAATGCACCTTCTGGCACTGCACTGAGGAAGGGATTTTTGTATTAAAAAATAGTGACTGTGGAAGTAGGCATATTTAGAGATGTTAATGGGGCTTCTAATAAGATTATTAAATGGACAATGCCCTTCAGCCAGATGAATTCTAGTATAGTCAGGCTTATTGCATGTGACAAGTGCACCTAACAACAGTATAATGGATTGATAACCTCTTCAAACTGGAGAAAAAGATAGACCCTATTATATTGATCCATTCAATCTGGGATGAGAGAATTTAGTGATTTCGAAGAGTAAGAAAAACCACAGAGTGGCCCCATAAAGTGAAAAATCTCAGGTTGTTGCATGCCCTTACCATTAAGACACACAATAATTTAGACATTATGGAATCAAAAAGCTTCATTAACAGAGATACTTAAAGTTGATACTAGCAGACGACTATGTTAAGGCTGATAGAATCACATGAAACAATGTAGATGGATGCCTCATCAAAGACCAAATATCACTACTCATGACATAAAAAGGCAGGGCATCATTGTTCACTCAAGCTCCAAACCACCTTCAAAGTGGCAATTTGTCAAGTTAATCACATCTCATAAAAAATTCCTCACACTCTTGCTAAAGGACAAAGTAAAATACGGAACCAGTGATTGAGTAAAACATTATGCATGAAATAGATGATTTCCGATACTTCTTCCAAACTCAAATTGTGACCAAGTTTGAACATGGGATGCAAGATAATCATACAAATGACAAGCAAAACCCCATAATATTAGTTCAGTTGCAGCACAATGGATTCATCTATAATATAATCTATTGCTGTTATTGGTCTGTTTTCCAAAGCCAAAAGATTAAAATTACAACCGTCCACTATTTACAAGTCTTGAAACCCATGTAGAAATTTTACAATGGAGTCTAAACCGAGCCAAGAATCACCAATAGCATGAACTACGGAAGCTAATCAATTTGATCCAAACATCACACACGTGAAACCCAACTACAAACAAGAACCCATAATCTAAACAGAAAACTATTACCTTCCATCGAACAAGGCATCAAAAACGAAAGAAACCAAGTGATGATCGGGGTAATGCTCGTCCACCTCAAGCTGAAGCGTGCCCTTGTGCACATTCACGTCATTCCTGACCTTCTTAGCATTCTGGTGCTCCACATAAGGCGGGGGCGGCTGGGAGGGGGTCACAGGCCACCCATTGGGGATTTGATTGGCGTAATAGGAATGGTAATTGGGGCGAACCATCATGGGGTTGGCGCAATTGAGAGAATTGTATCCACCCGTAGGGTAATAAGGGTAGGCCTGATAGAGGTTGGTCAAATTGGGGGCCGGGAACGAGGGTGGAGTGTGGGGGGCATTTGATGCAAAGACGTAATTTTGAGGTTGGGGGAGGGGGAGACTTGAAGGAGGAGGGAGAGGTAGAGGTTCAGGAGCGTAGAAGTAAGAAGAAGAGAGGAGATGAGGAGGGGGAGGAATTGGGTGTGGTTGGTGGTGATAATTGTTGGTTCTTCTTCTGCTGCTCCATGAAATCCCCATTTTCGAGATGCTCCGATTCTGTGTTTACAGACAAACTTCAACTCTGAGAGAGAGAGAGAGAGAGAGAGAGAGAGAGAGAGAGAGAGAGAGAGAGAGAAGAAGAAGAAGAAGATTGATGGCAGAAGGAAGAATTTTGCGTAAGTCTACGCTGTCAAGCTGGACAGGAGAAAATCTAGATACGTCCAACACTGAAATCTGATTCAATTCAGTGTTTGGCACTTATTTACCGAAAGACCACACATACCATTCTCGGAAGGCCTCCTCAGGCTCGAGTTTAGGGGTTTTAGGAAGACGCGTAACGGAACGGAGAGAGAGTGACGGCGTTTAATTGATGAATTTATTAAATGAAACCCAAAGTTTTCATTAGCAAGAAGGTTCAGCGACTTTGGAATTTTGAAATAGTTGAAAGCGACGCCCCACATGACAGTTGCACTTAATTTACGAATCCAATCAAAGAATGTATCCCTAATATCTATGAAGTAAATCTCTTTCTCTTTTTTCTTTATTAAAATCGTGTGATCCATATTTGTATTTTAGGAGTGATTTTTTTCCTCGAACATATATTTTAAGACACGTGTAAAACTTCTAAGTTTTTATTTAAATGAGTTTTTTCTTTTCTTTGTGAAAAATGTGCCGTGTATAAATAAGAGAATTATTTATTTATTTTTTGCGTATTTTACGAAATTCACCAAAACTAAATCCAATTCAGATATGCTTTTCTTTTTTCTTTTACTAGGAAAACAGAAAAATCAGTCATACCGCAGCGGAAATTAAAATAAGCAGCGGTTCTCTGTTTCTTCTCTCCTGCCGCGGCGGGATTCTCTCTTCTCCCCCTTCTAATTGCCGTATTCTATTTTTACTCCGCCGTTCAATCAATGCATGCTCAAATTTACGTGAAGCTTCAAACTTTAAGCTTGGTGGTTAAGAATTTCAGCAGCAGAAGAAGGAATCAGCGATTGGGGTCTGAAAATTGTGAGCAAAGTCTGTTTGAAATTATAAATGAGACTAAAACTGATGCTTCGATTGGTTTCAGTTGGGATGTTAATGGAGTTCCTGACAGATGAGCAACAATGAATATGAAACAAACTTCACTTTGTGCATATTGCGATATAATATAATCTCCCACACACATGCACCCACACACACACACATACAAGATGAAATGAAAAAAGCTAAAAATTCTCCAACCTCACTCACACCGTCCATACAAAATTAAATTAAAGCTAAAATGAGGTCGAACGAAAGCTCGTAATCAGCAGACTTCAGGCCTGGGTTTCTTGCGCACCAGAATGCAACCCTTGTGATGATCCCTCAGGATCCTAATCTCGGAACAATCCCGAAGATCCTCGAGACCAATGTACTGTTGCTTCACCACCCTCGTCGTCCCGAACTCTCCCACGCTGTCCTGGACCCAAACGTACGGCTGACACGTCTCGTCATAGTAGTAGAGCAAGCTCTTCGTCCCAGGGCCGGTGCCCGCCGCGCTGGGCATGTAAGCCCTGTAAATGGCCTTACATTTCAGCCGCTTGGAGCACCCGGGCTTCAGAATGTGTCCCCTTCTTCAATATCGATCCCACCCTTATCTGCAGCTGCACCGGGCGATCGCTCGCGTTCCAAATCCTCGTGCTCGTGTACGACGCCTCTACAGCGTCTCGGCATCCATCGAGGCATGTTCGGAGCGAGAAGAAACCTAACCATGCCATTTCCTCCCCCTTTCTTTGTTTCTCCTGGGAAAAGCTCAGGGTCTTATGTTACAGTTTTCAGGCTATGTAGAAGATGATTTTATGAATACCAGGGCTTAAGAGAGGCTATGGGATTTGGTGCTGATAATGTTAAGGTTTTGAAGATGGTGGATACGATCATTACAAGGGTGTAGGGCATGTTGGCAGGCACCATTACATGTGTACTCATGATATCATAGGAATATGGGTATATTGGGGGTACCCCACGAGATTGGAATATTGACCCTTTTTCTTCCCACTCAGGACCCTTGTGGGTCAGGATAAGACCCTTCATTCCAAACAAGAAGCCCCTCGATCTCCCTAATAGATTTTAGAGTGGGGTCGAGAGGGAGGAGGAAAGCAAGAAACACGTATCGCTGTGGATGTACAAAACGAGGCTTAGAAAATGATGTTGCTTCCCACTTTCATCATTAAGAGGGTCCGTTGCGTTTGTTTTACTCCTTTTTAGGGATCATCACATCATGTCATCTCCGCCGCGCCTTCATGATTCCAACACGCTAATGGCCTGTGTTCCAATTCCTCATGCTTCGGCTTTTTCTGAAGTGTGCATATGAACTAGTTTCATAGCCTTATACCTGTGTCCTAATGTTGCCAATCACCTCCCCCTCAAATGTCAATGCACCTACCACCGAACCACCGAACGAAAGTCAACGCTTTGTTCTCCTCATACCTCAAGGTTTCATTTCAAGTAACTTGGACTATTGCCCAGCATCACAACAGACCTCACTTCAAGAGGTGGTCTTGTGTTCGAGACTTCAAGAGGTGGTCTTGTGTTCGAGTCTTAACAACGACCAGATTCTTTGGGGGGGGGTTTTTAATCCACATTTCCCCTGCTAACATTGACTATACCATACATCACTCCACAAAAATGGAAAAGTACAAAAAACTGTAATGATTCTAACCATCACCCCCCAACTATAGAATCCCCTACCCCAGTGAGAACGAACGAACCTTACTTGATACCCAATCTTCCGATCCTCTTACTGTTTGTCAGTCATACGGTTTTATGGAGGTTGAACTGGCAGATCTCAAAGAATGAAATCCAAAACACTTCAATAAATATACTAGGCGAAAACAAAAAGATCGAATTATTCAAAGTCTACGAAAGTTACATCCTCGCACTGCCAAATTAGTAAACTTTTAAAATGATAAAGAGACCAGCTACGCTTGGAGCACATTGTCAAGTATAATATAAATCAACCATTTCTATTCCAAACTTCAGCTGGTAAGAGAGAAGGAATTTCTGTACAAATAAGAGATAACAAAGGCCAAGAGCAGACGCTGCCACGCATATCAAAATGGTAGAAGACAAGCGCCACTTTTGAAGAAGATGAAAAGGTAAGAATTTACAGAAATGAAGTTCAGTTTTCATGATGATTGTCTTGAGCGGAATCTATCTTGATTATGAGAGGCTGGCTGAGATCTGCTGGGGAATCAGCCACCACAGGTATCTGCGGCGAGGCTGCAGCTCCTTCAATATCCTCATTCTCAGCCAACGCTTTTTCCAAAGCAGCTTTGGCAACTTTAGTAACACAAACCAGTAGAATTGCTGCATCGAGCCAATAATAGGAAGGATGAATATCCTCTCAAAAGTTCAAACATAATTAAAAAGAATATAAGTATAAAGCACAAATGAAATCAGTATATATACTATTGTAGCTATTTCTGTTTCTGCAACACCATGTATTTTTTTTAATTAAAAAAAAGAATTTGTACGAAAAACTGCTAGATTTTTTCTTCTCTTTTTTCAGGAAAAATATGCATCCCATTTGTTCGATCTCAAGAGCAGATTTTTTTTGCGGCAAACAACCTCTATGTCAATGTATGCTTCATTCTATTTGCTTCTAATGCTTCTCAAAGAAAAATTTGTAGGGCAACTTTAAAGAGTAAGTTACTGAAGTTGCAAGAAAATTTTTATTCTTTAACTACAAATGAATTGTAAAGTGCTCACACATAATTCTAGAACTATTACCATAAGTTAAATAATTCTCTCTCAAGTCTCAATTTTACCAACTCAAGCTGCAAGATGTAATGCTAAAAAACCATAATTTGCTCATCTCTGAAAATTTCCAACAGGGAAAAACAGATAAACCCCAAAAGATCAAAATGTTATGGATATGCTTGCATATGTGTGCGTATGCGTGTTTACGGTAAGATAACTTACCAGACACGACAAAGCTCAATATGATGAATACCTGCATAACCAGTGAAAAAAATCCATCGTTAGAAGACAAAAATAGTACTAAAATTCAAGGAATCAAGACAGTTCTTACTAATTAAAAACCAATTGCCATGCAAATGGAGTGGCACAATTACATCAGAGTCATTCAAGCTTTTATGCAGAAGTTGCAGGTAAGTTCACAAAACAGCTCCAAAATTACTATTTCAAGTAATCTAATGAACTCTCTAGGTCTCCACAGATTCCAGTCAAAAGTAGGTTTATGCATATAAAACAGACCAGTGAAGGATTATGGATGACACACAAAGATTATAATGCTTACTTTCATGATTAGCATTACACAAAACTTACGATATGAACTAATCTGTAACATCTCATTTGAAACTCAAAAACAAAATTGTAAGAAGTGCATTGGATCAATTTGAGTCAGGCCTAACCCTTACCCAACGAGACGTTGAAAATTCACTCCATCCGTGCGTCACATCAGAAAGGTCCTTCAAAGTAGTGCCAACATATACTAGTGCAAGTGTTATTGGCTGTCAACAAAAACCATCTATACATCAGCAACACCAAAACCAGTATCTCAGGCCTTATTCAAAATTCAAATTTTGAAAGACTGCTTAAACTGAAAAAAGCTTTCTATAGTGCTGATTTAGTGAAAGACTGTTTTATCTTTGCGCATAGAATTGCCTAAGCAGCAGTAATGGTTGAAGGAAGAGAAGATACCATCATTCCTAACCAGGAAGCCAATGCATACTCTCCAACTGGAACAGGAGTCACAGATAGGAGGTAATTCAACATGTTAAACGGCAGTAGGGGCACAAGGCGAAGCAGCAAAACAATCTGTGCGTTGAAACAAAAATTTTCACATAAGATAAGGAAAAAAGGGCAAGCATCCCAAGCAATGAGTTGTAATAAGAAATTGTGCACATATTGCAAAGAATATATCCACTAAGGGATTTTGATGTTAATGGAAGTAATAAAAGACCAAACAATCTTCAATAAAGATTCTCAAATTTCTGTTTCAGTACTCAGTAGGTGGCACTATATGAGAAAAAAACTACATGCCTATCTCAGCACAGAGATATGTCCTCAATAAACCATCACATCACAAAGGGGATGTTTGGTGATATGAACTAATTGAATGCCAAATGGAAATGAATGCAGTTCTCAGAAAGGGGTTTCAGTGCTCAGCAAGGCAAAAGGGCATTACATCCACATTTCAGACAAACCATCACAATCTCACAATCATATCTGCCTCATTTTAAAATTTGAATGAGTGCCTAATTGCTAAAGAGTTCAAACTACATATTGTTTCTAATATTTGATGGTAAGCTCCCAACATTTTCCCAATCAGCTGAACCCATTCTTAAAACCAACAGCTCATTCAGCTACACAAAATATTATCCTTATCCTCTATTAACCTATCCAAAAATAATAATAATATAAAAAACCTTTATTAGGTGCTTAAGTCATGTCATTCCTCATTAGTTAAATCCAGAACCTTCCTCGCCATTCTAGCCCTCTACTGCCAACTGTGTTAAAGAAGAACGAACTACAATTCAATGTATATATGGTTTTTTGGTCCATGTAACCACAACATTTTGAATGATTCTTGATTATCTTGTCCTCAACCCAGGGGAAGCTCTAATTTCTTCCCAAATGTTTAGTATTAACAGATAGCTCGCTGTCCAGGATATATTTTTCAAACATGCTGTTTCTTAACTGCCTAAGCCCCTTTTACCATAGAGGGAAACTACCTTTATGGATTTTCTTTTAAATTTTCCAGCATACTTGAACTGCCTAAGTCCCTTTTAACATAGCAGACAACAGCATTTATGGATGATTTCCAAATTTTTCCAGCATACCCATTTTTCAAAGGTTTTTCATCATATTTTTATCATTTGGACAACCTGTAGTTTCATCTCTCCTGCAGCCATTATCAGAATCTTCCAGTATAATATGTTCCATGATATTTAAGCTTGCATGAAAATTCTTATCATAACAATTCATATTAGTGCAGTAAATATCACTATTTCTTATCTAGTTTGCATTTGTGATGTCCACAATGTAACTCAACTTTGCTTGAATAACACATAGATCATTGTACATAAAAGACAATATCTATTTCTGTTGACAGTTTCACTTCACTGAAAGCACTCAGAGAATTCTTTAGTGATATACAATTCCTGGTACCATGGGCTAAATTGAACAGATAAGATAAAACTAAAAAAGAGTCAAGAAAATGAAAGAGTTGAAGTAGTTGTCAAAGATCAAACATAAATTATACAAACCTTAAAGCCAGATCTTTGTATTGCAGTTGCAACAGCGCGGAACTGTGGATAATCTTTTAATTTTGAAATAACAAATGACCTCCCAATCTGCATAAATCAAACAAGAAAATATTACAGGAAAAAGACTTGCAGCTGCCATAGAATCTTACCACTCGTATGGTTCATGGGATGGAATGGAACATGTATTCCATAGAAAAATAATATGTAAGAAGTAATTCTTCATGGAACACAAGTGAAATGGCCACTCCCATGCACCATGAGGGAAATAGAAAAGGAATATAAACATAATAGCTATTACAAGTAATAGTTATTACTTACCTATTTTTACTCGTGGGCCTTGAAAAACGCTATTCCTTATATACTTCTCTCATTGTTCATATTATATTTCTATGGAATATCTATTTTATTCTCACTCTATTCCATTCCGTGAACCAAACGAGCAGTTATATAAGGTGTTAAACCATAACGGAGCAAAGATCCTTCTAGTAGCAACATTAATTGCATGAATACTATAATAAGCTTCAGTTTAGTATAAAAACTAACTCATATAAATTTTTAAAAACTTACTGTTCTGCCAAGCAGGAAAGCAGCAGTTGCACCAACGGTGGCACCAATTGAATCAGCAACAAAGCCCACAGGCAGCCCAAAAAGATAACCACCACCAAGCTGAATTGAGCAAGTACCAGGTAAAATCAGTTGTAATTTGAAAGTAAGTAAGAAAAAGCACAGGAAAGGGAAAAGTAAGGTAATCGTCATTAACATGATCATATCAACTGTAGACAATTAATTTTTACTGTTTTTTCAATATGAATAATAACATAATAGCTCTAAAGTCATCCTACACGTAAAACATGCATACAACATACTAAGTATCAAGTTCAAGCAACTAATTCTATGATCAACCCAGAAAGAGTGGCAGCAACAAATGCAAATTAGTAATTGTGTGGGATTTAATGCTTACAGTAAGGACAGAAGCTGGGACTGCAAGAACAGTTAAAGGAATATATGCAACTGCACTGCAAACCACACCAAATTGACAAAAGTCAGTAAATAATATTTCAAAAACGCTAAAATATATCAAAAAATCATATTCAACACTTCACTAAGCTGTCCAAGTGGATACAAATACCAAACATGCAAAGATGCTGATCAAGCAGCAGAAAACATTCAACATATCAGAAACTATGTGTACCAAGTTAAAACTTAGAATAGAATAACTCTTTCAAGATTCATTGTCAATTCTTCAATCTGATAGACCATGCCTATGCTGGATAAAGGATTATAGTGTTGCTACCAAATTTGATGCATTCCTGCTGAGATCCCAGACAAACTTGAAATGATGAGATGGTGAATACAGTAGTATAGGTCAATTCGAACCCAAAAATAAGCAAGTGAGACCAACATTTTATACGTTTGCTAATATAAACAACTAAAATTTTGAGCATCTTTTCTAAGAATTCAGGGTCGGGTACAAGGAACCAAAATAGGAAACTACATTGGGTAAGTCGATGTGAAGCTTCAAACACTGCTCATTCCTATCTAATTTGATATCAACCCATGTCCTTTCTTACAACTTGCAATAAAGTATTTGATATTTAGATTTTCATGGGAATCGCTTGTTATGTATATAAATTAATTTACTTGGGTGCTCAGCTAGAATCTTTATTTCATCTTTTAGTGATGGCCAATTTTCCTATTACTATAGCAGCTGCCTATAGATCTACAGAGACAAGAATACTGAAACAGTAAATCAACAATTGAAGCTTGTTTCACTGATCTTGGTTTCTTTTCTAAGCAGCTCCTTAAGGATGTGGCGGATCACAAAAGAGGGTAATATTGCAACCTCAGCTGCCTTCGATAAGCAGATGAAGAGCTCCCTAGAGGCGCATGGGTTCCAGCAGGTAGCAGCGGGAAGCATTGCAGGATCTGACCTTTTGGAGACAACAAAAACAGTGGAGCTGCAGAAGCCACCAGGCGACAGATTTGTTCTGCATTCTTGCATTCATTAATGAGGAATCTGTATGCAGGTTGACGCCAAAGCTTATGAATTTTGAAAGTTTTGGTTTGGGATTTACGCCAGTTGTTTGTAATTCTACTTTAGAAACCCTTGGGTATTTATTCCCTTTTGTGACAGTAGCACTTGCCTAAGGACACTTGAACATTGAGAAATTAAAGTCATGATTAAAAGTTCTTCCCCTTGGCTTTGTTTTCCCCTGTTTTCTTTTATTTTCTATTTAATTTTAAATTGTCTTCCTTCAACCTCCTAGTACCACATCTCCACTGCAACAGCGCAAGCCATTTCTATTACTCCATTATTCCTCAAATCATTAACGTATGAATTTTATGTTATTTCAAAGGTGGAAAAAATATATCAAGAGATTTTCCACACAAAGAGCCACAGTCACATAATGTGCAAATTGTGATTGACTTACAGCACAATTGGCCCCCAAGGCCCAAGATCATGCTCTACCCATGCTAAGAAGTCCTTAAGAATCTGCAAAGAACATATCATTATATCAACATGCTAAAATGAGAAACTGGACAAAGATATATTAGATTAAAAGAATAAGTTTTAATCAACACTGCAGATACAAGTTGGCCCTCAAGGTTCAGCATATCAAATTAATATTTCACAATGTATAATCAATACCAGATTTGAATCTTTTGGTATTAAAAAGAATAAAACAATAAAGCAGATGCTATCAAAGCGAAAGGATCTTATTAGGATAAGTAAAAACAAGTAAACAAACTCCAAAAGTGAAGCAAGCTTTTTAGGCAGATACATCAGAGGAAATTTTGAATTTGACATGATCCTAACGACTATTAGTTTACGGATCTTAACAACCGCCCCAAAAGGAAAGGGAAAAATTCTTCTTACCCTCACAACACTGAAGCTAGCTCTTCCTAATTCTAAATGTTTTTACAGGGATAGATGCATCAGAGAAAAGATTGAAGTTGTCTCAACATACTAGATTTGTGATCCTATAACTAGACTAATGCAAACACATGGTAGACAATCATATGCAAGAGAGTTTCAGCAAGCTAATAATGAGAAGACCCAAATTGAGAAAACAGGTAACATCTTAACGCATTCTTCATTGAAAATCAACAATTTATACATCCATCAGCTTAATACCAGAAAACCCTAAAAGTGGAATAATAAAACCACAATCAGAAATGCATAGCTGAATTCAATACCCAAACAGAAGACCCAGTTCAAGTCGTACCATAAATGATTTGATATACAAGTGAGCCAAACGAAGAAACGAAGAAATGAAGAGAGAGATTGGGATGTGAGAGAGAGAGAGAGAGAGAGAGGACCTTCTCGATCGGGAGGGTGAGACAGGCGAGGGTGATGGCGGCGAGGAGGACGAGGAGGAGGGTGATGCGGAGGAGAGAAGGCCAGGTGAAGAAGGCCATGGTGAGCCTGCGCCGCCAAGGCCTGCACTCCTCCTCGTATTGGTAGTCTGAGGTAGCTTGTTTCAATGACAAGCGAGCCCTTAACCCCTCAAAGTTTGCCAGATTTAGGGTTTCCCTCTTCCTTCCCCCCAACCCCAACTCAATCCTCAATATATCTCTCTCCCTCTCTCTCTCTCCTCAATCTTGCTGTAACCTAATCCGCCAATTCAATTTCAAGAATATGAATCTCTCTCTCTCCCTCTCTCCACTGCTGCGGGAAGCTAATCCGCCAAATCGATTTCAAGAAGATCGCTCTCTCTCTCTCTCTCTCTCTCTCCCTCTCCTCTCTCCTCTCTTCTCTCTCCTCTCTTGTTTTGGGCAACTGGATCCCAACGGCACCGGATACGGCACGTGCGGAACCAGACTCTTCACGTGTAAGGGAAGGGTGCACAGAAATTTTACAATAAAATAACAAAATCATTTATGTCCATAAATTCAATAAAAGATATTTTAATAGACGATAATTTTATAAATTTTTTATACATAAATATTTTATAATTTTATTTCGTATTAGGGGGCTTTAACTTTGATGGCATCTTAAATGAACACAACTCTTTGTTATAGGTACTGATTCACTGATCCCATCAATTTGGAAATAAAAAGTTAGAATTCAAATTTAATGCTTCTTTTTCTCTTGAGAAAAAAAAAGTTGGCATTCAAAGAGTGATAGCATTATTGCCCATTCCAAATTAATTATGGGTGTTTTGCGTGTTACGCCTTCGACGAGAGGGGTTCTCCCCTATACATTTTTAAAGCTCGATGACTTTTAAAATTCAGTGATTTAAACCACAATTAAAGACTGACCCTTTTTATTGAAGGCCCGTAATTATATTGATATAATTTTGAAAGTTAAAGCAAGCAGTTAAGATGCTCTTTTAACATAGCAGCATTACTTTAACAAGTAGAACATGATTAGTCTATCCATGATTAGCTTCTCAACACACACATCTTAAATAGTGGAAAAGTCATGATCTGGACTAGAAGAATGTTTTTTTAAGCATTCTTTTTTTTTTTTCCAATATTTTTATTTTCTTTGGTATTAATTTTTCTCTGGGGTTTCAGAAGATGATATTTTTTAAGTTTTCTTATACACCCACAATCCAATTTTCTGCACTTGCAGCAC
Organism: Santalum album; assembly: GCA_034195605.1. Taxonomy (NCBI): domain Eukaryota; kingdom Viridiplantae; phylum Streptophyta; class Magnoliopsida; order Santalales; family Santalaceae; genus Santalum; species Santalum album. The sequence continues at coordinate 5,467,904 of CM067264.1, read as the reverse complement.
CAAACCACCTAAAGCTTTACTCTGAAGAGTGATGTCCTCACTTACAAAATACTGCAGCAAGGGATTACTTATATCACACACATCTTTATAGTTTGTAAAACCTTAAACCACAACATAGAACAAAAAACATAATCAAATATGTAACAAACACATAACAGCATGACAAACAAGTGAGCACATGAAGATTACATGTAGACCACAGATCACAACACAATTCTACAGTGCATAGCAGGACAAGTCAATGGCCTTTCATCCCACTTTCCAACCCCCAACCCTCCAAAAAAAATAAAAAAAGATGGGGGGGGGGAAGCAACTTCTGCTTCCCCTAATCAACATGTATAATTAACCGTAACTAAAAAAATCTTACGATAATCGAACCCGTGGCAACTGCTCACCTTTGCACCCAATCTAAGCAGCGTCCACCCTAGCATGAGCAAGAAGAGCAAAAACTCGCAGAGACCCCCCTTTGCCCAGAGCTCTGTAGTTTCACTGTAACTCTAACACTGCCACTCCCTCTGCCATTTTCCGGCAGACCCTCCTCCTCTTTCCATCAAAGGCCAAGACTAGTAGCAAAAATTTTAAACCCCCCCAAACTAAGGTTGGGTTTGTTACAGCGGAACGAGATCGGATCTCATTCACAGGTTCAACGGAAACTACTTGTGTCTGGTTAAATTTATTCTGTTCCATCCGCTTTCATTCCATACTGTACGAAACATGACACAGGTAGTTCAAAACACCCTCTTTTTATAGGTCTTTTTAACTTGGACAGAGTCTGTTGAGCAGCACATGTGCTAACATGAGGTCCACAAAGTACTCGTGCCCAATTTGGCCATCCCTCCACTTCAACTTCGCCGGAGCACGACCATAGTGCACACCATCGTTACACCTGTTGTCGAAATGCCAAGCATAAGTTAGATCAAAATCATCTATTACCCCAGAAAGTGACCCAGCTTCCCTCAATTTCTCCAACAACACCCAATTGAAAACCTCCATCTTATTAGGGTTAAACGCCAAAGTCCTCGCATACCCCCCAGTTGCCACCGTGGTCCTATAAACCAATTCAGGAGGCCTCAGCCCTCTCCGCCGCACCGAATCCATCACCCCCGCCCAGAATTTTGCGGTATACTCCGCTCCTTCCACGTACCGCCTTATATTTTTCCAGAAAACGCCATCGTGTAGCCCAGAGTTCATGATCATCGTGTCTGGGACCGTCTTCTCGGAAAAATACCCTTTTAATAGATTTTGAAATCCCTCATCTTTCAACGAGTGCAGCCCTAGATAATTCCTTGGTATCATTGGAATGCCCATTGAAAATGCTGGTGATTCGAACCGATTGGGATGGGTCTTTTGGGTTGGTGAAGTTCAGGTCGAACCGTCTTGGGACTGATTGAATGGTAGGTAGATCGAGCACGAAATTGAGCATGTTCCGGATCGTGTCAACATGATTCGAATCACCCCAGAAGAAAATCCATCTATTCTCCAGGCAACTCCATGCGGACTCACCTGAAAATATTCTGAAAGAGCAATGTGCAGAGTACACCCAGCCATTGCTCTCCAACAGACCCAATGAGCCATTACACCATGGATTCCGGCAAGCGAAATCGGGCTCTAAACATCGGTACCTGCCATCGTTCCCGATCTCGCAATGATCTTTCTTCCCGAGCCTCGTCCACCTTCCGGACCAAACATTTCTTCCGAAATCAGATTGTTTACAGGTCTGCAATTGGGGTAATGGAGCTTTAGCAGAGATAAACTTGATGGGTATCCTCCGGAGTTCTTTGTCAAACGCGAACCTTTTCGGGGAAATTTTGAGACCCTCGAAATGCCGGAAAAGAAGAATTACAGTGAAATTATAGTACCCAGAAAACTCAGGGTGGACTTGGAGGGAAAGAGAGTACGATCCATTTCCCAAATCCTTAAGGGGTGGTCGAGATTTCCAGTTCTCCCCAGAAATGTCAGTCTCAAAGTAGTCGCCGCCGGAGCACCTAGGGTTTCCAGAATCATCCAGTGCTTGGAAAACAAATTCATGGATTTCTCCAGTCGATAGTTCAATCCCATCTCGACCGTCTAAATCAGGAATCGCTATTCCCACGGTTCTCGAGTCCTTGCACGGCTCCCCTCCAGGAGCCAACCAACGCGCCAGGAGATTCGAGGTCAGATTTTGCTCTAGTTCAACTGATACCCATCTCGAATCCGAAATGGGTTTGTGCAAAACTGGGGATGCACCGGAGTGGGATTCATTGTTGGGAAATTGGGTTTCGGACGGAGTGGGATTTAGAGCGTCCTGGGGTCTGAAATGGGTCAGATTAGGGTTCTTAAGTTGACGGGTAAGATTCTGGGGGATGTGAGATGTATGGAGAGTTAGATTGCGAGTGTTGTTTTGTGTTAGAGAAATGGAGCTATTGAGCTTCCAAGGGACATACTCTGGCCTGGAACTCCATACCTGTGTGAAACTCTTCGTGTTAAACCCATCAACGCTCCAAACCACCAATATGCCTACAAAAACAACCGCCGTCAACCCGCCTAGCCGCCATTGGAGCAACGGGTTCGGCCGGAAAACCCACGGAGACGACGCCGTCGGGCTCACGCCCCCCTTCTCCGGCATCTCGAACCCGGCAAAACCAAGCCGACCCAACAAAATTGTTGACTCCTGTCGAGAAGATTGCGGAGAAACGATCCTCAACCCACCAATCAAAATCCAATCTTTTTCTATACTTTGCTTCGATAGCTCAGCAATTTTGTTTTTTTTTAAAATACTTTTTTCGAGAAAACAAGATAAAGATGTCAGGTATTAAGTATTAACTCACTTAAATTCAATGTCGAAGCTTCCCCTTTGTTTCCTCTTTCACTCCATCTTCCTCCTACTTCTTCTGTCCCTTCAAGGAAGCTCAAAATTAAGAACAGCAGGCAGAGAGACAGAGATCCAAGCTGAGAAGGAAAATCAGAGAAGGTAACGCAAAGCAACTAATTATCTCCTGAATTATGGCACTCCACTCCTCTCAATACACCTTTTTCTGGTCGGACATTTTTTTGAAAATTCAAAAAAGAGACACGAAAGGATTAGTTGGGCCAGGAGATTTGGGGAGGGGAGAATCCCATAACGGAAGTGAGAGCTACCCCCCACTGTTGCAATCGGAGTACGAGAAAATGACCGTCTGTCATGTGGACGATCTTGCCCTTGTACAATTGCCGGGCTTAGTGTTAACCCCTAGAAATGATGCGCCGCCGACGCGGCGGTGGAATCGATATTAAAGAAGGGTGGTGGGGTTTCACTCGCGTGGAGGCAATATTGTCTTTTACCGTATATATATATATATATTTTTTTTCTCCTCTGCTGAGCTGTAGATTGTTCAGAATTGTGCATGGTAGGTGGGGTGGGGGCTTCCTGCGACTCGGTTTCACGAGACAGACAATTAAAACACAAAACAGCTTAAAATTAGCTCATCATGTTCGGTGATAATTCTTTTTCTTTTTCTCCTGAAAGGAGTAATTGCATCTTAAGAAAGTCTTGTTTACATGCTAATGACTCACTAGTATCGTACTAATCATCAGTAAACTCTAGCACTAAAGCAGGGGATTTCAAACTTCTTCACGTTAGACTAAACGCGTAGAAATATTACACGAGAAAGTTTAATGCTTCTGACAATTTGTTCGAGGGTTAAAATTGCCTTTTCTAAGCCATTTAGGGATAGCAAAATTATATATATTTTTTCCTCATAAAGGTCAACATATGAATCATGATGCTTAAGAAACTAATTATAAACATCCAAATTGAGACATGCAATGCTATTTGAGAATATTTTTAATTTTAATCCTTTTTTTAAATAAGCATTGTGATGTGCATCAATTAAGTTTCCTCCGTCCAAAATTCACTTAAAAATATAAATTCAATGTCGAACACTGCATGGACTTAATGTGAAAACATAAATTATTTGTAGATCCTAAACCTATATACAATTTTAAATGAAAAGAATTCCTTCATGCAGTAGTCATGAATCGACGCCGATGCCAGTAGGTACAAATTCATGTGAAAGTGGTGAGTGAATGAGCATCAATCAAAGCCGCACCAGCCACTTCTCAGTGCTATGATGCTCAAAATGTGGCATTGCTTGAGGAATTAGGCACTTTTCATTGGAAGACACGTGATCTTCAATCCACCCTCAGCTAATAAAATTTAATTGCTAAAGAGACTTAGTAATGACTTTGATTTACCAAAGATTGGACCTTAGTCAATTGTTGGAGTAGGCAAGCTAAAAGAGACTCCATATATGGATAAAATACCCCATATGTTATTGTGTCATTCAACTCACCAAACGCAACATCAAAATCGGTACGTAATCACGTACAAGCTTTTATATCTTTAACAATAAAATTTTTCATTTATGCATTCACCGAGAAAAAATTTTCCCATACAATATCGTCATCTTATTAAATTATAAATTAGTAATAATAAGACATTTATGTCGATACACGCATGGCATGAGTGATAGTTCCAATTTCTATTATAGGTCCCACTAAAAATATTTATAAGTCCCACCACTAATTATGCATTTGAGGCTAATAATTATTAAATGATACCTTCACGTCATACTATAAAATTTTATCAGGGAAGTTTTTTTGTTTTCCCCAAGTCAACACTAAAAATAAGATAATAGTGTCAGGATCTTTTGAAAAGAATCATGTTATGTAGGTGTTCCAAAAAAGGCTTGTCAATGGGTCGAGTTTGGACCCGGAATCCAACCTGTACCCAGTCCTTTTATTCATATTTGTAAGTCCCAATACTAAGTATGAATTTGAGGCTAGCAGTTGTTAAACAATACCTTCACGTCATACTATAAAACTTTATCAGGGAAGTTTACTTTTTTTTTTTCAACACGAAAAATAACATAATAATGTCAGGATTCTTTGAAAAGAATCGTGTTATATAAACGTTCGAAATAGACTTGTCAATGGACTGGGTTCAGGACCCCAACCCAACCTATACCCAGTCCTTTTAATCATATTTGTAAGTCTCACTACTAATTTTGACATTTGAGGCGAATAGTTATTAAATGGTGCCTTTCACATTATACTATAAAACTTTATCATAAAAGTATTTTATTTTTTCAAATCAACACTAAAAATAGCAAAATAGTGTCAGGATCCTTTGAAAAGAATCATGTTATATAAGCATTTAAAATAGGTCTAGTCAATAGGTTGGATTTGGGTTCGAACCCAACCCGGAAAAAAGTTCTAAAGAAGCAAATGAATTTATAGAACACCCTACGAGCGCGGTAAAAGTCTCTCGTTCCCCTAGAATGGGCATTTAGGAAACACAATTTTCTGTGTCTAATAAAAAAAAAGAGTGTAAATAACAGTAATAAATACCACTTACAAAAATATTCCCCCCTCAATACAGTTGAAATTTAATGCATCACAAAAACAGCGTTGCGCATTTTTTCGTGGGGGATTTGAGAATTTACTACATAATAATCGATGCATTAAAACTTTGTTAACAATTTTTAGTGGGCATTGTTGCCTAAGTTATTTAAGTAGTAAAATATTCAACCTAACACCGATCAAACCCATAATAGTGTCACGAAAATATTTGTAAGTCTCACTACTAATTATGTATTTGAGGCTAACATTTATTAGACGATACCTTCACATCATACCATAAAACTTTATTAGAGAAGTTTTTTATTTTTTTTTCCAGATCAACACTAAAAATAGCACAATAGTGTCAGGACCTTGGAGTAATTATGTTTATATTACTTTGAAATCTACTTATATGATAAGTGTTCAAAATAGGCCCGTCAATACCCAGACCCAGCCCGTACCCAATCCTTTTAATCGGATTGGACCCTAACCCAGATCCCAACCCTTTTAGATGTACTTAAATGGGTTCGGGTTTAATATACCCAACCCCTAGACCCAACTAAATTGGAACTAATAGAAACCCGGCGGATCTAATGGCTTTGTTCCGTCTTCTCCTGTGATTCAAGAACATTGACGATAAGGTTTTGATGCTAAGTCAGGCAATAGGAGGTAAAGAGTTTTTGGAGATTTCATCTATTCTTAGTTTCAAGATTTGGAAAGCTTAAGGTTAGATCCCTTCTTCAGGTCTACGTTTCTATGAGATTTTATTTATGATTTTGGGTTTCTATAACTACTTGTAATTTACCTCCATCTCCTTGCCGCTTCCTACTCCGATCCTAATCGTCTCATTGATGTTCAACTTTGACTCCTCAATGAGGTTTTATTTTCACACATTCTACTGAGTTTCTCTGGCCTTTTCGTTGCGTGATATGTTGTGAATGTTTGATCAAGTTGGCTTGATCCACTGCTCCCATTTATTTGATAAATAGATTGCAGCACATAAAGTATTAAAAATTAGACTAGAGTATACCGATTTATTCAATGATTTTAGTAGATTTGAATTTGGTTTAAGTTTTGGACCCGCTTCCTCAATGGATTGGTTGGATCAAGACCGAGCTGAGCTCAATCCTCATGGGATTTGGAAATTTATTACATAATAATTTAAGTATTAAAACTTTATTACAATTTTTAAAGATCATAGTTGACTATGTTATTTAAGTAGTAAAACATTCAACTAACACCATCAATCCCATGAAAACTGACATGTCTACATATTTTGCCAATTTTTTTTTTTTATCTGCATGGTTGGTTAGAACTTTTACCAAGTGTCCCAAAAATCTAGAAACGGGTACACTTGATGCGTAATGGAGATAAAAGTGTATTGGCGGCGAGGCAGATCCCTTTACCAATATCTGCATCTACAGATTCAAAAACTATAGATGGGCTTCGCCGATTTTTATTCCCTCCTGATTTTCCCACTTATACCAATCAAAGTGAGCACCAAAAGAGAACTTTTGACATTGCACCCTCATTGACCTGTAATAGGTCTTGCACTATCAACCTTTCTTTGTAAACAATGGAGGGAACCACTTTCACTCAGCATTTACCCACTTTATATATAAAATATATATATATATATATATAATAAATGAAAGGCAGTAATGACGAAGAATAGAAAAGAAACAGCATAAGGGAAGTAGTGCTTCACAAACAAGGAGGGCTTGCGAGTATAGGGAGTCAAATGTATTAGTTCCATGGATCATCCCATCCATTGGGTACTTCTCTTTTAACAAAGTCTATTATAGCTTGAACAGCTTCCGACACCCTGTTAGAGAGGGAATGGTTTCCCCATTCAATCTCAACCTTCTCCGCACCGCCCATTGCCCTGCACAATCTGTGAAAGAAGGGAAAATGTCCGAGACTTGGACTAATTAAACAATGCACGTAAAGAATATTCTCAGTGAACCGCACAAACGCTTCCCACAAATAGAAACAATTATCACCATATCTGTCAGTAAGGTTAAACCCTATCTGACAATGATAGCAGCACATAACAAAAATTATCAAGAATGTTCTGGTTCTCACCTCCCAACCAAGGCCTTCTTGTCAACATATTCAGGTACGTATTCATCAGCCATGGAAAATATAACCTGCAAAAAACATCTTCTTATTTAGCGGCCATCATTAATAGAGCATTCTACCTGTGCCACTTGATCTTAATCCTACTCCCACTCCTCCAGCATCTATTCTTTCCACTAAACAAGGGAAGGGGGGAAGAGAGGAAGGGCTGCTTAGCAACATTTATTAGGCAGACCACCATGGGAATTGTCTTGATCATCTGCTATCAGTGAGATATAAGAAGCATTATTGAATGATTTTCTGCAATTCTCCTCTGTATGGAATGAGTAATTGCTACTTGGCTGAACACTTAGACATGCCATCTAGGACTTGGATTATTCACATGAATCAACCTTCTCCGTTTAGCTTAATTTCAGACTGCGGGGGCGGTTCACTTTCATTGTTCAAATTTTCATTAAAAAATGATACTGTCCACTGGAAAGCAAAATTTCGTTCAACTCCTATATTTCCTGCCTCACCCATTTTCCCCAAATTCATTTTTCTTCACTTAAACAATAAATTGGCTCATGGTTAATATATTACATGTATTCAGAGTTCTCCAGTTAAAACATCAGCAGCACAGTGCCTGTCTTATCCTATAAAATGTGGCGCCTAAAAAAACACTTTCTTGGAACAGATACTCATAAAAGCCTTTATTTATTTATTTTTGATAGAGCTCAAGCATGAAGTAATGATGATCAAGGGTTATAAAAATATCTAGTACCTGGCAAGGTATGTTAGACATATGCCCGATTCTCATTTTCAGCTGGTCATCACTAAGATCCGAACTGAACATGTCATCATCTCCCATGTATGCGCAAAGGGAATGATACCTGTGAAGTTGGTTTATTAGTAAAAGGGTATGATATAAATTCCATATTAAGCTTTTCATTACAGAAGGAAAAGATGAGTCTCTGCAAAGTGTGTAACACGTTATTAACTTGCACGTGAGAAGGACAAGTTACAATGTGCAAAACCCCAAAATGGAAAAGATGCTTATGCAGCCAGAAATTAAGAAAGATAACTTGTGCATACAAAATTTCTTTGAAGCGTTGTTTAACTATTGGAAGAGGAGCACGAAAGCTGTTTAGATGATCCAGTTCGATAGAAAATATCCAATCAATGATATCCAGATGTTGTTACGGAAAGGAATTATAACAGAATCCTCCACTGCCTACCTCTCCCAAGATCAAATATATTTCACTGTTGCAGACAGTCTTGGCAACTACAGTATACATACTTCAAGTACTTGGGGTTGACTAATATCAGCCAATTAGCAAATCAACCTTATTCTACCAAAAGATCAGCTAAAAAACGACAGAACAGTGAATTAGCCAACCATCCAACATAGTAAACTCATAATAACGGAGTCTGACCTGTACGCAGTTATTGGGGAACATGGATCTGCTTCCCTAGGCATTAATTCTGAGCCACGCCCTTCACTAATCATGGTTGAAGCCAAGTCGATTAGAGCAGAAGTTTCAGGAAGAGTTGCTCTGTACTCCCGGTCACTTGCTGGAGCCTGCACATTCCCATTAAGATTTTGATGAAGGCTGCTCTAGCTGAATTACATGTATAACAAATGCATAAAATGAAAATGCTGCGCAGAGGCAAAAGAAGTTGGTGCATGTGAACATAAAATGAGAAAGAAGACCCTAGGTGTAAAAATGATGTTCTGTTTTCCCCCACTTCTGAGACAGATATCACTTCACATTGATCATGGTTCGTGCTTCCTTCAGGACTAAACACAGATAACATACAAATGGGTGCTCTAGCAGTGAATGTCCAGTGGGACTTATTAACCTTCCCCACGTAATCTCACCTTTCTACTGTTGATTTTATATTCTCTTGTTATCTTTGTGTCTTCTCTAGAAAATCTCTCCTCCATTTGCACACCCTCTTTCTATTCTTCACACTACTTCTTTGTTTATTCAAAGAATAAAATGGAGGGTTTTGCCTCCATTGTGCCAATGGTGGCAGTATTGTTTTGGAGAGCAAAAAATGACTCGGAGGCATGAAAACCCAACCTGAATGATTCTGACTGGGAAAAGGACAAGGTTTGTGTTTTCTCAAACCCGCTTTACCATAAAAAGTTTCAAAGCTGCCATAGCAGGGACTAGGAGGGACATGTTTCCTGATTAATCCTATCTGCAGCTAACCATGACCAGATGCCACCTATATGAGATTGTCTAAATTTTGTTATATATACCATCCACTTATTAATCCGCTCTCTCCCAACAGTCAAGCCCATGGGTCCCATCGATGGCAGTTCCTTCAGCTTGGCAACAGATATTCTTTCACCTGAAGGCCCAAAGATCAAATCAAGGTCATCCCAGCTCTTATAATTAAAGCACCAGGATAAAAGAAGGTCTGTGCATTTTAAACACTTTCAAGCTAATAAGGCTTATGATCATGTTCAGGTTTCATAAAATTGAGTTTTATGATCTCACAGCCTTTTAGCAATTTTTCAGAGCTTAAATTTTGATAGTAAAGGTGTATAATTTCTGAATATCCTGCCTGCCCTTGTACCAACCAATGAATATATGCTGGTTATTTTTTTTGGTTGTTACTGTCTAGGGGGAAATGTAGTTTTCATCCTGAGGAATGTCCACCAGGACTTATTACCCTTCCTCATGTAATCCCACCTTTCTGTCCAGTATCAGATATTCTTTGGTCTAAAGGTTCAAAGATCAAATCGCGGTAAACCTAATTCTTATAAAAATAAAATAAAGCACAGGATAAGAGAAGGGTTTGCGCTTGCTAAACACTTTGAAGCCCAATGACGCTTTCTTGTTATGAGGCATGTCATTGAGAAATTTTATAATTGAGTCCTCAACTAACAGCTAAAACTTCTTTTTGAAGTGGTTCCTTCTAATTTGATCTAGTGGTGTTCAAGTATAAGCTTCAAAGACAGGTTTACCGCACATGCAAAACTAAGCCATCATATTATTACAAGTTTCCCCTTTATTTGATTCCATCTGATGGAAAATACTGTTTCAAATAACACCACCAAAATGTAACAGATAATTAATCTGCATCCATATGAAACTAATACAATTACTTTAATAGTAGGCATTAACATAATCTGGAAAGATAGGAACCTGCAAAATAGCAGCACGAACTGCTCGAGAACAAGCAGCACTTGTACGCAAGTAATACACAATATCCTACATATGCATACAAGCAAAAGATTAGCTGATTTTACTCCCTCAAAATGTTCAAGGCACACCTTAAATTGGACAACCAAAGGGGGTTCTCACCTGGCAGCCAGTACTATGCCCAAGCAGTACCACACCCTCAGAATTTTCCTTGTTTATTAAGTAACTTATCAACTGATCAAGCTCTGTTGCATCCTTCAAGATACAAAATAAGAAAATATTTCAATAACCTAGAAGCAACATAATTCAGCACATGAAGACGTAAAGAAAACATATATGATATACAAAATTAGTGGAATAATAATTTGTTTGCAAGAGAGACATAACAAGAACAGAAGGATATACTTGTTTCAAGCTTGAGGTGCCATATCCAGAATACGAAGATGAAAGCAGCAGTTGAACTAGTGACCAATTCTCTCTTTCCAAAGCAATTGCCAGAGGTTCCAGGTATCTACATTTCAATTACAATTGTTTGACAGATAAACAATTCTAGTGTAAGACTGAGTATTAATCTAGTATTCATGAATGCATCATCCACAATCAACTGGATAATAAGTTCAAGTAACATTCACAATTTGAATTGGTCAAAAACCAATCATGCAATTAACTTCCCCAACAGCACCAGATAAGTCAAAAGTGTTTTTAAAAGGTTTAAATTATTAATATATAACCGGAGGGGAACGAAACTAGAGGCAGGAATTGAAAGCTGAACTTGTGAAAGATATTCATCTCAGTGCTCATCATACTTCTAAAGATTCATCTAAAATATAGTATCAAACTCCAAGGTAAAGAAAATTGAAGGGAAGAAAATTTTGTCAAAGTATAAGAAATATTGGAACACAGTACAAAGACTTAAAAGGAAGAACTCCAGTGTCCAAATAATGTTAATACAGCATCATCTTAGTTAGGAACGAGCATCTAGACCTAGTGTTCTTTGGCATCAGTGCAAGATATTCTACTCCCACCCTAACAGTAGAGAAACACAAACAAATAGATAACTCAAAGAATGCAAGAGTAACAATTGAATGACATAAACCAAATAAACATACTGTGTAGCTAAAAAACCATCATTTAGTCCACCAATAAAAATGACTTGCTGCTTATGATCGCCCGTTTTAAATGCGACCTGCACAGGGAAGAAAGTGTCATGGTCATTTCAAATATTAGCTGAGAGAAATACTCAAATTCATCGCTGGGAACCATTCCTAAGACTGATCCTGTACTTTCAGTCAGAATGACACCACCATGATCTGATGGCCCATTCAAACAGAGGCAATTGACCCTAAAATGCTACTCAGAGTGTGAAGTAATCGCTAAGCCTCGGAACAAGAAAAGCTTCAAAATTTTCTTACATCTACAACGCCATTAAAGACATCTGCTCCTCTAGCAAGAATTTACTATCGGGATCAATTCATAGTCAAATACAAGTAACAATTGCACCACCCATTAGGGCTTCGTGATAAAAACACAGACCGACCTGAGCGGACTTGGGGCCGTATTTGAAGAGCACGCCCCGGAATTGGTTCTTCCGATTGACGATGGGGGCTACTGAATCGTCGTCTCCCATGGTCGATGTTTTGGCCAATTTCGCGCCACCAGTCACATCGGAACGGCTGCGGATAATTCCAGAAAACCATGAAGTTCCTGAAGAAGAAGAAGAGGACGAAGAGGACATAGACGACAGAGATGAAGCCGAAGTGAGGGAGATGGATGTCAATGGCTGTTTTTCAACACCATCGCTATGGCTTCGAGTCTGTGATTCTAGGGCTTGTTGCTTGCGATTTGCAGACCGTTTACCATCTTTGCCTCTCCATCTCTGTCGCACTCTATAGTCTCAACAATTCATTTAAATAAATTCCATCAAAATAATATGGTTGCTACCAATTTATGGTTTTTCCTTCGTTTTCTTCTTGCCTAACAAATTTATTTTTAATCTTCATGAAATTTTCTAAATTTTTCCTCAACTTTCTAATTAAAGATAAGTTACTTATTATCAAAAATTGTGGCATTTGGTATAGTTGCTCCATTTTAAGTTTTTTGTATTATTTTTTAAACGTTAAAAGACGAAGATGCATTTTCTAATTAGAATGCATTTAGCGCATGCTAGTTTTTTTCATACGTTCTTCTATTCCAACCATGAAAAATGCATCAAATTCTTAGCTATCTTTGATTCCTAGAAGGATTTCTAAGATCAAGAGGTGTGAAGAAAGTTAATTTGAGATTCAACTCAACGCTTTCTCTTAAATCCAAAATATTTCTATAAATAATTTTAGTGCACTCTACTTCTTAGCGGATGAAATGAGTTACTTGTAAAATTTGTATGTTCATCTTCAATCGTAAGATAGGAGACTTGCCTAACATGCGTAATCCATGCTACCTTTTACGAATTTTTTCTTAGATTAATCCATTTGGGGATTTGATTTGATAAATATATCCTACCTTTTTCAGGCCTTTCTCAACATACCCTAGTTTTTTAAAATCTGATTTTCAAAACACGAATTTAATTCTTTTTTTTGGCTCCCTACTAACACACCTCTGCCACACAATTTACCTTTTTTTCATTTCCCCTTTCGACCATTTTCCTAACCACTAACACACTCGCACTTTAGAAGTGTGATTTTGAACTCGAGGTTATGAATCGACTTTATAGAAACTTTTAGGAATTGACTTTACAAAACTCAATTTTAAACTCGAGTTTCTCAAACGCTATTTTATTTCCTATCTATCTCCCCCATGACACTTCAATTCACTATGACATTTCCTAAGCAAATTCCGAAATCTTGTTTTCAAACTTTTCTCATTCTCCTTCAGAGTTATGATGGACTCATCCATGGTTTCAATACTTTTCTACTGGAGAGGAGAAATCGTAGAAAATTCTCATCACTCTCAGTTACTTAGGTGGTAACACACGTATGGTGTTTATTCAGTCTGGCATGCAACCCTCGAATCTTTGCTTGACTTGGTGTGCTTGCTATTGTCTCTAAAACGTAACCTATACAGATGTAAGCATTGTGTTTAGGTGCCCTGAATGCTTGGGTCGAGAGCATCTCTGACATATTCGCCATGCTCTTTATATAGTAATGACATCGTACAACGAACATTCCCTAGGAGTCCGCCCAACGAATATTCCATAGAACTTTCGTCCTCCTATTCACAAAAATGTTCATTCAAATCAAAAATTAGTAGGCATACTTTTCCATGCTCACACCAATCCAAGGAGAACGCCATAAAATTATTTGGCCTAACTTTACGTGCTCCCAGCAGCCCAAAAACAATTGGGCCTAACTTTTTCTGCTCCAAGCAGTCCAAGAAGAACAAAAATATTGTTGGGCATAATTTCTTATGCTCCAAGCAGTCCGAGAAGAAAAAAAATTATTAAACCTAATTTTTCATGCCAGCAGTGGCCAAAGAATAACAACAAAATTATTCGGGCATCATTTTCCATGTTCCCAACAGTCCAAGGAAAAAAATAAAATTATTGTGCCTAATTTTATATGCTCATTATCGCCATACCTTAAGAAGAACAAAAAATAAAAGTAGTAGGCCTAATTTTTCATGCTTCCGGCCCTAAAAAATAACAAAAATATTATTGCACCTAGTTTATTATGTGTACAATACAAAGAACAACCAAATCAAAAACACATTATACACACAAAATCTTGGATGTTTTAAAACAAAATAAGAATGAAATCGAGATGTCAAACCTTCAAATCTGTAGGAAACGAGATGCTTGAAAAATGAACGGTCGGAGATATCAGTCGCTAGATTTGAACTTTCAAATCTTGAATCTAAATCGGATGATAAGAGTCCAGGAAGAAGGAGTTGAACGGAAAGAGGGAGCCGGGAATAGGAAATCAAAGGCGGCGAGCAAAGGTCGTCGTCAGAGGGGAAGCTCATCGGAGGAGGAGAATCGGTCGTGGGAGGAGGAGGGGAAGACTGCGGGAAAAGTGGAGAAGGAAGGAGAGCGGGGGTACCAGAAGTTTAAATTAAATGCTGATGCATGTCATTTGGCGAGGAGAAATAAATGACACATTAGTTTAAATTTTTTTTCTTCCCACCGTGCTATGCAAGTCGCTGCAGTTGGGGAGAACCGAAAAAAAAAAAAAAAAAAGAAGTGAACTCGCAGTTTAAAGCCACAAGTTTAAAATTTCGTATTCCGGCAAAATACAGTAGAGATGCATCAAAGGAATAAAAAAAAAAGGGCACTTAAAATCAAGTTTCGAAAACGTCATTTTAAATAATTAAAGTATATTAAAAAAAGCCTAAAAAGATTTTGCTATGTTTGTAATCAAACCCCAAGTGGGATATTCTAAGAAAAAATTCCACATTTTGCTCTCCATTGAGGAATCAAGTAGAAATATAAGAGAAGAGGCCCGCGGGCCATGTCTCAATTAGCGGGCCTCCAAATATTTACGACTAATTAAAAATACCCGTAGATGTTAATGGACACTGATATGTTTTAACAGGTCCTCGCGCGAACATGATGGTAAGCTTTTTCTAACTTTTAAAACGCCGCCGTATCGTAGAAAAGGAGAATTCCAAATGGGCCTCGGTGGATGCCATTTAAAGTCCATTAAACCCCAGCTAATAAATGGGCTATCTTTAACCTGCCCTTTTACAGCCCAAAACGCACACGGGATATAGACGGGCCGATGGGCCCGTAGATTACCTCCGAGCCTGTTCCACCTTATCATCATTAGGACATCAAAATTAAGGACGAGGAGAGCTACAAGAGAATTCATAATTATTAGGCCGTGATCCGGCAAGCCACCTACCTCATTCATAAGATAATCGAACTCAAATTATTTATAAAATAATTTTGACCACCAAATCTCTCTGATTATCATTTTTTTATTCGAATTTTTATGCTTTTTAAATTCAAAATTATATTTTACATTGAATAATGATTTGTTTTGAAAATACTATAAAAAACATAAATTATATCAGTAAAATGAACCGTTGACCGGTGAATTCGAACGTTATATAACTCGATCCTGTCTAATAGTAATGTTGATCCATCCACGATCAATTAAGTTCAAAAATCAATCAGTTGTGGAATGTACGCTTTATCATTTATATTTTGAGGGCATAACATTTCCACATTTATATTTTGAGGGCAGATCACTCATGGGTTACTGCACCGCATCATATATGTGAACTTAATGATTAGATGGGGAGATATGTCCTAGAAACTTTGAACCCCACATGGGTTCACATCATGAATCTGATAACTTGAATATCAATGTCAATGCTTTTTCTTTGGTCTTAATCTCTTCCGCACATCCTTCAATCCTTCTTAGCCATAAAGGAAAAAGAAAAATAACCTAAAAAGTTGCAGGACAAAATGAAAGATCTATATCCTTTCGGCGCATCGCAGCCACACCAATAGTACGAAGCATTCTCGTGCTATTAAAGATTGTGAATGAAAAATTACCTGCTCACTTGGGTGCGAATGAATCGATTATTGATTAAAAAGTCAACGAAAGTGCGCACTTGATATGCGAATCTTTTTATGAATTATGTCCTTACGATTAAAACACCCGAGGAGTTGATTAAGGAATTAGAGTGGAGCATTGTCTATTCTAATAGAAATAATGGTGAGAGAGGTTGAGCCACATTAGAAGTGGAGAGAATATTGGGGAGATTTTATAGTAAAACCCACATTAATGGTATCAATGTGAACCGCCCTGATAAAATCAGAAGGGGTCTTATCCAAGGTGTGGAATCAAGAAGATAATTGAGACCTACTAGAGTATATTAAAGACTAAACTAATAATCAACTAGCGGTGGATCCCCGATTCCTGAATTTTGGGGGAATAATAATTATAAATAATTTAAGAATGAAAAATAAAAGGGAATATAATTTGGAAAGTTAGTACTTTTTTTTAAAAAAAAAAAGTAGGACAATTACGAGCAAAAACTGGTCCTGGTCCATGGCCCATTCTCGATCTTTTTAAATACTTTATTCACACATCCCACCATTAATTTATATTGATAATAATAGTAGCAATTTATTTTTATTAATTTATATGCACCGAAATTAAATAGAATAAGTGCAAGTATAGCTAATTTTATAGGTGAAATTGAATATATATATATATACACATTATATGTATTAGATAAAATATTTTACAAAAATTATTTCAATGAGTTGGATAGTCGGAGCAAACCTTCTCTCCCTCACACCTACACAACAAAAGAATTCTTTTTTTTTTTCTTTTTACCAAATGTGATGTTTCTGTTGAGTTATTTTTAATTTATAGGTAGATCGCATTTAATTATTTATATAATTTTGATCATTTTTAAGAGACAAAAACACATTTAATATAAAACTGAATTACATAATTTGGACTGTGACGGAGTGCGTGTCCCAAGTCAAAATATTAAAATCCTGGGATTAGGCCGCACGGGTGGGTGGGTGCAGTGCTACGAATGTCATGTTGTTATTACGATGACCGCACCACCATTCATTAATTTATTAATATATTAATTTCAAATAATTCTCCTAATGGGTGCCCCTTTCCAGCGTGCTTCGCATATCACCATCGTGCTGCAAAAATAAATAAATAAATAAATAAATTCATAATTATCGTCCTCAAAAAGAGGATGGGGGCATATGCCGTACAACGGTTGTAGGTGAGCACTTAATTTCTAGTCATAATCGCTTGACTTGGATCATTTTAGGTTAGGTCTCTTCTCGTATTAATTTTTCGTCCTCTCAAGTTTTAATTTGATTTCAGCAGATCTCTCTCGTTTATTTTTCGTCTAATAGATATTGGATAAGGATTTTGTCTAAACATATCCTAGAGTACGGGGGTTCTAACTAAAGACACTTTAAAACTTCTAAATATTTTATAAAAAAAATACTTTATCTCGTCATGTTTGTTGTTGCTATAACCCCGATGTCCTTAACGAAATCTATAATTAAAATGAATACATATGATTTTTATACAGCTTCTTTTCTACATAGTTGTTGGAATATTGCAAGGCACAAAAATATTGTGGAATCAAATAAGAATAGTACAGTAATAGAAAAAGGCTAAAAACTTACGGTATACTGAAATCAAATTGAAAGCTGAGGAGGTCGAACTGGATTAATAGAAATTAAAGGCAGCCTACCTAAAAATGGTCCAAACTACACGGAGCCACTTAAACATTTTCTCCATAATTTATTACAAATAAAGCTTTACTAAGAAGAGCTAACACAATATCTTGAATTTAATGTGTTCAAACTACAAGGGATCATCTCGCTCTGCCTCACTATTAACAAATCTCACCACTAAATCCACCTGTCTGGTCATCATCATACCATATTATGTCATAGCAAAGAGTAAGAGCCTCGGTCAATGATGAACCTGTTAGTCCTTGAGAGCACTCGGCAATGGAAGCACAGCAGCCTAGCTATTCCCATTTCATGCCACCACCTCCCAACCCATCCCACCGCACTTTATAATTTCATGTCAAATGCCAGTTGTTGTCACATGCATTACGCCATGCCCTACAAAAATAATCACCAGCTTCATAACTTGCGCATCCAATTAAAAAGGTTTTAATAAAACTTAATTAATCAACCGATCATGTTTAGATTTATTAGAATCACTAAATGAGGTTACTTGTGTTGATTGCAATGAGCATTTGAAAATAATGATTGGTTGGTGCTCTCGAGAGTGAGGAGTGATAATGTTTTTTATTTCCGCTCTTAATGATTGTCTTTGGTAGATTCATGATTGCATGATTGGACGCTCTCCCAATAAATGTGCCTTTATTTATTTATTTATTATTCTTTATCATTTGGTCAAAGTAGCGGCTACTTTGAGAGATCTTGCGATAATGGGTAAGCTAACGTGCGCTTGTGATTTAATATTTTAGGATTGTCATCGGTAATTATTGATAGATTTCTCCCTCAAAATAAAATAAAAGATGCAAGTAGATTTCATTCCAAAAAGTTCTTCTATAATTATTTTCTATGGAATTTCAGTTTTTTTAATATTATTGTACGAGGAGTACTATGAAAAGACTGCAACTTAATCGCTTATTTAGTTTGCGAATAAAATAAAATAGACGTTTACTATAGAGAAAACAGGATATGATCCATCAAGTCATCATATTTTTACCACTTTTTTTTAATCTTTATAACCTTTATAAAGAGATGAACTGTGAAAAGATGGTAAAAACATATTTGCCTTTTATGTCAGATCAGCTTGTAGGACTGGTTTTCCCATAATATAATATAACACGAACAATGTGATAAGTATGTGAGGAATACTTCTTTTCAAGGCCCGTGAGTATAATAGATAAGTAATAACTACTGCATTCTTCGCCATTGATAATAAGTATTCCTTATATACTTCCTTACCTGTTTCCTACATGGCTCGTAAAGGTAGCTACTTCATTTATGATCTATAGAGATATTACTACTCATATGTTATATTTTTATGAAATACTTATTTCATTCGGCAAACGCATGATAAGTGTTATCGCTGCCCAAGACTATATCATTTGAGATCTTTTTACTAAATGTTATTGTACCAATAAGAGACAATAAAACCCTAACTAAAATTGTATTTTTTTAAAAAAAATATTTTGTTGATTTGGGAACTTCTTTATCAAAGTATTAAAAATTTAACTATTTTCCAAGGGCTGAGATTATCTGATTTTATAATATTAAAATAGGGTATCATGCCTTGACATATCTAATGAAAAATAATTTTTCTTAATATTTTCCGCAAATACTTCTGATTGAATTTTTAGAAAAATGTTAAGATGTCATAGTTTTATATAATAATACACGGTGTACTCCCTTTTGTCATATAGTTACACTGAAGACCAATTTTCATAAATAAATAAAAAATGCAAGCTTAATGATTTTGGTTAATCAAATTGAAAAAACTACAAATAGTATATTTAGTTGAGGCATTTGGTCGTGGAAAGAACTTACATTACTTTGTTTTTTTTTTTTTTTGGACAACATAGCAATCTTATACATCATGAAATATTGAAGGATCCAGAGATTGAATTTAAATTGCACACTTTTGTAATTTGAGGGGTCAATTTGACGCAACTAAAACTTTAGCGGTCAAATCGACTATGATGGCCAGCTTCAATGGTCTCGGTGAAAATTATCCATGCTGAGGGGTCGACAAAGGGAGTGGAGGGCATGTCCTCCCAATCGCCCTAAAAAAAAAAAAGAAAAAAAAATTGGGAAGAAAACAAACGAATAATAAAAACACGTTTTACAACAAAAAATTGCACCTTTGATGGAATGAAATATTTTATAATATGCAACGCTAAAAATCAGTAAGAGGAGACATTATATCGGATAAGTTTTTCACACTCGTAATAATAACGTTGGAAAAGATTTAGCATGATCAGAATCGAGATGTGCTTAATATTTGTGATATATTTTTTTTGTGATATATTTTTTTTGTTGGAATCAATGAAGAATTCATAGGGAGAAGCAACCTCGATCTCCAGAGGACTAATTAAACACCTAAATGAATAGTACTAGAAAACAATTTTTTTTTTTTTACCAGAAAAATATACACTCTTGACTTTTAATTTTTTTCAACTTGAACTCGTTCCGTGTCTGAGATTGGTGGTATTGTATGCAGTGTCATTTTATCTAATTATTTATAAACTATAGAAAGTCAAAGAATTATAATAAATATGATATTTTTAATGCAGTGGGCTTTTTGTTGGTATGGTCACGAAAATTATAGGGTTAGTCAACGCTCAAACAGTACCCCGTTTACTGTATGTTAGGTTCGCTTAATTAAAAAGAGAATAGTTAAAATTGTTAATTCCGGGAAAATATTGTATGTAATAAGCTTAATTGAATAAAGAAATGATATAATTATTTCGTACAAATATTATAGGTAATAATTTTTTTTTATGAGTCATATTTTAAGATATAAAATTAGTCAAACGAGACAATTATTTACCATGGAGGAATGCGGACCTTGAAATACTTATAACACAGGCTTAGGGTGTGTTTGGCTATTATGGTAAAATTGATTTATAACTAAGCTTTGTAAAATTTAACTTTGGGTCAAAAATCCTGCTAAAAAAAAGATTAAGTAAAATGACCGAAAAAACATGTGTAAACTAAAATGGTCAAAACTAGAGTTAGGGTATTTAAGTAAACTCAGATGAAACCGTGATTTTACAAATTCACCATTGCCCTACATTTGCAAAACTAGGTTTTTGTGATGGCTAAATATGCCAAATCCGTATAATTTTATATGATTAAATCTTGACTCTCACATCTTAATTTTGAGTGGACTTTTTCAATTATAACAGCTAGAATTTTAAAAAGAAAAGATTGTTGGATTCATTGTAAATAGGAGCCCTTAGTTAAATTATAATTATATTTGTTCTCCAGCTTTTGACCCCTGAATTATTCTCAGAGCATTAATGGATTGCCATTAATTTTAATAATTCATGATTCCCACCTTTGGTAAATCCGACGGTACCCTCCACTTCACTTTTTTCTAGCAACACAAAGTACTTAGAACTATAAGTCAGAGAATGAAAGATTAATTGAAATAATTACAATAAGTCAACATGAGAATATTCTTAATATTTAATAATTACAAATCTTGTACACTTTAACGCTGGAGAGTAATCGATTGATTTAACAATACATTGATATTAAAGCTATATTTGTCCCATCGACAAGAGAAGGGGAAATAAAACTATTATGTTTGTAGAGCATTGTAAATAATTCTCCTTAATCCCACCACCACACACACACACACACACATATATATATAATTACGAAAGTATCAGAATAAAAAGAAAAAGACTCTTTTGCATTTGCTTTTTAAACGGAGTAATACCACATAATTTTTACATCAAAAGTGACCATATAACATAATATGTGTCTTTATGTATTATTATTTGACCAAAATATCATTCAAAAAAGATTACACATGTTTTGTCACGTCATCTTTTTCGATATGAACATTGTGTGAAGGATGTACAAGGTAGTATTACTGTTTTAAAAGTGACAAGTCTAAGTCTTTTTCAAGTAATATTTTAAATAATTTTAGTCGCTTTAAGTGATGCGTTAGATATTATTACGCGAATTAATATATTAAATTTAAAATACTTAATTGTTTATAAATATACTCCTAGTTTTGAGGGGGAAAAAAGAAATGAATAATAAAATATAACTATAAATTGCCGATTAAAAACAGAGAGAAAGAGTAGGGGAGACAGAGCGAAAGAATTCGCCCGCAGCTTTCCACTTTTGGTTGACAGATGGTATTTATTAAATTTTATACGATTTGTTGAGAACATCAGTTAAAATAATTAGATTAGTAACTTTTTGGTTTGCTTGCTATTTTAAAAGAATTGATTTAATATCCCGTCTAAATAAAATACTCTCTAACTGCAGGGAAGTTATAAAGTTTAATAGTCTCAATCAAAAGTAGAGTTCCATCAAGTTCAGGGTAAATGATCCAAAAGGGCGAATTTGCTTCTTGTTATCTCAATTTGTAAGTTGAGAATTTATAAATTTTAAACATTCATAAGTAATTTAAGGACACTCGATGAACAAGCACCAAAAATTATTTTGACTTTTGAGTTCAAAACTTCAAGTTTGTATACAAATCTTGACTTCTTGCATCGTAGAGGAATATTTTCCCTGATCTCACAGCAAATAATACACCGATACTACTTGGAGCTTCATTCAAATTCTCCTCATTCAAGTCTTGAATATTTCAGTTTACATATGTTTTTTTCTCTTCATCATTCTCCTCCTCAATTTTTAAATTTTATATATATATATATATATATGTATATCTATGTATATATATGTATATATATATGTATATATATATATATATATGTATGTATATGTATATATATATATATGTATGTATATGTATGTATATATATATGTATGTATATGTATGTATATATATATGTATATGTATATGTATGTATATATATATGTATATGTATATGTATATATATATGTATATATATGTATATGTATATGTATATGTATAATTATGTTTTACGTGTCATTCTGTGGCTCTCTAGGTTGTGTGGAAAATCTAGCATCCCACTTGCATGGAGTCTTTTCCGCCCCATAAATACCCCTCGAACCCCGGCTCACATTGCATTCCACTGCTAAATATCATACTTCACACAACTTCCTAACCTTCCTTCTTCACTTGCATCATTGCTTCCAACCGCACCTTCTTTCTTCTTTTTTTTTTTTTTTTTCCTTTTTCTTTCTCCCTCTTCTCCCATTTTTTTCCACTGTATATAAATGAGAAAATAGCCCAATTTAATTGTGAAAAACACACACACACACATACAAACCTTTTAAAAAATATCTTTTCTCTTTCCTCTTTCCTCGGTTCACGATGAGGGTTTCATTCTCTACTTGCAAGCCGGCGGGGGCGCCCCCAGTTAATTTTCCTGGTGGCCTGAATTTGGGGGCCTTCGGGACCCGGGGCTGGAAGGACAAAGTGGCAATTGTGATCGGCGCCACTGGGGCCGGAAAGTCACGGCTCTCCATCGACCTCGCGCGGCGGTTCTCCGCGGAGGTCGTGAACTCCGACAAAATGCAAGTGTACCGCGGCCTCGACATCGCCACTAACAAGGTCACCGACGCCGAGTCCCGCGGCGTGCCCCACCACCTCCTGGGCATCGTCTCCGATCCCGATGAAGACTTCTCTGCCGCCGACTTCCGCCGCCACACCTCCCTCGCCCTCGACTCCATCTCCGGCCGCGGCCGCCTCCCCATCATCGCCGGCGGCTCTAACTCCTACATCGAGTCCCTGGTCAACGGCGACCCCCTCTTCCGGTCGAGGTACGACTGTTGCTTCCTGTGGGTCCACGTCTCGCTCCCGGTCCTCTACCGGTCCGTGTCCCGCCGGGTGGACCGGATGGTCGACGCCGGTCTGGTGGACGAGGTTCGGGGCCTGTTCGAACCGGGCGCGGATTACTCGCGGGGCCTACGGCGCGCGATAGGAGTCCCCGAGCTCGATACCTACCTACGCGCAGAAGGGCGTGTGGATGAGTGCACGCGCGAAAGGCTCCTCAAGGAGGCGATTAAGGAAATCAAGGACAATAACCGTAAGCTCGCGTGTAAGCAATTAAACAAGATTCGTCAGTTCAACGAGCAATGGAGGGCCAATATGCACCGCCTCAACGCGACGGAAGTGTTTCTGAGGGATGGCGCTGCCGCCGACGAGGCATGGGAGAAGCTCGTTCTGCGGCGGAGCATCGCTATACTCGACCAATTTTTATCGGACGAGAGCGCATTTTCCCTTCCGGTCGAGCACTGCATGACTAAAATCATTCCGCCGTTGGCAGCAGCGCCAGTGACTGCCACTCCCCGATAAAGAAAAGGGGGCCCACTTCACATTATGAAGCTGATTTTTTAGTGTTTGATATCATATTTGAGTAAAAGTAATGCTACTCATTCTTAAAGAGTAATTTTATTTAAATTTTATCACTCATATATAAATATGAGTTTCAATTATATGAAGCTCACTTTTATATGTAAATGATAAAATTAAAGTACAATTAGTTTTTCGAAA
Source organism: Santalum album (assembly GCA_034195605.1). Classification (NCBI taxonomy): domain Eukaryota; kingdom Viridiplantae; phylum Streptophyta; class Magnoliopsida; order Santalales; family Santalaceae; genus Santalum; species Santalum album. The sequence goes on along the minus strand of CM067264.1, from coordinate 5,443,711 downwards.
TCAGCTACATTAGTAAAGATGTTTACAACACAGCAGCAAAGATATTGAGTGGTGACTGTCACACGCCCGTGTGAATGCGAGCGGTGATATTGTTGTTTGGGAGAATATAAAAAGTTTGATTTTAAAGAAGTTTGAGGCTCTGGCGGTTGCACGCATCATTTCCGTACGTAGTTGATCCCACGTGATTGGATCGGGGCCCACCATTTGTCCTGCTCGCTTTTTTCTTTTTTTTTTTTCCGCTTTCCTTCTCATGTGCGTTGTATTTTCCCTTTTTGAAATATTATCGTATCGCACATGTTCCCACACTCGAGCCGAAATAATAATAAATAAATCAATAAAATGGAGAAAAGATAATACGCATTCGTATTTAATAATATTAATGATAATAGTAATAATAATACGAGAGAAAAAAGAAACATTTGCAATACTTTCTCTTTTTCTGTTGGACAGCGCTTGTCCACCTATGTTTTTTGTCATGAAAAAAATATTACTATTTCTTTTTAAAGATTACAAAGGATCCCTTTGAAAAAATTATCAAACTACAGGAGTTATTTATTTATAAATATTTTAACACTTATTCAAAGTTTATTTATTTATAAACATTATTATTCTGATTCTCTTATACGACGTAATGACCGTATTATTTCTATTCTAATTTATTTTTTATCATTTTATTTCAATAAAAAAATAAAATTTCAAGATTCTGCATACCATTAGGATCATTAAAAGAATAGAAATGACCAAGTGCGCCGAGTTCCCGATTCTTAGTCTATATTTAATGTAATTGCTTTCGGCATTAATTCGCCGCCCCAAGTTAGAAAAACTATGGACCCACATGGGGAAAAAAAAAAAAAAAAAAGAAGCCTACTTCTCGTGTGGAAAAAATATCAAGGTAATATTAAAAAAATAAACTTTACCAAAGTAGGTATTTGGATTCATAATTGTAAGATTAATATTAATTATTATTGGAAAAGGAAGTGACATGAAAATAATATATAAATTTATAGTACACTTTGTATTATTCTTTTATTCATTGTATTTTTAAAAAATTTGAACAATACATATGGAAATAACATACAAAAATATGTACACCTATTAATTTTCAAGTGATTTGAAAATATAAATTCTATTTATCCTAAGTAGGGAAACTTTTATGGTTGTTTTTAAAATTTAATTTTTTCATACTTTGGATGAATACATTCTGCATTTTCAAATCACTTCAAAAAAAAATTGTGCAAACTAAACTATGGATTGGAGACAAGAATAGGATGAAATCTTTTCCCAAACCCTTTTTTAAATTATTTTTTGCTTTTGTCTTGCAATAATGGGAGTTGGTGAGTCTTGCAATTATGAATTACGATACTGAATTTTCCATTTCAATTGAGAGACTGCATCTTTAATATCAGTCTTGCAAATAACAATTGCGAGACTTTGAAAAAGTTTTGATCCGTACACCTGCTTTGAAAAGGATTTTGTTTTTTTCAATGTTATTTCGCGAATTTTTTCTCCTCGCGTCAACTTATTAACCAAAAAAGTCCGAAGATAAAAAAGGAAAAACACTTTAGTGAAGGTGATCTAATCTTGGCTTTTCATGATGGAAAGGATGTAAATTAGTCTTTTCATTTGTGACCCCAATTATCGTTATAAATTATTTTGGCGAAGATAATAATGGCACAAAAAAAAAAAGCCTAAGAATTTGGCACTTAAACTGTAAAACTCAAAGTGCAAGTTGTATACGGAAAAGCTCATTCTCCATAACGTTTTTTCTATTAAACAGACGGTAATGAAATAGTTATTCTTTTTTATTAGGCGGCCTAATTTTGTTGGGTGGTGTTCTTTTTTATTTATTTAAAAATTTGAGAACTGGCTCCTTTATTGGGAGCCCCTCAATTGAGTGTCCAACAAAATTTAACAGTATAAATTATAATTTATAAAAATATAATCACGCCTATAAATTTTCATACCATTTGAAGATGTTTAAGGTGTCCATCTAAAGGATAGAAAACAAAAAATTTAAGCTATTCAACTTTATAATTATAGATTTTTTCCCTACCCTACATGTGAAGGTCTTGGACATCTTTAAATGATACAAAATTTATGCGCACAATTATTTTTTATATAATATTATAATTTATACTATTAAAATTTAAAATTACGGATTTATGTGGAGTGGGTAGACGCTCGACAGAGGGACCCTCCCGAAATTTAGGCATAAAATGAATTAGCTGTGGAATGTCTATGTATCCATTGTGTTCACAAATCTTATTCCAATGGTTTAAAATCCTACTTGGTGAGACACTTACAATGGTCAGTGCATCCTCCATCTTACCCTTTTTTTTTTTTTTTTTTTTTGCCTGTCTTGGTTTCGTTCTCCTCCTTAATTAAACCTTAAATTAGAAAAAAGTTGAGGTTGTAGAACTTGCATGTTCACAAGGCACACTTGGGGAATGCTGTACACGTGGAGTCCAAAGGTACACTCACACTAGACAACTGGAACCCTTTTCTTCTAGAAATGGTTGCTTTCATGATTATGAGAGTAGAATGCAGATAACCTTTTTCATGTTCAAGTGGCACGCTCCATAAAATGCTTTAACAAGTATGTAAATTGATTAGCTCTTGATGGTAACAATAATTATGTATGCTTCATGTGTGGAGGCATGTCTTCTACTTAATGACATTCAATAATTTGACCTTATTTTCATTTCCCAATATATATATATGCACAGCATTAGTGTGGTCAAATTTTTTATATTTGTATTTTTTTTTTACACGAGTGTTTTTGATGCCCAGTAGAAACCATAACATAGAGTATTTTGCAATTCTGTTGCGCACAACTTTTATGGGATAGAAAAATAATTCCCAACCAGCTCACAAAACTTCATTATTTTGAAATCTTAAAAGGAAGCCTCTAAATTTAATGGTAACACCCTATACAGAGTCGTGTTACGTCTCTTTCAAAGTCACCGATCTCTATATCTTCTGCTAAGTCAAAACCTCTTATTCATACGGTATAAATATTCAAAACAGTTATAATGATAGTTTGGAATAAAATAAAAAATTTGATACTGAAAGTGTATGAAAACAGGCACATCCTCTAGTTTTTTCATGCTGATTCAATCTGTATGGTTTCGAGCTCCTTTTTTAATCCGGTGACATCTCGTGGCTATCATAGTAGAAAGATTTTCTGCTTTTCTAGCAATAATAGACTAATGGTACCGACATATTTAATAAATCCTTATACTAGAGCAAAAAAAAGTCAAGGGTTCAAATTCCAATTGTACTCGTTTGGGTGCATTTGTATTTATCGATCAAAGCCTACAGTAATAATAATAATAATAATGAAATTATAATGCATTTCTATTTCATTATACACCTCCCTGGTGGAGGTTGAGGGTGATTGGAGGGGGAGCGATGCAAAGAACCATACTTGATGATAAACTTAGAAGCCACTCGCTATCTCAATGCCAAAATCAAAGATAAAACATCAAATAATGTTAAATCAATCAATTTCAGGGAAGTCTTCTTTGTGAACTGGCAAACTTGTATTTTTACTCTTAAGAAGATTCTCCCACTTACAGCCTCATTTTGTGTCTTTGGCTTCTCTCACAGACCACTGTCTATTCTACGGCGGTGCACGGGCGGTTCCCTACTCTGTCCTTTCACTTGGCCCACAACCACCCCCCCCCCCCCGCCCCCCCAAAAAAAAGTAAATAAATAAAAAAAGGGAATAAGAAAAAGAAAAAACAGCCTGGAAACCTTTTATATATATATATATATATGTTCATTAAATCTACATACACAAAAAATGTGCACATGAATATTTATAGCACATACGCATTGAGATGTTGGTCCCAATTGGTGAGTCTGGCCAACATCCCCTTAGTCTTAAGTAGGCTCTAGTCTTTTCTTTTCTATTTTTTTTTTGGAAAAATAAGTAACGTCTCATCTTTTTTATTCGTTCATTGGGCTAGTTTAGAGGAATTTATAGCAAATTACTTTTAGCTTTTTGAAGAGCAAAAAGGATTTTTTTTTTAATAAAAAGTTAACTAATATAACTTTTTCAAAAAAGTAATTATTTCTGAGTTCAAAAGTGTATTTGGACATTTTAAAAAGCAGCCCTGAGACTTTTACAGATTTGTCACAGCCCTATTTTTTAGTCGAAGAGTGATTTTTGGGTAGGAAAGCAGAAAATAAGTTCACTCAAACTAATACTACCGATTCCAAAAACAATTAGTGTTGATAAAATGGGATCAGAGAGCAAATAAACATTTATCAGTTCTAACATGAGGCTTCCACCCTAGGTGGGATATTCCATCACCGTTTATCAAGACGACCGCTAACATAAACAATTTTTATTTCGAGCAGTCAAATTTATGTTCATAGAATTATTCGAGTCACGTGTCCGCATGACACGTGGGGGGGCATTGTAAGCATAATTGGGAACTGAGGAAGTGAAGGGGCTTCATATGATTGTAATGCTACTTAGGATTTGGTCCCGAGAGAGAGGAGCTTGTCAGATTGCGAGAGGCGTAGGGGGTGAGGATTAAGTTGGCTGTGCGTTTGTTTCTTCTCTAGGCATACGATGAGATGAGAGAGACTGTTGGTTTTGGTTAGGTTTGACAATAAGCTCATTCATTCCCTGCCCACTGGGATTTTGCTTGGGGATACATATCTCCATGCTTAAAATGAGTGGATAATGTCGGGAACATCATTAGGTGATTCCTACTCGGAATCTCGTATTCATACTCCTCTTGAGAATGGAATGTGTCGTATTCTGAGAAGCTTTATTAAATATAAATAATGTCTCATTTTAAAGTAGATTCCTAGCACATTGTGCGAATCAAGCATACCCTAAGTATTGAATACATGTTTTATCGCGTAGTTCTTAAGAGATTAACATACACATGGGGCTCTCACATCATGAGTTATTTTCATTGTTGGATGTGGCCAGTAGTACAAGAGTTTCTCTTATTTACTTAACTATTTTATTAATTAGTCTGGCCTTTCCTGTGTAAGTTGCTCTTTTCAGTTTGACTCATCCATAAACAAAGGAAGCAAAATGCAACATTTTCTCTACCATAACTTGGGGACAGAAAACACAAAATCAAATGAGAATATCTTGAACTTTTCCTCTTTTGGGACCAAGAATCAAAGACAACTGTAATCTTTCAAAACGGCCGAATCATTGCTTTAAACAATAGTCCCGTTGTTTTTTATTTCTAGGGGAGGTTGAGAAACTAGCGTAATGAAAGCTTGAATCATTGACCTACGGTATGAGTGTAATGTCTCCGTATGTTAAAATGAGGCCCCATTTTCAAGTGAATCTCAACCCCTACGTATATTCTTCTTTTCTTGGGGCAGTCCTTGTTTGATGTATTACTAAGCAATCCCTTGCCATCTGTTGTCTCGTGAATTTCTTCTAAAAGAGGAAAGTTCTCAGTAAAGCTAGGGAATTATAGTACATTTGGTGGAGAATGGGACCTATAAGTACACAAACATACTGGGGGACTAAGGGATATATTCCATGAGTGGCTCATGACTTGGTGCGTTACACATTGGAAAGCAAAATTCCCCTCCCCATGTGTACTAACCAAATGTGGAGGAAGCTAATTGAAGGATCCACGAGGGCCATTCCCCTATATAAACTAAAGTATGCTTTTTTTTTTTTTTTTTTTTCTCTTTGATTGTGATGTGAGAGATCTATAGGCTTTCTCCACGTTGTGACAAGGTCCGATGCTTAAATGAGAAAATTGAATTATTTATTATTGAACTAATTTCACTGAAAACTGATGGCTTCTGTTTTTTCGATAAGGGTTACTAAGAAAGACAAGGTCCGATGCTTAAATGAGAAAATTGAATTATTTATCATTGAACTAACTCGGTGAAAGCTAACGACTTCTTTTTTTCTGATAAGAATTACTAAGAAAGCAAGTTTAGTCAAAATAACTTGAAACCTCATAATAGAAATAGTTAAACCAATTAATCTGCTCACATGATTGAGTTTGGTGACTCAGTATGCTTATTAATGACAAAATCATAAAAAATTAGCAGAATTTGTTCTGCTTGATTGATTCTCGCAATTGTGCATTTTATGTACTCGTCTTATCAAGATAAAAAAAAAAATAAAATTCTATTACACCAAGTAATGGAGAGGGGGGAAGAGAATATGTGTTATGGAAGTACTCTAGAATAACTTACTTTGCCAGATGCAAAGCAGTGAATTTTATTTTTTGATTCAATATTCTGTGGGTCACACTCGTACTATTAACCACGAGCATAAATCAAGAAAAAAATTCATTTTAGTTGTAAATTTTATTATGCGATTGATGAAAAAAAGCATCTGAGATTAAAGCCATTGCTTTTAGAATGAAATAAAAGCAAAAAGTCAAAATTTATATGTATATATGAAACCTAAAAGTCAATATATATATATATAGGGAGCAGTACCAACCTGATGGCCCGTTTAGTTAGGATCTCTTTATTCTTAAATGGGCCTCATGGGTTTTATTCGAAATAAATGGGCTATGTCCTATATCATGGGCCTCGTTGAGCTTATTTTAAAAGAGGCCTTTTATTCTGGGCCCACAATGGATGGTCGCTCCTAATCTATATTCTCGTACTCTCTTCGTTCCCGCTGTTGCGATTTTGAGATTAGGGTTTTGGGATGGCTTTGTTTTGGAGTTGTCCCCCTCCATTTTCAGTGCTCCAACCCCGAACGAATTTTCCGATTCTAATTTCCTCGACTTTAGAAACTCTAATTCCGAATAGGAACGCTCCGCGGCTGTGTTCAGTACCGATTTCTTCATCGTTCAATCATTGTCGTACCTTTAGCAGTCGCCTGAGTTCTGATTCGTCTATCGGACGCGATGAATCTCCTTCGTCACGAGTGTTCATAAAAGGTATCGTTCAGCTGTAATCGTTAGTCGTTCGGTTATCATAATCTCAGTCTGTGGTTTATTCGCTTTTGATTATCGATTGTTTTTGAGGCTCTGGTGAGGCTTTTCTCAGTTCTACGTGAAGGAACTGATAGATTCATCTGCTCTTTTGAGCATTTTCATCCACTACCGATTGAAGCCAAAAAAACAAGAGGGGGAAATGCAACGGGGAACTGATACTGCTAGGAAGATCCTGGATGTCCACGGCCCCAGTTATGGCAGAACAAGAGACAACCTTGAAACCCAGTTTAGCGAGGAAGATGCACAAGTAAAACTAGACTGAACTGCGAAAGAGAGCGGAAAAACTTGGAATTGATTCACTGCTATTTTTCCACTTGCTGTGGAGACCATTAACTTTCATTCATGAAACAGATTGAATAGAATTTTTTGCAATTTGGCTGGGTGGGAGGGTTTAGTTTTTCCTAATTTACTAGCTTACTTGGTTCAGAATTAGGCAGTTTGTGGTGAATGAGCTTCATACTATCTTTTAGCCTAAACAATCGGTGAACGTGTATATAAAGAAGTCTTCTTCTTTGATTTTTTAAGAGTGCAACGTTACATGTACGAGTTGTTGAATGTGTCAAGAAGCTGTCTTACTTATAATGCTGATATTGTTGTCGGTTTAACTTCACTCTTATATGTTTTTGTAAGTATTTAGCTGTCATTGATGAGCACAAACAACTGCTACAGATTCAACTTTTGTTATCTTGATATAGTCTCCGTGAACCACTCTGCAGATTATTAGTGTTGTTCTGAAGTCCTCGGGCTGATGCAGGGTTGGCACAATCAACATCTGAGGGAAGCTTGATCAAGGCATTTTCACAATTTGGGGAAGTTAGCAGGGGTAATTTTCTTTTCGGTATGCATGAGTAAGGGCTGTGTTGCACTGGCAATTTAGGAAAAAACACTTTTATTTTGATAAACACATGTTGTTGTAGTGTCATACACCAAACTCTTAGTGCAAGTTCTTATGTGCCCTTAGAATACGCGTGGCTGAATCTGCATACTTTGGGATCAAATTTAAAATTCTCTTGTAATGAGAGAGAATCACCGCAAACTGATTTAGTTGTGGAAGAGCTAGAGCTTTGTGGAAGTGTATTGCGGTAGCAGTATGCGCATCACAATTATGCCGCTAATCTTCCAAGTTGACAAATGATACTTGTCTCGTTCTTACACCAGATTATTTATTTGGATCATGCAGTCAAAGTAATCACTGATAAGAAGGCCACCCAGTCCCTGGGATTTGCATATATTTGGTTCACTACCGAAGAATCCGCCGAATTGGCTGTGAAAGAGATGAATGGGAAGGTATGGTTTTCATATACTTCCTTTGAATAAGCCTTCGAGCCATTAGAAGTTATCTCTGAGCTGGTATTGTCGATTGCTGTTCAGTTTTTTGATGGCAGGTTCGTTTTTGTCACGATTGCAAGGCTAGGACCATCCAAACGCCGGGGAAAAGCAATTCCTTACAAGTTCTGAGCACAACTACCATCTGTTTTGAGGGAAAAAAAAAATGCCTCTCCTTTTTTTCCCTGGCTCTCTCAGTTTCTTTCTTGTTAAAACACAGTTCTGTGCTATAAATAATTGTATTTAGTTATTGAGGATGGTGAATCTTATGTGCCATTGTAGCACCCCGAACAATTGGTTGCTGTATTTTCTTCAAATTTTAACTTTATGAATTGAATGAGTATAAAAAAAGAAAGAAAGGGTATTTGTCAATATTTATACAAGTTCTCATTTATATTTCGATGAAGTGATTTAATTTATTATAATTGTTTGAATATTTAGAACTTATAGATAAGTTATATACAAACTCATTCATTTCTTATAATTAAAATTTGCCTATTGAAAAGCAAAATGGAGTCAGTTTAGGGTTATAACACAAACACTTAACAGTTCAACATCAGGCATCAGGTTGATGTCAGCTAGGAGTTAAATCTCATCGTACGCAGGAAAAAAAAAAAAAAAAGTGAAAAAAAAGAAGAAGAAAAGAACAACAAGGGATTGGTCAACTTCAGTGGCGTCCAAAGGAATCCTCACCGGATTCCACACCACGGAACAGTCTCCTTAAAATGGTCTTGTTTTAACAAACAGGTAAATTGTTGGAAAAAGGAAAAAAAAAAAAGAAAAAAGAAGGAGAAGACAGACTGACAGGGAGAGAGAGGAGAGAGTGAGCGCGGCGATGCAGCTGGCGAACGCAGTGGCGATCGCGCGGATGACCGCCATGGCCGCGGCGGCGAGGGAGGCGTACGCGCCGCTGGAGGAGATGGCGTTCGGATCCTTGTGGTGGTTCATCTACGCCGGGATCTCATGCATCCTCGTTCTCTTCGCCGGTATCATGTCCGGTCTCACACTCGGCCTCATGTCTCTCAGCCTCGTCGACCTCGAAATCCTCCAGCGCAGCGGCTCTTCATCCGAAAAGAAACAAGCTGGTTCCTTTTTCCTCTTGGTGCCCCCCCCCCCCCCAAAAAAAAAAAAAAATCCAAACCAAGTTTTTTCTGATTTGGGTTTACTGTTATTTCTTCTTGGTGTACATCCTGTTAGGGTTCGATATAGGGCACCTTGTTTTGAAGGTGGGCTTTGTTTCCGTAGTTACTAGCTTGAATAGAATTTGGGATTTAGTCAAGTGAATTAAATGCATTGCATAGGTTTCTGACAAAATGCTTTAAGTAGTGTGTGAACCTTATCACTGTAAAGCAATTTTCCTGATAGTTACGGAAAATTTTCATAAATTTATGGAAGTTCTTTGCATCCAACTAAATGATTTGTCACGTGATGCTAGTGAATGAAAAGGCCCCCGTAATAAAGAAAATAAACTAAAATATAGGATAGCTTCCAAATCCCGTCTTCTGTAGATATTCATGATACAACTTCGTTGAGCAAGTGTGGTACTTGGACAGAGAGAGAGAGCTAGTTTTTGGGGGAGGCTCAAAAAATGGGTGGGTTGAAAAGTTACAATATGTTGAAGGTTGTGAATGGACATAGGTAGTTGAAACCTAGTCAGTGCATAGATACAGCCGCCAAAATCAAATCACTAGCAGGAGGCAAAGTAGATGCGACTGGCCTTGGTAGGATCTTCTACATCTAGGCATTAACTGATGCTATGATTTCTATTGATGTTGCATATAATTTTGAATTATTGTTGATTACCGAGTTGCAAACGGTTGCATCTACACATTAATTTACAAAATGGTTTTACATAAATCTGTTAGTGTTGGTAATTTCAGAGTTAAAACGCCTGTTTAAGAAGAAGATAATTTTCTGTTACTATGATCTTGTTCTTATATATGTATTCAGCTGCGATCCTTCCGGTGGTTCAAAAGCAACACCAACTTCTTGTAACTTTGCTTCTCTGTAACGCTTGTGCCATGGAGGTAAGCACCATAGTTTCTGCGTCTGGTAAGTGTTTGAGTGTGAGTTTCTGTGTGACAGGTTTGTCTTGTGAATATAACTGTAATATTATGTGATGCATAATTTCATTCATGCCTAGATTAAACCATTAGTGATTGACTTGCATCATGCAGGCCCTTCCTCTTTACCTGGATAAGCTTTTCAATCAGTTTGTTGCCATTGTGCTCTCTGTGACTTTTGTTCTAGCCTTTGGAGAGGTACATTCTGTCAATTCATTATGCTGCATCATCAAATGTGATTGGGATAATACTGGTCTGCTTATCTATTTGACAGGTTATTCCACAAGCTATATGTACGAGATATGGGCTTGCTGTAGGTGCGAATTTTGTATGGCTTGTGCGTATCCTAATGATAATTTGCTACCCAATTTCTTATCCTATTGGCAAGGTAATTATTTTATTGTTATATTTTCTGGACTTTGATTCACACAATTGTTTTGAAAGTGCAAACTTCGGTTCAGATTCTTGTGATCTATTACATTTAAAATTACAGTTAAATTATGAATTCTGAAAATTACAAATTTTAGTTCAGAGTCTAGTCATTAATTTGGTTCAAATAATTGTTGTTTTATTCACTCGTCAGAAACTGGCTATTACAAAGGAAGCCTTATCGTCTTTCTTAATAAACTTATACCAATAAAATAAAGGAAAGCCTTATTGCAGTTTAGCTTCCCTTATGTATGTCTAGCAGAAAGTAGAATTATATTTCATTCATATGATATAATTCTCTTCCTTCTGATGTTTAGTTATTTTCTGAATTCATTTTCTCATTTTGGTAACCTTGAAAATGCTTTTAATTTATGAATTACAACTTTAAACTTATACCAATAAAATAAAGGAAAGCCTTATTGCAGTTTAGCTTCCCTTATGTATGTCTAGCAGAAAGTAGAATTATATTTCATTCATATGATATAATTCTCTTCCTTCTGATGTTTAGTTATTTTCTGAATTCATTTTCTCATTTTGGTAACCTTGAAAATGCTTTTAATTTATGAATTACAACTTTATGCTGGAAACTGGCTGTTGCTACAGAGATGTCTTGTATGAGTGCAGATTTTAGACTGGGTGCTGGGACATAATGAACCATTGTTTAGGCGCGCTCAGCTAAAGGCCCTCGTCTCCATTCATAGCCAGGAGGTAAAATAAATTCAAATTGCGTTGTTTTGTATAGCATTGTTGCTGTTTGGTGTGCCATTGTGCTGAAAACATTAATATGTATTGTTCAAGTTCCATTCACCTTTCACTTTTTGCTTTTATTCATTCTCATTACTAGGCTGGTAAGGGTGGTGAACTTACACATGATGAGACGACAATTATAAGTGGAGCATTGGATTTAACTGAAAAGGTATGTGAGAACTGTTTGTGATTTAGGATGTGATTTAGAATGATCTTATACTTATATTTCTGAATACTTGGAATATTAAACAAGTTCCGTTAGGATCAGCTCTCAGTTTAGGTAATGTTTGATCAAAATGAGAACGATTGACTATAGTTGTATATTGAACTGGTGGAGTTTGAGACTTGTGAATTTGGCTTTAAGTTATCAAGTTACTCTCCTTGTTCAAATACGTTTTTTTCCCTGCAATTCCATGCCCTGATGCAACTATGATTATAAATGCAGTCAACATCTCAAGGTCTTAAATCCCTTTTCTTGTGAACAGACTGCGGAAGAGGCTATGACACCAATTGAGTCAACATTCTCCTTAGATGTCAATTCAAAATTGGATTGGTAAGATTGCTCCTGATTTATGTTGTCAATTCTTATGGTGGGGTTTGTGAGTTTTCTTTCTTATTTTTGCCAGTTGTCAAACCTGTGAATTCCAATTAGTGTCACTCATGTACAATGCAGAAGCAATAGCTCATTTAGTGTTTTTTTTTCTTTTTCTAATTGCAATCATCACCTTTATATGCATTTAATGTACTCAAATGAATGTATGCTGACTCAGGGAGGCTATGGGAAAAATTCTAGCACGTGGTCACAGCCGTGTTCCTGTGTATTCTGGAAATCAAAAAAACATCATTGGCCTTCTACTGGTGAGTAATAACACTGAGAAACTTTTTCCCAAGTTTAAATCAAATGTTCAGCTTCGCTTTCTGATTCTAGACGATTTTATAATTTTCTATTCTATTCCCCCTTTTATTAATACTTTTGGATCTGTTGTTGGAATAGGTGAAGAGTCTTCTCACTGTACGCCCTGAAACGGAAACCCCAGTTAGTGCTGTTTCAATCCGGAGAATTCCACGGTGTGTTTGTTCATCCTTTATGCATTTATTTTATGCTTTTCTTGCCCATAAGCACAGAATATTAAGTCTGCATCTTCAACGTTCCCCCCAGAGTTCCAGCAGACATGCCTCTATATGATATATTGAATGAGTTTCAGAAGGGTAGCAGTCATATGGCGGCTGTGGTGAAGACTAAAGTTAAAAGCAAGAATCTTCCGCCAAGAATTGATGGAGAAATACCTGAAGAAGACAGAGTCAATGGTGAAGAATCTCAATTAACTACTCCTTTGCTTTCCAAACAGGATGAAAATGGAAAGTCGGAAAGTACTGTTATTGATGTTGGGAAGGTTTCAAGGCCAGTCGCCATAAACAAGCAAACCCCTTCTCAGCAGAGCGATGCAGCAACAAATGGATGGCCCTATGTGTCAACAGAGGATATTGAAGATGGTGAGGTCATAGGTATAATCACCCTCGAAGATGTGTTTGAAGAGCTTCTGCAGGTAATCCTCACACTCGTCTACTGTCGTTCTTCATTTGATTCATTGGTTTCTCCAGTTTCTGCCAAACCATATCGATGTTCTTTTTCCTTGTTAATGCAGGAGGAGATAGTTGACGAGACGGATGAGTATGTTGATGTACATAAAAGGTAGATTAAAAGTTTGGAGGAGCTATTAGTACCATTATGATGGTCTTCAGGGTGGAAAAGAGAGTAATGTTTGCATTATCATCCTTTTGCAGGATACGCGTGGCTGCAGCTGCAGCTGCTTCATCAGTGGCGCGCGCCCCATCAAGTCGGAGGTTAACTGGCCAAAAGGGAGCTGTAAGTGAAGAACCAAATTTCTTGTTTCGATGATCGTCAAACAGTATCTACTTCTCTTTATTTTTCCCACACAGTTCATCCAATGATGCTCCTGAATCTTTTATTTGTTGCTCCAACATGAACTCAAATCTAGTCCTAATCTTTTTTGCATCGGTTCCTTAGGGCGGCCAAAGCAAACAAGGGCAAACTACCGAAGAAATCGGGCGAGGACGATCCTTTAAGCTCAGCAAGGTCTCAAGGGAAATCTCAGTGAGCCTCTTCTAGGTTACTGCAAGAGATGAATGTGTATACCGTATGTGCTGATCTTTTTGACCTTGGGAAGGGGGGATTTTTGTTTTTGTTCTGGAGGGGTAAGGAACATAAAAAGCCTTGTTGCTGACTTCTTGTAATATTTGGGTGCTAATTAAGCTAATTATTGCCGGGCTTTCATATTATTAACCAGAATATACGAGCAATTGAAGAAAGAGTAATATTACTTGTACATCGTTCAAACTAACTTTTATACCTTAAGTATAAATATATGTGGTTTTGTATTGTTATTTGATTAAAATACTATTCAAAATGAACTAAATATATTGTTTTACGTCATTCTTTTAATGTGACGGTTGTGATAGATGATAATTAATAAATTGGTTACTATCAGATTATCAAACTCAGATTTACTTCAGAAATTATTCACAGAATTATCCTTTCTAAACATTTTTTATGTAAGTTAAAATCTTCCTAACCCCACATTAATAACCCCCGCTAACAAAAACAAAGGTACCAAGAAAGTATCAACCTTGTTCCAAAAAGGTCCAAAATTTTTCAATCCAATTAATGCCCATGGCATTTTATTGTCACCTGATTTTTTAATTTTTTATTCCCCCACCCACGCCCCCCCCCCCCCCCCCTCCCTCCACCATAAATATACACGATAATACAGTGGCGTCTCTCTCTTTCTCTGTCTCTCTCTGAGAGCGGGCAGAGACCATCAATCGCTAAACATGCGCACCCTCGGGTACCAAAAAGTCGCCTAACATGCGCACCTTCTCTTTCGCCTCCTGCCCTCCATAACAAAAAAGCGGTAAAAAAAGAAAAAAGAAAAAAGGAAAAAGTTGGCACAAACCTTCGCCTCCTTATATGCATCCGAGAACCCCACCCGCGCACCATAATCTCCAGATCCATTAACATGCGCCTTCACCTCCTCACCTCCATCATCGCTGACGACTCCGCCTCCATCGCCGCCGCCTCCGCCGTGGAAATGCCTCCGTCGTCCCCGTCGCCGAGGCCGAGGAGGGCTTCCTCTTCAAACCCTAACCCTAACCCCACGCTCTGCAAGCACTCCCCCTCCGCCACCCTCGACCTCCTCATCCTGATCCTCGTCCTCTTCTCCGGCTCGTTCCTCCTCACCTCCTACTTCTCCTACATCTTCCACTCCCTCTCCCTCCTCCTCCCTTCCCTCCTCGTCTCCCACTCTGCCTCCTTCCGGGATTCCCCGCTCCCCTACATCCTAGGGTTCCTGATCTCCTTCACCCTCCTCATCATCTCCATCGAGATCTGCTGCGGCTACAGGTCCAGGAAATGCGGCAACCCCATGTGCAAGGGGCTGAAGAAGGCGATGGAGTTCGATTTGCAGTTGCAGACCGAGGATTGCGTGAAATCGGGGTCCAAGGAGATCGATAGACTGCCGTGGAAGGGAGGAAGCGAGGGCAATCCGGATTATGAGTGTTTAAGGGCGGAGCTCCGGAAGATGGCGCCGCCCAATGGACGGGCGGTGCTGCTCTTCCGTGCCCGGTGCGGGTGCCCCATCGCCAAGCTGGAGGGTTGGGGGCCGAGGCGCGGCCGGCGGCACAAGAAGTGAGTCAAGATTTTGCATTTCATCATTAATTCCTCATTTGCCTGCATGTTTTTTTGAACTACGGCGTGAATCGTTTGGAGTGTTTTTATTTTGTTGATATGTTATGTTTGCTAACATGAAATAGTGGTTTGGTCTTAAATCGCATCTGGGTGCTGGTTGGGTCCATTGATGGCCGATTTTGGAATTATCTTTTCCTTGGACCAGTTGTCCTGGTCGATATTATTATTGTTTGTTTACATGAAGTCCTGTCATGACTGCTACATTCTGCGTTGTTGTCTTTTACGTCATGACAACCTGCACTTTACATTGCTTATTTTAGAAATTGTTTTCTACTTATGTTGGTTCATTAGATTTGTGGGATGAACCCTTTATGCTCGTTGTATATAACAATTTGGTGAACATAGTTTACAAGAAATTTAATGAGCTTTAGTCCGGATCTTACATTGATGAAAGAGGATTATTCTTGTACTTATAATTTGGCATACCAACTTAAGTACAATTTGGATAAATGAAAAACGGGGCATGGATATATATCCAATGACAATGAAAATAGGGGTTGTTGTTTTAATGTCTTTTAAAATAGGGTCACCACTCCTTACTTTCATCTATATTGTTTCATTTACTTTGCGCTGTAATTTTGAATTTGATTTTATGTTGGCAGACCCTTTAGTGAAATCCTTGCTTAGTGTAATAACTACCTGAAACTTCTCCAAGACTGCAACTGGTCTGGGTGGTTTATGGGCCAAGCAAGCTTGAAATATGACAAGATTTCAAAGACTGAGTTTCAGTAGAGATTGTTATTTTTCTGTTCTCTGCTATATGCTGGTTTTATCTTCTTCTTCTTTGTCGTCTTCTTTACATGGTTCTCTAGCTTCATTAGCTTATGTAGATTCTCACTTCTCTTCTTTATGTTCCCTTTCCAATTTTCTTATATTATTCACATAATTAATTTGAGGGTGAGCCTAGCACAACCAGAAAAGTTGCTCCTGCAACCTCTTTGGCTAAAAAAGAAAAAGAAAATGGGGGCTCTTTTTTGTTTTCTCTTTTTTTTTTTTTTTGGGGGGGGGGGGGTGGGGACGGGGGCGGGGCGGGGCGGGTGTTGTTAGTGCGCATGATAGATGACCTTCAAGAGCCCCTGCAAAGTCGACACTCGTTTAGTATGCCAGTCGTATGGTCATGCAATGCATGTATTTAGTTGGATATTTTTCTAATTCTCTGCCATCATTGAGCTAGTTTTATTTGGACAAGTAGGATCATCTGTGCAATTACTGAAAGCACAGTTTGTTTCGGGATATACTAACTTGCAGCCATTTCAGTCCTTGCATTCATTAGCCTTGAATTCTAGAACTTGACACTTATATGGATGAAAATTTAAGGCATGCACCACAAGTTCAAGTTCAATGTTTAGGCTTTATGAAACATTGCTCTTATCTTGTTAGTGAAGTCATTTGCCAACATTTAAGTTCTGCGGGTTAGTGCATCCTGAGAACAGTATTATCTTGGTTTTTGTAGAAGCACAAGTGAGTTAGGAAACATATTTTTGTCTGAACTTATATCACTTTCTTTGTCAGACTATCAGCGATGTTACGTTATCTACAAACCAAATATGTACTGAATCCGTGAAGCATGTTCTCTATGCTTCACGTCCCTAGTTACAATTTCTACATGTTTCTTTCAGCTTCTGCTACTATTTTATATAGACTACAGCCGTTTAATGTAATCAAATCATATTTAGTAGAAGATGTGGTTAGGTTTGAAGCAAATTAATGCAAGAATGATTTAATAGTCACGTCATACACTATTAATCTGGTGCTTAATAAATTCAATATTCTTTGAAGCAGAGATCGTTAGTATTTTTTTTAATTACAAATTTTGTAGATTCAACTTTGAAGAGTATGCAATTTTTGAAGTGATGGCCATTATCATTTTCTCAGTATATGATTTAATGTTTCCTTATGTGATATGCATAAGCACAAGCATGTTTTTTTACGTTTATGTGTGGCAAAGAATAAATGCAAGATTGGATCAAGGAAGATGTTGCCTCGATAGACATCCTTGGTCTCTCTATGAAATTAGTCTAATATGATGATCAACTTTAGTATCTAAACTGTAAGCCTGACTCCCAAGAGTTTGGGTGAAGACCCTGAGAAAGGTATATCACCTGCTCTATTGAGCCAGGGTCAATGTGGCCCAGACGAGATGGCCTTTGGTGTCATGCTCCTCGCAAATCATTTCTTATTAGGCCATTACTTTTCTTGTACCAATACAACGTGGCACAACTTATGCTTTACTTGCATGATTCAATTACTATGTAAATATCTTCAATTTCTTTGAGTTACTAATAATATATTATATTCCTTTTTTTCAGTTGTTTTCACTTTTGACTCGCACATTTGTGGGTTGCAACGCAGATGATATTTTGTGTTATAAAGTGCTAAGTAAGCTTTTGGTCTAACACCCGATTGTTAGGAAGTCTCACTTTTCCGCGTTGTCCTCGGCCCTCCAAATTTGCTCTAGGATATTAAGCACTGGCTTGCGCCATGAAAGACTTTGGGATTAGTCCTCGTGTTTGAAAGTAGTCTCTCCCTTCCATTGGAATTAGTTTTGATGGAGCATTCATTTTCCAGTATGTGTATCCCTGAAACTGGACATGCAGAGTGCTGAGTGATCGTTTAATCAAACTAGTTAAACTTTCTTCGTTGTGATTATTTTGTTTGTTGAAATGGTTGGGATTCTGAATGGTGCTTGGTATTTGCAGGAGCCTAGCCACTGTGGGTAACAATGGAGGGGGAAACAATCGTTGACCGTATTCTTCACGTCGTCGGGCTAAATCCAATTTTCAATTTCTGGTCCTTTCATTTCGGATATATTAGATGTTTTTTCTCCATGGAAGACTTCACAGTCCTGAATAGAACACTTTTCCCCTTTTACAGCCCTCGCGATCTTGGGCCGATATATGTAGAACAACCTTCCCCTGGAAGAGTAGAGTTTACCAAATTAATGCTAATAAGTATATGAAGTCACAGACAGATGGGCGTTCTTCGGTGATAATCAGCACTGATAATTTTATTTTTGTTGCATTTAGATATTTTATTATTGTTATTTTGGATTTATTTTATTTTATTTTCTCACTATTTGTTTTTTTGAAATTAGGAAAGAGTTTGAAAAATGGAGTCAACCTTCTCTAAGTTTTTGAATTTTTTTGGAGTGATCCCTCTTTAAATTCCTCTTTTCAAAGGCCAGGTCAACCTTCCCAGTTGTGGCAATTCTAACTTTTTAGATGTGCTAAGCTTAGTTCGATGTAATTAATTATGATGGTGATTTTTGTGGGGTCCAATTGTCGGAGAATGTATACGTCTTGTTCTTCATGCCAAAGCTCCTTTCGTATGTATAAGTAACTCAGTTATTAAAGTTTTAAATACGTAATCAGGCGTTGATTTGTAGGGAAGATAACGTTTTTGGATCCAGATCTTCTATAAAATGATTGTATTTTTATAATTATTATAATTTAACATTTCATTTAATTCTGGTTGAGAATCACACAATTAAATCAATGGGAAAAAAAAATCTAATTCCTTTTCATGCGCTAAGTTTGTGGGTTTCTTTCCTTTATTTTTTATATTTCACTCCTCTCTACATTGGCTTCGAACTTTATAATTCTTTTGTTCCTTTCTTCATAATTTGCTCGTGAAAAAAAAAAATATAAAATGAGTTAGGTGGAGATATAACAAAAAAAATAAAGAGAAATGACACAAAAATAAAAGAAGCGAACCATCTTATTTTTGAACTATTTCTATATATGAAGCTAGTGATAACAATAATTTTTTATAAAAAATTGCAAAAAAAAAAAGAAGAAGGTATGTGCTTGAATGAAAAGCAAATTAAAAAGGAAGGAAGAAAGAAAATAGAAAAGGAAAATCATAAAGTTGGAACCTCCATAAAGAAAGGGAGGAGTAAAATGAAAAAAAGAAAGAAAATAAAAATTCACAAACTTAAAGCGGGAAAAGAGGGAGTTGGGTTTTTTCTTTCATTGATTTAATTATGTGAGTCATTCTCAACCACGATTAAAAATGAAATGTTGAGTTATAATAATTATAAAGATACAATCATTGCAGAGAATTAAGATCCCTGTTTGGCCTGTTTTATAAATTTTAGTTGTTCATTTATCTAAATATTCGAAATTATTGTAATGGTTGATTTTTTTTTCGTTCTTGATATAAATGAGAACTTAATCCATAATAAAATTATATGAAAATTAGTATGCCCTTTTATTTTGCTTGCTAAATACTGAAAACAGTTATAACGGTTCAAATTTTTATTATTTGCTAATCTATGCTATTATAAAGCCAAAGGATGCTTTGGTTTAATCAACCATATATTTTTCCTGAACTTTTGTTAATACCCTCCAACATTACAGTTATTTCTTTGCATTTTTACTCAAACATTATAGTTATCATATAATAATTCCCATCTTTTCCTTGGACATTTGGTGACTTTTGATTGTAAAGATCCAAAATTTTAATTTCAAATATTTATTTAATTTAATCTTTTTATCCATATATTCTTTTAGATATTGTATATTGATTGAAAAGTTGTTAAGTAAGCGCAAAGCGAGTGCGATGCGTCTAGTGTAGATGAGAACTTAATATATAATAAAATTGAATGAAAATTGGTATACCTTCTCACTCTTACTTGATCATTTAATATGAATAGTTGAAAATTTAAAATAAGCCAGTTAATTTAGGATGTACAGATTAAATAATTTTAATCATAAATTACTAACAAAAAAACCTAGAGGAAAACCTAAAGCTACAGGAAATAAATGACAAGAATTGATGAAACTCACGCATTAATAACTTTATCAAATTTAGGATGGCCCATCTGATTCACAAAATTATATGCGGAAAAGCAACAGAAGAAAACAGAACTCCAAGAATTAGGTGTGGAGGCGTGGAGGCGTGGAAGATCAACGTCCATACGTCGCAAAGGAGCCTCCTTTCGGCCGGAAACTCTGGCGCAAGGTAGATTGATGAGCCCGTCTCATGATCGTTTCTCTCAGACCCAGATCGCTTTTCCGTTTCCTAATCGCTTCTCGCTCAAATTCATCCCAATACTCAAAATGGGTCTCCACTGCAACCCCTGGAATTCGTCCGCCAGAGTCCTTCAACCCTATAGACCGTCCCCGCCCGTTCATCAGCGGCTCAACACAACAGAAGCAGAGTTCGGATTACGAGCTTGCCATTGTTTCTACCATAAAGTGTTGTTCTTCCATCCAGGCCCTCTCCCAAGGCCAGCAAATCTATTCTTTCGTCTTGAAATCCGGCCTTGATTCGAATATTTTCATCCGGAACAGTTTGATTAATATGTACGTAAAATGTGGGTTCATTGAGGCTGCTCGATTGATGTTTGACTCATGCCCCGTGTTGGATTCTGTATCCTGTAACATTATGGTTGCTGGTTATGTGAAATCCGGTAATTTAGATGAGGCCTTCCAACTGTTCAATAAAATGCCCAATAAAGGTTGTGTTTCATATACAACTATGATAATGGGTTTCGCCCAAAATGGCTATTGGGTTGAAACAGCTGAAGCTTTCAAGCGCATGAGGTGTGAAGGGGTAATCCCCAATGAGGTGACAATGGCAAGTGTTATCTCGGCTTACTCACATATCTGTGGGATTCGGGATGGCCAAGCCCTCCATGCTTTGGTAGCTAAATTAGGGATTGAAGAGTTTAATCTTGTTTCCACAAATTTGGTGCACGTCTACTCTCTCTGCTCAAGTTTACGAGATGCCCGGATTCTGTTTGATAAAATGCCTGAAAGGAACGTAGTTTCGTGGAATGTTATGTTAAATGCATATTCAAAGGCAGGATACATTGATTTGGCTAGAGACTTGTTTGAGAAGATTCCTTCACGAGATATTGTTTCATGGGGTACAATTATTGATGGCTATGTGCAAGTAGAAATGTTAAGTGAAGCTTTAACTACTTATCTTGAAATGTTATGCACTGGGTTAGGACCCAATGAGGTTATGCTTGTGGATTTGATTTCAGCATGTGGACGGATGATGGCAGTTCTTGAGGGCCAACAGGTGCATGGTATAATCATAAAACGGGGATTTGATTGTTATGATTTCATTCAATCAACAATCATCTATTTTTATTCAGCCTGCTCCAAGGTCAACCATGCCCGTTTGCAATTTGAGTTGGCCAGCAAGGACCATCTCCCATCTTGGAATGCATTCATATCAGGATGTATAAGAAATGGAATGATTGACCACGCAAGGAAACTATTCCGTGAGATGCCTGAAAGGGATGTCTTCTCATGGAGTGCCATGATTTCTGGTTATGCTCAGAGGGGCCAGCCTGATATCACATTAGAACTCTTCCATGGAATGGTAGAGTGTGGAATCCAACCAAATGAAGTTACGATGGTAAGCATCCTCTCTGCAATTGCAACTTTGGGCTCCCTGAAAGAAGGCATATGGGCGCATGAATATATATGCACCAACAGTATCCCTCTTAATGATAATTTGGGTGCTGCACTCATCGACATGTATGCAAAATGTGGAAGCATCAACCGAGCTTTGGAGTTCTTCAGTCGCATACGAAGCAACGTCTCTTCTGTTTCTCCATGGAATGCAATTATATGCGGGTTGGCGATGCATGGACATGCAGACTTGTCTCTTAAATTTTTTTCTGAATTGGAAGAGGCCCATATTAAACTCAATCCAATTACATTCATTGGGGTCTTGACTGCATGTTGCCATGCTGGACTGGTGGAAGTTGGGGAGCGATATTTCAAGCGCATGAAAAGTTTGTATAACTTAGATCCAAATATCAAACACTATGGATGTATGGTTGATCTATTGGGTAGAGCTGGACGGCTGGAGGAAGCTGAGGAATTGATTAAGAGCATGCCCATGAAGGCAGACGTGGTGATTTGGGGCACACTGTTGGCAGCTTGCAGAAAGCATGACAAAGTGGAAATAGGAGAAAGAGCTGCCGAGTGTTTGGCTAGGTTGGATACATCTCATGGTTCTAGTAGAGTTCTTCTGTCCAACATATATGCAGATGCAGGCCGCTGGGAGGATGCATTTTTGGTAAGGAAAGTTATGAGAAGTCAGAATATGCAGTGGTCACCTGGATACAGTGGAGTTGTATAATGCGGTATGGTCATCGTACTTCTTCTCTAGTCCTAGAGTCTAAACATCGGTGTCCTTTAATGCAGTTTCATTTTCACTAGTCGTTGTTCAATTCCAATTTTAATGTTTGCAAATTGTTTGCTTGGATGAAATTGTTATACCTATGTGAAGTTTCATCCAATGGGTATTACTTTCTACTTTCCTCATAGAGCCCAATATTTTCAAGTAATTCTAATGGAGACAATTCTGATCCTATCTCGTTTAATCTGGAAATAGAGGTAAATACCAGTTAGTTTGGAAAACATTTGGAATATTAATCCATGCTTAACAAAACATGTGTACTAGTTTCTTTCTATTATGAGGTCTCAGCGTTATCTTCTACGTGCACGTGACAAAACTTACCAACTCGTAGCTAAAACAGATCTTCCATTGAAACAAAATTCACAACGTTAATTACAGGGGAATATTATGCACACTCCTAACTTAAAAATTTACCAAAACTTACAGATATGAAGCAAAAAGTAAAGGGTAATTACACATCACTTTCGATTATAAGTTCAGCTGCTGCTCCCATTGTACCAATCCCACCAATCCCCAGCAAAGCCAGGGCAAGTTCCTCCTCATTCCACTGTCTCAGACCCTTACTCAATCGCTTCAATACATTTACATCCACTTCCAGCACCCAGTTAGGCGTGCAGCCTACCATCAGACTAACAAAACCCGACACATAAGCTCGCCAAGTGGCCCAATCACAACCGAGTGATATCTTGCCATCAATTGCACTAGCTAGAAACTCCATGTGGATCCCAAGTACTTTGGGACGTCGCTTTGAAGCTGATGAGGATGAGTCCACACCCCAAGCAAAAGATCCACAAAGCACAGCAAAGTATGCAAGTGCATATCCCCCAAGCGTTGCAACCACTCCTCCTGATCCTTCTTCTTCAGATCTGTGGACGCAGATAAACCAAGAGGGAAGAGTTTCTTTTATCAGTGTCTGAACCATACCTAAGCCACCGGAAACCCATACTAAAGAAGCCCCTAGTGAAGCAGCAAGTTTCACCCTTGTCAGTGCTGCGGCTAGCGAAACCTTCCCATATCTTGTCCCTCTCTTGGCCTTCTTCAGCTTCTCTAGCCTCTCCCTTGAAAGCTCACCACCTGCTATTTCTCTTACAGACTGCATCAACAGAGAGACAATCTCTCCTGTGATGAATACAATATCCCTGATGGATCGGTAAACACGTAGATACAAAATCCCTGGTGCAACAGGAGAAATCCCACCACAGAAATGGGATCCAAATCCATGGCCGAGAAGGGCACCAATGCCGCCATTGGTTGAGATAGGGAAGCCACTTAAGCCAAGTGTGGCGGTGAAACAACTTCTGAGAAGCTGAACGACTGCGTCGCTGTCGTGGAGGAAAACAGTACGAGATGCAGAAAAAACCAGGAAGTCACTCCAGCGCTTTGCCTTTTGAGTCCACAGGGACGCCACGATTGGCATGCATGGCCATGGGCAACCAGCTGCAAGGGACTCCAAAGCTGGGCCCGCAAGATTAAGAAATCGTTCTGATGCTTTGTCTATCTTATAGGTTATGGTCAGGCTTGCAAATGCAGCCAAAGGCAGTGGAAGTGTTGCTGGAAAGGTCCCCCCTGCCAGATAGATAACTTCAATATGAAGTCAAAGAATAGCTTCGGAACATCTAAATATCATATAATTTTTTATCCAGCTTTTCTTAACATTACTTTTCCAGTGTTAAGTAGGCAAACAGATACTAATGGAGACTTGCTAGACCCAAAATAGAGATGTGTGAGCTAATTGCTCTATAATGTTGATGCTTCTGACTGGGTTCTCAGGGCACTTCCTACTACTGGGTACTTGATGTATGAAAAATATACACTAGATGGAAGCAGGGTCGATGGCAGTTTTCTAATTTTATAATATTTTCTAACTTTAATATTCCTCAAAATGAAGAAAGATTGCAGGAATTCTTATATTAGGAAGGGGGAAGGGGCAAACCTGCAGCAAGGCTTGGTACATCAACGCCAGTGGCAGCTAGGATTTTCTTTATCTGTTCCTCAACATTGGAAAGATTTGTAGCAGGACTTGGCCAATCTGTTCCATTCATGAAAACTGGTTTCCAAACACCTCGTGTTACTTCAGATGAGAAGTAGCTTACAATTGTTGCCAAAGATGCAGGAAGAAAATCAGTTAAATCCTTAAGCCCTGCAAATATTAATAAGGTTTATATTACACAACCACATATTTGATCACACCCATAAGAAGAGATGACAAATCCCTAACACTTTTCTCTTAATCTACGAAAGATTTGACACCCTGGCTTGCGTGTGGGTGTGTATGAACATTACAGTCTTAAGACGGAGAGCAGTCAGAGACCAGAGTGAGACCTACCTGTTGCAAGTTCACGAGGGGACAATCTTCCGTGGGCACAGGCTGTCAAAGCAGCATCAACCACGAAAGGAATAGCTTCTAGAATATCCCAAGCGGGTAATTTGGGTCTCAGAGTAGTATCCTCACTTCCAGGTCCCGATGAACTGCTGCTTCCAGAACTTATGGTTGTGATAGACTGGCTTCCTCTATTGATCTTTCGGAACATCATGTTGAGCAGGTCATCAACAATCTGATGAACAAGGGTCCCATGAACCAGGCCAGAGAGGGTTGAAGCTATGCATGCTTGGTGTTGGCGATACCAGGCTTTCAGTTTTGGAAATGTGTCCATAAATATGGGTTGCAGAGATGATGAACTTGCCACGGCTGACAATCTCTTCTTGTTTTGATCTTTGCAGGCATTTCCAGAAGACATTAAGTGGGAGTTCCGTATTAGTAAGAGGTACTCGGGAGTTAGTTGGGATCCAACTGGGGGCACGTCTCCCACACTATGTTCAAGGGGAGGATGATTGAACCTCCACAATTTTAAAAGTAAAGTGAATGCATTTGAAAACACAGCATGGGCAGAGATTTCTTCCCCTGTTGTGAGAGTCCATGAAGTGGTGGGCACACATGACCCAAAAACCTCGCAGATTGGCATCAAGGCACATGCTAGTTGTGGGATCTGCCAAGCAAAGTGGAAAAGCAAACCGCTTAGCAAGGCTTTACGTGAGTATCTCATAAAAATGATACAATGGAAACAAAGAAATAATATAAGAATACACTGGCTTAGGTTTTATGTGAGTTTCTTGCTCCACTGGTTTAGGCTACCCAACTGACTCCACTGAGTTGAGTAGTTCAACTGTTAATTATAAATATTTGTGTGTGTATGTCCGGAATACTATAAATTACAATCTACTAGTTGTATTTTGAGTTGAAGTTTGATTTACTTGGTTGCTAAGAAGGCACTGAATTTGACCAAAAAGGGCTCATCTAAACAGTTCACATGAGTCTTTAAATGTGTTTGCATTATAATTGTTGCTGATTTGAAATCTAACATAACTTACAATAGTGATTTCTTTTGTGTATACTATGACATGTTTCAGTTAGTAAGAGCTAAACGTACCAAACCATGTAGTGAGATGATCTGGACACAATCAACGGATGCTATTCCAACAATAAGTATGTTCAGCATTGGCGCGTAACCTATCAAATGGCTTTCGCTCCCTGAAGAATAATCTGCAGGGACTGGCGGGGACAGTAATCTGGTAATGAAGTGGACAGTGTGCTCCTGCAACAATGTGTACTGAATGTTAACAGAATAGTTTGGTGACACGAATATTTAATTAAAAATGGAGGACATGAGGATTTCGTTCGAAGGATTTCATTTGCACATGAACTGAAAGGATATTCCATGCTTGTGCTGATATGTGTATGAAAACCTCTGCATTACCTGTATATTCCAGCCCCGAATCAGAGAAGCCCCGCAGAGAATAGTAGCAGCAGACATCTTGTCATTGTTGGATCCTCTGACTGCAACCTCAAATATTTTCTCTAGCTCTGCTAAACTTCCATCAAACCCATGAGCTTAAATTCAGTTTGCTTTACCCTGGGGTAAATTTACAAGAAAGAGCATCTGACATACGCGGCTTCAGGAAAGAAAACAGTGTAACTGAAGTCCAGGCCATAATCAAGGAAGCTAGAAGGGAATCTAAAATTCATCTCAATGCTAGTCATCCTTGGTCCACATTCTATTTCTCTTATAGCTTCATGGGCTAACGAACTGAATGAAAACTGAGAAGGGGAATACCTTGAAGCAGGAGTTGATGCCAAAGCATTTATCATTGGTGGAGTAAGGGGGGCACCCTTCATGAAGGATGACCAACTGGGCACCTGAGCTGGCATGCTTTGAGGTATTTGGTTAATGCGTCCATTCACGTAGCCAGGCCAGAAATATGCTGAAGTGTCCAGTAAGTTCCTAGCAATGCAGGCCTCAACTATCAAATGACGCAGGTTTCCAGCTGCAAGAAGAGTAAAGAGATGACAAACCACAACTTTATTCTATTGTGCACCCTCTTGAAGCTCAAAATGGTTGAAAATAGTACATATATGAAATGCAATCAGGCATCACTTACAACATTGGATAGGCATGTCCTTCATGCCGATGCATTCAAAATAAGCATTCCCCACGTTGACGCGCGAAATAATCATCATCGCCTTTGCAGCAGCCTGATTGGCTGCAGAAATGACCGACCGAGGTGGAGTCAACAAGCCCTGATAATCACCCAGTACCTGTAAGCTGGAGACCAGATCTACCCTACGCTTCCCCGGGACCTTTTCGTGCCAGGGACTGCTAAAGCCACTATCAGTTTCATCATTTGTTACACTTTCCTCTTCCTCAATGAGTTCCGCGACCACAAGAATTGTGATGGACAGTAACATGCACAAGCGAGTATCGAGGCGAGGCACCGGGCCCTCAATGGGGTCTCTTTCCTGACAATGAGTGAAGTTAGAAACAAGACCGTAAAGTTTCTTTTATCAGAAAGTTCATCGAGACTGTACGGTGACTGAAACAGAGTGAATTGAGAACAACGCTCGGGCAAACCAACCGATAAACTCATTAAGTTTCAGACTGCTTTCAGAATGGAAGACCCCTTAACTGTTAAGGATGCATCACTTTTCCTCTACAAATATGATAGGAGCTCATGTGTACTGTGGGGAAAAAAAAATACTAACCCTCTGAACAAGACGGAGGGATGCAACCCAAAGGCCTAAAAAGGTGTCGTGCCAGGTGGTTCCATTGATTGCTTGAAGGGCCTTTATTAAACCTGTATAACATAAAACTATAAACCATCAATTCAAAACACACCGATTGATGACGACTCGAAAATTATAGTTTGGTTTAATTTATTTTGAAAACTGCAGATAAATTCTGATTTTACCGGTAATAATTTCAATGGCGCTTGTTGCAATAACTAGTGATCCATCCATTGCATTCTCTAACGCCAGATCAAGAGGAAGCCAAAGAGCAGATTGAGTGGCTCCATGACAGAGCCCAGAAGAAAAATCATGGGAACTAACAGCCAACACTGCATGGAACTTTTGCAATGAACTTCTTTTACACTGCTGAGACAACGTTAGGTGAGATTCTGATGCCAATCCCACAAAAGCCTCAGGAGTTAAAATATTTGAGTTTGTCAAAGCTGATGAATTTTCTCCAAGGAGTCTCAATCGTTGTGTGAAAACCATCCAATGCGTGGGCCTGACAAGGTGGCAAGACGCCATAATTTAGAAGGACAATCAAAGATTGAGGACGAATATTGAGAAGAAACCGGGTCATGAAGTTCTCACATGTTCTGGCGCGCCAAGCAGAGAAGCTTAGAGGTCACCTTATTCTGCAGAAATCGAGCAATCATCTCGATGGCCATTACAGTATTCGCTTTCTGCATCATCTCCTGAAATTCGGTTTTCCCCTCAGTATAACTGTCATAAATATCCAGCTCCATGTCTTGAGGCTTGGTTGCCCATGTGGACTTCTTTTCTGGGGTAAGCTCCAGCAACCCTTCATCATCTAATGATGCATCAAGCAACTGACACACAATTGAAAAGACCCATTCAACCACAACAACTCCAGGCTCATTCGCCTGCAGTCCATATATCGAGGAAAAGTTAAGCTCCGCGTCGATCGACTTCAGGATACTGCATGAAGGAAAAAAAACAACATAATTAACTTTCATATACAGAAGGAGTATTATCATCTCACGTATATACGTACAAGCAAGGAAAATAATTGCCAGCTCGGTAACTACAGAGACTACAAATTTTATATAAATTACTAATATAGTAATCGAAACATGAAGGTGTTCTGACTTCAAGCTCTTACCATGTCCCTGCTTTTAAAGGGTCAAGACTTTGTTTTGAAAAGCATTAATTACTCTTAAAAGTCAAAGCAAAAGATACCAGATGCAACATAAGAATCAAGAGCCTCACTTTTGAGAAGTCGGTGCATTCATTTGGGATTTAAGTGTGAAAGCATGTCTCTTAAGGAGCTCCATGTAAAGCCTATATGCAGCTGGCTGTGAATGTCGACTCGGAATAACCCTGCGGAGACACAAAATCATATGCATCACAACAATGCACCATAATGAAAGACAAAGTCAGAGAATTCACAGAAGGAACTCGGAAACTAGCGAATTCAAACTGCCAGTTGGCAATGCAATGCACTAAATATTATAATGACTTCAAGCATATTTACAGACATATACACAAAGAAGATGTTGAGTGAAACCCATGTCCAGTCAATGCTTGAAGAAAGAGCAGGGAGTATATCTGTTAATTAACTTAAATTTGCCCCTTCACGCCACCATGGACAAAACCTTTGGTGGTGGTGAGATGTCTCAGGCCTGAGCTTTGAGAAAATAATCCCAATATAATAACGGTGAAATAATAGAAATCATGGGTAGAAATCATTTACGATATTAATACTGACAGAAATATAATACTTGGAAGAAATATTTATATAACAGGAAATTAAAGGGTGAAATGAAGAATAAGCAAACAGTGAACAGTGTAGCCTTCAGGATTAATTAGATTGTGCGGTCTGAATTATTTTTAGAAATTAACCCCAATTGCCACTAAAAAAGAAAAAAAGAAAAAAGAAAAGCCAGTAATCTTCTTTTTTTCCTCCTTTTTTCCAATTTGCCATCAGGATTGGTAGTTGGAAGACCAAGTACACAGGCCATGGAAAAAAGGAAACGCTTTGGTCAATAAAAATTGACATGAAAAAGGGAAAAAAAAAAAAAAGAAAAAGAAAAGGGCAAACGATCAGCAATAAGAAGAAATTTGAAAGCATCGTCAACACAAGAAACAACCAAAGTTCCAAATCACAAGGACGAAAATATGGAAAATAACCCAAAAAGAAAATTGAAGAAACAAAACCTGGTGGAGAGGCAAGCGATGAGGAGCATGGGGGGAGCGATCTTCAAGACGAGCGCCTTGTCCAGAAGTTTCCACGCAATCGGGACATTGTTATCCCAACAAATGTAGGAGACGAGAAGCCTAGCGAGGTCCGGCGACGGGAGAACCACCCCCCCGGAGTTCAGACTGGAAGAGACCTGAATCGCCCACAACAAAGGGTCCGCGCCCTTTTGTTGGGCCATCTTTGTGAGCTCAAGTACCAGGTCCCAGAGGCCGACCTGCCCCGAGACCGCCATTAATTACTCACCCAGATCACGCTTGAACCCACGGAGAGAGTGATGATGGAACAAGCCGGTGCATGGAAGAAGAAGAAGAAGAAGACAGAGTTTGCAGAGTATGATGACAGAGCGGAGAGGGTTGGTATGGGTTTCCCCTTTTCTTCTTTTTTCTTACTGGTCCTGAATTTTGGATGCCATTTGTGATGATGGATATAGCTATTGCGATTGCTGAAAGTCAAAACCCAACAAAGGCTTCGGGCAGGAGGAGGATGAGCATTCAATTTAAAATTCTGTTCGATGCCTTTTCTTTTTCCTTTTTTTATTTTTTTTGAGATAAATGGGTACTTTAATATATTACATAATGTTTAGTTCGGTTCGCAATCTTTATTTTGTTCAATTTAATCTCAAATATATTAATTCTGTCAACTCATATTTAGTTGGTACCTCGATGTGCCAAAAAAGGGAAAAATTAATATTATTTACTCTCTTCTCTCTTTATTTATTTGAGATTTTTTACAAAAAAAAAAAAAAAAACTCATATCTTATATTCACCCCTATTTACATATAACAAATAAATAAAAAAAATAAACAATATTTTTCTTTTGGCACGGGATGCCAAGTACATATGAATAATGGAGTTAACGCAAGTATAAATAATTAGAGAATAGTTTGTTTTGAAAATAATGGAAATCTTATTTTTAGTAAATTTATATCGTTAAAAGATTTACATTAATTCGATCAGTTCGAACTAATACTTTTTATTTTTCAATGATTATTATGATTACCTATCTAAAAAAAAGAAAAGCTCATTATGATTAAAACTGTCTACCATGAAATCATAATTTTATATAAAGAAAAAAAAACAGACTGCATTATATGCTTAAAATTATTTATTATATTTGCGGTGTGATATTAAAAACCTAAATTTCAACGATAATTCTCCTATTCTGCCTAGACATCACGTCTCCGTCATCAGATCGCCTAAATTCAATGCACGTCGGCGAATCAAAAAAATAAAAATAAAAATAAAAGCCTAAACCCAAAGCACATTGGGAATAAAATAAGGCTTCCGAGAAATGTTATAATAATGCCACCAACCGCACCAAGTACTGTGATATTAGAGAGGGAACCCGGGGGTGAAATTGTAATGTTCTCTTTTCTATTTTTTATAATAATTTAAAGAGAAAACTCTGTCAATTGTGACTTATCACCGCACTCGCCCGCTTCGCTGTAATGCCAAGATTCCGCAATGGTGTGGACCCACCACCAAACTCCAGCATAGAAGTTGATCCCCTGCGCCAAAAGTCCAGATTACCCTTGCCTTTTCTATAGAATGTGAGGGTAAAATTGTCATTTAAAACTGGGAATATGTTTATTGGTTTAGCCCATAGTTGGTGGAGCTTGCTTCGATCCGGCCGCTACCATTTCCATGGGTTCCTTTTTTTGTTTTTTTTTCTTTTTTTGGGTTTATTTATTTTATTTTGAATAAAGTAAAGAATAATGTATATTTAGTGGTTAGGGGTAGGTAGAGGGTGTGACACAAGGTGTGGTACCATAAGAACATAATCATAATCTCAAAGTGATGATATAATATCATCACTTCTGAAATCATCTTAGCTTTAGTTTGTGGAAACCAACTGTGGGGTGTTTGAGAGTATTTCTATACTTCTTGTCAAAATCACCCGCATGCTCGTAATTAAGTTAGCGTACATTTGTTTACCATTTGAATGAGACGATTCCTCCCTCTAATTATTCCTATGCAACCTTAATGAAAGTTAATATATTATTCATCCTTCGTTGAGACTGGCTTTTAGAAAAAAACTTACGAATTGTATCAAGGTGATAAAATACCATTATTTCTGTATGTGATTATAGCTCTGCCTCACAGATATAATCCTTGAGTTTTGAATGATTTTGAGCAGAGTGTGGAATTTTCTGCCATAATACGAATGAGTTTTACTATACTGATGGAATTCATTCACCTTGTGTACGTTGTAATCATCTACTTATTGCCTGTACTTTAGGAAATAAATTTAATTTCAATAGTTAAAAGTAACTTATGTTTGATAGTGATTACGTACTTAGAAAGATTGTTCCTTTGCAGCCAAGAAATCATGGACCCACATTATGGATGTTGGGTATCATGCAATTAAAACCATTTTGACTAAATTTGGACACAGTGCAATCCTACTTCTTTATGTTTTCATTTATTGATCACTACTTCAATTTTAAAGCAGGCAAACGTGGTACTGTCTGATCTAACTATTGATATTGGAGAAGAAGAATGAGAGGAGGTGGGTAAATGGTCTAATGTTAAGAGTCATTTTCTTTATGTTGGGCTTTAAGTTGGTAGGATATAATTCTTTTTCTTTGCGGTAAGAAAATTCTCAGACAATCCATGGTGCAGTGAAATTAATTAGTGGAGTAGAGAGCCAATAAAAAAGCACCATCTGTACCCTATGGCTGGGAGAATGATTAGAATATTAGGCTCTGACTCTAACATGGTATTTGTTAATTTACATTAATGTAACCACCAAAGACAGGCAACCTAATGAGATAGTTGCATCCAAGTCAACTCTAGTAGATAGCTGAGGCACCTAATTTACCAAACTAAAGGAAATGTGTGTTGGAGTCTCCCTGTCCCCTTCCATTTTTATTTCATCAAAAAAAAAAATTAAAAAAAAAATTTATCCATGAATTTTGACTTTTTATCATCGCACCGAATGTCATAAATCGTAAAGTATTAGTATCAGTGACTCGACGAATACGAAAGCTAATGATAAATTTTAAGAGAAAAAAAAAAGAGTTGTGTGCTCAATTATAAAGACTGATCAATCCTAATGTTTATCCACCCCTGAGGTTTCCCAAAGGTATCTGATGACATTAATCAAACAACGATTCAAGGATGTAGTCAACCATTGTTAAGTATTGATTATAGTATCAATAGCACTAGCTGCTTTCTATCCTTGTCCTACCAAGGGCTAGTGAAATAAAGCAAACTCATTCACTGGATCTAACTACGTAAAACTTTTCATTAATTCAATTTGTTAGTCCAAAAATGAACTTTTCATTAATTCAATTTGTTAGTCCAAAAATGACATCGAACGCATTCTTGTACATCTCCATTGCCGAGGGCGCATCAAACTTCATATGTCTCTCATCCAAGGATTATAATGACGGGTCCCTAACTAATATTAGGGACATGCTCAGTGCACAATCCTTAAAAACGACGAGACTACTCTAAGGTATTGCAGTTGATTTGATTTTGATATTCTTTCTTTTTGACGTTGTGAGATTTAGACATATCTAGAAGTAGCATCGCTAAAAATAGGAGCCCTTTCTTCAAGGGATATCTTGTGAGAGAGAAACACCCATTATAGTTTGAATAATACTACTTATACATTTTTCATACAACCTTCACACCAAAAATAACTACATGATAGAATATGTGTGATTCTGTATTATTATTTAACCAAAACATCACTCAAAGAGAGCCACACATATTCTACCATATCACTTTTTTGGTATAAAGGTTGTGTGTATTACTCTTGTAATTTCGAGTTTGGCCCAAGACAAATAAGTACTTTTTTTTTTTCCGTGAATAAAATAGAATTTTCTTTATCTCGAAACATAGAATCAGCTACCAAGTTTACATACAAGTAAAAGCTTGAGAATAAAAGAAATAATTCCTAATTCTTTCAAGTTCAGTTTCCAATACAAATCGTCCAATGTTCGGTTTGGTTGTTTCTTTCAATTGGGTTGTAGTAAAAGCATCCAATATTTTCTTTTAAAGTCCCAGTGGTGGTTTCAAAACCCTCAAGAATAGAATATTTAGACTTTCCTTTTGAGCTATAGGGCACTTTGAACTTGGACCTAACCATCTATTCCACAACAGTGTCTAGCAAATATATATATTTCATGGGCAGTACTTCAGGTAATCATATATTAAGTTCCAAAAATGATCGCAGAGGAATGGTACTTGCTCCACATTTTCATTG
Organism: Santalum album; assembly: GCA_034195605.1. NCBI lineage: Eukaryota > Viridiplantae > Streptophyta > Magnoliopsida > Santalales > Santalaceae > Santalum > Santalum album. The sequence continues at coordinate 5,409,765 of CM067264.1, read as the reverse complement.
CAGTGCAGACCGACTTCTCTGCATCTTCTCTTTCCCCTCTCTTATCATAGCAAGCAGCAGATGCCAAGGAGACATTTAGATTGCTCAAGGAAAAAAGCAGCTCAGCATGTAACTTATAGAAGTTCCTTGAACAATTCACAGCTAAGGAGAATCGTGGCATAAACCCATCTGCCATAAATAGGATCTTAAGCTGTAGTCTGAAATAACAATTTGGTCCTAAATGGATCCATATCATGGTAATCTAGTAATTTGAACATCAAGGAGAAAATTTGTACTCGCACTAAGTACCATCCATAGTGTCAAACTAAGGTAGAATCACTACTCCAAACAGTGACTGCTTTATCTCCAATGATCCATGTAACATAACCTTGTAACCTTCTCTGTATGAATTCTTATACAAATGGTTGTATGAATACATTCATGTATACATCTAATATAAGGGCCTTTCTTGATCAAATTTCTGCTTCTAATCAAATCTTCAAGATAATGCTGGCTGGTTATGGAAAATGATCCAAGGTTCTTTTTACAGAAATACTCGAAAAGAAAGTTACCTGATTCTGGATTTATATTGATTAATCTTTGTTGAGTGTGATGTAGTTTAAATATTTTTCCTTTGAAAAGGAAATCGAGGCTGCACCCATGATTAAATTTTACTAGAAAATAAAAGAAATTAGTAATTACCAAGACAGTAAAAAAACACATCAATGAGACATGCATACCTTATTCTGTTGGAGTCTAGAAATTTACAAAGTTCGGCTGCACCTGCACCATAGCTGACCTATCACTGAAACTTAGATCACATAGTATTTAGATGGAGATCGTGCTAATAGAGAAGAATCATGTACGAAAGAATAGATAATTAAAAAAAAAAAAAAAAACAACAATAGCAGCATCCTGTTTTAACTTCTCAAGCTATTTAACAATTTTCTGGGACTAAGATAATCTAATGAGATGTTCAAGTCTTCACATGGATCAACAGCGAGCCTTCCCAAATGAATAAAGAAAACTAATCACCAAGAAATGACTGAATACCTGATCCACAATCACCTCTAATTTCATAGATCCACAATTTGCATATAATTCACTGAAATGCTTAAAAATGCACAATTTTAACATTTTCTTGTCATTAATCATTGTGTAAAAATCAGACCTTGCCCAAATACCAATTTTGACGCTCAATAAAATGGAATCATTCCCCCTTTATCTTCTCTCACTCAACCCACACTAACCAAAATTGCGAGCCAAAATAAAACACTCACCAGGCATGCTGTCGACGCGGTCGAGGCACCGGCGCATGAAATCGGTAATGATCTTGTAGGCTCGGCTGGTCCTCGGGCTTCCAGCAGGGTTCCGCAGCTTTATCTGTCCAAGTAGGGTTTTGAGCATTGAGCGAAAGGTACTCCTCGCCGAGCACGGCCCTTTACAACGCTGGGATTAGTGTTTGCACTGGGTGCAAGAGAGGATGGGGGGGGGGGAGAGAGAGAGGAGAGAAAGAGTGCGGCCCTTTACGACATCGCTTGGGCGACCACACCGTGCGCAATAGGGAGCCGCCCAAAAGTGAAGAGAGAAACCGGGGGAAATGGAGGCGCGCGTACATGACAGCAACATGTGGGAAGATTTTTACTTTTATATGTAGAAGAAGTAGAGGAGAATGGAGGGGAGCGGGTCAGGAGGGAGGATCCGGATTCACTCCAGAAGGGTGTAGAAAGTTGGGTTAATTTTTCTTTTTGAGAAATTGTGAGGAGTAGAGGGTGTTTTGGGAATATGTCTATTCTCATGAGATTGTGAATGAGTTAATACTAAGGGAGTGGGGAGAATGAAATTTACTGATTTCGTAGGAACTAGGAAGCTCAAAGAGTTAATCAAACGTGGTAATGAACCATTTCATCCCGAGTTATTTTTGCGTACCAGATTTTCTAGGGAGGCTAATTTCATCCCTTACGAAAATAGACTACTAACTTAGGTCAATAACTAGGTGTTTGAAGATTTAAATTTTCTTCCTTAATCACATGCTGTCTCTTCATAAGCACCAAACACATGCACAATCGAACACAGAACACAACTCAACCAACTAGGAGGGGAAACTATGCTTCTTCCATGTGTCAACCAACGAGTAGGATCATGCCTCTCGCACGACCTAACATATCTATCCATGGTCATTGCTCATTGTGTATTACAAGCTTCCACATTTGTTGGTAATGGAAGTACATCCCAGTAATTTGAGCTGCTAACTCCAATCCACAACGATCCTCCCTAGTCATTGAAGTTGGGCTAATCAAAGATTGGGGGTCCTCACTCACCCATGGGAATTGTAGAGACAAAATTGTGAGCTGCTTAGCTCAGTCCCTCCTACTACTAGGCTAACCCTGCATGGTTACACAATCCCCACCAGGCCAGGGGGCAAGCAGCACACACAGCATGAGGAAGAGGGCCAAGCTATCATGCTAAGAATTCAACTTAGCTTTAGCATTGCCTGTCCTCACACTGATTTGTGAGTTAGAACTAAAATTTAGAAATATTAGAGAAATAAGTAAAACACATCATGTAAGTAGTATGTGGCATGAATCCAAAGAAACCCTATATGGCTTTGCATGCATGCACAGATACTCATCATTTATCCCTCCACACCGCCCCTCCTTTTTTCCTCCCTTGAAAGAAAAAAAAGGGTAAAATGCAATTGAGTATAGATCATTAATCAACATATTTGGGTGAGTTTAAATTTGTATGGAAACTACAACCAAGAAAGCAAACATTGTCGTAATCATAACCATGGACAACGTCCACACATACATAACGCCAGAAGCTTAGATTGACAAAAAAAAATAAATAGCATGCGAAATGTATTCAACCATCAAACATCATACATAGTTGCAAGGGAACACGTCCCCAAATTACAAATATTTGAAATTTATTTTCAAATACAAAGGCTATTCACTACCAAAAGAAAACGTCACTCTGTTTCCGAGGACTATAAGTTGTCCTCCCCCCTTCCCCCTTCCTAAATTCTCTTTTCCTTTCCCTTTTATTTTTTTAAGCTTTTATTCTCTCATTGTCTTACATTAATGGCATCAGGGCCAAAACCAATCCATAGAACCCCCTTCAATCCAAATAAACATCCACGGTGTCATAACTATGTCAATGAAGTTCATATTGTTAGTGTGGAATTTCCTAACAATTTGTTCACTATGGACCTTGATACTAGTGCGACAAATACGGAAAAGGATGCCAAAATTGAGGATTATGAAGCTTTAAACTTGAGTTTAATGGTAGAAGAAAGCATTGAAATTGAACGAATGATTCTAAGCTTCATATTCCTAAAATAGGGAATGGCCGATAAACCATTCCCTGAATGGCATTTAGTGGGTTCACAGCTGTAGCTCTAAGCAAGTTCATACCATAAGCAAATTCTTAACACTTAAGTTTACATGGCCTAAAAAAAGAGAGGAAAAGGTGATTCCTGGCACAGCACGACTTCACCAACTCCAAAAGAAAAACGATTCAATTTAACGAAATGAAGATGAACTCAACCAATAAAAATAACGAACTGCCAATACTTCACGATAATGAATAGTTTATAAATCTTATTTTTTCACATCCATAAACAATCGAGATCTAAACCACAAATTGTGATCAAAGATATGCTGTCAAAATATTATCAATATACTAAAATTGAAGGAATGATTCTCAGCTGAGCTAATAGCATTAGTTTCGGGTTACCTAAGGATTCCTCGCCTCTGAACCAAGAAGATTGCCTGCGGTAGAGAACCTTAACCAATATATAGCACTACAAGAACAAATTACATTAAATGTAGGTGTGTATATAAATATTGCATCGAAATGAGTGAAAAATCACTTACACCTTAGAACAATTATATTAATCTGCTTTGGCTTCAACTCCTGAGTGGAAATAGACATTGCAGGTAGAGCACTAGTGCAGACCCTTGTGCTTTGTACCGAGGCTTCCAGTTTCTTCGGCTTTCAAGGTTATCATCATCTTCACAAAGGGGACAGATGAAAAACGACACATTGTTCCTCGGGAGCTCGAGCTCTTTATCAAACAGAGACCGCATTGGAACCTTGACATTGAATGTCGGATCAAAGAATCCGTCGAAAGCAGTGGGGGTCACCACATGGCGCCAAAGAGGACCTCCAACGCTGGCTTTTGGTAGGTGGAGGACGATCCAAAAGAGATGTTCTTGGAACGTGGGTTCATCCAGGGTGGGAGGGCTATCGAAAGGAGAATCCGTCGGGGACGTGGGGCGAGTAGGCGGGTACCCGAAAATAAAAATCTCCTCACTGCTCTAGAGAATCGAATACACACCTCACCACACTAGTTCACCATAATGAATCACCCACCTAACAGGTTTTTTGCTCCCTTAAATAGTAGAATTTTTTCTTAAACTACCCCCAAAAAAAGGTTTGATACACCTATCCCACATCTTCAAAACTTTCTCAAACTACTCTACCTTTTTGAAATTGCACTTCAAGAGTGTGATTTCTTTGGGGACAGGGCCTAACTAATGGAAATCGCACATAAGAAGTGTAATTTTAAAATCACACTTTATATTTGCAATTCTCTGGTCTGTTTAATTGACATTTTGACTGGCATTTCTTATACTTGCGATTTTAAACTTCGGCTTAAAACCGCACTCTAAAAGCGCAATTTAAAATCCACACTCCAAAAGTGCGATTTGAAACACTCCCACAATGCGATTTTATAACTGCACTTTTGGAGTGCGATTTTAAAACTGGTTTAAAAGGATTATAGTTTTAAAACCTGAAACTTCGGGGATTTTTAAAAGAAAAGGATTAAGTAACATTAATAACACTTGTGTATATTTAAATTTAACTATAAAATATGTAATTTGTACGACGGGGGAGAATAAGGTCAACACAATGTCCCCCTGCGTAAAACACCTACTCCCACTCACATGTCGTGTGTTGGTCTAGGGGATTGTTGCACCGCTTATAGTGGATCCTCGAGTGGGGCCACGTTAGATCCTGCATCTTCTTCGTCGCTATAGGGTAGGTAGTAGTGCTAAAGGTGTGGTGTCCCGTACTTCTAAGGATGCCAAGCAATCGTCACCAAGAGACCTAGAGAAGTTGGGGGTTCGGAGGGGGGGGGGGGGGGGGGAGGGGGGCAAGAGGGGGGATGGAGTGGAGACAAGTCAGCATACCTACTTACACCAACATTCTCTACGGCGTGCCATGGCAAAGACGACAGCTCAGGTGTCGTGTACGCTGGAGGTGTCACAACTAAAACACATTACGTAAGTAGTGTGTGGTACTCCAACAAAATGATCGATGTGATAACTAGATCCAGTGGCGCTGCTGTTCATCGTCTCCACGATTGCCGAAAGATCTCTGTAGCAGGCTTTGTTGTGGGAGGTGAGGGTCGTGGTGCAACCCGAGATTCCTATGCCAATTCCCTAACGGCACCAAACAAACAATCCCGCACCCTCATCATTTAGGGGCTTGGCTCCTCCTCCAGCGATAAATCATGGTAGTCATCCACGATAGTGGCCCATAGCACACAAATTTAAATTGAAAAGTTAGGGAGAGCACAGTTTACAAAGGGGATCCAGGGCTAAAATTTGTTACCATGATTTCAATGGCATGCGTGTTTCCTTGAAATACATGGCCCAAGTTCAAGGTTGGGTTATGCACTAACCGACGTGTGTGATGGAATGGTGCAATATGAAATAATCATCGTTGCTGCGCATACGCCTTTAAAGAGGCACCCCATCCTAAATGAACTCATCACTACAATCATAAAGATTAATGAAGCGCCCCCACTTAGCTGACCAGTTAACATGCCCCAACCTATGTAGGCTTAGGTGATAAAGCAACCTGCCCATATCCACATACAGTGCAACATGCTTGCCAAAACCCAAACTAGTGCAGGACGCGCTGGGGGAAATGCCACTAGATGATGTTGATACAGATCAATGGCACTTCTGTGTGCTATATATCCTAACTAGCCACACAGTAATCTAACAACAATGTCCTGTGGTGTAGGGCTCCCAATCAAAGTTATCCTCCACTATAATGTCAAACTGGAAGTGATACACGACAAGAACGTGGGTGGGTGTGCTCTCTAGCATAAATTGTAAATGTGCCCATTGGTACTTCGTTGAGGGGCCACCACTACTAATTGTAAATATGCGGCCATTAATGGGAAGGCCAAACAAGACCTCAACATCCTATAAGGTGACCATCACCTTCCTAATGGGCATGTGAAAAGTATGTATCTCCTCGTGGCACCTCTCCACCAAAGCAGTGATCAATGCGTGATTAAGCCTGATCCCACCTAATCGATATACACCATAAAACCCACAATGCTCAAACATCTATACAATGCAAAAACTCAGAGTCACCCCCACCTAAATATCATTATCCCCACATCTGACATCAAGTTGTCGGTCAATAGCACCAAACCAAACAGCTTCGGATCGATGCATAGGCTATAAGGCGAGGATAGATGGATCCAATACACCTAGAGCAATGTGTTTGGCCATTTGTGGCATTAAACATTAAATTCAACAATATGTACATTGAAAAAAATTAAATAACCCAATTCTACAGAATTGAACAAAGTAAACATAAGTCGACAAAATCTACATAACAATAAGAACCACCATTGAAACTAGATTTCCTTGTGCTATATTGGGCCTAATTTTACATGTTCACACTAGCCAATAAGAGCCACAAAATTAGAAAGTCTAATCTTTTATGCTCTAACTGTCCCAAGAAGGACAAAAATTGCTTCAACCTAATTTCAATTGTTCCCTAGGAAGAATAACAAAGACAAAATTATTACGCTTACTTTTAGATGTTTTCAACACCTAAGAACAACAACAAAAGTATTGGTATTAATTTATCATGCTCCTCAATGCAAGGAAAAACAACACAATTATTGGCCCTAATGTTTTTGGCTTCTAATACCCCAATAGTAACACCAAACGAGTATAAATATTATTATAAAAAATGCATATTTAGCATAGACATTATAATGGCAAAATATTACATACTTAATAACAAATCAAATAAAATATGAATGAGATTGAGATGCCCGACCTCTGAATCAGTGTGAAAAAAGACTGCTTCACGAAACTAAAAGGTGGCTAGTCGCAAGCATTTGGCCGTTGAAAAATCTAGGGGGACTGGGCTTTGGACACTGTAGATACAACTGGGACGAACTGCAGCATGGTGGAATGTAGTGGAATTGTACTTTCGAAAGTTGAGCTGCAGTAACAGCGAAGAAAAATGAATCGGAGAAGAAACGTGTTGCGGTTTAGAGCAGATCTAAAATCGCACTTGTGCTATTATAGATCCATGTGGCACACATACACGTGGCCGACATTAAAGAAAATCATATATATGAAATGTGATTTTAAAATCGCACTTCTTATGTATAATTCAATTAATCGGGCCCTGACACCGTGTCAGCGCTTGTCGGGCCTTGTTGCCAAAGAAATCACACTCTTGAAGTGTGATTTCAGAAATGTAAGATAGTTTGAGAAAGTTTTGAAAAAGTAGGGTAGGTTTATCAAACCCTTTTTTTGGGAAGATAGTTTAAGAAAAGATTCTAAATAGTAATATGATATTTTTAAAAATTTGAACCCTCAATAACATTAATTTCCATGTTGGTCCTTGAAGTTTTCTAATTTGGTGGGGTTTTTGCCTTAACTCTTTGAGTGCCGGAAATAATTCTTGAAATAATACAATTTTTTTTTCTCAAAGCAGGTGTACGGATTTGATTTTTCCCAATATAAGTGCGAGTCTCGTAAATTGCAAGACTCACCAAATGCAAAAAAATAATTAAAAGAAAATGGGGTTTGGGAAAAGATTTCCTCCTACTTCCTCTCTCTAATTCACGGTGCAATTTGTAACATTTTTTCACTAAATGTACTTTTGAAAAATTTAAACCGTATATATGGAAATAAGAATGAAAAACACATATGACAATCAATTTTCAAGTGAGTTAGAAATGCAAAACGTATTCATCCAAAGTAGGAAGAAGTTTGAGCTTAAAAACAGTCCTAAAATTTTCCCTATCTAGGATGAATAGGATTTACATTATCAAAAACACTTGAAAATTTATAGTTGTATGTGTTTTTGTATGTTTTTTCCATCTGTACGGTTCAAATTTGTTAAAAATGTACTGAACAAAAGAATAATATAATTTGTATCATAAATTTGTATGTTCGAGACACATGTAAATCCCTATCTTCAAAAGTGGGATACTTTTCTAATGAAAACTTGCAATTCTCTGCTACGAGTTTCCAATTGGGAGTTTCTACTGTGTGGCTTTAACATATAAATTTATGATGCAAATTGAATCATTCTTTTGTTTAATGCATTTTTAAAACATTTGAACCGTATAGATGGAAAGAACATGCCTATTAGTTTTTAAATGGTCTGAAAATGTAAAACGTACTCATCCAAAATAAGAAATAATTCAAGCTTAAAGACAATTCTAAAATTTTCCCTACTTAAGCTGAATAGGAATTACATTTTTAAATCACTTGAAAATAGATAAGCACGTATATTTTTTATTATTTTTTCCCTCTATACAATTCAAATTAAGAATGATTCAATTTGCCCCATAAATTTGTATGTTGAAACCACACAACGCAACTTGTTCTCTTCAAAATCTTGTAACTCTCACATGTACATATTGCAAGACTGAGATTGAAATTGAAATTAAGTCTCTCAATTTACTATTGTGAGACTCACGCTTATATTGGGATGGGAAAGATCATATTGGACGTGGCTCAATAAAATTACTTTCCATGTCATTAGTGCTTTAATTTCTTTAATTTGGCGATAAGTCAGGAATGAGCCATTCCCGAGCTCACTGACTTGCCAAAATAAATAATAATAAGAAAATAAAAAAATAATAATAAGAAGAAAACAATAAAAGAAATAAAATATAGAACGACATTTGCCCGACTTCTCCGCACTTTTCTCTTTTTGATTTTTCTTGAGCCATATACCTATAATTTTCAGAAAAGGAAACAAAACATCATATTCAAGAGAATTATCACAGCAGTGCATTTCTTTTCTAATGTAACTAAACCCTGCGGGGGGGATCACGAGCAGCGACTGAAGAGCTTTTGGACTATATATATTTTGGCAAAGTACTACATTTGAGTAAGTGGCACAACTCACAAAAATGAATCTAACTCGCAGCAGCATCTCTCAGCGTCTTTGCAGAGCTCCACAGGGTTTAAAGAAATGGAAGACTAGAAGTCCTCATCCAGCTTGAAAATATAATTCTCCCCACTCTCCTGGAGGCTTGACATGACTGATGCCTTCTGATAGTCACCCACTCTCCTCTCAAAGAAGTTTGCCTTTCCTCTGCTCAAGGGGACAACCAAAAGGGCAGCAGAGCAATTCAACAGTCAAAACATGAAAAGTCAAAGGATAGAACATATAATTTTCAAAAAGGACAAAAAAAAAAATCCATTTTTCTCCGAGGAGCCATCCTCCATTGGTGTCTAGTAGTAGCTTCACCTCCTTAATGGCCTAATATTCATTTATGAATTTGTGAAGCCATGAATTCGTCTGACTGGGCAATTTAGACCATTCATTGTGAAAAGGTAGAATGAGAAATTAGAAGTGGGAAAAAAATAATAAATGGCTAAAATTGTCCAAGTTCATGATCTTTTCAAAGTCAGATCATCTTTGTCCCTAATACTCGGGCCAAATATTGAAATGCATGAAAGATGTAATACTATAGAATGCTTTATAAACTAAAAGGATCATATTTAAATTGTAAAAGCCTATCATCGATACTCACTGCAAGGAAATAAACTCCATCCAGTCAAAGGGATTTTCCATGTTGTACTTCCTCTGGCCCCCTAACGCCACCTGAATTTACAAAATCTACAAGCAGCTCAAAGACCACCAATAATGCTTTTTATGACAAACATGAATTTTGATTTAAACCAAAGTGATGAAACATACCAGAAGACGATCAGCCACAAACTTTATGTATTGACTCATGAGCACAGAATTCATGCCAATCAAAGCACACGGGAGCGCATCACACACAAACTCGGTTTCTATTTCTACTGCTTCATGCACAATCTTATGAATTTTCTCCCAGTGCAGTTGCTTTTGTAACAACCTGCTAACGATATCGACAATTACGCTATTCAGAGAGTTTTTTTTTTTTAAGGACTAGTAATATACAATAAATTACCTATAAAGGAGGCAAGCAAAGTCACAGTGGAGGCCCTCATCTCTAGAAATGAGCTCATTTGAGAATGTCAAACCTGGCATCAGTCCCCTCTTTTTGAGCCAGAAAATCGCACAGAAGCTGTGAAGACAGCGATGAAATATTCAGAATTATACATCCACCCAAATTAAATGTATACATATGTAAAACCACAGGTTCTAAAGAGCATTACCTTCCTGAGAAAAATATTCCTTCAACACATGCAAAGGCAACAAGTCTCTCTGCAAAAGAAGTGGAACTGCCAAGGGAAGTGGCAAAACGAGTCATTAAAAGCAATGGTTCTCACAGATAAATATACAATTTTAAGCTTACCAAGAACTCAAAAGACAGAATTAAACTCATACTTGAAGTAACAATGCTCAAGCTATGATATTGATATCCAGTAATGGTTAAACACAGCCCTTGAGAGACTACTAAGTCAGGTCTACAAACTAGTCCTTAAAATTTAATAAGATTTTACTCCTTATTTCTCCCCAGAAGGACCAAACAAATGCACAATCGAACCACACAGCACAATCCAAGCAATTAGGACATAAAATTAACTCTATGCTTCTTCCATGTTACACTTATTACAATGATCATGTCTCTTGTACAACCCACCCACCAAATCTTGGCCACTGCTCATTATGTATCACAAAATTTTACCATTTCTTGATAACAGAGGGGCATCTCTGCTAGCTCCAGTCCCAAGCAACCCACCAGTTACTTATATCGCGAAAATCAAAGATTGATGGTCCTCACTCACCCGTGGGAATTGCAGAGACCTATTCTTGACCCCTCCTGCTACTAGGCAAACCCAGCAGGGTTAAATAATCTACACCGTACCAGGGGACCAAGGAGGGCACAGCTAGCAGACAAAGAATCCAACTTTGCATTATCACTGCCTATACTTAAAGAGTCAACTAACAATGGGAAATATCAGAGAAACTCATAAAACACATTATGCAAATAGTGTATATTAGATTCACTTTTATACATGCATATAGAGTACTAATTTGACTTAGAATTGTTTCCTATTGTTGACCAAGAAAGCAAATTCCCCATATTGTGGCATGAATCCAAAGAGAACTCAATTCCAGCATGCAGGCTGATACTCATGTGCATTCATACATATTTAAGGTGGTTGTAATCACATCATGGACATTGTGCATGCATACATTTTTCAAAGATGCATCACTGAGGATAAGGAGTCCTCTCAAAAACCTAAAAAGACAAAAACCAAAACAAAAATAGTCTGTGGAAACATATTCAACCGTTAGGCATCATGCATAATTGCTAGTGGCATGATAAAGATGAGCCCAAAATGACACATGTGCGAGCTGGCACACACACAGATATATCAGTTGCTAAGCTAAAACACTTGCACACCAGCTATGAACTCAGATATGGTCACTGTTTCACCTATCAAAGCACAAAAGGAAAAGATCACTGACTGTTTATTATCAATACAGAAAACAGAGAAACATTCACTCCAATACCTAATTCATTTCAGAGAATTAATTTTTAAACAAAAATACCTGTTAATCCAATCTAAAGCCCATTTGGCCTTCCGAGCAACACAAGGAATGTCTTCAATGGCATTGAACAACCTATGTTTCTCCTTTGAATCCTTGATATATGTCTCTAGTAATAAGCTGTACATCTCTGAGAGTAGGTAGTAGAGCCACAATCAGGTGGCTTGAACATGCTTTAGACACTAAGAAACCATAAATATAACACACAAAGCTCTACCAGAATGAACATTCTCCATTGCAATTTGGAATCCATAAAATGCCCGAGCCTAAAAAGAATGATAACCTTGCTGTTAGCAAGTCAACTTCTTATCAGAGGTTCAACTAAAAACTACAGCTTCATTACACTTACTCTATAATGAAGCAGTTAATAAGATTTTCTTTTTCCCTAATCAGTAAAAGCAGTTAATAAGATACTAACTACAAATTGTTTCTCCCACAGTATATCCACAATAACCACACATGAACTAGTGATAAATAGTGAAAAAAAGCCAATGTTGGGTGCCCTAACTCCACAAAGTATAAACTTAATGAATAAAAAGTAGTAAACATTATAGTGAGACTACATCTTATCTAGATGCATACACTTGTATAACCAAAATGTTTGGAAACAAAAAATGGCCAAGGAACTCACCTCTGGAATTTGAACATCATTTAAAAATCTTGCAGCCAAATTTTCCAAGACAATACCATCAGATGCAGCAAAAAATGCCAGCACATGACTTATAAAGTGTTTCTCAGAATCTATTAGAGTTTCCCACTGTCGCACATCCTGAGAGAGATCAACCTCCTCAGCTGCAAGCCCATGAAAAACATTAAGAATAGATCATGGGAAGATAACTTTGTCAAGCATATCAATTAAGAAAGTATAAATGTCGAAGGTTGCTAAAAATCTGCCAGAGATTGACTGTTGCACATGCTTGGAAAGATAAACCGCCTAAGCACTTATCCCATAAAAATATTAACAAAAAATTGTGAAAAAATAGTAGTAGGTGTACATTATAACAATAAGCATTACTGCCATCAAAGCACCATGAGAATCAGCATCTTCACTTCCACCAAGACAACCATCAAATCCTTGAAACACAGACATCAGCAATTATTATATATAACCAAGCAATCATGAACATAACATACTAACAATAAAAATTTTCGATCTCCTCTTTTCGCCAGAAATAATTAAGGATCTTAGGGATACAATAGTCTAGCAGATCTGTTTGTTAAAACTAAACAAGCCTAACTTTGCTCTGTTAAAGTAATGGATAAAGTCATCACAGTATCTTTCTCAATCCAAGTGACCCAACTTGGCTGTCCACATCACTGAAAACTGAAGAATGAGCGAAACAGCCACATTGTGGCGCCAAGTGTGATTGGAGAGCTTGTCTAGACATAAGCCAAATCAAAACTCAAGAAATATATTCGCAGCATATGATGTTTTGTGCGGCCCTACCAATTCCTCTGCCTGTTGGTATTCAATAAACCTTGTTCAACGCATTCAGCGAAGGGCTTCAAATACATGCATCTTACTATTGCTTCTCCTAACGTTGTAAACTGCATGTACTCGTGCTTAGCAACCCCTTGGTCTCATATTAATGTGACTTTTCTCTTTACTGTACGGGGGAAGAAAACGTGCATCTCACTACTGCTTTTGATAAAAAGGCAAAACAGAAAAAGGGAAAAAATATTTTATATAATTTTTGGGCTCCATAAAGGAAAGGAAGTTGATGGCTGTATTCTAACAGACTCAGAAGAAAATTTTTTCTAAAATTAAAAATAAAAAATGAAACGACTAATATACAGAGTATAATAACGAATGAAAAGTCACATTTCAATTCACAGAATTTGAAAAAAAAATACAAAATTTAACAGGATACAACTAAAATGTTTTTGAAAATGTGAAGTCGACGAAAAAGAATCAACTTATCAACAAGGATGACTGTCCACCATTACAGAATAAGAAATTAGAAGAAGCAACAGATGGGAAAACTTCCCAATTTGAGAAACCAAAATTGAACCCACCTCAACACATAAAAACCCAAAGTCGAACGCATAGCCAGTAACAATACTTCCGAAATTTGGACAAAAACCCCCCAAGAAATTAACAGCAAATAAATTTTAAAAAAAAACATAAAAAGTTCAAATGGTAGAAATTTTACCGGTCCAGAAACTTGCTTCGGCCTTCTTGTACATCTCCCAGAGTTGGGCGTATCTGATAGGGAACATACAGAATTTCCGGGACTGTTCCATTAGGATTGGCTCTTGCACTTCTTCTCTGTCTTGCTCCTCTTCTAATCCGTTTCTCAGAGAAGCCATTTCTCCGCGTCTCTCCGTCTCCGTCTCGTCTCTCACAGATATCGCGACACGCTTTTGTGCCCAATAGAGAAAAACCCTACCAAAACCCCACGAAGCCTAGCGGGTTAAACCGTCAGTAACGAATCGCAGAGCGAGAGAGAGAAAGAAGGGGAAGCGGGGTGGTTTCGATTTTGTTTCCTTGTGGTGGGGACTGAAACGGGTAGTTCGACACGAGACGAATCAGTCATACGACGTCGTCTTGGAGGTTTTCAACGTCGGTTTTATATTGAGGTCCGTGGATAATCGTCATCCGATGATTCATTATCGGTTTAGGTTTCGGTTCAAAACACTAATAAATGCATTTATTTTAAAAACAATTGCAAATATAAAATAATAATAATAATATATGTATATTTTTGGCCCCAGAATAATGACATCAAAATATTTGTGCTAGCCTTTTGAGGGAGTTTTTACCAAATAAAAATAAAGAATTACACATAATTTATCACTATAATTACTTTTGATATGAAGGGTTTTGTGGTATTTTACGTTTGCTTCATGGACCTCATAACAAAATATGTGAAATAATGAAAACCTTTTTATTTTTATTCTATCTTTTTTTTTTTTTGTGTGAATGAAGAATAATGTATATTCGAACTTAATTCTAAGAATATTGTTTATACTCATAGTAATATACTCGCACAGTAAAAAGGTCAGATTCAATTAATTTTAAACCTAGTGGCACTTAATTCTAACATTTATAAGATGTTAATCTTGTCCAGTTAATTATTGCTTAATCTGCTGGTACATGTATAATAAAGTTTCGATGATGAATCATAAAATGTAGGGTCTAAATTGTTGCTCTTGGTAGAAATAGAGCCTATCATCGAAGAAAACATGTGAATGCAATTCCTCTAAAATTTTTAAAAATATATACAACGTAAAATTACTCTTAAGGCTGATACTTGCATTCTATACTTGTATATTTTAACTGGATAAATTAAGAGGAAAAATGAAACTTATTAATTTGTGGGTAATTAAATATTTCGGAGAATTATTGTCTTGAGATAGAACAGCGCATTGTATGCAAATTTGTCAGTTACTTATTGTTTTCCCTTCATTGAAAATCATACTATCTAATTCTTTGAGAATTTTAGGGTGGGTCCGATCAAATTCAGGAAGATGTTTCCCGAAGTTTGCAAGCATTTTAATATATATCGAGTTGAAAAATACTGACCACTCATCTTCGCCTTTTCCGTCCAATTCCTCTCTCTCTCTCTCTCTCTCTCTGTCTCTCTCTATAGGTGTGCATCTCTCGCTGTGTCTGCGGGATTCAATCTGTTTGTGTTTGAACTCTATTGCCAATACCCAGTTGGAGAGAAGGAATGTCGGGGCCTCAGTGCTGCGAGAATCCACCAACCCTCAACCCAAGCTGCGGAGGAGGCCATGTGGATGAACTTGGAGGCGTCAAGTCTTATTTCAGTGGCTCCCCTGACTCCAAGCTTGCTATTGTCCTCGTTTCTGACGTTTATGGTACTTACCCACCTCATCTTACTTTTCTTCTCCTTTGTTTTGTTTCCTCTGGTTAACAAGATTTCTAGTCCTTTTTGTATACTGGTGTGTGCTGAGTGTGTCTTGTGCGGGTTTTGTTTATGATTTCATCTGTGCATGTATATGCTCTTGGGTTCATAAAACCCTGGTGGATTTTGTTAGTTGAACGGTATTACGGACACAAAAGATTATAAAAGTCTTATGTATCAAAAATTTATCAGACCATAAATTGTAGTTTACTAAAATATCATGTGCTTAGAATTATTGTTGTTAGTTAGGGTTTGGCGAACTTCATTGATCTTTCCAATTTTATTGCTTAACTGATGGTCTCGGCTTTGGTTTTGCCTTCTGCTCTGCACACCAACGCCCCTTTTTTTGGTTGCCCAAAGAGGCTAAGAAAAGAGAATAATTATGCTTTTCCGGCTTGAACATTTCTTTGGTTCAGAACTGACATTTGGGACCTCAGGACACCGAACTTGCAGACAACATTTAATAAATTATTTATTCTAGTTTCTGTTGGCTTTTCTTTTCTATGTGTATTTTTCATTATAGAAATTTGTTGTTTGGAGATCTAATTAGTAGCTAGTTGCGGATTCGCTCCCTCCCCCACAATTTTTCGGAATAAATTGTACGAGTTTAAGGGTTTATCTGTATGCTACTAATGAAGTGAATTATTTTCTAAATTCTAACTGAATTACCCTTCAAATTAAATTGACTACATTTCTCTCCTGGAGCCATAAAGCAAGAAAAAAAATGCATGCCCTACAGCTAGTATTGCCAAAAAAAAAAAGTGTATAACCAGATCTAGTATTGCCTGAAGGGGCATGCAAGTAATGTCTACTCCTACTGCTTCTCTACTTTATTCTTCAACAATGCCATTGTTATTGTTATTTTCATTTTCTAATTTGCATATATGGCTTGGTTGTGCAGGATTTGAAGCTCCTAACTTGAGGTATGCCTCATTCTCTACATCATCTGTTCAGTTGATTGATTATTTTATTATAACAATTTGCATTTAATCTCTATCTTAATATGTTTGCTGGGAAGGAAAAACTAAGAAGGGAGCCTCCTTTCTTTGCTAGAGTTGATTTATAGTCGTCCACCGGACACGGCTTTCCCTTGCTTGTTAATGTTAATAATAATAATGATAATAACCAGTTGACTTGTCCAGTTAGCAAATCATTGTTGCTGGGCAAAGTCAATGCTGGCGTCATGCATACAGGGAGTGATGCCCGCTGAATGTATTATTATGAGTTAGATTGTTTCGCAATGTTTTGTTTACATTCGCAAATATTTACTGAAGTGCATTGTGTTTGTTTGTACATGCCCCTTCAACAGTGAGGGAAGTGTGAGCTTGCACGAGGGAGAGGGATTTCATTCCTTTAGGCAGCAAATTTCTAGTTTTTGATTACAATTTTCATATTATTTGCATAGCTTCTTTTCACATTGGTTACACCTTTTTCCAACCCTTTCAATGCGATAATTTGCTGGGTCTGTTCCTAAGATTTTTCTGTAGTCTGAGGTAATTATATGCTCTAGAGAGTAAAAATCTCTTGTTCCAGATTGTTTCATCTGAAAACAATGGTATATTATTGTTAACATTTATCTATGCACTGAGTAACCTATCAGGTTGCGTACATGTCTGAAACTAATAGCCATTGATTCTTATGTTAGGAAGCTAGCAGACAGAATTGCAGCCGCTGGGTTCTATGTTGTGGTTCCAGATTTCTCTGTGTGGTGATCCTCTTAATCCAAGTAATGCTGAGAGGCCTATTCAAGTCTGGTTAAAGGATCATGGACCAGGTAGGTTCTAACTGAATGAACATGCATCGAACTTGCTATTAGTTTTTTCAAATAACTATAATTCAATACTTGGGTTCAGTTCGTGACTTCCTTGGCACATGATCTTCTTTATATAACTATTTTTAAAGAATTAGTTGTCCTGTGGTCATGAGTTATGATGTGTACTTGTGGCATCTTTTCACTTTCCTAAAGGATAAAGCATCTGAAGATGCTAAACCACTTCTAGAAGCTATAAGAAATAAGGGTGTGACCTCAATTGGAGCTGCTGGTCTTTGTTGGGGTGGTAAGTTTCTCGGCAACCTTCTCATATTTAGATGATTTCATGCTGAGCATTTCAACTCAGTTTCAATATAGTATTATGACATTTGAATTTTGAATTTTTCCAGCTAAAGTAGTGGTGGAGCTAGCAAAGGCGGTTTGTATCCAAGCTGCTGTGCTGTTACACCCCTCATTTGTTACTGTGGATGACATTCAAGGCATGGCTTTCTTAACCATTCCATAATGTTCCAGTATAAAATTTTCTAGCAAAATTTATTTATTCAATGTATGAATAAAATTTCTGCTAGCTGTCATTTTCACTGATGATGTGAACTATTATTTTCTATGAGTTACTCCCAAATGCTTCTTCTGTTGTTTTGGCCTTTGGGGTGTGTACAGGGCCTTGTCTTTAAGCATGGATGTATTGTAATTGCTTCTCACGTTATTTATTAATTATGGAATTGACTCTCAGATGTTAAGGCTCCCATTGCTGTCTTGGGTGCTGAGATCGACAAGATGTCTCCGCCTGAGCTCTTGGAAAAATTTGACAAGGTCTTAAAAGCTAAACCTGAGGTAGGCTCTCACAACCACGCAGTCATATAGCCGATTCATACTTTCAGCTGAATGTATTTGCATTGCTTTTTATGTTCCTTTGCAAGAAAACAAAATGACTAAAACATTAGCACCAGACAACACAGAATATTTTTTTTCAAGGGTTCTTTTTAATGCACATGACATGCATAAAGAACTTGTGCTCATTTTATAAACTGGTTCTTTATTTTGCTTAATTCCCTTGACATTAATTCCATTTACTTCATCATTGTTCTCCAGAACTTTACTAGTTCATTTTTATGAAATGAAGAATAAAAGTTAAAGCAGATAGAGGTTAGCTTTAGTTGCTTTTATAACATACACCACTAGTTATGCTGGGCCTGCCAATCGTATGCGTAGTGGCAGTAAAGTTAGCAATACGATCCCGATAAGACGAATTGTGTTTTAGAAATCTGCTGAGTTCAAATTGACAATTAAAAACCACTCATCGGATGATAGCTTATAATATAGACTTGCAATTTGATTGGGTATCTTGTGTTTTTAATGACTTCGAGAGAAGTGTTTTCTTCTGCGATTTTATCTTTTAAATGCTTTGGCTTTTTTAGATGTTTTGTGTTTCTGCAAAGAAACTGAGGAATGAGTGGTGGTGGTTTTCAGGTGGATAGCATTGTGAAGGTATTTCCCGGAGTCGCGCATGGCTGGACCATGTTAGGTACAGCACCGAGGATCAAGTGGCTGTTGGACGTGCGGAAGAGGCCCATCGCGACATGTTGGAATGGTTTGTTAAACACCTTAAATAAGAACAGAAACTAAACCCGAGATGTGTAATAAGACAGGGAGGTGGGAGGCGTATGGACCTCCTTGCTAAATTTCATGTGTAGTGGTGGCAAATAAATATTTGTACTGGACTGGGTTTGCTTGAAATACCTACCTGGAAGGTTTGAAAGAAGTTAAAAATCACCTTATGCTAGCATGCATGGACATGGGTAAAGCTCATATATTAAGGTATGGTATCCATTACAAGAACTTTTACAGGGTTCTCATACTCCCAGAAAATTGCATGTCAGGTTCATGTTTGTTTCTAACATGGCTCACCAGTTGACATGGTGATGGAGGCACCTCACTGTAGAAGTTCTTCTCAAGTTGAATGTGTAAGCCGCCTTCTTGTCATGCTCTTAGCTTATAATTTAGTATGTGAAAAATGTAATGATAACATGATCAGAAGTGGGGAGAACATGTGAATGTGACTATAAGATTGATAAAAACTCACAAGAAATGATGATTGGCTCCATCGTTTTGCAATACCAGTGAATTCGCACATCCTCTATGTTTATTAGTCCTACAAGAAAGAAATATATTTTTTTGTGACTGTTATATCTATTTGATAGCAAGGAGGCATTCATAGATGGGGCAGTTATCTTGGAAAGTGATCGCGCGATGAAATTTATATGGTTTTTATATGGTTTTTTGTCATTTATTTGATCAAAATATTCTTGAGAAAGGACTCGATGAATTTGAGGGAAATTTTTTTGAAAGACCCCTGTGGTTAAGGTTAATTTTAAGAGATTTTAAATTTTATTCATTATGTTTCTTGTATTCTCATTGTGTTTATAATAGATCTCTTATATTCATTTGTTATCCAATTTTGTTAAGTGGGGTTATATTTAAAAGTTTTTTAAAATAAATTATTAAAAGAAATAATAAAAATTTGAAAAATAATTTTAAGAAAAATGGGAAAAACATAAGAGAAAATGAATAAGAAAGCCGGATAATCACAATCGCCGGTCATCTTCTCCGGCGAGTTCCAGCCAAATAAACTCTAACTCCGTCCTTGTCAACCCCTCGGACCTCATTTCATCCACCTTGCCCTCCTGGAACGCATGCAAGATCGAAGAGTATCACTTCCCCAATTACTAGAGTTGGATGGCAAAGAGTTAGAGGCGAATGGAGGATAGAGATCTATTAAAAATCAAATAAAAATATAAGGAATGTAATGAATAAAATTTAAATTATAAAATTTTTTAAAATTTTTATAATTAATAAAAAATTTTAAATTTTTACCTTAAATTTTATAATATAAATTTTTCGATACAAGTAAAATTTTTCTAAAATATCATTAGGGTCCCTGATATTACCAAAATTTAATTTAACACGTGCTATATGTACGGGCACCTGAATTTTTCTATTTTTTGCCCGACCAACCAATAGCATCGTTCCCTCCTCCCTCTCCTCTCTTTCTCCTTTCTCGCACTCTCGTGTCGATGTCGGCTAAGAAAAAGAAAAAAAAAAAAAAAAAACCGAAAGGGTAAGAATGGAACAATGAAAAATTTGGACTCCGATGCTTGGTTGTCGCTGATCCACCCACGCGTCCCACCGTTTCCACGCGCATTTGGTGCGAGTGGGGTCAACTCTATGTTGCGGTTGACAGGTGGCTAAAGGAAAGGGCCCCACGTTGGTGTTCCTCGGTTCTCTGGTGATAAGCGCGTGCGTTTTGGCTCCTTTGAAGCTGACTTCCATTTCGGTCCCTCTCTTTAATTTATTATCAGAATTACGCCGCCATTTTATTTATGGGCTTCGTGAATTTACCTGGCACAATGCAAATTAACTTTGTCATTGTCAATTTTTATATTTAAACTTTATAAGCTGAATTAACATAAAAAGAAAAAAGGTGAAATGCTAATTTTCGTCTAATTTTATTGTACATTAAGTCCTCGTTTACCGTGATTAACTATTTAAAATGATTATTAATTTAAATTACTTGATTATTCGTAATATAAATTAATAATACTCAATATATTATAAAATTATATAAAAATTGACCTAATATATTGCTCTTCCATATCTATTCGGTTCATAAGGTTTAAATTCAGAAAATAAACATCAAAGAGTTGAGACAATAAATAACTTATCTATTTTATCGCTGTACAAACACTTTACCCTTTCTTTATTTACCATAATCTATAAAAATTAAAATTTTTAAAAGAAAACCTGATTTCAAGTGTTGATTTCTTTCTTAAATAGAAATTGGTACTTATTTTTGTTTGTTATTCAGTAATCTGTAGATTTGAGAAATAGATATAGATTTTCAACGATACATAAGCATGCATGCAGTAGGAGAGATAAACGAGATGTGGGTTGTCATGATTCTTTTTCTACATTAGTGGGATTTTACGTGTCAACTTGACCTTTCAAGCAAAAAACATCATTTGTATCACATTAAAATGCAATGATGACTTATATTAACGCCATAAGAAAGGGAGCATGTCCTATAATTAATTATAATATAGACTAATGATTATGATTCACTGTGTCGCATCATGCATTATCTAGTTTTAGGACGGGAGATTCTTTCATTAGAGGAGGCATGCATGTGGAGCACATGCCACCGATGGAACCCCATTGACCCAACTCAAACTATATTTAAATTTAAATAGACATAAAAACCCCTTTCTGGTTCCCTTTTTTTAATTGATATTGCAAGAAAATAATAATAAAATAAAACATGGGTTCCCACTGTGACAACCCACATAACTTCACTAAACTCCACAAGCTAAGGCCACTTGATTATTGGGAGGAGAATTAGGCCAAATAACACTTTAATTCGATTATAGTAATGATAAAGAATTTCGACCATGCAAAATCTATCCAAATAAAGCATTATAGCTGTCAATGACTTCAGCTACAGCAATTGACCAAAGGTAAAATCAAATTAGATGTGACTTTTTCACACGTTAATATCATTATTTTGTGTTTAACTAAAAACATGTCTACGCTAATTTTATTGGAAGTCTCTAATATTTTGAGAAGTTTATTTGAGAAAAATTAACAAGTATAAGAGTTGGATCAGATGTCTAGCATATTTTCATTTACAGATTGTGACCATCCATCAACGGATTTCTAATTTTTATGGTAAACAATCAAGAGATTTAAACCCGTTATTTTCATTTTAAATATTTACGCTCAATGATTTAACGAAATGGTGTAAAAATTAGGACATTCTTCTTTTTTTTTTTCTTTTTATGACTATTCAATCTGCACGATTAAAATTTGTTGAAGAAATCATAAACAACCTCATTACTATAAAAATTCAATACCCTACACTTCCTTACTTCCGTGTTTAGTGAGCATCAAATCAAACTCCAACTTCATAATTTATGTTTCATGCAACCGATCAAGGTTTTTACAATTTGCTCAGTCAATTTAATGTGATATGGTAAGTAATTTTTCATAACACGTCATCTTAAAATGAACCTTTTATACTTATTTTTAAAATTTTAATCTTACAGATTAAATGAGTGGGTAAAATGAAGGATCTCATGTTAATTTTCATATAATTTTATCATTATATAAGATTTAGTTTATATTACAAACAATCCAAAAATCTAAATATTTAGTTTATATAAAGAGTAGCATCTTCTTTAAATGTTTAGGCTCAATGATCGAAAGACTTGTACATATATATATATATAAAATAAAATGATATCCTATTTTTTTATAATTAATTAATTCATATAATTAAAATTTACGGAATAAATTCTAAAACAATCTTTTTTAAGATGATGCGGTATATAAAGGGGGGAGACACTTTTCTCGTTTACTAATACGGGGATAAAAAAATAAAAAGGAAAAAAACCGAAAGTAGAGCCGCCATATTTATAAAATTTTCGTCAAAATCCAGTGGCAAAATGGTCTTTTCACGAGCAATGATTACTTAATTTTCCCCATTTTAACGACCACCATTTCAATATTAACAAATCATATACTTCCTTTTCCATCTCTCTCTCTCTCTCATTGCTCTCTGTTCTCCAAAGCTTACAGCTTGCAGAAGCACGCCATTGGCGATTTCGATCCAAGCATTTCCTTTTCATGCTCTACTTTTTTTCAGCCAGTCCGTCCCTTTTGAATCAGGAGCTTGCAGAAAAAGACCCTTTTGATGCGCTAGACTGGAGAAGGGATTTTCGCCATCTCAGATTCTTACGGAAATTTGGGTTTTTGCAAGTTGAATTCGGTGGAACTGAATTAGGGATTTGACCATCGTCGCCATTTGGGTTCCCTTCTGATTCTTATTCGTTTTTATCGAAGTGGGGGAGATTAGGGGCTTTGATTCCACCACGCGTTTTCTTCGGGCTCCGTCCTCTGAGCTTCACTTTTGCTTTTTCTTTCTTACTTCGGAATCAGAGCTAGGGCTTTCAATCTGAAAGCTTTTTGGTCTGTTGGGTTTGTTTCATTCCGATCTCCCGGTTGTAGAACGCTGTTCGTGTTCTCTTGAGGCTTGCGAGAGGGTTGTTGATGCTTTGTGTTGAAGATGCAACCTGATCAGCGAAGAAAGGTATATATGTTTGGCTCTGAGGATGTGTGTGCATAGAATTTAATTTCTTTTTTTTTTTTTCATGCTGATCGCAACTTCACCCCTCTCTCTCTCTCTTCCCGACACACACACAGACACACCCATTTTCTGGCATTCCTTTATGTAATGGAAGTTTTGTTCTGTTGCAGGTATAATCTATGTTAATGGATGGGACTCATTACATTGTCATGTCCGTGTCTCAGCATCTCTCTGCCATATGACTCTGTGTCTTATTGTGATTATTGTCCTTACTTGATTCCGTTTTTATGCTGCTATTGCAAAAAATTTCGCCTGAATGTAGCTATTTGATTTCATTCCCATGTTGTCCTAGGAACTGAGACTGTTATCAGTTACACTGCCATAATTTAACTCTACACTGAACAGATTTGCCTGGGAAAATGGAATATGTTTTGGCTTAACATAAACATTTGAGTGGTTTCTGTTGCATGTTTGTGTCCATGGAAAGTATATTTTCCGGTTCTATAATCTTGATTTTACTTCTTAGTTTGAACAGTCATGAATTTCAACATTTTTGAGATACAGATTTGGCAGCTTTGATTTATAAGGCCGTGAATGAATTTTTTACTATTTTTGCGTAAAATGGGATTGTAAGGTAAGGCCATTACCTTAGGTAATTTGATAAAATATTATATTTCAATGGTTTTTATGCAGGGATCTGTGGAAGTAGACTTTTTCACCGAGTATGGTGAGGGAAACAGGTACAAGATAGAGGAGGTCATTGGTAAAGGGAGCTATGGTGTTGTTTGCTCTGCATATGACACCCATACTGGAGAAAAGGTTGCAATCAAGAAGATTAATGATATATTTGAACATGTTTCTGATGCCACACGCATTCTCCGTGAGATTAAACTTCTAAGACTCCTACGACACCCAGACGTTGTGGAAATCAAGCACATCTTGTTGCCTCCATCAAGAAGAGAATTTAAAGATATATATGTTGTTTTTGAGCTCATGGAATCTGATCTGCATCAGGTTATTAAAGCAAATGATGACTTGACGCCAGAACATTATCAGTTTTTCCTATATCAGCTTCTCCGGGGCTTGAAATACATACACACAGGTTCTATTGCTACGATTCTCCTTATCAGTTTCTTTTTGATCCCAAATAAGTTTGAATATCATAATTCTGGTTTTCATATCCTTTTTAATGGTCCTGCAGCAAATGTTTTCCACAGAGATCTAAAGCCCAAAAATATATTGGCAAATGCCGACTGCAAACTCAAGATCTGTGACTTTGGCCTTGCTAGAGTTGCCTTTAATGATACTCCTACTGCTATCTTTTGGACTGTAAGTTTTTCCTTAAGTCTACCATGGTCTATTTTCTTCCTCTCCCTCCCTTCTCATCCAAACTAGAATAAGAGAAGAAGAAAAAAGAGTTTCAGTTGTTTTTCTTGGGCAAAGAAGATGTTCTATTATCAATTTTTCAAGAATGCATGATTTTATTCAATGCATTTACAGGATTATGTGGCAACAAGATGGTACAGAGCTCCTGAGTTGTGTGGGTCTTTCTTCTCAAAGGTACATAATTTATATCAATGAAACTCTTTGAGTAGAAGTGGCGATTTTGTTCACGCATTTTTATTATTCTCGTTTTGCTTGAATAGATACTATGGTGATTTGGTTTTTAACAGCCTTAACCGTACTAGTTTGGGATCAGCTCATGGAACAAAACACAAAAATTACATTGGATATGGATTTTCCTATGCTTTAATTCCTATCTAGGGCAACTTCCTCATCTACTTCTTTTAAACTAATGCCCTTTCCTGCAACTTGCATCCAAACTTTTAAAGGTCTAACCCTAACGTTAGTTTCCTCTCCCAAATCGATCATGTTATTCTTCCCAACCAGAGTGCTCATAGTTTTCCCTGGCTTGTTGCTAAACTCTCTTAGATGAAATATATTATCTCATCTTGAATTCATAGGGAAAGACGAAAAAGACACTGAATGAGCTAGTCACTTGTAACCTATGAAAAGTTTACCAATATTTTAGCACACATGATGGTCATATGTATTTTTTAAATAGTACTCTATTGTTTTCAGTATACACCAGCAATCGATATATGGAGCATCGGCTGTATATTTGCAGAACTTCTGACTGGGAAACCTCTTTTTCCTGGGAAGAATGTTGTCCACCAATTAGATTTGATGACTGAGTTGTTGGGAACGCCTTCGGCTGAAGCCATTGCTCGGGTCTGTTTTCCTCCCTTACATTTTCTTAGTATTTATGTGGATAGTCTTTCAGTCACCATTCTTAGGTTGCATGTCCCCGTTTAAGTAATAATTCTGTTCGCTGAGGAATTAGCCTTAACGTACAGGTACGTAATGAGAAGGCTCGGAGATATTTAAGCAGTATGCGCAAGAAAAGACCTATTCCTTTATCCCAAAAGTTGCCAAATGCAGATCCCTTAGCGCTTCGTTTGTTGGAAAGAATGCTAGCATTTGAGCCCAAAGATCGACCTTCTGCTGAAGAGGTACCAAGAGCTGCTGCTTTATCTTGTTGCTGTCTGTGGTTGGTCTAATGGCATTTTTTTTGTGGGATATGTATCCAGGCACTTGCAGATCCTTATTTTAAGGGTCTGGCCAAGGTTGAAAGAGAACCTTCTGCTCAACCAGTTACAAAGATGGAATTTGAATTTGAGAGGCGAAGGATAACAAAGGAAGATGTGCGGGAGCTTATATATAGGGAGATTCTTGAGTACCATCCAAAGATGTTGAAAGAATTCTTGGACGGAACTGAGCCAACAGGGTTTTATGTACCCAAGGTACTGTTTTCTAAGACTTAATGCTGTGACTCGAGTTCGTGGCAGCATATTGCTACATCCAACAGCTTCCTATGATTTTTTTATTTAATTAATTATTTTTTTGCCAAAAATCTTCATTATTTTTATTCATAATCATCAAGAATATCTTAAAGTTACATAGATGTCATGTAAATTTCTATGTGCAGCGCTGTTGACCATTTCAAGAAGCAATTTGCATACCTTGAGGAGCATTATGCGAAAGGTTCAACAGGAACTCCGCTTGACAGGCAGCATGCATCCTTGCCTAGGTATCCAGATGGACATGCGACCGTTGACTTTCTCCTTTTGGGAAAAATGTTGCTGGTTTTTTAATTTCTAGGTTGTTCAAGTTTCTAATGAAATATTTATGCAGGGCATGTGTATCATACTCGGAGAACTCAACACATAACTCGGCAGAGGTTCCAGACAATCTGTCCAAGTGTTCCATCAAGGAAACAGAGAAGTCACATGCAGACCGGAATTGCGGTGTTGGGATCCCCATGACAAGGCTCCCACTCCAAGTTCCTCAAGGTATCCATAGTTGGATTTTGTTTTTGTGATCCATTTTCCAAACAGTTGTTTTTAGTAGGTTATGCCGCCCTTTTTATAGAGAACGAATGGAATAGCCATTCCATGTGAATAGAACTGGAAAGAATAACTATTCCCACTGGGCATAAGTGGAATGGGTTTATTCTTGACTTGGTCGGAATATTGCCTGAATAGGAATAATATCTATCTCGAGCTCTATGTTGAGCCAGACAAACTAATAGCTATTCCATATGAGTAGACCCAGAATGCACCCGGAATGCAGTAGTTATCTCCATTCAACAAACATGACATAAATGCTTCCATCTCTTTCTCTCTTTCTCATGTGTGCATGCACCTGTGGTTGTGCTTTTGTATGTGCGCGGATTAGGAACTCCCAGGGTGTTGACTTTGTCTTTCGTTTTTTCTTTTTCTTGATTCCCTTGCACATGTCGACTTTGCTTATGCATTGGCAACTTCTTATTTTCGTTTGTAGCAGGTGTGGCGAGGCCAGGCAAAGTTGTTGGTTCAGTGATGCGTTACAACAATTGCGGGGCAGCGGCCGCGGCAGAGACTCTTGAACAGCGAAGAATGGTCAGGAATCCAGCTGTTCCAACTCATTATAATACTTCCAACCCTTCATATCCAAGAAGAAATGCAGGCGGTAAAAACGGGAGAGAAGATGAAGCGGTTGAGGGAGGATCCAATGGACTGCAGCCAAAGCCTCAGTACATGGCAAGGAAAGTGGCTGCTGCTGCTCAAGGTGGATCTGGAACACAGTGGTACTAAAACTATTTCCATGAATTGGGGCTGCAGCACTCGTCGACTGGGCTTGACTTTCTATTTTGGGATAAGCTTCTCGAAGGTTTGCTTCATTAGCTGCATTCCATCGCTCAGTCATCTTCTTTTGTAAGCTTATCTGTCGCAAGACGTGGGAAAAGATCGATCCGCGGAGAACTGAGAATTCGCTGCAACCATTTACGTAGAATGGAGGATGCCCCAGTTCCCTTTGGCAATGAAGATTCGCTGTTCGTGGATGGCGAGCTGGGTTGCGATTCGTTTGGCTTGATTGAAGTTCTCGAACTTAAACCAAGCAGATGGGGTATGGAAATTTGTATATCTAATCTAATTAATATTTTTTGCAGTAGCTGAACCGGAATAAGGGATGGAGATTCTCATCAAATGTTTGATCTTTCTGCTACAAATGAACAGACTATAATTATCATTTGTCATCCATCGTGTTCTTTATTCTTGTCTTATTCAATCTACGACTTAGCATTCCTTTGCTTTGTAATTTTTTTTTCCCATTTTAATATTTATTCCGCTCCTTTAATGTGGGAAGTGGCTGATCCATCCTCCCTCTCTATGCTGCTAAAATAATGTTGTTTTAATAATGTTGTTTTAATTTAAAAAAAAAATGTACGGTTGTATTGATTTAAGCTCCAGGGTGCATGCAAAAACTTTGGGATTAAAATTTATTTTAGGGAAGAAATGTTTGTCCCATGTCATAATTAGTAAATTATCCCTAATGCTAACCTTTCATTCATGAGGTTTAAATATTTAATATTTATAATAATTTAAATATCTTAGTAGCTTGTAGTATATATGAGATATAAAATTAATGGAAAACTGAGTATTTAGTGGCAATGTGAGTCTTGATATGAAAATTCTAATCATATAAATTGAAAGAATATGAAAAAAAGAAATGAGAACCCATGAATTTTTATATAATTCGTGTTAATGCATGCTATTTTTTAAACATTAAAAAACCTAAACTAAATTAAATTGATCAAATTTACTCAAGTATTTCACTATTTAAATGAAATGCATATGCTAACATGAATTGTATAAAAATTGACGAGGTCTTCATTTTTTTTTTCCTATGCTCTTTTAATTCATACTGGTTGGAATTCCTAAATTGGGATCCATATAAGCTCCTTAGGAGTAGCAATGTGCCTAACTTAAACACATTGCTATTATTATTTCCCTTTGTCTTAAAATTAAATTGTACGAAAATTAACTTTAAAAAAAATACAAGACTAAAAATTTCTTAGATTCTTTATCGATAAAAGAGGCACATGCATGTCATTTGAATCCATTTTTAAAAATTCTAACCTATATGGATTGAAAAACATTGAAAAGATATGAGAATCGATAATTTCTATGTAATTTGTTCTAGCATAAAAATTCAATACAATTATAATCATTCAAATTTTTCTATATTTCACCATTAAAATGAGGCATCTATATATCATAAAATTAGATGAAAGAATTATTATAATCCTTGTATTTTTCACAAATTCTTTAATCCGTATGCTTAGAATCATTAAAAATGGATCCAAATAATGCGTATTTCTAAAAAATTTAAGAAATTTATTACATCCGTTTCGAGGTGACGTGTAATTTTCTTTCTAGAAGGACGATTTATGCGTCGCAATGGACCGATGCGTAGAAGATGGAGAAACCCTTTACCCAACAAGGAAATAAGGTGATGCATAGAAGATCTAGAAACTACGGGGCCGCAGCAGCCACTGACAAACCCTACCCTCAATCAACTCCAGCAGCGGAGGCTAGGTGCAAATTGACGGCAACTCGTTCTAAATGCGCCACAGAATCGATCTTCGTTCATTTCGGTGAGCATAATCTATCAAGCCCAAGCTCCGAGCTTACGCCTTGCCTTCGGTTGCCCTTTGATGTTGCGTTGCGACTCTACATATTCAAAAACTGCACAGTTCTGTCGCGTTTCAGTTGATTAAAGGTTTACCTTTGGGTTTTTCCTTTCTCGTATTGGGGTTCTTGGAAGCATTGCTTTGAAGTTGAGATCTTTCATGAACTAACAGTAATTCTCTTTTGTTTCATTACTGGGTTTTGATCTGTTTCTGAAATAGAGAATTTAGGGTTTTAGCATTGTTTCGAACTAACGGAATCCATTGGAAGAGCTTCTGCAAAAAAGGTGATAAAATTTTAAAAAATCTAGTACTCAACTTTTCATTCATCATCCATGCTTTTTAGAAGGGTTTGCACCTCTCTGCTGTACTCAGACCTCCATCTACTTAGCTTCCATAGGAAATTCTCTAGCCCCTTTGCGTTCACGAATTCGGGAACTAGCTTTGCTACCCATAATTTGTTCAAAATAAGATTCCAAGACCCAGATCCTCGACCCATCGATTAATTTCTTCATACCACCAAATGGGTGATGCCCAAAGACCTCGTGTTGTTCCCATACCCCCTATCGAATCAGCTGATAAGGTTGAAGTGTTTAGGGCACTTGAAGCTTCATTAGGACATTCATTCAGTTCACAGCCCTTAGCCCCATCTCCTAATCCGTTAATCATTGTCATAAGTGGACCTAGCGGGGTTGGGAAAGACGCTGTCATTAATAGATTGAGGGAAGTCCGACAGGGTATTCACTTTGTTGTAACAGCTACAAGCCGGGGAAAGCGACCTGGGGAAGTGGATGGGAAGGATTATTACTTTGTTTCGAAAGAGGATTTTCTTGCAATGGTAGCCAAGGACGAGCTTTTGGAGTATTCTCTTGTTTATGGAGATTACAAGGGGGTCCCGAAGCAGCAAATCCGTGAGTACATGGCAAAGGGATGTGATGTAGTTTTGAGGGTAGACATACAAGGGGCATGCAAAATTGAAATCCATTTTTGGGAATTCTGCAGTTTTCGTTTTCCTCGTTGCGGAGAGCGAAGAAGAACTTGTGGAACGGTTGATTGATCGGAAGACAGAGACCATTGAAAACCTTCTTGTAAGGATTAAGACAGCTCGTGAGGAGGTGAAGCATCTTAAGCAATTCGACTACGTAGTTGTGAATGCAAAAGGGAAGCTGGATTGCGCTGCTCAGTTACTGGTATCTATTATTGATGCAGAGAAAGCAAAAGTTCGGCAGAGAGCTGCTGTTGTATAATCTTTGAGGAACTTCTTTTCGTCCTTAAAGTAAGTACTGTACTTTATGAGTATGTTCTGTTAACTTGATCATAAATGGAAGGCTGTAAACTATTTTAAAACATTGCCAAAATTATTTTTTAAATATCAGAATGTACATTATAATGATGTAATCCAAAGTCATATTTGCAAAATTTTGTATCCATGTAGATTTAATTTAAGTATACAGTAGATGGATTGCGTATTGATACAGTGTGATATGCTCTTTCATGGCTGACAAAAAGGTCGCCTTTATACAGGTGAAAAGAGTTGATGATTCCTGAATCATAGACTTTTATTTTTATCTTCCACTATAGCCATCATTAGTGTCCCTCTCGTTTTGAAGAGCATTGTTATCTGTTGTATTTTGACTTAAGATTACTTTTTACTAAAGGCATTTTAATGGTTTTATTATTATTTTTTTTTGGAGAGAAGGAAGGGGGGGTAGGTATTAATATTTTGATACTAAAGTCTTAAGCAATGCGTAGTTGATTAGATCTGCATTACTTGGGGTGCATTGTTGACTACATTTTGGTGTAAGGTCTGTCAGTAGAGTATTTTGATTTGGGAAGTGGTTGAATAAGTTAGTTCAAAATATGTTTTAGGTGTCGATTTTGGTTATTTTAATAATTTTAAAACTTCTTCTGCTAGTCATGTTTGTAGTTAATTGGTAATTTATATTACTCACCAAGATTTGCTGATTCATTTCTTTGACCATATTCACTTCTGTAACTTGATATTTATTGCTTGCTCAGCGGGGAGCCAAAGGGCGGTTCATTTCATTCGTAATGGGGGATCCTCCTAAGTTTTCTCCATCAAATACTTGTGCCTTTGGCTCTCCTAGTCTTAGTTTGTTGTTTTTAGTCTATTGCCGTTAATAGCCCTCAAGTTCAAGTTTTTTTTTTGTTCCCCCCCTTTTGCTAGGCCTCTCAAGTTTGTCTTTGTATTGAGAAAATTGGTGTTTATTAATAATCAATATTATTCTTTGGTCTGTGTTTTCCCCATTCTTCGGGTGTTCGTCGGCATGTTTAGCCACGGTCATTGTTGAGGTTTGTTGGCATTCTCCGCGCTGCGAATTGATTTTGCTTAATGTGTGTATATATGTAGTGACTCAAAATGTTCTTTCTCGCAGGGGCTGATAACTGGGAAGGACACTGATCAAGTTTGGTAATTTCAGTCCCCAATAACTCATCATGGACTTGCAGGCTTATGTGTGTTGATTGCTTTAAGGCCTCATGAATTCACTCCTAAAAGGGTATTTGCCTTGGCATATCAATTTTTCTGGGACATCAATTTCAGGGGTGCAATACTGACATGCAAGACACAAGCGGACCGTACACTTCTTTGCAACCCTCTTTGAGCTCCAAACTGAGGAAATACGAGCACAGGACGTGTAGCGCGAGTGCTTTCTTTGGTTTGATTAATGAGAGGCTTATTAAACTATCTGTATCGATGAAACTAAGACCAAAATGGGTGGCTTTATGGCTGCACTATGCAGGAGACATTTTTACCCAAATTATACGGAATTTTTTTCTTAACTTACTCTACTTTGAAAAGTTATTGATAAACACGTCTTATTTTTTCAGAGTTTTCTTAAAATATCCTGACCCTTTTAAATTTGAGGTCTCAAATCTCGAGTTCTAGTTTGTTTGTTTTTTTCAGTCACTGTTGACACACTTGCGAGCGTCGACACATGTGCCACTGTGTGCTTTATTAAACTCGTCATTTCAAAACTTGAGTTTGATAGTAGATCCCATACTCATGGTTTAGATATCCTTTTGAACTCTCCTTTTGCCGTTCTCCCTTATTTATACTTACTTCCCTGTAAAATAACTTTTATATTTAATTATATATATTTGAAAAGGAGAAAAGAATGAAAAAAAAAAAATCAAACGCTTTGTAAGGAAGAAAGGAAGCAAGTTTCTTTCTTAAAAAGTTAATTTTCATTGTCTCATTGAAAAAAGTCAGTTTTTAATAACTTCTTTTATATTTTCTGAAATACAATCAGAATTTTCTTTTCTCGTGATATATTTTAAAATTTTATCAATTAATGTATCTATGAAAATCGTACTTTTATTTAACGATAATATACTTTGGCAACGAATAATATATTTTGGATAAGAAGTATCATGTGATGTTATATTGACTCTCTGTCTGTCTGTGCATCCATCTACTCTTAACCTGTTGCACTCCACAAGGATTTTTATTGTTTTTCAGACACTTTCATTTACAAAATGAAATGCTATAATGTTTATTAATATTAAATAAATAACGTGTTTGGAAGTGCACGTCGGTTTCTTTTAAGCCTGTGGTGAGAGATTTGGAGGGACAATAAAATTACAACCGTACACTCAAAGGGAGACTTTGACTTTACTCAAGAAATTATCAGAGCAACCCCCATTTTCCCCCACGCCACATCCAAACCAAGTCAATAACATAATTCAGTCTCAATAAGCAACAAAGAGGAGGGGAAAAAAAAAAGTCTTAAATAATTTGGAATTAGTGGCCATTCGATGCTTCTTTTTTTTTTTTTTAATTTATTTTTTATTGTTTTCTTCTCTTTCTTTCTACATTTTCTGCGTGTTTTAATAATTTCTAGAGGAAAAAAAAAGAAAAAAAATACACAGCGCATAGACGCGTGACGTGTGTCCTTGGCTTCTTTTCTTTTCTTTCTTTTTTTTTTTTACTAAAGATAATGCTGCTAAGCAACAGAAAAACTAGGTAGTGGGGGCCACCTGAAGTAGGATAAAGCCATAAAGTCATTAATGAATCACAAAATCCGCTTTTAAAGGAGTTCCAGGCTGGCAATAGATTCCACCGTTTACTTCTTGAGTAGACTCCAAAGAAACAATCAAGACATGAAGAGGAGCAGTCCGACGATTGCTTTGTCCTCAAGGCGCCAAATGCAATTTAAATTTGACTATCAGATAATTGCGTGTGTACAGATTTTGAAAGTATATACGATAATCATCAAACAATCAAATGAAAAGTATATCTTTTATTTTAAATATAGGCGAGTCCGATAATAAAATGAGCTGTGACGGTGATCACGATTCGTTCATGAATGCCCCTAAACCTTCGATCACAAGGTGAAAAAAGGGAGGGAAAGAGGGTAAGAGTTTTTCCAATTGAAACTTTCAGACACAGGAAGACAAAAGAAACAGCAAGGAGAAGACTTGCTGCACAAGCAAGAGGAGGAGAAACTTATTTAAGAAGCCAACTTAGGGGATAAACAAACACAATATTAGCAGATAGAGAAATAGAAGCGTTACTCTTTCAAGCACCTCCACACCATAAACGTGCTCCCCACGCCCATCTTCCCCCGTTCTATATTCACCATCACCACCACCGCCGCCGCCGTCTCTTGTCTCAATCCATCAACAAAAAAAAGAAAAAAAAAGAAAAAAAAAATTGAACTTGGAACCTCCACCCTCTTCCAACAGCCTCTAATCTCTCACTTGCCAGAAATCAAAATCCTCCTGATCGACTAGATTCAACCATGGAGTCTGGGAAGTCCAAGGAGAGCGCAGGGGGGAGCGTCCATTTACAGATAGCCGAGCTTAGGAAGCTCAGTGAGACCTACAGCCCGAGTGCCACCATTTTCGAACCGCAGAGCACCATGGAGAAGAGAGACAGCAGCAACACGATATCCCCGTCTCCTACAAGGCCGCCGCCTGTCCAAGTGCCCGAGAGGAGCCTCACTCTCTTCGCCCTCCGGCTCGCGGTTCTTGAGAAAGCCGCCACCGGTCTGGGGACTCTCGGCTTCATCTGGGCCACAGTTGTTCTTCTTGGGGGCTTCGCCATCACTCTCGACAAAACTGACTTTTGGTTCATCACTGTGATCCTCCTCATTGAAGGGACTAGAATATTCAGCAGGAGCCATGAGCTTAAGTGGCAGCACCAAGCGACGTGGTCAATCACCGATGCCGGAATCAACAGTTTTCGTGCGCTGAGAGCCAGCCCGCATTTCCTCGTTCGGACTGTGAGGGCGATTTTCCGACCGGTTTTTGTGGCGAAGAAGCAAGGTCAACACGGGAGAGAAATCACGGGGAATGCTAGGAATGGAGAGGAAAGCCTGAGAAGGTGGGATCAGCAAAGGACGCGGACTCGGACTCAGGTGAATTCGGACTGTTCCTCTGTTACCCTACGATCAGTGGATCTTCATGTCGAGGAACATCAGCAAGCTCCTGTACTGGCTTCAGCTCGCCTCTGCAACGGCATGTGTGGTTCTCTCCTTAATGAAGCTCATTAGGCACAATTATGGGGAAATAGAGAAAGGAGACACTGACAGGAGGAACCGGAAATCGGCGCTGAATATTTTCTACGCATTGGCGCTGGCGGAAGCCTTGTTGTTTCTCCTGGAGAAGGCTTACTGGGAGTGGAACGTCATCTACTGTAAGCTGTTGGAGGAGGTGAATAAAGAGTGTGAGTTGGGGCCATCAGGTATGATTTCCATAAGGAGATTCTTTTACGACTCCTTCTCGAGATGTGTGAACGGAAGCATTTTCGATGGACTGAGCATGGATATGGTCTCATTTGCCATGGATCTTCTGGCTTCGAATTCCTCCGATGAGCAGCTCATCGGAGTTCGAATTCTAAGGCAATTCTCTGTGAGTGAGCAGTTTTCGGATGACACCCTTCAGAAAATTGGCATATCGTTATCGGTTATAGAGAGACTAGTTGAGATGCTGAACTGGAAAGACCCACAGGAAGAGGAGATCAGGCAATCGGCCGCAGAAATATTGTCAAGACTAGCTGGGAAAAAGCAGAACTCGCTTCGAGTTGCTGGAATTCCCGGGGCAATGGAATCGATCTCATCACTGCTCCACACCAGCAGGAACACTGGCAGCGCAACCGATGAAATAATCGAGAAGAGACTGATCTTTGATCATGAGAACTATGGGTTCTATACATTCAACCATTTGGGACTCACTATCTTGAAGAAACTTGCCCGCGACCATGACAACTGTGGGAAGATTGGAAATACAAGAGGCCTCTTACCCAAAATTATAGATTTCACGCACGTCGAAGAGAAGCTGTTGAATGACGAGCACGTCACGCCCTCCCAGATTCTGACGGTCAAGCGATCCTTGCAAGTAGTAAAGATGCTCGCGAGCACAACAGGCACTACTGGGAAACTTCTACGGAAAGAGATCAGCGAGATAGTTTTCACAGTTAGCAACATCAGGGACATCTTGCGACATGGAGAGAGACATCCGATGCTGCAGAAACTGGGCATAGAAATTTTAACTAGTCTGGCATTGGAGGAAGAGGCAACAGAGAGGATTGGGGCCACAGGTGGAGCTCTCAAGGAGCTGTTCAACATATTCTTCAAACAAGGGATGCCGGAGAGTGGAAATCATGTGAGAATAGCTGCCGGAGAAGCCCTGGCTATGTTGGTACTGGAAAGCGAGGGTAATTGCCATCGTACTCTGAAACTGAAGGTGACCGAGAAGCTCATAGGAGCATTGGAAGTTCCCTTGCTTCGTGTTAATGCAGCAAGAATTTTAAGGAATTTGTGCATTTACAGTGGCACGAATTGCTTTGATCAATTGAAAGTGATCACTGTGGCTGCACCAACGGTAAGTTTCAGTCCCACACTCACCCACCTTCCTCCAACACATTGTTTCATAGTTAAGAGTGATGGTAATTAAACAAAGGAAACTAAATCTCATATCTACAGGTCCTAAAGACAATCATGTCAGAGGAGAACAAGCTGCAGGAAGTAATGATTGGGCTAGCAGCAGAAGTTTTAAAATTCACTTCTTCACACGAATCAAGAATCATGTTCGAGAAAGCTGGAATTACCGAGGCCGAATTGGCAACTGCATTAGTGAAAATTCTGAAGAAGTACAAGCATCCCCCAATGAAGATTCCGAGAATAAGGAGGTTTGCAATAGAGTTGGCAATTTGGATGATGAAAGATAAACACAAAAATGTCCAAGTTTTTAAGGATTTGGGAATGGAACCAGAACTGGAGGGAGTCATGGAGACCATAGGAGAGCTTGAAAGCTTCAATATCTTCTCCGGTACAGTTGGAATGAGCCGGCACAGCACAACTATGCATTCACTGGTTGAGACCGCATTGAAGTTGCTGGGAGGCGAGTAAAATACAGGGACCAGCTGCGAATTAAAAATCAGTAATCCAAGGGAACACGGATGCGTTAGTTAAATAATCTTGTAAATATGCATGCATACACAGCATTGAATTGTGCAAATCATTTGTTTATTGAATTTCCTATCTACTAACAGTCTCATTGATACGTGTGTTATTTGTTATTGTTATTACAATGACTTCTATAAATTTTCTGGAGATAAGGTATGTCTGTCAAAGTACTTTCTACAATTGTTACCTTGGATGCTAATACAACATCAGGCACGTACTGGTGAAGCATGTTCTTCAGCTGGACAGTCTTGCATTTATCTCACACAGTAATAAGTATGAGAAATGAACAAGCAAAGATCGAAAAAGTAAAATGCATAGGTTTCCCATTTTACTAGGATGTTGGTTTTAGCTAGAATACAAGGCACCTATGCACCATGAAAAGCACACGTCCAACCCAGATGAGACGCTCCAGATTATGATTGAAGGTACAGGCCACTGAGAGGTTGCTTGCCACATTTCTATGAACAATATCAAAAAGAAAGGACAGTGCCCAATCTGACATGTCGAACATTTTGTATTCATGGCAGAAGATATCAAACAGGTCAAATGATAATAAGTGCAGTTCAAGTGGAGGAAGAAATGTGTAAAGAATCATATAATTCAGTTGATCTGCTCACTTTGGATTGTGTTGTGATAGATGAAAACAAAATTCAAGGATCTGTCAAAGTTTTGCCCAACCTTTGTAATGGTAGCAGATAGTGTAGTTTTCTCATGATCAGCATGTCCAATGGCCCCAAAACACCAAAATGGGGATTGATTGAGTACTCTATGCTGTTCCAATCATTAAGGTTGAACTCATAGGTAGCTAAAGAACAACACGTTAAAGGCTAAAATATAGATGTAAATTCAAAAGAGATGATCTTTGGCTTCCTACAATCTGATACCATGAGCCAATTAATAATGAAATTCAATAACATAGGCAAATAAATAACCTAGCTATTCATAAAAGCAACGCCTCTATAGATCATTGAACCTTTTTAAATAAAATTCCAACCATCAAACTATTATATATATTTGCACAATAAATAAATGCCTGAGCTTCCCCAGAAAAGAGGAAGTTAAGAGATTCCATGAACATCCAAAAGGTTAAAATCATCAATGGAGATATATATATATATATATGTACCTACGGTTGAATGGGGCCATGGATCTCTACAGGAAGAAGCGTAGTCGGAGGTTTCGGCGCTCCCGTTGCCGAGTCCAAGCGATCTTAGCCTTCTCATCGCAGTGGAAGCCATTGAATTGAAGAGCCCTGAGACTATGACGAATCATTTTCCCGCCATTCATATATTATGTAGTTCAGATAAAATCAGATCGTTCATTTTCTAGCTAAAATAAGAGTTTTGATTTAGAAACGAATGATTGTAATTAAATTTTGTAATACAGTAACATGCATCAGAAGGGGTTTTGTCATGCGGACTAATGTCGTACTCAACCCACCTCTCACATTTGGGGTGGACCCATCATTATACATCTGGGGTTGTCGGTACCCAATACAGTACACGATATTTTCAATAAATAAATACAATCATAATTGATAAATTCATAAGTTTAATTCTTACCATATGCACGCGAATCAAACCCTCTAAAGTCTATCAAAATTGACTCTGCATAATCACTGGTTATTGCAATTACGATAGTTATGAAATATCATCACATCTCTCCTGACCACTAGCGAATCTACTTACGAGGTCGCTTTGTATAATTATTGGATATTGCAAAAACCAAAATTATGAAAAACCGAACGTATACAATAACATGATGAATATTTTCAACAAATACCACAAAAGACTCGTATAGCAATCTAACAAACTAAAAATTTCGACACATTTTTAGCAGCGAGTTCATTAAACACTAACCTAAGCACATTCACAAACATCTTCTTCCCCTTTGCTTTCACAGCACGACCATCCTCCACATTTTCTTTGTTACAGAACAATAAAAAAAATATAAGATGTTCCAATGTACAAAATCATCTTCATTTCACCGGTTGCTTCGAAAGAAGTTGCGATCCCACCGTCGCCATAAACTGTCTGTGCCATGGCTTGGTGGATTCTTTACAACCGTTACAGTGGCTCTGGTTCCACAGGATATGTCATTATCTGATGAACTCTCGATGTCCACTGACCTCTCAGTGCTTCCAGTGTTGCTAGGGTTAGAAGTTCCTGCGGTTTTTGATTCAGTGGGCAATGGAGCAGTGTTGGGTTTCGGTCTTGCTGATGATGCACTTGCATCAGGAGATGGGTCTTGACTTGCAAAGTTGTAGCTGTTAACAATAGATGAACTGGATGTCGGTTCTCTCTTCCGAGGCATGCAATCCTCAGCAGTTGAAGGAACACAAGGGTCGTCTTTGAGTGAAATCTCCAGAGAATTATCACCAATGGTTGATGGGTTTTCTTCTACACAAGGGTTCCTCACCTCCAAGTCCTTCAATGACTCGATTACTGCTTCCATGAGCATCTGTAATGATTTTGCAAGATACAAATGAATAAGAAGAAAGAAGTCTCGTCTATGCAATTTGAATTTTGATGGAAAGGATTAAAGTAATCACCCTTTCTTCTTCTTCTGCGTTACATGGGGATCCTGTCAAATCATCCAGAGCATATTCCACATATTGATCGTCATCTGCTGCCGTAGGAACCTGAGGACCGTATGGATGACCATTCGATAGTTCAAAGCTGATCATATTGGAGGATGACGAAAAAGAATCTGTTCCAGCTTCCTTTGCCTGCAGTAAATGGTATGGGTCAGTTCTTGTTTCTTCTGTTTCTATATTCACCTTATTAGATATTATAAAAGGTGCAAGCGGTTAAAAGATTGTAATACAGATAAGAGGTGACTATGTTGTCACTCACACAATTAACAAAAAATTCTGTGAATGTGAATATGAACCAATTTGTTATTGGCCGTCGAGGCTAAGAATTCGTTCAGGCTCACCCAGCCTAGGCATCAACCATCCATGTGGTATTGAGAGTGAGTGCGCTGACTTGATGGCCAGTGTCCCAAAATTTAAGCTAGAAAGCTTCCAAGTGTCAACTATTGAGGAGTACAATTGGGCTCAGTTTACCATACATCTCTTAGGACTCATTTAGATGGTAGGAACGGAAATGGGAAAGGGAATGGAAATACTGATGCCCATTCCATTGTTTGATAACATAGAAGGCAATGGAATGGTCATTCTCTTGCCGTGGCCATGCATCCCCAACCCCATCCCCATTCCCATTCTAATCCAGTCTCAGAAAGAAAGAACAAATCTTGGAGTTTGATATAAACTAAAAATAAACAAGGGCAAGAAGACACCTTCACTTCTTCAGGTAGTTTATCTTCAGATGGGCAAGCAGAAGGAACCTGTCCAAACACCAAGCACAGAATAAACAAAAGTGTGTACGTGTGAGTAACATACATACATACATACATATATATATATATATATATATATATATATATATATACATACATACATACATATATATATATATATACATACATACATACATATATATATATATACATACATACATACATACATATATATATATATATATATATATATATATATCCTTTGGCTTTCGTTTTTCACCTTACTGTGTGCTTTTTCCTGTTAGTTTGTTTGTTCTTATTCTTTTTCTTTCTCTTTTTTTTTCTTTTTTTTTTTTGGGGGGGGGGGGGGGGGGGGGGGGGGGGGGGGGTTGGGGGTTTGTTGTTGTTTACCATTTCTTTGCAGATTAGCTGGATCATTGTATTTAAGGTTTCGCCATAATGAGCCAATTCTTTACAGAACGTCACTTTGACTAAACAAGAATCCAACAACCATTTACTGACCTCTGTTCGACTCATAGGTCTTCTGGAGCGAAGTTGTTTAATGGCATCCTCTGTGCTGCTTGACACTGGCCCTGCAACTAAAAACTTTCAATAGGCGATTGAAAGAAATTCTGGAATCCAGTTATCTAGAATTAAGAGATTGAAGGTACTCTCATGCCTTCAGAAGGCGTCACAGAACTCTTGTTTGAATTTCCAAAATTATGCACTGTAGCCCAATTACCCTGAAAGGTGGAACAGCAAGATGTATTAGGAACTCCAACTCAATCTAGCAGCTTCTAATAAAAGAAAAGTGTAAAACCAGTAACACCAAAAATCATTTACCCTGGTCAAAATAATCATGCATTGTATCAAAAAAGGTTCCAGCCACCTCATCCTCTGGAGGTTGCAAAACATTATGGAAAAAGATGTTTATGGAATCAAAATAGAATTGTGGACGTGGAGAGTTGTGATCTCCATCAAACTTGATGATATTTTTATCTCCCTGTCAAAATTATACATTAAAAGATAGCACAGAATTAAATAAGTATGATTCATTGAATAAAAAAGAAGGGAAAAAACCTTTAAAAAACAGAAAATTTGAATTCGCATGTGTTAAATATGATAAACAATCTAAGAAACTTTTAACGTCATTGGGGGCTTATTTCAATACAATGCCAATCAACTTTACACCTTCTGTTATGCTCCATATAATTGTGTGCCTCCAGGGCTAAGAGTTCTTTTTTACAATTCTAAGAAAATTGGATCCGTCAATTTACATTTCATCACTTTCGAGGATTTTCCTTCACACGGTAGGTACTTCTCCTTGTCTAGTTTACTACAATCATCTACCGATCTTTTTAAATTATCAAATGAAAAAAGAAAGGCTAGATTTACACAAATTGGAGGACTCTGCCCCCAAAACGACATAGTTTTGCTAAAACTGGATCCTATTCATTTACAGTTTTTAGCAAAACTATGTCAATTTAAGGGCCGAAAATTGAGCAAGTCCGGGCTCATATTCTCTTTTCACTTATCAAATTAGGTCCAAATGCCAATAAAACATTCCCTAAAAAGCAGACTAGGAAGATATATGTTGTATCGTTTAATTAGTCGCGCTGATCCAATAAATACAACCATTCTGCTATAACTAGAAATGGAAGCAAGAACAGGAACAGGGACATGAGCATGTGCGATGAAGATGGAAATCAGAACTCATAATTACTTGGAAGTTCTAGGCAGAGGTAGCCTCCTCAAGATACTTTGTTTTTGTAATATAAGTTATGTTCTACAAAAGAATATTGTTTCTTGCAAATGACGGCCTATGAATCAAACAGAATGGTGAAATTGCAGCAACAGTTGACATAGCATAAGCATGGATATACAGCATCATAAAAAAATCTTTCAAAAAGTTATAAACGTCAAAAGAATTACCACATAAACATCATAAATACGTTCAGAGTGATGGGGACGTATGAAATCATCATCAATGCCATGTCCTAATAATACTGGCACAAAACAAGACTTTGCCACCTATAAGAAAGGCCATATGAATTATTTTCATATATAACATCAAAATAATTAGAAAGTAAACACTGAATAACAGGGACAAAAAAGGCTCGGGCATCAACCATAGTCTACTTACTAACATTTTCACTTTTTCCTGAATGCTTGTAAATAATTTTTTTAGTTCCAAATTAAACTTCCTACATTTTCTATGTATTTGTGTGTGTATTAAGGCTTGATGGTGGTAGATAAAAGCTAGGCCCTTTGGACAGGTCCACTCTACTTTATTTGTTATATGTTGTACCATCAATAGCTTATTTCATCATTTGCATTCCACCAGGCCTTGCTAATGAGGGAGGTTTCATATTTGTCGCTGACCCAAACCCAACAGCTTCAGCTTTTAAGTGAGGTTATCGGCATGAGAGCACGGTTGACAGGAAGTTTGACTTCCAAATTATTTAGTGGGTAGAAAGCATTAGAACACTTCAGCAACCAGCATATTGATCCAAGCAGAAAAATCATTAAAAGATGCAGCACAGTGTCCTTCACAATCCAATCTCTAACAACAACCTTAAACTGGCCAAATGTTTTCATTGAATACAAAGACAAACTAGCCAGATCTGTCACCAAACTGGATGTTTCATAAGGCTGTTCTCAACGTTCATCTCTTAAGATTATCAACTCAGTAGTTCTCAGCCTAAGTGAATAAGGTCTTGATTAAGCAGCCTGTACGGATACAGCAAGCAGAATAAATTAAAGATGAAGTTGGGTCCAGTTAAGCTGGACAATAGTGGACATGGATGAGAATGTCATCTCAACATCACACTCGCAATTAAACCAATTATATCTCCAAAACAAAAATCACGAGTACCACCCAAAAACTCATTCAGTCTGGTTCAGACAGCATTCAGAAGTAAACCTTAATGGTATTAAGGTCCGTAATGTCAAATTTTGCCTTTCTTTGGATAGCCTTTCGCATGTATTGGATAGCAAACTTTACCTACAAGGAGAAAATTTTAAGTCATGAAGCGCATCAAACATCAGGAGACTCAGCAGAGTTCAACAGCTTAACATGTATGCTCTATCACAACAGCCATAATTATTTACAATAATACCAAGAAAAACAGTTCACTTAGGGAAGAATACAGCCACAAGCTGCTAATTAAGCAAAGACAATATGGAAGCTGCAAGACATGAACAGGGCAATAGTTGGACTACTTCTTCCACCTAAACAAATTTAAACAACTATAGAGGTTTTTCAGAACCAAATAAAGAAAGATGGCTTCAGAAGAACCATATATGAGCAGCATGCAATATGGTGGGCAGTCAGGAACTACTTTAGGCTGGCCTTCACACAACATGAAATAAATGCTCTCTTTGGCTAATGACCTAAAAGTAAATTTTCTTTGAAAACATGACCAGATCTTATCTAAAAAAGGATTTACGATTTGGCAGCAACAAGGCCCTCAAACATTCCCCCACCCCACAAAAGTATTATGGCATAAAAGCGTCCACTGTAGCCCTAACAAGTGAAAAGAAGAACTCCAGAAGTTAAGCATCAAATAGTTTAAATGCAAGATCAAACTAGAATCATGCTCACAAATCTAA
Organism: Santalum album; assembly: GCA_034195605.1. Lineage (NCBI taxonomy): Eukaryota > Viridiplantae > Streptophyta > Magnoliopsida > Santalales > Santalaceae > Santalum > Santalum album. Next base: position 5,365,871 of record CM067264.1, on the reverse strand, counting down.
AATGCAAGCATGTATAATTGGTCCATATTTTTCTGTCTTTTTTTTTTCCTAATAGTTCCCAACAAGATTACTCCCAGCCATTGTTTACTGCAGATCTAAATCTAGAAGTTTGCCAAAAAAAAGAAAACTTCTTAATTATGCTCATTCTCATCCTCACTCTCGCATACACGAACCAATGAGTGGAGCATTTTTGTAGGTTTACCCAGTGTTCTTTTGCATTTCCTAAACAAACTCAAACCAATGTATAATTTGAAATTGCATTTCCCAAATGAACTCAGACAAAGTATAATTTGAAATCCTGCATATAGCGCTACTTCAAAGTTGCTTCTCCATGACAAATTATAAGGACATAGAAACATTGATAACTGACCATACAGAAGACTTCAAAACGTTTTCTTTAAGAGCTCCCTGGCACAAACCTACTTACAGTGAACTTAGGAAGAGGGACTTTGTAGGTATCCACAAGTTCCATCATCAGGTCAACCAAATCAGAAAAGGGACTGTCAAGGACCATTCCTGCTATTGAAGGATCCTCAGCTCCATACATTAAACTGAGGAACAACATAGAACTGTTAGTGACAAATGACATAACTCTCTAAATTAGAGACTTCAGAATAATTGCATGTTAATATTAAGTCATAATCACTGACATCTAGAACAGTAGAGTAAAAACTCTCACCATCACCATCTGCCTAGCCTGGTAGTATCCAGCTTGTTAAGAAACCTTGGTGCTGGACCAAGGCTAGAAGTCCTAATCTTTGTAGTTTTTAGATTGGGTATGTGCATATTACCAATTAAATAAGAAACACCAACTGTGAATTGAAGAACTTAAAAGCAACAGACCAGATCATATTGGCTGCATAGCAGCAAGATCATATACATTTAAGTCCAGTTTGAATAGATCAATGTGACAAGCATAGTGAAACATAGCAAGTTCATAAAGAAAACCTAGTCACAGCGCCCATTGATCGACCCCACAAGCCGATTAGAGACACATTCCCATCTGCCCGCAGATAATCCACCACTGCCTTCAAATCGTCTTTCTGCATATGGCAAAAGAGAGCAACAAAATGAATGTCATATGGTAATAACTTTAGTGCATGCTTAGGTCTATATTTTGGTCGTATAGGACATAAATCTTGAAGAATAGTGTCAAATCAAAACAGATAATTTGAACCCCCCAAATTTAAAAGATAAAATATTCACTTCTGATTCCAAAATTCATGACATCCCAACTCCCACCTCATGTACGAAGGACAATAATTATTTACATACACATACCAGGAAAAACTTAAAACACACAGCAGACATGGTTAAGTTTCCTTCAAAGATAAAAAAAAACCATTATCCAAGGTATTGCCCCTTACTTCATTCCAACCTAGTGTAACGTAATCTCCCCCTGAGAGCCCAGATCCTGAGAAATCAAGGGAGAAAACGGTGATGTTTGAAGGTAGTAATATTATAGCAGCTTCACTGGCATCTGCTCTGCACCCACTGGCATGAAACAAAAAATAATACTCATGAGTAAAATAAATTAGAGAGAAAACTGATCATTGGGTGATGATTAGAGAAAATCTTATCTATGATGCAAATTCAGAATATACTTTGGGCTGCTTGGAATTTAACCATCTAATAAATAGATCCAAAGAAGTTGATATCTCGACGTCATCCCTCATTCACTAGCAAAAAGTTGCTGATTTTGTGAGTGGAAGCTAAAAGTAATAATAAGCTGGCAGGTAGGTATATCATAATTTAATACCTATCAACTAACTGAGATATATTTGATTTTAAATTCCAGCACCCCAAGAAAACATTTTCCTTCTATTATTATTATTATTTTTTGTGGGGAAAACATTGGAACTGCTTCTTGGTTACTACTCAAGACAGAAAAGTAAGAGTTGGTGTATTGAGGAGCTTATTTGGGTTCCCATGGGATATCATGGTAGCTTCTGGCTACTTGCGAGCATTCTTTAAGTTCCCTCTTAAATACAAAAGCAAGTGTACAGAAACATTCTACATAGTCAAAAGTAGGAAATCTTAGAGATTATCGAGGACAGCATTACACAAGGTTAGTTCTTTTATATCAAAGCATGAAACATTTACCAAATCTATTTTCAGAACTCTGCTTCAACTTTATTCCATCATCCAATATAATGGGATAAAGCATGTTATTTTTTTTTTGGTAAATAAGGATAAAACAGGTATTTATGTTCTAATTTATGCAAATTCCAGTTAAGTTCCCTTCTACTGCTTTTTATTTCTTTTGCCCTTAGAATACAGTAGTGACTACCGTAATTTGCACTTACCTGTTTCCATGACAATATACTACACATGGCAAAGCCTTTCCTTCAGGACTGACAATGGGCACATAATGACTACATTGAAGAATATCCCCCCGGCTGTTTTTAAGCTGCAAAATACGAAATTTATTTAACAAATTTTGCATATGAGAAGTGCTTAAAAAAAATATTATGTTTCAGAACAGGATAATGCAGAACATCAGTTAGGAAGGATTAAAAAAAAAAATTACTCAGCTCTAATTTACCTCAAGATCCTTCCTCTGAAACCATTTCCCCTTTAGCATGAACTCATCATCTAATAGATCATTTTTTGGGTCGTACTCAGCTCTGCAGCCAAAAATATAAGGTGGATTCGAAACATATTTTTACTAATAGACAGGAATCAACTAATTTCAGAGACACATAACAATAGTTCTGCACTGTAACTAATTTTGGAGGACTTGAACTAGAATCCAACCAGTTGTGCAGGCATACAACCGTTCAGCACACTCACCATAAATGCAACTTCCATCTTTTTCTTCCCCCTTTTTTCATAACCTCCTTAAGATCTAAAATCATACTTTCCTTGTGAAATTCATCAGATTTTCTACAAAACATCTTTTAATAAATTGAAAAACTTACTAATAACTTTCAGGGGCAATGCATTTCATTTAAGTATTTTAATTTTGGAAGCAGGGCTATAACCAGGTACCATTTGTCAAAGTGACAAGCAACTATTAGTCAATGGGGGATATACCTATTTGACTATGGTCGGGCAGACCAACCTTTCTTTCTTCCAAATAGTATAAAATGTGAACCAAGCACATATGTAGTTTTCAACCTGCCCAGATGTAAATATTTAAGCAGACCTCAAAGTACATCCTAAGTAAGAGCCTCAATGAAGAAGCTTCACATGTTTCCAGAACAGCTAGTGGGGTCATAAATTATGAATACCTCACAAAACTAGCCAAAGCTCAAACTCCAACATTTGTAAGTGTTGGGTGAAGACCCCAAACACTAAATTCTGTTTCTATACAACCACAGTTTAAACCCCACAAGCTCAAACTACCACCCCATAACTAAATCCAACATTAATTTCAACATAGAACTACAATCCTTCGATTTCATTGAACTGTTAACCACAGGCATACTTCTAAAACAACTACAGATTTAGGAATTGGGTAAAATATTAAGTCAATAAAATAAATTCTATCAAAGAAAAATGGAGAAAAGGATTGATTTGATTTCCACCGTATCAGCATCCTACACCGCCTACCATGAGAATGATAGGAAGCAGGCGCCGAGAGGTAAAACTGTAATAGTCTGTAAAGATTCCCGAAAGAGAAAAATATCCAAATGAAAACCTAAGTACAGGTTTCGAAAATCAGATTTACTCAGATAAACAACCAAACCTAAAATTAGAAACAATCTCATTGAGAAAAAATTGGCTTCATGGGAGCTTATAAAGAAGGGATCAAATCACTTAAAAAAAAAGAAAGAAAACAAACTACAGCAAAAAATCCAGCAAAGAAAAATTGAACTAACTGAAGTGAACACCAAATCTCAGACACTCTCAACCCAACAAATTTTCATAAGAAAAAAGAAGGGGGGCGCGCAAACCTAGGTCACCCACCAAAATTTCATAAGATTAAAACATCAAATTTATCCGAAGCAAACAATAAACCATACCCATGGACAAATTCGGGGAAAACGGCGTAACTCGCAGGAAAAATTCCAGCGAAAGAGAACGAAGCACATACCTAGGAGGGCGAATGGCGAAGTTGACAAGCTGTTCCATCGAATCAGACTCCGATCTTCTCTCTCCCCTCTAATGGCTACTTTTTGATCCTTCCCAATAACTTAAATCATACTAGCATCTACAAATATAGGAGAAACGAGAACAAGAAGACTGATATGAAATCAGCAAAGGCATAATCCTAAACGCGAGAGGAAGAAGAAGAAGAAGAACCACTGAAGGAAAAGGAGGAAAAGATCGACAGGAGATCCTTCGTTTGGTTCCTTCGGAAAGCACAGGGAGAGGGAATTGCTGTCCCAGGTCGGTGGCTCGCACGTGCCAGCTTTATCTCTCTTTCCCCCCTCCCAGCGGCTCAGTCGTGCGGCGTCGACACGTGTCGAGGATCTATTGGGACATGCCAGCTGGCAGTGCTGGTTCCCCCACCCTCCCCCGAAAGAGTTTTGCTTGGGAATTGGGTTAATGAGGGTCCTGCCTAGCGGAATATGTTTACAACTCGAGCGTATTATAATTAAAATAAAATAAAAAAGTGTAAATTTTGTACGGTTTACATACTATTATAAAATAAGGTCTCTGCACATTATTAGATTTTATAAAAATAGACAAGTTTTTGTATCTTTTTAATATGAGTAGTACTACACTTCCCGATAAAATACATTTTGAACGAATCTCACTACTTACATGTGAATGTACGTTTTCAATTAATCACATGTAAGTGACAGAATTTGTTCGAGATTATTTTTTTTTTTCGAGATGAATAAATTTATTTTTTAATAATAAACATCTAATTCCAGAAGTGTAATTTTAAGAACTACCTTTTTAATAAGCTTTTAATTTTGAAGGGGGTGTGATTCTATTTATTTCTTGGTACGTCGAAAATATTGCCATAACAATACTTAAATAATTTTTTTTTATTATCTTGCTAAAATGCCCTTTATCAAGTCAACATTTGATCTTTATGTGCATTTTTTTTTTATATCAACACCATTTTCCTTTAATTGTTCAAATTAAGAGAATACCTGAGTTAATCCTTACGAAAAGCACATATTCGCTCCAAAAACACTCACAAGTAGGAGCAAAGTCATCCTCTCAAAGTCCCAAATTCCATGACCTTTCATCCACTCGCAGTTTCCTCAGGGATAACATAATGATAGTGATAACCACCATCGATTAAAACAATAATTAAAACGTGCCATGGTTTCAGAAGATGAACACTTTGTGCAAGGCATGAATTCGGTTTCTCCTCCCCCAAACATAGATGAAGAGAAATCTGACCCCTGCTGCAAGAAACTAGCACTACAGAAATCCAGTAAGAACCCTGTGATGGGTTTCTCCGTCGGTTTGGTCAACGATCGACAATCGCTACAAAAAAAATGAATTTCAGTGATGTAAAACACGGTCGCTGAAGGCCAATTAACGTTACATCAGGTACACTTTTAGACACCACATGATATTCACATAAACGTAAAATCGAACCCGAGAAGTTTTCTCGAGCATACATGACAAGGGTACGGTCTCCAATTTCAGATCTCGAATGGCAACTATGGAACATGCTGCACGCTCAAATCCCTCGAACGAAGAGGGGGGGAAAATGGAACCCCCAGGCGCGTCACCAAATCATTACGAGGTCAGATTCTTACTTTTGCCAACCAATGTTTCTTCTTCCTTCTTGCATAATCTCAAAGGCGAGTTTGTATCTCTCGAAAGATGTCGACCCTGACTCGATGTACTTATGGGCTGCTTCTCTTAAGCTCCAGAACATCAAGGGCTTGAGATCTCGAGAGCTCCCTCCCGATTCAATGTCGCGTAAAAGACCATACTTGGCATTTTTGGTCCATCGATGTAAGATGTAGCGAGATGGAATTTCCCTCAAGTTCAACATTTGGAACACTTTGAGTATGTGTCTGCAGAGCACCCCTTCGAATTCAAACATCTGACAGCTACAACTCACATTGAGATTGGACCCGTTGAAAGCAACAATACGTTTCTCATTCTCATCGGCACACTTCCTTACCAGATACCTGCTGAGAATCCCTTCCTCATATATTTTGATTCCGAGACAAGCATAGGATTCCAGAAGCTCCTTTTGGAACACTTTGAAGATGGCATTTGTATAGAGCTTTCTGCATTGCTCTTCCACGGGCTCTTTTGTGTGTAAAACTGGCTGCAGATTGTAAGAATCAAAATCATCTTGGCTTTCCTCCTCACGGCTTTGGTCAACGCATCTCTGGTATTGTAAAACAAACTCTCTGAGTGGTGTTTGGCAACTCAACAATGTATTGAAATAGGGTTTCAAGCTTCCGCACAAGGGGATGCCAGCAAAGAATGTGCCCCGCAAATACAATGGAACCCAACATTCACGGTTCACATATATTTCTCTTAGCCAAGCATTATCCATCAATCCATATTTGTTGATAAGAGCATGCCATGCAGAATCAAAGTCAGCAGCCGCCTCACTCTTGAAGATGCACCTGTCATACGCATATTTAAAGTCATTATCCATAGAAAGTAGGAGGCTCAAATTCTCCCACTCCTTTACTTTCATTTGCCACGCGGAAAAACGATGACGAGTCCCAGGAAAAACTTGGGCAATGGCTTCTTGGATGGCCTTGTCCTGATCAGCTATTATCGACAGCGGGCAGCACCCAGACATGGCCTTAAGCCAAGCCTGAAATACCCACATAAAGGATTTCTTAGATTCATTGGCAATTAATGCACATGCAAGAAGTACAGGTTGCTTGTGATGATTAACTCCAACAAATGAAGCAAATGGCACCAAATAAGTATTTTTCTTGTATGAAGTATCAAAAACAATGGCATCCCCAAACTGACTGCAGGAAAATCTAGAGCGGCCATCGGCCCAAAAAATACTCATGCATTTCCCATCCTCAAATTCTACTGCATAAAAGAATCCTGCATCCTCAGCTTGCCTGGATTGAAAATACTCGAGAAACGTGTGATACCAATCGCTTCCAATGCTACTCTCCTGAGCTCTATTTGTATGGTTCACGTCATTAGTCTCAACTAATCCCAAATTTTCCAAAACACTACTGACTTCCTCCCTAAAAACCTGAGGAGACAAAGAAATTTTCTTCTCAGCTTCATCTTGTGAATCTAGATCATGATTATGCTCTTTTACAAGCCGGTCCACTACCCACCTTCCCGTGTCTTTTCTACGAACCCTTATGTAGGCCCTACAACCTACCCTTGAAGGGTGCTGATTTCCTTCCCTTGAGCACACAAATCTTCGGGAAGCAATTGACCCATCATTCCTTGAGCGGAATAACTGACCAATACGAACTTTGAATCCTGAATTAGTTGCATATGCATAGTAATATCTGTATGCTTCATTTGCTGAATTGAACTCAAGACCGATGTACGGTTCAATATTGGAGAGACCTTCCAACTCCTCTTTTCTAATTCGTTTAGCATCAATGGCGCCAGATGGGCATGGGCATTCAAGATGCCCTTCTTCCCCAAGTGGCCTAACCGCTGCCCTGCAGTATGAATCAGCTACTGAATTTAAAACAGTACGGGTCCTCACAGGCACTCGAGACGGTTGCATTTCCCCAAAAGACCCAAGTTCATGATTGTGCTCCTTATGGAAATGGTCAATAACCCACCTCGCAGATTCCTGTTTATGTACCCTGACATACGCAGGGCAACCTGTCCTTGAATTGAGCTGAAATCCCTCCTTGGAACACACGAATCTTCGAGAAACAACCGAACCATCTACTTTTGATCTATTCAGCTGGCCAACCCTAATTTTAAATCCCATACGTGTTGCATATAAATTATAAAATTCACGAGCTTCATCTGCAGAATCGAACTCTAACCCAATGCGTGGCTCAAATTCAGACTCTCCTCCGTTCTCTAAATTGCTGCCATTTTGTAAGCTAATCGCACGCAGTGGCTTTGCTTTTAGATACATGGTTTACACGCCGTCGGCCAGTCATTTACACAGCAGATAGGACATCATTACAACACAAGATCGCCTAAACCTCAGAAAAACAAAAAACCCACGAGGATTAACACGCAAAATAAGAGACCCATATGATCATCTGGGGAAAAATTTCAATTTCTTAACCAAGTAAAGCCCATCACATTAATAATAAGAAGGATTGCAACTAATAAACAATCACAAGAAAATCAATCATTGACTGGAGCTAGGGTTTTACCTGGTCATGCACGAGGCCGAGGAATCGGATTACCATCATCGAGGGGCGTAAAGATTAGGGTTTGATTCACAGAAGAGGGTTTATTTGGCGGGGAACGACGAGATTTGGGGAACGGCGTTTTCAAATCTTAGACGAGAAATTGGAATGGGTTCTCGACACATTTCCATCGGTAAGACCCAGTTGAAGCGTCTCGAAATTACAGTTATAGCCCCACCTTCGCTGAACACCTCTCTTCGCAGCTAGGGTGGACGGAACCCTAATATTGTAATTACCCATTTCCCCATGAGCCCTAGTTGCTCCATACTACTAGGGATGAGAACAAAAAACTTCCTAGTCTAGCAAAAAAAAAAAAAAAAAAAAAAGAAACAAAGAAAGAAAAGGGAGAGAAACAAATTTTCTGGCCCATAAAAAATTTTGAAGTGTTAATTAATTTATTTGTAACTCATTTCTCTTTTCCCAATTTTCTTTTTTTTTTTCCTCTCCAAATTCCCTCCCTTCATGTCATTGGTGTCTTGAACTTCAGATTAACCTTTGATTCAACTTTGACAAATTCATCTAGAATGGACAGTTTCCACTTACCATGGAGTTGCATTAATATTCAGCATTAGTGACAATTCTGGTTGATGAGTCAACAGCAGATCTCATAAGTTTTAGAGAGCACAGGGAAGTAAATCTTATATTTAGTTAAGTAAGATGATCAAGTGTTACCAAAGAATGATCATTTACGATATTCTTGAGTCGAGCATTCATGCTAATATTGCTTTTCATCGACCACTCATGCTAATATTGCTTTTCGCAATGTAGGGTATGAGCATCTTACATCTTCTTCAACGCCAACCATGTCCTGAACATATACATTTCTCATAAAAAATTCTTCCATGGATGGATTTCAGGCCAACGCCTCCGAATAATAGGGGCATTAACCCAGTTACAATGCAAAAGGTACAAACCACAGCACAGGGCATCACTCCTCCAAAGTCCCATTAGATGACTGGACACTTTTGGGAATCAGCAAGCCTTCTCCTTGACCTTAAAGACTTCAAGTGACATTATTATTCTCATGGATTCCAGTAAGATTCCATGCAGGAAATGAACTGGGGTTCTCACCAGTCAAAAATTTGAACTGAGAAGAAGCAGAAGAGAGATGACGACAAAAGGTATGATCGATCTGCAGCAAGAAGCAGCTAATTTGCAAGGCATTGTAAAGGGAGTAGGAAACAAGATGCATGAAGCAAGTTCCTCAAATAATTCAAGATCCCTACGGACCACTGCGACAAGGGCTTTCCAAACTATCATAATTTATATTGAATGAAAAACAATACGAGGAACACGCTAGAACTGTGCAACAGAATGCACACGTTGTGATTCACTAAAATGTGAAGTTTAAATGGAGAAGATCTTGTAAAGTCAAAGTCTTGCAGAGTCAGCCACACCTCATCAGGGTTGAGCGTTCATCAGCATTGGGGATGGAAACCGCAACCCCGAACCAGCATAGACAAACAAATATGCAACTGTTGTATCTATACATGCATGAATGGTCGGAGTTACAAACAACCAAAACAAATACTTCCTGAGCATGACAACATACATATAAACACACACGTACATATGAAGATGTTTTCAGACTTTTCGGTTCGACTCTAGTAGGCTAGAGCCATGAGCATGATTATGTGTAGCAGGAAAAAGAGAAGGTAGAATAGCCAAGAAGTAAGGGCAAACTTGAATAATCACAGTACAGAACAATTATATCCAAAAAAACATCCTGCCTAGCAATGAACACTAGACTTTTAAGTTTTTATCTGCTTTGCATACTCATGGTACAACACTGGAAGTATTGATTAAAAAATGGCTTACATTTGAAGGCAGTTACCCTGAATCCTGAAATCAGAAAATGGATTACGAATTCAGGAGTCCCTTGCATAAAATTTGGAAAGACATCTCATCAACTCCTTACAAATCCTAGACCTAAGCTTAATAACTACACATATGAAAGCGAACAATACTACTTAAACATATCATGAAACAGGAGGCATACCACTTGACACTTATTAGCCATGTAGCGAATTCACATGTTTGACAATAGTAGGAAAAAAAAATCAGCTAGACTGATAGACATCTCTTCTAAACCATGCAAATTCTAGACCTAAGCTTACTAGCTAGGCATATAAAAGCAAACGATGCAACTTAAAAATATTATGAAACAGAAGGCCATGTAGTGATGTTAGACAATAGCAGGAAAAAAAAATCAGCTAGGCTGACAGAATTTGATGATTTATAATCAAAACTAGCTCTTCCTTCCAAAAGTAGCTCAACACTTCAAAAAGATTTGATTACGGCAAATACTGGGGATACAAGGAATTTTCAATGTGTATAAACTAACTCAAAACATGCTATTAACTCAAGATTCCATAACCAGTTTTAAAGTTTTGACTTCCTAATTTGTGAAAGTCTTTTGCACTGGCCTACTTGGTGGCTGTCATTCAAAACCAAAACGAACAAGAGCTGAACAATAACAGAATATAGAGGGACGTCAAGCAAATCATGATGACTAGCACAATACATGCAATGAATCAATTATAAATCAGCAGATAGATTTTCCTTCCTGCAACTACCAAGGAGGTGTTAGCAGCAGTTCCTGAGAGTCGATAAAATCATATATTGCACAAAAAATGCGATAAAAATGTACATACTCAACAAATCATCAACTAAATTTGTGGCATAAAAAAGTGTTGCTGGTATTAGCAACTAAATTTATATTAGTACACGCTTAAGGAGGTCCATGATTTATTCATTTTCTTTTCAAACAGACAAAATGAAGATCCATTAATGAGCAACAAATGAACATTGAGTTCTAACAATAACTCATATTTGAATGAAAAAAAAAAACGAGACAAGACATGGACACGCTTGCTTGGACTTCTAGAAAAACCATACAAGTGACATATTTACATTATCACTATAATCATATAATGATCACAAGCAAAGTATGCTAATAAGTGTTCAATGTGGCAACCCCATCAAAGACCATTCATGACGAAACAAATTCATATAGGTTTAATCATGACTTAGCAGGTTCGTCATCATCTTCAATGTCCCAACTTAGATCTTCATCATCCTCTGCGACGCTCAACCGCTTGCGCAAATCAGTCGTATTTGGGCTCACACCAGCAGCCCCTTTGTTCTCATCATTACTTCCAATATCTTCAATCTCATCCCATCCAAGGTCTACTTCCTCAGGCAATGAGGGTTGGGTAGACACAACCGAGATATCACTATCTTTACAAGATTCAACTGTGTCATTCTTTCCATCTCCAACTGATTGTTCATCAGCTTTAGTCACGGACTTGTTGCTACTCGTCTCAGATACTTCTTTTTCATCAAACCCACCATCACTCACAGGTTCAGCAACAACATCAGTACTATCACTTTCTTTTTTAGGACTCTTCTCCCCACATTCAATCTCAGAAGACCCACCTTGCGGATGCCTAACATTCTTCTTCTCAAATTCTCCTTCCCTTGTGGGATTACTCTTCAACTCAGAGACAGCGTCATCAGCATCATCCTCATCATCATCAACATCCCAAGTCAGCTCTTCCTCTTCCCCGGAAATAGCTCTCTTAACAAGATTAGCTCTAGCATCCTCTGCCTGTTTGAGTTTATGAACCCTATAAAAGTACCTACTCCAGAAACTCTCGTTATCAACAGTACTTGGAACAAGTTTCTTATAAATTCCTTCCATCACCTGATTCTCCTCAAACAAGTTCTCAATTTCAACACCCTTCTCATCATCGAGCATAAACCCTAGTTTCCACTGATTAAAATCACTCAAATCCTCAGGCTTGTCAGTATAGGTATTCAAATCACATTGAACGGCGCGCACTTGCGCATCAAACCGACAGTACCGTTTCGAACCAAAACCAGGAGTACCATACCGATTGCCCAATTGCTGGCTATTATCCGATGAATAATCACTATCATGATCAGAAGCTAAAAGGGTCTCCTTACCTTGGGAGATGATCTCAGTCGTCCCTCGCCACACCGAGCTCCCCAGATCGTCGATTGCCTGCCCAACCGACTCGAGCGAGTCCTGCGCCGCCGACGCGCCAGCCTCAAGCGAGTCAGGGAGCTCCTTGACGGCGCGGCGGGCGACGTCTCGGATCACCGCCGTCTCCTTCTCGAGGCCTGACCGGAACTCATCCAGATCGCGGCGGTAGGTCTGGATCACCGATTCGGACCTGGAAGCTAGGGTTTTCACGAGATCACCGAAGCTCCAGGCAATGGAAACATTTGAATCGGGGTCCGTATTAGAGTTAGGATCAGGGTTTGAATCGGGGTCTGCATTAGATTCATGGGGATCCTGATCTTCATCGCCTCTGGACTGTTGGATTGAATCGAGGTCTGAATCGGCCATTCCTGAGTCATCGCTCAAATCGGCGGGCTTCGGATCATCGGAGAACACGGACCTGAAGAAATCCATAGGAGGGGAACGAAGGAATGTAGCAATTGGGGAAGATTATGTTTGATTGAGATAGGGCTCCTCCTCTCTCTCTCTCTCTCTCTCTCACTCTCTCCCTCCCTCCCTCTCTTCTCCCCATAAATACACAAAAAAAATCACTTTTTTTATTGAGAGTTTTCAAGTTTAATTTGAAATACCAAAGAGAAGACATTTTATTTCTGGCTACAAATAAATAAATAAATAAATAAATTATTACAGATTTATTTATTGTCAAAGGAGACGCAGTAATTCATGATTATTGAGATTTTTTTTTCCCTTTTACTATGTAAAGTTATTTAGCATTTTAAGGCTATTCTTAATAGGTACCTTTTTAGGATAATGAAGGTTTGATTAGTTAAAGAATGATTATAGATGTGGTGGGACTTTTCGGCCTAGCTGTGTACTTTGGAAAATTAACCGATTACACAAATTACAGAAAGGCAACAAAAAATAAAAAATAAAAAAAGGGGGGAGGGGGTAAAAAAGAGAAATTGGAAGAAACACACCCCCTTCTACGAGACCTATTTACCTACGCACGTGTGCATGAAATGTGTTTTGGAGTATTAACCGACTGGACAAATCATAAAAGAAGCGGAAAAAAAATAAGAAATGAATCATAAAAGAAGAAAAACAAAAGTGAAAAAAGGAAATTGGAAGAAAGTCACCCCTTCCATGAGACCCATCACCTGTGCACATGGATGAAATATATGACTTTAATAAATGAAATTAACAAACACATAGTATTTGCGTTATTTTTATTTTTTATTTTTTTAGAGTTATAATATGGGCATGATTTTGTGGCTTTCTGATTAACATGGCAAGTGAAAAAATTTAAAATTCAGAGATTTATTTGGGTGCGTGCAATTTACAAATAACTACATGAACACGAGATTTGAAAATAAAATCACGAGAAGTCATTGTCACACAAGTCCGATGAATTTAACCCACACAAGTGTTTTGTAATTTTATTATGCCTTTAGAATTATTTCAAATTTATTTATTATATGAATTAACTGTACTACATTAGATAAATTACCTACAGCAGAATTCAAAATGACTCTTTAATGTAAATATTCAAATTTCAACTTTATCAGTTGAATGAGCATTCAAACCCTAAAGAATAAAAGGTTTATACATGACAAAATTATATAAAAATTGACATATCCTCTCATCTATTCATTATTCATTTAATTCATATAGTTAAAATTTACAAAATAAATCCAAACAATATCACTTTAAGGTGCTAGGTAAATTAATTATTATGGCACAGTAAAAACACTTTCCGCTGAATTTTACAAAAATAGCAAATCTACTAAAAACGAATCATAAAATTAACACTGCAACGAGTTCTTGTTGCACATTGAAGAGAATAATGGATAAACACCCAGATGGCCCCCTGCTACAAATTTGCAAGTTTGAAAACTTAATATATATATATATATATATATTGCTTTTTATACAAGCTGCAGTTGCAGCAATAATTATATATAATTAGAAATTTTAAAACAGAGAAAGCCAGAACGAAGAAAATTGACCTATGAATCAGAACTTCGGAAGCTAGATACTCTTTCAATTTCCTGGATGATCAGTTCCTTCTCTTCCTCGAATTGTTCGTCGTCCGAAACCTGTGAGACACGATGATGATCGAGCACACGAGACCATGGGAGAAAGTACATCACTATCGGTTGGGCAATGATTTAAAATGCAATAAACATTAAAATGTAAATTTGGGTAATTACTCCCACATTACCTTTACCAGGAGAGAGATTGTGAAGTAATGCCAGCAATTTTTCATGGTTTTTTGCCAAGATAACCTTAATCTCTCGAGGCTTGTGTGGATTAGCAACAAAAACCTGTGGATGCAAAGATTGGAAAAATCTACTGTGAGGTCTTGTGTATCGTTGAAACGTAACTCAAAGCGCAAGATGCACGTCTGATGAGCTAAATTATTAGCACTCTTTTCTGCAACCAAAATGTTGAGTTCTGAAATTGTCATGTGCACTTTTTTCCTAAAATCGATCTACTTAATAGAAAGTAGCACCAGACATGATATAAGAGAGAAATTCTGTAACCTTGAAAATATGGAAAGCGGCGATCTGAATACTTCTGTTCGAGTCCTGCTCAAAATAAATATATGTATAAAAAAAAAATAAACAAGAATAATTAGAGGGCAGAAAAGAAACAACAGACTGTTTATTCAATGATACAAATATAAGCATGCAAACTAGTCTACTGCAACTTGGGAATAGAACCTGAATTTAAATTAAAAGTTCACAGTGTGAACAAATGAACATGCATAATGGCTCGACCATGAGCAGAGCGGAAAACAAATTTGTTTGCATCCAAAAAAGAACTACATGATGAATTATTATTACAAAAAAACAAAACAACAACACAAAACAGGTGAAAACTGCAGAGACACTAACTAATTTACAGTAAAACAAATTTACTTGCGCACAAAAATAAAAGCTCGCGGAAATGTTCCATCAATTGTTTCCACAGTAGGAATGATTTCTGTAGCTATTATTAAGGCTGAACATGCACCGTAAGCAATGACACCTAATTCTTGTAATGACAGAATCCAAAACAGAAACCAAGAAAAAGACATCAATCATTACCTTCAGCAACGTCATCATGACCTTCAAGAACCGTACTTCTAAAATGTACCGTTTCATAATATGAGAATTTGGAGGCTCCAAAAGAAAATCCGAGAGAAGCTGCAATCCATTGCATATGTCAGCCTTACGAACATTTCACATATCAATGGTAGCAGGAAGGTAATCTGGAATTGGCAAGCTAACCTTCAAGGATTGTCTTCTTGTAACATAATTAGGGGAGATTAACAGCCTTTCATAAAGATCAAAGAACTGAAACACCAATGTTTAATAAGATGAGCCAAATTGACCAATGGGAAGTAGAACTAACAGAACAAATGTTAAGAGAATTATATTGAGTACCCGCACTTCGTAAGTGACGAATAGAAAGATTTGCCCTGTTAATTTCTTGGTGTCTGAATCTTTTTGTAAGGAACTATTGTCCAAGAAGGTTGAGGTCAAAGAACTCAATCAGTACCATAGGTCACGTTTGAATTGTTTAGATGTAATGGAAATGAGTATTGGGAGGAGAATAAGAATGGAAAGGTCATTCCTTATAATCACTGCACCCAATTACATATATGCCATTCCACGCTTGATGTAACAGTCAAACAAAGGAATTTGAATAGTGGTTCCTATATTCCAGGAATTCAGACATGGCCTTTCACAACAGCACTCCTTATATTTGATAAAAATCATTTATATTACAAAGCATATTAACAAACCTCGTCATAATGGGCGGTCAGAAATTCAGAAACTACAGATTCATGTCTAGTAAGCAGGTCCTGCCAATGTTGTCAAGATATTCATGAGCAGCACAAAGTGAGAACTTCTATTTGATAATAACAAATAAACATAAACACGTGCGAACTCAAAGTGCCAACCTTAAAGGTAATAAAGGCATCAGAAGCAACATCAAAGTTAGGCAGCTCTACAAATTTGAAAAACAACTGAAAGCTTGCAGAATCCAATATGTATCTGCAAGATTGTAACAAGATAAATGTATTTTCCAATTCTGGAACTAGCATAACAAATAGAATACATCATAAGAATATTATAAGAAGCATGATAATGCAATAGCTATCTGTTTAGGTTACTCTGAAATTATGTTATATTTAAAATGTTTGATAGGAATATTGCTCATAAAGTTGACCAATTCCTCACTTTCCTTCTAGAGAGACCAAAAGGCCAATATATAATGTAAGAGTTCACATAATGTAGCCATATTCTCCATGCCTTGCATTCCCAACCATAATAAGCCTCCAAAAAAATCATCATCTTCCAAGATTAACCACACAAAGACTTCTGGTGAGACGGGAACAAGCACCAAAAAACTAAATGGATTACACAAATTGAAATATATATATATACAAAGGACGAAAACTGATTAGCTTCTAGAAACATAATCAAAAGTAAAACTAATCAATGCCTTCTACACGTTTTGTTTTGTTCTTTGGAAGAATCATCTTCCCCTTTGCTTTTAAAATACATAAAAAACAATATCAATGTTCATCATATAAGGATGCCAGCATATGTAGATTGACATAGAACAGATGCCAGTACATGTTACATTATGATCATTCAGTTTTCAAACAAAACAATCTGCATCAAGTGTCACCTCAAAGACATGCTCAATCTTCAGCCTCGCAAATATTTTAAAACTAGAACTGGGTTGGGGCATCACAAATTACTATGATGATGGTTATAATGGGGATGATGACACTCCACACGAATGCCAACTGATCAGAAGTTTCATTGGCTATATACCAAGCAAGTTGTACAAGGAAACAAAATACTTCCAGTAACTTATCTGAACCCATGTATTTTAAACCTTCTGACACCACTACTGTGGAGGCAAGAGTAATAGAAAAAGAATCAACTTCGGTAAGATCTCAAACCATGCAAGGATAGAAGGAAGGTGTGAATGTCTTACTTTGCAAGTGTTGAAAATTTGATGCATTCCCTCAACATATTTCCACAATTCAAGGCAATATCCTTGTTATCATAGCTGCTTGAAAAGACAATAATAAGTTGAATACAAGATTGCACCATTACGTTTGGAGAACTGATGTTAATCAATAGCACGCACACTTTATCCACTAATTCCCACTGAGCTGAGGGATGAGCTACTTTTTTCCTCATCAAGCATTACTGCTAGAACTTCGAACTCATGATAATGAAGAACGTCAGAATAATTTTCATCAATCATGTCAGTTTTAGACTCAGACGTTCCATGTAGCAAGTAGCACTAAGTTTAGCAACCAATGCTTTGGTAGCCTGTCCTTCATCAACTAATTGTAAGACAACTAAGATTTACCTGCTTTATAGTCATACTCTAATCCAGTCCAGTATGCCGGACACTGAAAAAACAGCATTTCAAGGGTTTCCATTGTGGAGCTTCTTATATTTTGACACTTACAGTTGACCGGCAAATTGTGTTGGGGGTATGAGAGGGTAATGACAGAGAGACAGATTCATGCATGAGAAAAATAATTGACAAAAGGCAGAATGACTTACCACACCACAAGGAAGTCTAGTAACTCAAGATGCTTTTCCATGTAAACCTCACAGCAATATGTTGAGTCGACCTTCTGCTTGAACAATATGGACCAGCAATGAACTAAAATTTTCCTTGCCTGCAAGGAAAGACGATGCATTAATGCATGTCATTTATGGAAAAGTGCTAATCACAATAGCGTACCTCCCAGCCCAATATGGGCAACTTGTGAATGACAAGAGTGAGAACATCCTCTTTGCATACATCAAGTGCCAGCTGTGTAACCTGCTCAATGCTTGGCTCAACCTCCCCATCTCCACAAAGCATGCATCTCATAGTTACGAAGTTCTTTTCAACTTCTTCTAATGCCTGTAATAAAATAACATGTACATCATATCCAAACTATAACCTGCATGTTGTGAAGAAGAAATAGACCATCATTGCTTGCGCTTCAGGCTAGAGCTCGCAGCTGCTAAAAATTAAACAGAAGGCTAGATGCAGCATTGTTATGTCCAAATTCTAACTCATTAGACCTCAAACGTAAAGGGAAACATTTTCCTTCTAAGAACAGATGAAGACAACGCATGCTTAATTTCCAAAAAAAAAACTGATAAATCCTAATAACTTGGAAGCCATGTCAGTGGAAGTTGTTTACCACCATAACATGCCTGAAAATCACATTAAAATAAATTGAAAGAAATAAAAAAAATAAAAAAAAACATAAAAAAAACGTGATAGATGCAAATAATTTGATTAGGTTATGTATAAGAGCAAAAAAATCAGTGACGCCCAATTATACCACTAGAAAGCACCCACTAGCTTTCATCCAATGAAAATGAATCAATTAACGACCGCTCATCAATAAAATCTCCAAATTGATGCAAGTTGAATATAGTGCATTACTAGGATTGCCTTTATTACTAGGTCTTCTGCTATATGCCTCTAGTTTGTTGATGATAAGCGCACATATGCACAGTGACATGATCAATGGCGGTGCATCTATGATCTTCACCCTTCAATTTACTGCCTGCTGGGGTTTCGGAACGAACGGATGAAATTGAACAACAATGGCCATAAATGCCAAAGAAATCAAACCCATTTAAAGCAATTCGTATCATCCCTGGAAACCAGAGAAGGGGGCAAAGGGGACGGAAAAGCGCAGGGAATCAAAAAGGAAGGGCGACGAACCTTTTCCAAAGCTTTAACTTCAACGACCGTTTTGGTGTCGAGAGCCATGAGACTGTCCTTGATCGCCTTCGCGAGCTCCTGCGGGGTTCTAGGCCTCGACAGCTTGAAGAAAGAGAACGACATGGTGATCTCTCTCTCTCTCTCTCTCTCTCTCTCTCTCTCTCTGTGCAGATTCAAACTTCTTCTTCAACCTTCGATTCGGGTT
The DNA here is from genome assembly GCA_034195605.1 of Santalum album. Taxonomy (NCBI): domain Eukaryota; kingdom Viridiplantae; phylum Streptophyta; class Magnoliopsida; order Santalales; family Santalaceae; genus Santalum; species Santalum album. The sequence continues at coordinate 5,346,682 of CM067264.1, read as the reverse complement.
CACACTCCAATGTTTCCTTTTTGCGTATATCGCCTAATAATCTAGCCATTAGCGGTTCTCTAGTTCCAATACAAAGGGTCCTACATTCTTATTTCAGATCTTTATTCTACCAATTTATTTGTAAATACTTTTCTTCTTAAAATAGGTCCATAAATCGGATAATTTTTTATTTATTTATGAGTTTAGGCCGAATAAAGTGTAAGAGTTTAATTTTCACTCTTGATATAATTGTCAATTTCATTGCAGTAGCGGGGAAGAATTAATTAATCTGAGTCGCATAAATTATACAATCAATGAAAGTCAATGATGTAATCATTTAATTGCCGCACTAATTCAGGCTCACAAATCATGTGATTAGCAATTTATAAATTCATTTCTCTCTCATTTTTTCCTTTTTGCTTGTCTGTAAACATTTGGCTTTCCTTGAAACAACGTAAAATTTAAAATAACACAAAATTACATGCGAGCTTTTCTATTAGAACTTTCACTTTAAGTAGTATTATTGTTACTAATTGTGAATAGTGATGCTTGAATGTTGCTTTGTTTAATGGAAAAAATAATTATTTAAAACTATTTAAAAAAAGAACCCATCAATTTGATTACCACTGCATATAAAGTTTTCCTTCTCTATCATCTAAAAATCTAGAAATTCATCTCATGCAAGGTAAGTATAACAGTTTTAATGGAAAAAAGCTATAAAGTATGACATTCTACCTATCTGTGCATGAAGACGCCTTAAAATGACATTATTTTAATGAAAAGTATTAAAAATATAATTTTTTATTTATCAAAATAACGTTATTTTGAGACATTTCTATATGAAATTAAGTAGAGGGTCACACCATATAATATAAATCTTAAACAGTGTCATGGTTGTGTTTACTACCCTGGCTTTGGAGATCGAATTTGATGGATTATGAAGACTCGAAAGATGTGAGAAATATAATTCAGGGTTTGGAAACGAATGGGATAAGAGACTAGAATAATTATAAAAAGGACGAAGTATGTAATCTGAGGCTCGGTTCCTGAGATAGTAACTGAAACTCCCCAAAAAGATGTCATTTAGATTAAAATGTTATTACATTTAGTATTTTTTTAATCAAAATACGACATCATTTTTATCAAAATAATGTTATTTTGGGGGCTTCAATTCTTAACTTAAGGATCGAAGCTCAGTTTATTCACACAACTCTTATAAAATTCTCATCCAACGTTTGAAGATGTCTAATATTAGATATGATTAATAGTTCACTAATAATGAGATCCAATACAAACATAGCTCAAAGGTCATGAATAAATTTTATCCAATTCGGCGTAACAAACATGGTTGCGTGCAACGTGAGTTTTACGCATTTAAAATCTAAAGACCTGATTGCACATAATTTTATCACGATTCAAGTGTAGAGAGCATTCAAATTTTTTATTTTATTTTATTGAAGAAAACCAAGTTTGCAACAATAATAATAATAATAATTAGCGCCAGCCAATTCCTGCAAAGCATAATCCACGTTTTGTTCCAACGCGGGGTCATCTTCGTATTTTTCCATTATTCGCAGATTAATTTCTCAGATAACTAATTACTCTCTCTCTCACGCACGCGCGCACGCACAGGGTCGCAGAGAGGGAGAAGCGATGCCTGGGTGCAGCATCCGAGCTCTCTGGATCCTCAACAATCTCGACTCCATCGTCTTCTCCAGGTAAAATCTTACTCCGCTCGATCGATTCGTTTCCCCCCAGGGTTTCCTCAACCCGGTCTTCTCCTATTTCTCTACAGTTCCAACCATGGATCCATTTGGTTCTGTGGATTTTTCACAGTTTCATATATCGTTATGCGTTCCTTAATCCCCATTCAGGAGGTTCCCGGTAGTTGAGAAACGCTGGCGAACAGCTTGCAAGGGTGAGAACGAGGGCTCTGGTGAGGGCGATTTCAATTTCAGTTTGATGCCTTATGTTCCCACTGACTCTGAGATTGCTGCTTCTGTTGCGGACAGAAAGAAAAGGTTAGTTGAGCGTGTTTTTATTTCATTAACTTAATTTTGTCTTAGATTTTGAGATAGAGGGAGGGGGATTACTTTAGCCTTCAATACGCATATAACGATTTTATCACTATTTTCCTAGTCTATTGGTGCCCGCAACCCTATCCTTGAGCTAGGTAATGTCAATTCTTGGAATCCTTGTAATTAATAGGTCGGGTGCTTGTGTGTTTTACTAATTAGAAGAAATGAAATAAAATAAAATAAAAAAACGTATAAGAATTTGTAGGTTTGACATAGCTTCGAATGCGTAGCAGTGAGGGATACAGTGGAAATCTGGGTTTAGCCTAGATTCTCCCTTGCTACGCTAAAGTATGATTATTTGTATATTAATCAATAGTAATTGTATGTGCTTGTAGGGAGGGATCTCTACGTGGTTTTGGCATACGGGTAAGTCGATCGGATGCAGGTTCAGATTCCTGGGTTGATGATCCAATTACGCGTCATATTGTAAGCCTTATAGTTAACAAAGAAGAAGAGAGAGGAGAGAATCATCTGTTATGGCCATTAGTTCTACATATAAGAGGCAACTATTGCATCCTTGTACTGCCCTTAGTTGAATTGCGCCATCTAAAGGCATATGCAAGAATAAGTAGAAGAGCTGATTGTGGAAATGCCGTTGGAGTGGACGGAAGTTTATCTTCCCTCTTGCTTGACCTTCCATCCATCACAGGGTATGGTAAGTTTCTTTAGGTGTTTTCTGTGGAGAATATTGTAAGGGATTATGTTTCTTTGAAACACTCTGTAGGAACTGCTAAACAACGTGGAATATTATCTTGAAGTAAAACTTAATATATAGAACTTTTGAGGCTTTGAATTATGTTCTTTTTTTCCCCTTCAAAGATAATGCTAAGAAATCAAAATGAGTGTTAATGGATGTCTAGCTCTTGATCGTTTTAGCATGGAGTTCTATGATACTTACCTCTCTAAGATTTTACTTTGGCCTATCCTTGTTGTGCAAAAGATATCTCTGTTTCATATCATAGAGTTAAGAAATTAGAAAAAGATAGCTAGCTCACATGCTATGTTTTATGTGGATAAGAGATCGAGCCTTGCTTTTGTCTACTGTAGGCTTCAGCTTGTTTTAACTTGAACAGTCATTAAGTTGTTTATTGTGCATCAGACATTAGTTGTTTCAGTTTCCAATTCTGCAGAGCATTTATGGTGGCACATGCTATCGGTGATGTGATCACGGGTGACGTAGTTGAACCTGAGGTGGTGGTTAGTGCATCTCCGTCTGTAGGAGGGTTGCTGGATTCACTTACTGGAAGCATTGGAATATCTGGTATCTCGGCAAGGGCAAAACCTGTAGCTGCACCAGTCGCAGCTTCCCCTGCTTCAGGCACAGTTGTGACTGGGACTGTCATTTCAGATTTGCCAAAAATTGGTTCAAGGCCCCTGGACAAGGACATACTTCGATCTTTTATAAGTAGTTCGATGCCTTTTGGTTTGTACTTTTAATTATGGTATTTATCATCTCATATTTCTTAATTCTTCTACTGTAGACCAACTTGAACTTTCTAATATTTTCCTTTTTCTTCTTACTTGACTGTTTATTGCCTATATAGGTACACCTTTGGATCTCAGCTACTCTAACATGTCTGCAGTTAAGGTTAATGGATTTTCTTCTTCGGATTTTCCTCCTGCAGACCTAAAGCAACCAGCATGGAAGCCGTATCTTTATAAAGGAAAACAGAGGATGCTGTTCACAGTTCATGAGATGGTCCATGCTGCGTTGTACGATCGGGATGATATTCCAGATGTTATTTCGATATCAGGCCAAATCAACTGTCGAGCAGAATTAGAAGGATTGCCTGATGTATCGTTCCCCATGGCAGGATTGAACACTAATCGCATTGAGGTTTTATCATTCCATCCGTGTGCTCAAGTTCCAGAGCAAGGGGTGGATAAGCAGGCTATCATGTTTTCACCGCCACTGGGTAATTTTGTTTTAATGCGTTATCAATCACTTTGCGGTCTTGGACCTCCAATAAAGGGCTTTTACCAGCTCTCTATGATTTCAGAGGATGAAGGTGCATTTTTATTCAAGTTGCGCCTAATGGAAGGTTATAAGGCTCCTCTAGCTATAGATTTTTGTAATGTGGCAATGCCTTTTCATAGGAGAAGGGTGGTTTCTTTTGATGGGACTCCATCTATTGGAACAGTTGCAACTACAGATCACTCAGTTGAGTGGAAAATTATAACAAGTGGACGAGGAGCTTCAGGAAGAAGTATCGAGGCAACTTTCCCTGGAACAATTAGGTTTGCACCATGGCAAACACAAAGATTATCATCCTCTAAGTCATTCCTAGGAAGTTTAGCTGATGAAGATAGTGATATTGAATCAGAGAGTAGTACTAACATTGTAAACATAGAGGAATTCTTGACGGAGAAAATGAACAAGGTTCTTCCACCAGTGGATTTGGAGGAGCCATTCAGCTGGCAAGCATACAATTATGCTAAAGTATGTGCTTTCTCCTTTTTGCTTCATTTTTTAGTTGTAGCTAGTATCCAGGGCCTCAATCTATTGACGGGGCTGCCCTCATAATTTTTTCCTTCTTGTCTTTTTAGAAGTTCCCCAATCTCATTTTTTTTTTTTAAATTTCTTTTGAGGAACTTCATGATTTTTCAACTTAACATGTCAGAAAATACATTATGTTTGTTAATTGTATGATATTATGAAATATGGTGCTTGTATCCAATGCCTCTCCTGCACACATCCATTGATTCCAGTGCATAAAGTAGAATCTTTCATGAATGGCATTGGGATGCTTAGTTTCGTACACTTCTGTTACACTGAAGATTTAGCACTCATGGATGCAGGTCTCTTTCAGGATTTCAGGGGCATCATTGTCAGGAATGTCAGTTGACCCTAAATCTGTGAGTCTATCAACTCGTGTTAGTTTGCTTCGTGATCAAGTTGGATTGTTCCAAAATCACTCAATTAAGTCATGATAATGGGTCTCAGTGATCTGTTGAAAAGCTATACGAGGCTTGAAGAGAACTTTTTCGTATCGCCACTTTTCGCATTTTATTTTAAAATCTAAGCAGAAGTTTTTCTCAGTTTATTGCAGTGGGGAATCTACCAAAGCTAGGCAGATAGATATACTCCTTTCCTTTCATGAATCTCATTTTTGTGTCCCATGTTTTTTTATGAGGCTTTTCAGGTTTTTTTTTTTTTTTTCCACGAACCGTTCTTTATGATTCTAGCCATTGGAACAACTAATGATTATTGATTGAATAACCAAATTTGGCATTTGGACGACCTCTTGGCATGTGCTTCAATGCAGTTGTAATTTGCCCCAGCTCTCTGTCCTAATTGTAACCTGCATGTATGTTGTGATTGTTTCAACTAATTGTATATACTCTCTTAGAATTTGTCACAGAGAATTAATCCCTGGTTCTAGGTTATAACGTCAGTTTGTACTGGCGTCCTTGAGAACGGTTCAGATGAGTATATACATTGACATGCTCTTCCAACTAACAAGTTGCTTTACCCTTGCAGAGTATACTGGAATTAGCTTTCTCATTGTCTTTGTGTGCATGTCTACAGGTAAGCATCTATCCAGCTGTCAAAGCACCCGTGGAGTGCTCAGCCCAGGTATGCTAGTCATTCAATATAACCAAAATTTTACTTAAGAGGTTGTGGAAGTGATAACAACTGCCATATATCTTGGGCTCAATTATGGTTGCTGATACAGTCCATTCCTCTATTGAGTAGGTAATCGTAGCTTTAATGTTATTTCCTGTGTCCTGTGTTGCAATGCTGTTGTATTATGTTCAGAAAACAGGGATTACTTCCAATGCTAATATAGATTGTTTACCTAAAAAAGGAATTGATAGTGTAGAGCTGCGAATTATCTTTAATTGATGATGACAAGTGTGGACCAAATGAGTTGCAGCTAATTTTTAATTGAGATGAATTTTGGAACTTCCCCCAACTTAGACTGCTGATTCTCCTATTTCTAATGCAATTACCATCACCGTGTTTCACATTGTATGCCGTCTGTAGATTCCACATCATCCCAAGTAGGGGAAAAAAAATTGTATTATGATTGTAATTTTGGGTTGAATTACATCTATTTGTCTTCTATGCTTGTAACAGGTTGTTGCTGGGGATTATATATTGTGGAATACACTTGGGAAATGCCCTTTTGTTACCTCAACAAAAGCTTAGGCATGAACGGCACATATGGAAAATGTTCACTTTTGATTTGTTGGGCAGGGAGGCTGCTTGCTGTTTTTCCAAGTGACCTAACCAATGCTGTGGAAGCTGGGTTTGCAGTTCGGAGATGGGTTTCAATGGTGTTTCTCATGTGTTTTTTTAGTGAAAGCATCAGGATGTTGAGAGGGGGGAAATGGAGGGTGGGATGGTGCAGGGAGAGATGGCTGCTGGTGGTTTCCTTTGATTGTGAGGGGCCAGATTGCTTTTTGTCGCCTTAAGCTTTGTTGGAATACCATTCTCGTTGCCGCTTTTCGTTACTGGATTTTAGACAATATGGTAGGAAATTCAGGTCTACTACAGAAGACAACACAGAAGCTGGTAGATTTGGTTAAAATGGTACTTAATATGAGACAAAAGGCAATTGTATGAACAGATTGATGGTTGGCTGTTTTTGTACTGTCCTGAAATTTTATACCTACGAATGGACCCATTCGAAAATAATTGGATGATGACAAAAGTCTACCATCGTTTTTTGTATGTTAGGATGCTTCCACTATGTGACATGCTTTTGCATTTGGTTGAATTGGTTGTCTACTTATATGTTTTTTGTTTTCTATTTGCATTCCCTTTTTTTTTTTCTTTTTTTTTTTCCTTCCTTTTTACCATTATGCTCTTACTGCAAAAGCGAAGACAGCTGAAAGACATGAACAATGCTTTTTCTTTTGCCATATACTTTCATCATTTAGGATTCTTAACAAAATCATTCAACCTAATAGAATGAGGGAAAAAAATTCTTAAAAAAAAAAAATAACAATGCATTACGGTTGAAGTGTCTTCCTCTCTATGCCATCGGATGTCCTAACTTCCAGGAGCCCATGGTGATCCCTGAGGCCCCCCCAAGGGCAAATCTTATAGCCCTGACCCTTCCTCTTGTTCACCTTTGTCGCACAAAATCCCAGCTGTTTAATTCATCCTCTCTACTGTTCTGCTACGTAATTTCACCAGCCCTTTGTATGGGTTCCTTTCTCTGTCATTCAAGCCACATCCTTGATGAACGATAGAGATCATACGGCGCCCACAGATGATCGACAATGCACGGTTTCCTCGAGTCCAACCTCAACCACGGCTTCCCCTTCCCACTCCAATGGAGGAGACTGATGGGTCCAGGATGAAGACTCCTACACTTGCCCTGGAAGTTGTCGCCGCCCAACCCATGTTGGTTCCACCTGTGGTCGACCGACTTGATGTTCCCAGCCAAAACCAGCAAGAATGGTGGGAGAGACCCTAAGTGGTATATCCTCTTCTGCTTCTGCACCGCCATCCACCTCTCCACCTTCCTCGTGATCCCCTCTCTCCTCCATCGCCCGATGTCCACCACCATCACCCCCGTGTTGAAGTAACACGCCCTTCTCCCCCTGAACGTCCTCGCCATCGCCGGGTCCGCCCAGAACCTGTAGTTGAAGTAGTTGGTGAAGTTCGCGTGGCAATACTCCGGCGCAGCCACGGCCTTCCCTCCCAAGTCCACCCCCCACAGTTTCGCGATGTCGTCCACGACGATGACATCCGAGTCCAAGTAGATGACCCGCTTCACGTCGGCTGGGAGAATGTTGGCCATGTAGATCCTGGCATAGTTTAGGGGCTGGTCGAGCGCCTGCCTCACAGACCTGGAGATCATCCTGCGCACCGGGGCTGGGGCGAACCGGTAAATCCTGAAGTTAAGGTAGGGGAAGGTGGAGGTGATTTCGGGCGCGAACCCGGTGGAGAGGAAATGGAAGGAAATGCTTTCGGGGCAGGTGGAGTGCTGCAATATGGAGAGGACCGCGGCCACGGTGCCCCTAATGTAGTTGGCGTCTAGAGTCATGGCAATGTGGATGCGGTCGGTGCCCTTGCACCCATCGCCGTTGCGGAACTCGGGGGCCTCCCGAAAGGCCGGGAGGCCAGCAGCGACGATGGAGACGGGGAAGAGGAACAGGAGGCCGAGGAGGAGGAGTGGGCTGTGGAGGGCCATCCCGCGGAGTTTTTGGAAAATGGGCAGCTGCTGCAACAAAAAGGAGGAGCAGCCATTGAAAAGAAGAGAAGGTGTGGTTGATTAAAAGAAGGTAAAATGGAAAAGGAGAGGGTTTGATAGAATTTTTGGAGGTTGGTTGGCTGAGATTGTGAGGAAGAGAAGGAATGAACTACATTAGATTTAGCTCTAAAAATTACTATTTTTAGAAACCAAATCAAAAATTAGATTGTTTTCTCTCTAAATTCTTGAGTCCCAAATTTAGGGTGTGGTGGTGAGGGGATACTTTCTGTTAATTATAGTTTTCTTTTCAGTTTCTATGGATGTCGGCTTCTTAGGTAATAAATAGCCTCTCCCTCAAGTTTGCCGAATCGGGAGTACGATCTCTTTACCATATAAGTACCTAAATATCACGCACAATTAGCGATCCTTTTGAGGAGTCGTGTGTACCAAAATCTGCACCCTAATCTAGTAGGTGAAAACGTATTCCTTTGGATTTCTTCTCAATCGGGCTTCTCTGCTTTTAGAAATGGGGATGTCCCGATCATTTATTTAAGTTTTACGCATGCCAAATTTATCAGGAATAAAACTTCTCAAAACAATACGATTTGCAAATTGACGGTATAGAACTTGTATAAATGATCAAGATATTCCTATGTACGCATGCCAATCATTCATCAGTAAATCGTACGTTGCGTTTTCCGTCCTAGATGTAGAGGAGCCCGATTGCTCTCTTCTACCCCCATATCATGTTATTTCTTTTTCACTTATATATTAATTAGAACTGACCTCCCTTCCCACACTTCGGCCACACACGCCTTCTGAACTCGTGCTTAAAAACAATAAAACAGAAAACAGAAAAAGAACAGAACCATACTAATTGGGCCCGGGGATGTAGACAAAGCCAGGTCCCGATGGATGGGCCTGTAAAGTGGCCCAGACTCACATTGGGCCTGAAAAGCTATATTATCCATTTTCTATATATATATATATATTCCTTTCCATTATAAAAAAGGTTAAGCTTGAACACCTAGCCTCCACAATAAGAAGGTAGGACACTAGCGACTGAGTTGATACTTGCCAGTATGAGGTAGCGTGCACTTAAATTCAAAACTTTAGATTATAGAGAGAGTCTTTGAGTAAGAAGAGTATAAAATTGAAGTTAGATTTGCTTAATACTGATTAAGAATAGAAAGGAGTAATAGAACGTATAATTGGGGTCACAGTAGGCATGCAAATCTAATCATAACATATCAACAATTTAATGATTATGTTACATTTGCAGCAGGTTGCTTTTGGGGGCACCCTTTTCTTTGATTTCCCAACCCTTTATGGGTTTTTTTTTTTTTTCCCCCTTAGTTCTATTGTTGCATAAATAAATAAACTAGGGTTTACAAAATTTTCTATTGGATGAGCAGTAGATTCTTGTCTCCCTCAGACACCATGATGCAATCAGTGGGGCGGGTGGGCTTCTCGAGAGGCCCTGTTTGGGGAGCACCCAACTCCCCACCCAGTTCTCAAAAGTTCATTAATGAAAAACGCCAAAAGGAAAATTTGAAAGGAAAAAAAAAAAGATTGAATTATGGAAGAACGGTCTCATCCAAACAGATTCTTACACCATGATTTGAGTTTGCTTCTCAGATTTTCCCCCTTGCAAAGCAAGCACTGTTAGTGATAAGAATGAGAGATTAAGGAAATAATAATAATAATAATAATAATAATAATAGATGTGCATAAACAAAAGAGATGGGTTTCTTCTTCTTCTTTTCAAAATTAAAAATTTTAGCTAATTAAAATTTGGTACACCTCTACCACCTTATAATTTTCTAAGTATTTTATAAATTGCGTATGCATTTAGGGTTATTAAAAATATAGTTGCTCCATTGACTTTGTGTTTTAAAATTCATCATTTTTCATCATAAAATTCATATCGTGAAGTTTAAGTTTATGGGAAGAAGATCAGCCTTTCTCGCATGACTCAGATGTAAAAAATGAAATTTGAAAAAAAAACTAACAAAATAATAATCTTAGGGTTTTACAATAAGACACTAACATATATATATATATATATATATATATATATGTATGTATATCACATTGAGCGGTGCAACTCATAGGGGAAAAAAAAAAAAGGGTAAAAAAGAGTTCATTCCCAAATGTCGGCAGCTCCAACTTTTGGTCGACCAAACCCAAAAGCCTAATCACTACCTTTTCCCCATTCATTTCACAAAAGCGAAGGAATGCTCAGAGCTTTTCAAAAATATTCTCAGGGGAAAATGAAACCATTCCATGAATTAAAATATAAATATTTACATTTTCTTTAAGTTTTGAAAAACTATTGCACAAATGTACCAACAAGATGAATATTTTTAAAATTTGTTTAAAAATGTTGCTTTTGCTGATCATCTGAATCTGAAAAGTCATGAATCTATAAATTTCGACAATTCTGACCCTTCTTTTCTTCCACCTTTAGTTTCACTCTCTACCTTATTTTGCAATGAATGGTTAGGATTTACCTAAATCCACAAATTCGTGAAATTTCAAATTTAGAGGATCCATATCCTTTGTTAATGAGGGAAGAAAAAAAAAAGAGAGAAAACCGTTTGTAATGTGCTTACCTTATCTTCACATAATGCCGTCATTTTGGATACATTCTCTGAATTTAATTACTGTGCCTACTTTGTCACCACAAAATGCCATCATTTTGGATACGTTTGGTGAATTTAAATAGCACAAATTGAACAAGCATAAAAAATAAGAGGATGTGACAATTTTCTCATATTTCGTTACGAATAAACCTCCTATCCATCATGACAAAATACCAAAAACATCTGGTTTAAATCTCTTGATAGTTCACAATATATAAATAAGAACTTAATGCATGATAATATTGTCTGAAAATTAACACATGCCATCTTTTTTTTTCTCCATCCTCATTCAATTTATAAAGTTGACATTTTAAAAATGAACGTTAAAGAGTCGTGTTAGATGCTATAATAAATAATTTATTTACCGTGACATAGTAGATAAAGAGCCCTCGGGAAAAAAAAAAAAAAAGAAACTTTGAACAGATGGGAAAAATTAAAAATGGGAGAGGACAGATGGAATGTGGAATAAAGGGAGCATGATGACTTCCATACATGCCTATATTTCTATGAAATTAACCACAGAAACCTATGTGAATATATGATGGAGGGGACCTTTCTATTGTTGCTGCCATGAATCTCTTGAAACTTGCTAACACTCCCTCTTGGCCCCCCCACCCACTGATTTTTACTGAGTCACTCTGACTCAGGTGCGAGTTTAACCCCACTGGTGACGCATGCCCACGTCATCATTACCGCGTCCAAGCTTCCTCTCTGGCTTCTGTTTGAATGCAATTTTCTCTCCCTTTTTATTTTATATATATATATAGGTCGAATTGTATTTTATACCCTCACTTTTGATAAAAGTTACAAATTTAACCCAATTTTTACTATTGGCTGATTATATCCCAACGTTTTTAAATAGATGCAATTCTAGTCTACTCTTAAATATTTTTCGAATTTAACATATATTTATAATGATTTTTTGACAAACATTCTTTCATAGTAAAATTCTGAATTTAACAGTAAAATTCCTCAAATAATTTTCTTTTACAAATTTTTAAAATGTTTATAATAGGCCAAATTTGTTTACGAACATTTCCCCTAATATTCTTCTTCTTTAGCCCTTTTAATTTTTTATAAATTTGGATTACGAATTTTGTATGTTCTAATTATCAGAAGGAGGAATCACACATTAATTAAAAGAAATTTTATTATTTAAGTATTGGCCATGAATTTTACCATGAAATGTCACATCTTTTTTTCTTTCACAAAATTGTTTTTCCCATAAAGAAGGACATAGGCTTTTTTTTTTCCCGTTACGAATTTGACCTATTATTAAAAAATTATTCTTCAAACATTTTATCTTTTACAATTTTTCTAGTGAAATTGTAAAGAAAAATGTTATATTGCACCCCTTTAAAAAAGATTGGGATATAATCAACAAATAATAAAAGGTGGGCTAGATTTGCAACTTTTATCAGAAGTCGGACTATAAAACATAATTTGGCCTATATATATTACTTATCTCATTAATCTCCCTGTTTTTATTTTTGTATTTTGAAAAAAGGGAAACTTAATTTATTTTTTATTTCATTTTCGGCTGGTAATCATAGGTTGGGTCTTAATTTTGGTCAAACCATGCTTGAATAATACTCAGCAGTCACTGCTATTTTAGAACAGGAAGTCAACGTGATCTTTCCATTTTAGGACATTTAAGGTAAATTCAGTTTTAGCTACCATCATGGATTGGCTTAACAAGGGAAAAAAAGAAAAAGAAAAAAGAAAGTCAACCCATGAAAAATGATACAATGCTTCCAGACCCATCTCAGAATGGTTTTAGGTGAGCATGCCATGATTCAATCCTAAAACTTTATGTTCATTCGTATTTTTCTTTCCCAATCATAAATTGCTCTACCAATCATAAATCGATCACTTTGGTTAAACCCACATGTTTAGGATGCTAATCCTTTACAAATTTCTTTTTAATCTTCTTAAAAAAAGTTTCTAACTGCTGATGATTAGCATTATTTTCAGAAATAATTTGCAAAAACAAAAAGTAGGACAATCTGCAAGAACATTCTGGCCACCAGCATTACTTGTATTTCAGGTACAAAACAGTATTATGACTGATGCCCATGTTGAGTAGATCAGTGAGGAGACAACAAGATTGATACAAAAAGAATGTTTGGTAATAAGATGGCAATGCAGCCTCGCTGCCGTCAAACCATTGGTCGGAAAATGGGCATAAAATGAGTACGGAAGAGAAACAAGATCCGCGGATTCATGTATTTAGTGAATGAGGCTCGCCCTTTCGTGTTTGTTATGTATTGGCTCTGTGTCTGTGTTTATTTTTAGTGTGGAAAGAGAACTTGAATCGAGACTGGAATAAAATGGCGTTTCCTAAAAGTGTCAATATTATATGATTCGGAATCAGATAATTACTCGAGTCCAGACTCATGATCTTCGAACACTAATTCTATATATATTATTCGGAGCTGAGGGGGGACTATGATTGTAGCAGGAAGCTGAGAGAGCATGGGAGAATGATGTAAAGGCGTGGGTGTGAGAGAGGCAATCGAGAGATTTGGATCAGAAGAAAGAGTAGCAGAGAGACAGACAGTTGCTCTGCACAAGCACGAGAAATGATGTGCCCTCAGAGGCTTCACAACTCCTTACAAAGATCTCCACTGCCACTTCCTTCCTAGACACAGGTTAATATTTTACTTTTAACTTAGTGTTTGTGGGGCCACTGTTTTGTGTTTTTATCCACTTTTAAACTCCTTACGTCTTCAGTAATATCTTGGGATCATATTGCGTGAGTAATTGTGATTGATAAGAGTAAATACTATAAATGTATCGAACTTGGGACGAGTCTTGATCCGAGCGTCTCGCATGATACAGAAGCATTTATTTATGTGTTTCTCTTTCAAAAAAATTTTTGGGGGAAGCTTAGGGTGTGACTCTTGTGGGGGACACCTAACCCAAATCCATTATGTTGAGGATGAACCTAAAGGCTGATGGTGTTTTGGTCCCCTTCAACCTAATGAGAGCCTCAATCCTTATTTTTCTATCTAGCAAGGCACCCATTTATTCCCATTCCCAAGACAAATGTCCCTCCCCCTATGGTCCTTCTGAGGGAAAGAATAACATGATGGCAGCAACTAAAAGGTTGCCCAAAAGTCTGAAACAATGTGATTGAGGCATACAAAGAATCCAATCAAATGCAAATACTTCTGTTGCACCAGCTCCTAACACCTTGTTAAAAATACTCAGTGTATCATGCTTGTGGCACAAAACTACACTTAAGAAATGGATTGCCCTTTTCACGTGATTTAATAAAACAAAGTTATTTTTGGGGTGCAAATATGTACCTAACTTGGAAATCGTAGGACTTCGTTACTTCATTTTTCCTTCAACCGTGAGTTTTGATAACTTGTTTTTAATTTCGCTGATTAAAAAGCTCTTTTTAACTAAAAGTGGGGATTTACTTGGATAAGTCAAAATATAAAGTTTATTTTAAAATTAAAAATAATTTTTTATAAGCTCTCCGTACACATGCTTTTGTCCGTTAAATGCGTAGCTGAGCAAAAATATAAAAAAGAAACAAAAGTCCATAAACACCTAGGTGAATGTCCAAAATGCCCCCAAATGGTCCCTTGTACGGGGATACGTACCCTAGAACTACAGGACACACACCCCCCACCCCTTACGCCATAAGAAGTGAGAGAGTGAGTGGGGCAGGGGACGGTGGGTCTTGTCGTGCGCGCGTGGCGCAGTGCCACTCAACGGGCTGAGCCAGCAGTGACAGCGAGCGTTCGTCCGCAAGCCCCGCGCAGCAGCAGGTGCTAAACATGTGGCGTGTGGATGGTACATGTGGCGTGTGGATGGTATTGTGCGCGTGCGCGCGCAGCATTCGTGACGGCTAAAGCCCGCAACCAAAATCTCCCCCCGCACCCCCCAGAGTATGGTGTTTGTGTTAGTGTGGTCTCCACAACCAAGCGACCAGCCCCAAACCAAAAAGGCCCTAGTGGGCCCTTCCCTGTCTCTCTGAGCTATCCACTTAGTGGGCCCCCATGGATAGTGGGCCTTGCCTGTCCAGGTGTTGGGGCACATACCCCGATACGTGGCTGCTGCCGCGTGGAGCCCTGCCATGGTGGGTGAAAAAAACTCGGTCATGGTGGGATCCATTTCTCCCCCTCTGGGCCATTTCAGGGAGGAAATGCACTCATAACCGAAGGCTCTTACCGAAGAATTACCGAATGCTCACATAAAGATGCCGTAAACGGTGGAGCTCACCTCATATTCAAGTATTCGATAGTTCACTCGATAAAAGTCGTTGATTCTCACGACCCTTATTTTAGGAAATAGGCAAAGACCGAGAAATAGAGGGATGATATTGATATCCTATAAGATACAATAGAATATTAAAAGATTATTTAAAAAATTTATGTGTTTAATATACCGATATCAATGTAATAGATCATATCAACCTTATATTTATCCCTTACCCCAAAAGATGAGCAGCTTTTTCGCTAAGAAGGAAAAGGGGGGCGACGGCAGATTCACCTTTTAATGAAGAAAAGGTGGGGGAGGTGATTTGATGAGCTGGTTTTTGAAGCTTTTTAAGAGGAGATTAGATTTGGTCTTTGGTTTCAATTTTTCTGGGTTTGTGAGATGGGGTTGACCAAAATCTGGTACATTCCTATTGTCCCTGTGAGACAGAGATATGGAGAGAGGTGAAAGTGGGTGGGTGGGTGGGTTCTTGGGTTTGGTGCGCATGCAGCACATGAGATGAGCGAGGGAGGGGGGGAGGGATGGGGATGGAGTCATCATCATAAGTGCTGCTAGCCACACCCATAAAATTATTCATCAAGCATTTATCATTTCCTCTGCACCCTAATTCCCCAAATTTTGATTCCAAACCCACAATTTCACATCATTTCCCTATTCTCCTCCTCCGAATACTATCTTCTTCGGGAAACCTCACCTCCTCAATTCATTGTTGGTTTGGTCCCGACTACAGTAACTATAAAGGATTGTCTTTTATGCAGTACAATAGGGACAGACGTATCTTGAAACCACGTCCTTTTGATAAAAGAATGTATTGTCTTTTAAAAATAATTTATTTAACACCATTTTAGAACACGTTGTGCCTAATCAAGAACATGCGCCCCTTATCACAACTAGGTCAAAAAACAAGTTTGCATTACTAGGCTAATGAATTTGTAAATGAACAATGTTATAGACACGAAGAATTTCACAACAAAATCACAAAAAAATAAACCATGTTTCATAAATCTATAAAAGCATATCTTTTCATTCACTAAAACACTCTCCACTAGATCTGTGTCACATAAGCCTCTTGTAATTTTGCCATGAAATCCTTTGTATCCGTAGAATTAGTCTTTGTAAATTGGGGATACTTGCACTTGATGCTTGTTGTTTATGAGAAACAGCTACTTGAAAACCAGAAATCGCCCCCTAGGTGGGCAATTTAGAACTAAATAACTCAAGAATTCAGTTCAGTTATGAACAAAAATTGGAGGAAATAAGTAAACAATTATAGATTGGGGGTGGGGTTAAAGGGATTAGGGCTTGACAATATTAGGCCATTAGTGGAAAGTAGCATGCATTTGGGTCAAAAAGAAAGTATAAGGAGGAAGCATTAAATGATTGTAAATTTATGGTTATGGTTTAACTATCACTAATCATTATCAAGTCAGTTAAGATGGCACACCCCAGGGATTTCTACGTACAAATTGGGTTGACTGTGGTGCTGACAGACTGAGAGGTGGTGAAAGCTACATGTTCCCATTCATATGCCTCTCCTTCCTCCTCACCCCCCCCCCCCCCCCCCCCCCCGCAAAAAAAAAAAAACCCATAAAAAAAAAAAAAAGAGGAAGAAAATTGAAGAAAATTGTCCTAACTTGTGGCTTTGGTGGGGTGGGGGGTAGTATTAAGAGTGGAAGGAGATCTTTTGAGACATTTCATTAAACACAAAAGTAAGTGGATTAATAAGACAAACTTCATTCATTCATGCCACCTAATAATCCATTGACCATTCAAACTCTCTGTCTTTCTTTCTTTCTAGGGCCTTCCTCTTCTTCTTCTTTCCCCTAAAACATTGACATCTCCTTTTCTCATCCTTTCATTTCAAAAGGATGTGAGGGGCAGGGTTGGCACTGTTGATAGTAGGGAAACCCATTATTTAAGGGATGAGTTCTGTGAAGAAGTGTGGTTGGATAAATCCAAAGGGAATGATGGCAATGTCAGCAGCTTCGAATTGCACTGGTTCCCGCGTACGGACCCCCCCTTGACCCCCCATCACCTCTCTTCTCATTATTTCTCTGCCAGGCCGGATTCTCCTTTATGCTGTTTTTAATTTCTCTGTTCTCCACACCCAGAGATTAAAGAGAACCAAATTGTTTCCATCCCTACAACAAGTTAAGGGTACGTACACTAACATGAAAATGCTGAAAGAGCCCAAAAAAAAGAGCAAATCAGGCCCTCATAACTTAATGTGTGGAAACACTTAAGCCCCTAAACATTGATTAGGTACCCATAAACAAAGACAAAACTGCTGATTAAGCCCATAACTTAATGCTCAGGAATACTCAAAGTCCCTTGAGATTGATTAAATGTACTTAATCAATGATCAGGAGTTTAAGTATCCCTGGGACAATATATATATATATATATATATATGAAAAATAAGAGGGGAGGGTGTCCCAAGTTAGTGAGGCTTGTGGGTTAGGGGTGTGTGATTCTGTCTGTGTTCATTCGCAATCTTTTGGTCTGGGGGTGTGTCTGTACTTGAGAACACCTAGCTATAAATGGAAAATAAGCATCTCCTCATTGCAATAATGGTTGTCATGCAGAGAAACCCACTGGTTTATAATTATGTACTCTCTTTTGAACCTCCCATGTGAACTGCCTAAGACCCAAACAATACTATATTTCCCCCTCCTCCTTCCCCCCTACCCAAACAGAAACTCCAGGTTGGTTACCTAGTAATAATATATTATAATAATAATAATAATAGTAATCAAGGTAAAAACTGATTTCAAAACATAATCACATCCTAATTTTTTAGGACAAAGAACCTATTATACCCTTCCGGTTTTCAATGCCCAAAAAAAAAACAATATGAGAGAAATGGTTACCAGAGTACTCAGTTGAACCAGATTGGGGGCCAAAGAAAGGCATCTCTCACCCTCATTTAAAGCCAAAAATAAATTGTGTAATTGGTGTTTTTTTTGGTTTTTTTTTTCCCCCTTTATCAATTCAAATCAACAAAATATTTAATGCTCAATGACTCCCTTATTTTAGAAAGGGTAATATGAAAATCACACTAGGTATGCGCCCTTAATATGCCGCGATGCAGTCTGGGATGAAAATCTGCCCCACGATTGCATTGCCTAAGCTTAATAGAAGCAAGTAGAGAATTTACCAATAGCCTGATCCTTTACTTTTCCATGTTCTCCTTCGATTCAATGAAGATTATGCAAACCACATTCATGAGCATTTTCATTTCACCTGCTATTGGCTCATTTTATCTGAAGGTTCATGCCAATATTTTGGTATGACCCCATCATTTAAGATGAACAGTAGCAAGAAAGGGTTGACATAAAAAGATTTGTGTGGAGGATGCAATATATATATATATATATATATATATGTACAAATTACGCGTGAGCAGAAATCCCGTTGCTCTGTTCTTGTCTGGTGAAATCAAAAGAGAGAGAGAGAGAGAGAAACATCTCTCTCTCTCTCTCTCTGCAAAATATAGAACCCATCAGCTTATTTCATTATGCTCGCAATCATCATTCTTGGTTCCCTCACCCGCATGCCCCTCTCTCTCTCTCTCTCTCTCTCTCTCTCTCTCTCTCTCTCTCTGTCTCTCCCTCCTTCCTCCCCCCTGCCCCCCCCCCCTCTCTCTCTCTCTATTTCTCTGCATCTCCCTCCTATAAATCCCATTCACCCTCTTCCTCTCTCTCTCACCCTGTAGTTCCTCCTCTCTGTTTTCCTCTGTTCTCCCCTGTTTTCCTCTGTGAACACCTACCTTTCCTTGAGCTCTCCTCACAAATTCTCAGACTCCAAAAACTCAAATGGCTATCTCGGGTTTCGAGGGCTTCGAGAAGCGCCTGGAACTCAACTTCTCCGGCGACGACCCTGCGATAGGCCTCGGCCTCCGCCTCCTCGACTTCGAGTCCCTGGAGCAGGTCCTCACCGCGGTGCAATGCACGGTGGTCTCGGCGGTGGCGAACCACCACTTCGACGCCTACGTGCTGTCGGAATCGAGCCTGTTCGTGTACCCGACCAAGATCATCATCAAGACTTGCGGCACCACCCAGCTCCTCAAGTCCGTGCGCCCCCTCATCCGCCACGCCGCCGACCTCGGCCTCGTCATCTGCGGCTGCAGGTACACCCGCGGCACCTTCATCTTCCCCAAATCGCAGCCATTCCCCCACACCAGCTTCAAGGACGAGGTCGTCTCCCTCGAGCACTCCCTCCCCAACACCCTCTGCTACCGGAAAGCCTCCGTGATGCCGTCGAAGCTCCCCTCGCATTCGTGGCACGTGTTCTCCGCCAGCGATGGCGCCTCCATCTTCCCGTCCGACGAGATCTACACCGTCGAGGTCTGTATGACGGAGCTCGACCCCGTCCTCGCCGCCAAGTTCTACCGCCGGCCCGGCGACGGGATGTCCAACGACGCCGCCGGGAAGGAGATGACGGAGGCGGCGGGGATCGGGGACATAAACCCTAGCGCCCTGGTCTGCGACATCGCGTTCGATCCCTGCGGCTACTCCATGAACGGCGTCGCCGGCGACCGGTACTCCACCATCCACGTCACTCCGGAGGACGGGTACAGCTACGCTAGCTTCGAGTGCGTGGGGTCGGCATACGGCGGCGAAGACGGCGGGGAGGGGTTCGGGGACGTGCTGAGGAGGGCTGTGCAGGCTTTCCGGCCGGCGACGGTGACGGTCGCGACCACCTGCGCCGCGGGGGGCGTGTGGACCGCTCGCGCCGCGAGCGCCCTGGAGCCGCTGGGGCTCAAGTGCCGGAGCTCCTCCGTCGACGAGTTCCCCGCCGCAGGGACCATCTCGTTCCAGATGTTCGCCTCTCGCCGGAAGTAGGCCGCCGGCGACATAGATACCAGGTGGGAGAGGTTAGGGAGTTAGTTGAAAATTGGGGGTTCTCTCTTTCCTTTTCTTTTCTTTTTTCTTTTTTCTCTCTTCATTTTTTCTTTTTCAAACGATCGTCAGAGAGAGAGAGGGGACAGTTATGTGGGGGATGATGGTGCATGCATGATGGATGATAATGTATGTATGTAATGGGGGATGATGGATGGCTGACTTGTGCAGAAAGATAGAGAAATGGGGTGGAGGATGGATGAGGGAAGGATGATGTGGAATCATCATGATAAGCCCCACTTATGTTTGTCACGCCTAAAGATTTTGAGGGTTTTTTATTTTTCCTCTTTTTTTTTTTTTTTTTCTTTTTTTTGTTTTTTGGGGGTGGTGTAGTGGAGGAAGAATGCTGATGTTGAGATTACATGAAACTCTTTATTTGTTGTTCCCATTATTATTCTATTTTTTTTTCCTTCTTTTCATTGTCCTCCCTTGTCTCTAATTATGGAAAAATTGTACCTTTGTTTCCTTCTGGGTTGGTATCACTATGCAAACATATAGCCATGGAAGAAGAAGAAGGAGAAGAAGAGTAAGGGAAGGGTTTAAATTTTTTGAATGTTTTAACCTTAGTTGCAGTGAGCACTAATTCTACTCATAGTTTGTCCCTATGAAAGTTGTCCAATTTGAACAAATCGCCGAGATCGACTTCATTGCAATCGTGCAATGTTGGATAAAATGTCAAGAAATATCAAGGGAATACAACTGTATTCTTGTAGCGTAAAAGTGTGAATCATTCAATTAGAATAAAGTATCGAGCCAAATTACTATAAAGTATTCTAAGTTGAAGTATGGTACATTAAAAAAAGTCGGGGATACTGACAGGTACCCTAACACCACCTCTCGATGCGCTCACATGAGGTGAGTGGGGTTGAGTGTATCAGTTGGTACCCCCATCATGACTCTGGTCATGCTACTGAATATTTAATTTTAGGTCATTTTGTATGGAATGTTTATGACTTTTCTTTTTCGAGTTTGCAATAACTATTCATATGCCGGCCATATTTTGGCCACTCGAGGATATTCATTTCGTCGCAAGCCCATAGAACTAATTATTTCTTACTATTCTGGAATGACTATTGCATCTCTTTTATGTTTCGTCCCATGGATCAAACGTGCCGCTGGTGCATGATATTGTTCAGTTGCTACAAAGTTTAATCAAGGAGGTGCATTGATCTCATGTCAGGCGTGCTGGGACACAGGCGACACACTTGTTGGCAATAAGGGGTCACGATCGCATGCTAAGTTGGTCCACATTGCTTGGAGTTCTACGTACTTTTGACGTCCCTGATGTTTCTTCCTTGTCTCGTTTTCCTTTTCTTTTCTTCGAAAGTCGACTCGTTTTATATTTCCCGTCACCTTCGGCGACAAAATTTAATCTCGATAAACTCCTTCTAACCGAATTTAGGACATTTTACTTCTGCATCATCCTCTCACACGATGGAGCCAAAAAGGCGATTCCCTTGAAATCAATATTAATAAGCAAGCTGCTGTACATACACCTCTCGCATCGAAAGGCGAAGATGTTATTTCCTCATCCTACAATGGCGTATTAAGATTACAATGGCTTTTGTTACAGACAAATAAAATAGAGAATTTGCTGAGAATCAAAAATAGATTGACAGCTTCTCATGTATTCCGTTCTGTACTATGTTACAACGCTCCAGCAATTTGCTCAATCGGTCGGCATCTTTCATCGTCTCACTAGCCACCACCTCTAACTCGCTCCTACAGTATCCCAAACCGCTGGATGAATCAGAATCATTGCCGATTTTAGCCAATTCACCCCCATCCATGGTAACCTTTCCCTCGGTCGACTCCCTTGCAGAAGTTGCCTCTGAAAAATCACAGCTAACCGAAACCGTCTCTGGCAAAGGTTTAGAATGGCCTTCCTCATACAACATAGGGTTCGAACCAACCTCAACCATTTCATCCAGAGATGGCTGCACCAAGAAATAAGGCAACGAAACACTGGTTTCAGCTTCCGCCATAGTTAAATCTTCCAAGGTTGGAGCAACAATGTGTGGCTCCAAAACATAAGCGGCAGATGAATCCCCATTGCATAAACTTGCTAACCGCCAATTAAAGATCCTTCGGAAAATCATTACCCACTTTGGAACTATATAATATCTTGAATCATGCAGCTTGAGTTGAGTGCTCATTTGCAACATTACGTGAGCCTCTTTTCTTGCTAGAGCCAATCCCATCATCCCACAGGATTGAGTCAGGTATCTGGCCAAACAACTCTCGAGTTGTGACACGTGATTCTCTATCTCCTTACTTGTGCCACAACTTCTAGCCAACCAAGAAATATCACCAGGGAAAGGAGGAAGCGTGCAGTCACGTAATGCATGAACAAGTACTTGAATCCTCGTTCCTGAGCTCCACCCTATGTCTGGCAAATAAGAACAAATGGGTCTGAGCTCATCACTATACTCTTTCAGCAAAATCATTTCAGAACAAGGCCAACCGGGAGGACTCCCATCGGCCGCATCAGCAACTTCATTCACTGATCGGTTCAAGGCTTCATTGAAGGCTGAGATACAGTGGTCCGGACCCATTTCATAACTGCTCATCTTGTCGATTGCCTTTAAGGAAGAATTCAAGTGGGTCAAAACCAGCTCACGGGTTTTCGCACGATGAAGAAGCGGTTGTGATGGTGACTGACTTGCCAGCCACTGCAACCCTTCTCTTAACCGCTCATCACTAAAGAACCCACTGAACTGACCCATTTGCTGGTTCCCAACAAGGAAAACAATCAGAAAGCTGCTTGCCCTTGACTTGTCAATGTCATGGAGCCCCAACTCATCAACTATGGTGGAGGAACTATATGAAACGTTGCCTTTGCATGAACCACTTAAGATAAGAAGGGGCACACAGGAGCCAGAAGGTAGAGACTGGAGAAGATTATGGAGGTTTATTCTTTGGAGCTCCCATGGGAGTTTTTCAGATATAAGAAATAAAACAGCATTCGCGCCTGACACAGTTTCACTTGAAGCATCAGATTCTGTGTCTTTGACGATGGACAAACAACAGGTCAGATCTACACCAGATTGGCTAAGCGCCCATTTCTTCCATATTGAAATGACAGGAGACGAAATAACTAGATCACCATCATCATCGTCATCACCTTCTTTCCTGGGGGGCATGAGTTTAGAGAGCAGCCATTGGGCTGCTTCCAAATGAGTAACATGGCTCTGCCACCCCACTTTGTCTTTCTGGCTAACCTGAGAACAAATAATCATTTTCCAGCACAGGCATTTGGCCTCTGGATTTCGTCTGCTCAGTTCACCAACTACCACCTCTGAAACGTTCAGTCTTGACCAAGATCTTTCATGATTTTGATGCCTCTCCCTCATAATAAGATCAATGTCAAAATCACCAATATTGCTTGGTTTCTGCAGAAGAAAAAAGAAATGAGAAGCTCCAGCAAAATTGGTGGAGAAGTGCTTTCCCAGTAGATGATGATGGACATCACGTTTGGCATAGCCATACCTCCACTAAAATTAGTGGAAGATACAGCTTCAGATAGAGAAGACTGGCAAGACATGGATGTATGTTGCTAACCATAAGTGTTATCTAAAGCATTGTTTAGATTGACTGGAAATAAAACACATGCCCAGGTTTAACGGTCTCACATTGACTTGACCACTTTAGTTTGTGACAGAACCATTACTTATTCATCTTGTAGCACACTATGGTCCGTGATCAGCTTTTGCAACACTCCATGAACTTTTTCATTTCCCTGATTTTCTTTGGGGTCTTGTGGGGAGGTAGGGTGCGTTGCCCGGTTTAGTTTAACGCATTTTCTGATCTACTAGTGTGGTCAAGGACATGACATTGGAAAGAGGGGGCAGGGGAAGGGAGTTAAAAAAGAAAGACTTACAGCTTTTTCCTTCCTAATAGGCATTCCCATAGATAGCAAACCAAGTGCAGCATTCGCTGCCAACTCCCTTTGCTTGCGTAACTCCCTCCTCCTTGAAGTACACCTCTTCCAAATTCTGGCCAGCAGAAAGAATAGGAGCAAACAAAAGGTCAAGCAGAAAGATGAAAATAGACATTGCACCTGAAGCCAGATAAACAGAATGAGATAAAACCTTATGATCAACTTGAGTTTGGCCTTGGCAGCTTCATCATCATAACTTGCCATGTCTTCATCACTTTCAACTCCTCTACTAGTATGTGTAGGCTCCTCACATTCCATTTCTCTCACAGTTCTAATCTCCCTATGATTTACTGAATCTTTCACAGCAGAATCAAACTGAGGAGCTGGAGATATCTCTGGCAGGTAGCCACCAGAGGAAATTTGTAGTGGGACATCTTCTACATAAGAATATACATCTCTCCTGGGAGAGGTTTCGAGAGATGCATCGTTATTTAACTTGTTTACTGACCCTACTTCAGCTGGTACGGATTCAGGGGAATTTTGTGAGAAGGAAAATTCCCTCTGTACAACGCCCACATCGGCCACCTGCTGATCAGCTCCGATCTGTTGAGATGCTGTTGATGCTTTGGGAATTGATTGCAAGTGTGTGCCATCTGTTGAGGATGAAACAGTTCCAAGATCATGCATTTCTTCATCAATTGTGTGGACAGGACTTTCAGACTTTAAAAATTTATCCTCTTTGAAGTCATGTTTAATGACACTAGGGACACTGTGCGACTCAAACCTTTTACCCTTTTCAGTAGACAAAGGCATTGGTTCGCAAAAAGATGAAACATCTTTAACAATCCTTCTAGATCTTTTCAGATGAACAAGTTTCGAACACCTTGTAGGAAAGTCCTTATCACTATTCAAAAAATGGCCATCCTTCACCATATATGGCTCTTTAAATTCTTTTATCAAGAAACCATGGTACTCTAGAAGGCTCAAAACATCTTCTTGCTGGTTCACACAGGAAGCAGAAAAATTAACCCCAGGCGGGTGGGGGGGCAGAGAGAGAGGAGAGAGAAAAATTAGAAACTAGAGAGGGGAGAGAAAGATTAGAAACTATCATGTTTACTGGGAAAGCAATCCACTAGAAGCAATGTAATGTTACCTCCATTGCAAGCCAGTTGGAAAGATGGGAAACCGGCAGACCTTGGTTGTTCTGTAGACCAGAGTGTAGAGAAGCAAGAGCCTGGGTCCGTAACTGCTCAAAACAACATAACAAAGGAGACGTGAACATTATAAACATGTCTGGGAGAATGCTTGAGTGCACATGCAAAGAACTTAAACCAGAAAACAGTGGATGTATACCTCAACTAGCACAGTTCAACACGCTTACAACGAAATTTTATCCATAACTGTAGATTCTCTAAACAAATGCACCAACAGTGATTCTCTAAACTACCGCTAGGTGGGGAGTAATTAAACTACAAAATATACCAATTTAAATATTGTTGCTTCAGAATAATGTCAAACAAAAAACAATACAAGTTGCAGTTCAAATATTACAAATATAGTAGCGCCTACTATAAACTTTTGTAAACTATCTTTAACATAAGGAACCAACAAATGAGTAAAGGCGAAACTGTTCAACTTGGCAATGTGCCGGAAACCCACGGTCAACTAGAATTTCTACTTAGTGACATAAAGAACTGTATTTAGTAGAACTTAAATGTTCTACTAAGACACTAAGAATTATAACCAAAGTTAATCATACCTTTGCAAAGTGAGCATGCATAAGGCATGCTTGCAGGTAACTCGCTTTCCTCGCATATCGGAAAAAGGAAATAAAATTACCAGCTCTGCAAGCTCTGGATAAGAAAAATCACTTGTTTAAGACCATTACAAACATATAAGATTCAAGTTGAGCACCAACCTTGCTACATCACGTGCAAATAGCACTTCTGGGGTTTGTCTTATCTCTGGAGTCATCTTTGCAAGATCAAGTGAAAGCTCCGCAGGTTCAACCTAGAACGAATTGCTTATAATTCACAACTGACATGCACAAGGAAACATGCAGAATCCAGTTGCCACAGCAGATCACTTACTTTGTATCCAGGGTGCTTGTCAAGCTTAAGAAGAGCATAGTAACCTCGAAATTCCTTTTCTGTTGATACATTTATTCCATTCTTCCTGTGATCGTCATACATTTGGAACAATTCAACTGATGTTTTGTTCATCTGTTCAATGTTGAGGTGAGCATCAAATCCCTCTGAAAAGCCCTCTCCTTTTGTGAATTCGCACAATTCATGCATGGCTATTATGTGAAGTCTTATCTGACACAAAAAGCATTCAGAAGCACTAATTAGCCCTGAGAATAATTCTAAGGAACTTTGCCATATTCAATATACATTAAGTTAAGAGACTTTAGAGCCCAAGTACAGGTAAATATAAGATGAAGCTACTTTGGCCGGTTCCACATAGCTCATGTAACGAAACCAAAAACACCATTCCTTTTTATACCGTAGACCCTGGTGCAAAAGGCTTCTCACTTTGCAAAGTAGGGGGAGGATCATTAGTCATACACAGCCTTCCCCTTCCCCTTTTTATTTTGCAAATTGGTTGTTTCCATGACTTAAACCCATGACCTTCCAGTTACAAAGGAGCAATCATCCCCTGCTGCACAAAGGCTTCCCCAGTGCACTCCTTTTATAAATGATTGAAGATACAGGGTGAAAAAAGTCCTCAAAAGCATCAACATGCAAATGATATGAACAAGTCACGCATGACTCTTGCTCTTAGTGGGACCTAGAATTGATCAATTCAGTGATCAAGTTATATTTTAAGGATTAGGAAAACACCGTATGTCAACAGCTGACAAATATGATGCAACCTAAAGAACAACGTGTCAAGTCTTCTTACGTCGATAAAACTTGTCATTCAAATAGAACTAAATAACGGAAATTAAGTAATCACGCACACAATCTTCAATGCAAGTGCACCACATTCACTGGGGAACATCTCCTTGCACCTCCTAATACCAATGTATCTGTTTAGAACAAGCTATATTGTAAAGATTTTATCCATGCTTGGTGATGATGCAGATATCATTTACAAGTAATATACCCAGAATTCCAAAGACACCAAAAGATTCACAAACCATTTGCTCCAGCATTGTAATAGCCCCAAGGTTAAAGATGTGCTGCATCCTCAGGTCCATCCGGATAGCCCTCATTCTATCCCACAAGAAATTATAAATGCCAAGAAACTTGTCATCATAAGGCTGGTCCAACAAACTCAGAAGATAGTCAATAGTCTTCTGCAGGATAGGCATGGGCCGTATCAAATGTGCTTCCCTTTCTGCTGTCCTAGTATACTGTAGTAACAACAAAAATATCTCTCACACTCATATATTAGGAGTAATAGGATAAGATATTCCAAATTAGCCAAGGGCTACCTTTTTAATGGCAAGGAACTCGCTGGTTTGATTTCTATCTCCATCAACACGTTCATACTGGTCAAGATCCCCTTTCCTCTCTCGCTCACCCCTCTCCAACTCTGAAACATGGCCAAAGATCTAAAAGAATTAACTTAAACAGAAGTTCAAACATTCTTAAACGTCGACAACATTGAACAATGAACTCAAAATGACAGCATTTTTTTCCCTAGTTGCTGAAGAACAAGACCAAAATTTTCCCTTATTCCATGTTAGTGAACTATCATATCATCCAGTAGGAAGATTTGAAAAAACTCAAACCCAATGTCAGTTCTATTTGATTTTTGTTTGAATGAACATATAAAGTTAAGGTAGCAAATTAACCTAAATTTACAAGCTCCTAATCCAGAAGTTAGAGACGGACCAGGACACATGTCTGGACACGACCCAACTATAATACTGGATGATTCCATGTTTTCGTGATCAGATATGGGTTTCCCATTGAGCAAATCTCCTGCTGCCACCACAGAATGTTTTCCAACAAATATGTGCCCTTCTGCAGTAGAACGATCATATTTGTTGGCAGATAACTTCTGATTAGCAGCATCAGTGCTGCTTGGAAGAGTTTGACCTAGTTCACCCCTGAAGCGGGCCAACCGTTTCGCCTTAGCCTGCAATTCTCTGCAGACCAGCAGAGGAAAAACTATAATCATCAAAAACTGAATTTTATAAAGAAATACAAAGAATGGTATGAAACCAGTGCGCCTAATAATTTACCGTTCAGTATCATCTTCAGTAGAATAGTTTCCCAGAAGGACTTGATTAGCATGAGGAGATGGAGGTGATCTACTTCTTTTGGGAACTGAGAAGCTGCTGGGCTTGGTTCCAGCAGACTTGGTAGCAGAAGCTTCAGCCTCACTATTGTGCAAAGATAGTGAAGAACTTTGATGAATTTGAAAATCAGAATTACTGAAAAGCACTATTTGACCCACTGCCCAAACTATGAGGAGACAAGGAAGGCCTGGACAAAGGAGTCATGCAATGAGATCAATTATTTGGTGGAAAATAAACAAATATGTAGATTCCATATTTGATTTTTTTTTTATAAGTAAATTACCTTTGCGATTCTGACTCACATCAACACCAAAGGAGATTGATTATAGTGACTTTGAAACAACAATAATTTTTTCACACATAAACAAAGATTCTTTTCCCCTATCCATATGTTTGACAGCAATGTACTCTTGTAATCGTATCCAGCTTCTTTTTTATTTCTACAGTTGCAAAACAATAAACTTAAATTTTCAAAAATTCAACAATATGTGCTTAATATGCATTTTCTTCACCTTCTAGACTCATTTTGTTTGAGAGAAAGATTGTCCTGGAATGCTTCTTTCTCAGATAGTAATTTTGGAGACTTGGTTTGTTTTGTGGAGTGCATGCCTAGAAACCCTGTGGTAGAATTTTGCTCAGAATCATGAGAATCTAAATTATGTGAGACTGAGGGCAGGTCTTGATGTGTCATGAAGTCAGCATGGTTTCTGGGCACCTTTTGCCAATTATCCCTTGTCGGGGAAGATAAAGAATGCCTGCATGGGGAGTAATCACAACAGATATAAAGGAGGAGACCGAATCCAAAAACTTCGAAATAAAGAATCCCTACATAGAAAAATCAAAAGTGTAATTATAACATATATATAAAGGAGATTGAATACAGAAGCAGTCTCAAGCCAATCCATCTAAAATGCCACATTAGGTAACTGTGCATTTCATGCGAGGCATAAAAAGGATAAGCTTTCAGCCAACAATGACATGAAATGCCAATTAAAACTTGGGATCGTACTACTTTTTCGCACCATGGGTATTATGAAGGCAAGGCCCAAGAGTTTGCACGCAAAACCCAAACCCAAAGTGTCGGGTTTCTTATGGCTTAAAACGGCAATATAGCACATAACACTATTATATCTTAAGGCCAGCATAAGATGGTCATGCATGGTAGCTAGGTCATTCCAAATCAAAAGAAGGGATTGCATGAATATAGAGCAATAAAGTTCTGCACCTGCTTCAGTGTCACACTGCACACATGGAAGCTCTCGAGCACATCTATTATACTATAGAAAATCTTGCAACTGTGCGGTAAATCCAATAGACCATACAAATATCGATTTCAGAAAACATATAAATATCACAATATATTACAGCACTGATGTTTGGTGGCATACAGAAACCAAAGGAGATACTATTTCTACATAATATAATGTCTGAAAATAAAGCCTCAGTCTAACATAATAGGGGCCAGCAAGCATAGGCATCAGTATACTATGTACACCAACGAAGCTGCTTCTTTCAACGGATGTACAAAAAAATACCTTCCATTGACACTCTGAATGGAACTTGAAACATTTTCACCAGTATCCAGGAAAGGCGGTGATCTGATTCTTTTCAGGTCCTGAAACAGGGGAATATTTCCTTGAATACCAGTTCCAAAATTTGGTGAAGCACCGGGTGGAGACACCACAGAAGGCCTTTGATAAATACCAGCATTGTGCTCCTTGAGATGGGAGTTTTGCCCTTCACCCCATTTAACAGGAGACTCAGTTGGCCTGGTGAAAATTTACAAAAATCCTTCATGACAATGGTTTAAACTCAGATTTGGTGCTTTTGAGAAAAAAGATAATATTTTACCCCTCACCGATCATTAAACGTATCGATTTGAACGGTATATACAGAATAACATACGAAAAAAGGGGGTTAAGTTAGTTATAGAATTCTTAGATTTTTTTTTTTTTAAAGAAGCACCTCCCAATGACAGTCTTTCTTGAGATGTCGCCATTAGCATGCACTTTAGGTGGTATAAATTTTTCTGAACATAAACATTTTCTAGGTTGGGAGTGAATTTTAGTTCCATTATTGAGTGAATCAACAATGTGCAACTGCAGGAGGCCTCAGATAAATTTGGAAATCATAATCTTTAAGCATTTGACCAATAGCCAATCCAGCAGGAGCACCAAAGCACCAGGGGGAAAATTTCATCAGTATATATGACTTCTAGAGATGCAATTAATTCCAAGAAGAAAATGCAATGACTGTACAAGATTTCTACTTATAATTTCCATATATATCAGATAGTCACCATTCCATACTTAAGACCACAACGTCCAAGGCATTATGAAGGAGGTTCCCATATGAAAGAGAACTCAGCCAACAAATTAACCAGAGAATGGTCAAGTAATAATTAGTGGATTTTTACTAGCATACACGCAAGTGCACTCTTGGTCTTGCTATAATCTTTAATATCGCCTTGTCTAGACACGGAACCTCAGTTTTCCTAGCTTTTCACCTCGGTTCTGGGTTATATTTGATCTACCAACGTATGATTGTTAAATGACAGGTAGGCCTTTAATGAAGAACAACAAAGATAAATGCTTTGGCAATTATAATCACAAAAAATTTCAAAGCAATTTTGATAACACTAAACATATCGGATATAACTCCGGAAGAAGGAAAAGAGTATGATGACTTTGTTATGATTTCGTATTAATACTGTGGGATTCCCTCAAGTCCCCACACATTTGCGGAAAAAACCCGTTATTTAGGGTTTAACTTGTATTGCTCAGACAACCTAAACCCCCTTTTGAAATTTTCTGAATAAAAGTCAAAGCACGAATATAAAAGTACAAATTTATGCATAAACAAAATCAAGAGGAAGAGAGAGTACCTAGGCGAGCGTTGAGGGTGAGCGTGGGAGAAAGTTAGGGTTGCGGAAGGGGCGCGGGGGAAGTGGCCAAAAGGGGTTTCTGCATTAGAGGGTGCGGAGCTTGGACCATGGCTTCTCCCAAAACTCTGAAAGGCCATTTCTCTCTCAGACCATGCGTAGGAACGATTTCTTCTTTCGTCTGTGAAACGATCGCCTTTCTTGTTTCCGTTGGCACTCTCCCTGTTCTGTGTTTTTTGAACGAGAGAGAGAGAGAGAGAGAGAGAGAGAGGTGAAAACGAACCGTTTCCAATTTTCGTAGAACAGCGGCGTTGATGGGCCTCGTTTACCGGGCTCGGCAGATGGGCCCGAATGTTTGGGCCTGGTTGGAATGGGCTACGATTAGGGTTAGGATTTCATTTTGGATTTAGGTTGTTTGGAAAGGAATGGAGAGATGAGGCTTTTTAAATTCAATAATTTTATGGATGTAAAGAATTTATAATAAAATTACAAAAGGTGCATGTGGCATAAATTTAATAGAAAGTATTTTAGTAAATGATAATCTGTGGCCTCATAAATCTGTGACACAAGGTTTTTTGTGATTTTGCTATAAAATCCTTCGTATTCATAGCATTATTCTTTTAAATTCAACATCAAAATGATACCTTTGTACACTAAATGTGCAAAAACATGTTGTTGGTCGGAACACTGTTCCTATTGTGCCCCAGTAGTAAAATTCCGACTATTGTACCTTGAAATGTTATCTTTTGGGTCTAATCTATAAGTTTTTAATTACACAAATTGGTTGAACATTGAAAAATAAAAAGATATATGTCGATTTTCATACAATTAAAAAACCTCTAATTCATATGATTTAAATATTTAAAATAATTATAAATGTTCAAATCTTTTAATATTTTGCAATATAGAGAGAATAGAAAATGTTCCTATAATCACACGCTAGGTTGAGCAAGCCGATTGTTGATTTGGAACCAGAAATAAGTAAAATGGACGAACTAAGGACATGGTATGATATGATTAGGCCTTCGCCCGAATTTCCGACCACATTCATTTTCCCAGGAAAATATCTTCTTCCTTTTTTCCCCCTTTTTCTCGGGAAAATCATTACCATATATTGCTGGTTACTGGGTCGACAGAATTTGGGACTTCAGTAAGTAGGAAGGAGGAGGAGGAGAAGCCATGGGTTCATCTGTGCGGGTTGAGAAATCAGAGGAGGAGTGGCGGGCTATTCTCTCCCCGGAGCAGTTCCGGATTCTGCATCAAAAGGGCACCGAGTAATAATCTTCTCTCTCTCGTTCTCGTTCTGAAATTTTCGCCGTATCATGACTTGTTTTGATTTTCCTTGTTTGTGATTTGGTATTTCATTGGCTTTTTCAATTGGTTGTGCTTCATCATGATGCGGTTGTAGCAATTTATTTGGTCGATCCGATGATGACTATGAGGGTTTTCTCTTTTCCAGTGAAGGGTTTGACGGGATTTTGCCTTATGGTTGCGATGATTGGTATGAATTAGACCAAAGTTTTATAGGTTTGAAAGCTATGAAGCTTCACATAAGGTAATTTGCTGCGTTGACCATCAAAGGGGGATAAAAGCCAAGATTGAAGAGCGTCATTTGGAAGGGAAAAAGAGCTGTTGCACTGTATATTGCCTTGTCTATATCTATGCTTCATACACTATAATAAATGCTTGCATCGAATTGGACTTTTTAGTTCATAATCTGATGCCAATTTGTACCACAGTATGTTGTTTGATCAAACTTGTATCTTTGGTTGATATACTCTTATTCCAATTATGCATGCTTTGTCTTGACATTCAATTTGCAATTCCACTTTCTACGAGTGCCAAGCCCAACAAACAATGAGACCCTTTCTTGGGAACAGTTTCCCTTCTATGAAAGCCTTTCCCAGTTGTTACCTCAGGCCCCAAGGTAGATGCCCAACTGCATATTCATTTAAATGGTACTCTCTTGCAGCTAAAGTAGTTCTTTCTAGGGTGTTTGTCCCTGTAGACCTTCATTTCTGCTGGCTTGGGCTGCATTCCCTAGCTGATCTAGACACCATTGAGTAGTATGGGGCTCTCGAAAGTGGTTTTTTCCTTCATATTGTGCTGACTTTGACACTGTACAGGCCGAAAGGTACCGGAGAATACAACAAGCTCTATGCTGAAGGGATCTATGACTGTGCTGGTTGTGGGACTCCTCTCTACAAGTCTACAACTAAATTTGACTCTGGCTGTGGCTGGCCTGCTTTCTTCGAGGGTCTCCCTGGAGCCATAAATCGATACGTTAGTAGCTTCCCTTCTATCTTTTCTCTTTTTTTTTTTTGCCCTTGTTCTTATATTTGTGCCATATTGATTGGTGTGAGCAAAAATGGCGAATTTGCAGCCTGACCCAGACGGCCGGAGAACCGAAATTACGTGTGCTGCTTGCGGTGGTCATTTGGGCCACGTCTTTAAAGGGGAGGGATTCTCGACGCCTACTGATGAGCGCCACTGTGTCAACAGTGTTTCAGTCAAGTTTGTCCCGGCAAACTCAGCTTCGTAGTGGCATTTGTTAGGAAGGATGTTGTGATGCAGTAGTACTTGGGCAATAAAACGCAATAAGAGCTTCATGTCTTGCACTGTTTTGTATGTTAGCTTGTTGCTGCGAACACTGATGATACGGTGGTACTCTGCATGCCATAAAACGTCATTGGGACCGATCGCTTTGATGTATTTATGTAGTCGATGAAATGCTTAACATTGACGAACTTTGATGTTGGAAGAACCATGTGATGCCAATGGGGCACCCTAGATTTCTTTCCCGGTTTACTGTTAGCTTTCTGGATGCTCTCACAGTATAGGTAGAAAGAACAAATAATAGACTGTGTGTTAAAGGATTTCATGAGCCATGATATGCCTTATACCATAAGAATAGAGGAACTCGAAGAAGTAACTTCAGACAACACTTGATTAGAACCTGTACTGCAAAATCAACCCAGCCTTTAGTTGATAATTTTTGTGAACTTGTACTTCCCTGTGGATTCAGACAGAACAATATGCATCGAGAAGAAAACACAGTAAGCCTCTTTCATAAATCTCATCAGTATGAAAACATTGGAAATGATTCAACAGTATGAACTTGCAAAGATAAACAATGGGAGTGATAGTTTCCAATATCATTGATCATTCAAGGGTCGCATCTCAAAATATCATGAACCACATCCTGAATTTTTGAGGGTATAAACATATCACCATTACTTGAATAGCACCATATCTCAATTAACACCCAAAATGCCATTGAATATGTAAGAGTTGTTTTATTGGATTTCATGTTCGCTGAATGTCACTTCCTCTTTTCATTGTTCCTTTTGTCATGGCATGCCTTCAGGGCTTTAACTTCTGCAAATTGTTGAAGATCATAACCAACAAAAGCATAAGAAAACAATGAAAATAATATGACCATCATTCACAGACTCATCATCATCATAAACAAATGGCCTAAAATATTCCCTTCATCTTATGAAAAAAACAAAAGAGAGCCACTTCTATCGGATAACGCTATATTTCATGAGTTTTTCTCTCAAGCTGACATGACAATGACATTTGAAAAGGGATCGAAAGAGGAAGTGCCTCTCAAACTGAAAATAAGGGAATTGAAATACAATTCTTATGAGGATTAGTAATTACTAGCATGTACTGGTGGAAAATACCATTCTTTAAGAAACTCTCCTTCTCAAAGCTGTCGCAACCTGATGTGATCATAAACCAGAAACGGATGACCAAAATGACAGCCATTGAACAAAACAAACTAGAGGTTATTCTCAAGATACGTGAATTACGGACTCGGTGGAAAGCATAATCACTCCTATATAAAATCCATGCTTAACATTTTGCAGAGGCACCTGGTAATTATTAAGGATTGTTATGTTCATCATAATTTAAATCAAACAGAGAATCTGCATATGAGGTTACAGGAAATTTCAACAATATTCAGATCAGACATCTTAAGAATTCACCAATGGTGTGGTTTGTTTCTCCACTAAAATGTCATTGGTCCATTGCCACTCTTTAGTTCCATAACTGTAACTTTCATATTACCCTTCAATTTGCAAATCCCAGAGCTCCATTATCACCTTCCCCCCTCTTCATTAGGAACAACATTACTTCTCTTAACGTTTATATTAACATGAAATAAGCTTTACTACGAAGAAAACAATGCTGTTCACATGAATTCCATCATCAGAAGACATGAAAGCAAAAAAAAGAAAAAGCATACCCATCTGGCAAGATTTCCAATTCCTATTGGTTTTGACAAGACAATCCTGCAATACATATAATAGGATCCTTGAATTCACCAAAAATAGCAAATGAAACTACTGGGATAAGGGTTTCTAGGGTTTAGCGTTCTAGATACTGAAAAAGAATACTGAGAGGAAATAAAAACACAGATTCACACACAAAAACACAAATTCTTCAATTACAAACCGAGAAAAGGATACCTGCAAGGATAAATAAAGGACGGAGCATTCGTCAAGCTGCTTCACGTTCTCATCTTCTTCGTCTGCATCGCTCTGGTGAAGGTTTGAACTTGATGGCCGTGGCTCCATTTTTCCCATCCCAACAAAATGGACCGCCCTTTCAATATGACTCTGTAAAATGTACATATATTTAGAAGCATGGACTCACGCCTTATATGGGCCGGGCCGGGCCGAGCCCGGAATTGTGTTTTGTATGGGCTGGGCTCCTAACAGAAAATATATTATAAAATAAAAAAGTAAAAGGCGAAATTGCCCTCTTTTTTTTTTTTTTTTAGCACAACCTCTAATAAAAGTTACGAATTTAACCCAATATTTGTTTTCTGGTGGTTATATTCTGACCTTTTAAAAGAGTTTCAATTCTAACCTAATTCTAAATGGACATGCATTCCGTTATCACATGCCATATAAAAAAACTCACTCCTTTCTTATTATTATTTCAAATCATCCCTAACCAAAAATTCAAAAAAAATTTTGAAGTTTTTCCAAGTCTCAAATCATCATAAATCGTTCCCTTCTCATATTCTCCTCAAATTCATAGGGTTCCTCTATGACGATTATGCCAAATAATGATTTGGTGCTTGAGAAACCCTAAATTTGTTGGGAATTTCGAGTTAGAAGCAACTTAGAATGAAAATGGGAGGAAAGTGAGCTTTTAATATTGCTCATACAATGCACCTGATAATGAAGGTCACGTGAGTTTAGAATGAAGCTAGAATTGGATATAGTCA
Organism: Santalum album; assembly: GCA_034195605.1. Taxonomy (NCBI): domain Eukaryota; kingdom Viridiplantae; phylum Streptophyta; class Magnoliopsida; order Santalales; family Santalaceae; genus Santalum; species Santalum album. The sequence continues at coordinate 5,310,439 of CM067264.1, read as the reverse complement.
CTTAATAATAAGGATTGTGCTAGATTTATATCTTTTGCCATCCAAAACGTACGAAATTTAATAAATATCGTAAAGGAAATAGTGGTAGGGCTTGCAAACCAGACGGTACACAACTTGGTTTTGGAAGATATGGCACTAAAAGTTGTAGAGCTGGTCGTCTTTCATATCGAGCCATTGAAGCGGCGCGTCGGGCTATAATCGGACAATTCCATTGTGCTATGAGCAGACAATTCCGAAGAAATGGTAAGATATGGAACTAAAAAAATGTAATTTGCATAAAAAAATTATTTTATGGGCCGGGCTTGAACTAGAATTGTGTTTTTTTTTTTATGGGTTGGTTCCTACAAAAAGTAAAATAAAATAAAATAATGTAAATTTGTTACATAATTATTTTAAAAATATTTTTATTTATTATCAATGACATCATTTCCTAATGTCATTATAAGCAATTAAATTTTATGAAATTACAAGGGATAGTACTACTCCTCCCGAAAAGCGAATTTCCAATAAATTTCACGATTTATATGTGAAGGTATACCCCACGTATATAGGTAGATTCCACTTATTACATGTAAGTGATGGATTTATTCGGAATTCACTTTTTGCGGGATGAATACACTTGTCCAATTGCAAAAGGTCAAATCTTGATCAATCTGATTTTTTTTTTTTCAGTACCTTAACTTTTATTTTTGTTTTTTCGATACAAATCTGTCTAAAAATTATTGCTTTCACGTTTCCTTTGTTCCACAAAAGAAAGGAGAGTCTTGGTATTCCTTAACCACGGTTAGTTTGGTCTAGGCCAGTTTAAGTAACCATGGTTAGTTGGGTCAATTTGGACCCAAACAAAAATATAAAATGAAAAAATAATAATAAATCCCCGGCCCAAAAGAGAGGTTCAGTAATAACAACAGAGACGCAAAGAAGAGAAAGAAGCTTCGATTTTTTCTCATGCTCCTCCGATGCTATTAGATTCGTCGTTCCCTTGATCGATCGAACGATACCTAGCTCCTTCATCGGGTAAGCAACGATCGAACTGATTTTCTTGCGATGAATTTTGGATCTTTGTAGTCTGATTGGGGATCTTCTGCGAATCGATACTGGCACTATCATTTTTTTCTACTTTATTTTTTATCTTTCCCACTTCTTTGATCCACGACTCGATTTTTATTTTTATTTTCTTGTGCTGAAATTCAATAAGCTCTTGAGTTTCTTTTTCGTCTTCTATATTTATATTATCTTAATCCACCCGATTTGTCGTTTTTGGTGCTTTCTGAAATTATAGTGGTTGGTTTTGATTGATATGTCGGGTAATGACTAGATGCCATGATTTATGAATCGGCTGACGAACTTTGATTAAATTTAATTTTGATATTTACGGGCGTGCCGGATTATTAGGATTTTTTAGATTGCATTATGGATTAATGGGGCTGATGATATTTATGTTTTGACATCTAGCAAGCTGTGTTGATTTTGCAGCTTAGAATGGCATCAATGGTTGCTGAGGGATGTAGTAGTAGTCAATTTACTTCTTCTATGTCGGTCCAAGAAAAGGGGAGTAGAAATAAGAGGAAATTCCGTGCTGATCCACCATTAGGTGATCCAACAAAGATCCTCTCTTCAGTTCAGAATGAATGTCAAAGTTTTGAGTTCCCAGCTGAGAAATACGATGTCAACCCAAATCATGGGCAATGTGGTGGCTGTGACATGTGTGGTGTTAACCAGGATCAGTCTGATGCTCTAAACCTTGACCTTGGATTCCCAAGTTCTGCTGGTTCGTCTAGGGTGGGTCCAAGCCGGATTGTGGAGGATATTGATGCAGATGAGTTTAATGATGCTGATTGGAGTGATCTTACAGAAAGCCAGCTTGAGGAACTTGTCCTGAGCAATCTGGATACAATTTTTAAGAGTGCGATTAAAAAAATTGTTGCCAGCGGTTACACTGAAGAAGTTGCTATGAAGGCTGTTTTGCGGTCTGGCCTATGTTATGGGTGTAAAGACACCGTGTCAAATATAGTAGATAACACTTTAACATATCTTAAAAATGGCCAAGAGATTGATCCATCAAGGGAGCTTTATTTTGAGGATTTACAGCAGCTAGAGAAGTATATTTTAGCTGAGTTGGTTTGTGTTCTCCGAGAGATTAGGCCTTTCTTCAGCACTGGGGATGCTATGTGGTGCTTGTTGATATGTGACATGAATGTATCACATGCTTGTGCAATGGAAGGTGATTCTATGAGCAGTTTTGTTGGTGATGGGGCTTCAAATGGCAGTTCCTTAGTTCCATCCGACCTCCAACTGAAAGTGGATGTCAAAAGTTCTGAATTGAATCTTCCCGATCCCCGTAAATCAACTCCTTGCATTCATAGTTCACAATCTGAGATACCTTCCGCATCAGGAAGTTCAAAGCAGACAAAACAGAATTATCCTCTCAGTGATGGGCAAGTCTTGGAAAAAGGAAACTCAATTTCAACTTGTGTTAATTCAGACAAACCATTTGGCGCTGTAGGAACATCCCAACGTACTGCCCTAGAAGAAAAGTTTACTAGCAGTAGAAAGGTTCATTCTAGTAGTGGCAAGAGAGAATCTATACTGCGCCAGAAACCATTTCATTTGGAAAAAAATTTCCGAACATATGGATCTAAAGGGGGTAGAGCAGGGAAACTTAGTGGTCTGGGAGGCTTGATTTTAGATAAGAAACTGAAATCAGTGTCGGATGCCACTGGTATTACTCTGAAATCAATGTCAGATGCTGCCGGTATTACCCTGAAATCAGTGTCAGATTCTACTAGTATTACTCTGAAAAGTACTTCCGTAAAAATAAGTAGGCAAATGACAGTTGACGTTCCTGAGGACAGCGTAAACCATAATCTCTCAACTGATGATGGACCTCCTCCTGCGATATTTAATGTAGAACCTGTTAATACCATATCAGCATTACCTAAAATCAATATTCCGTATTCATCACCTTCCATCAATAATCCACCTGCATTACTGGCTTCTGCATTATCAGCAGCTGGCACTGAACTCTCTCTTTCGTTGCCTACAAAATGCAACAGTGGTTCAGTGCCTGCCAGTTGCAGCTTTGAGACTACTAATTGTAGCCATGCAGGAATATCTTATGATAAGTCCCTGGGCCGTTGGGTCCCTCAGGACAGGAAAGATAAGGTTATTTTAAAATTGGTTCCCAGAGTACGGGAACTGCAAAACCAACTCCAGGAGTGGACAGAATGGGCCAACCAGAAGGTTATGCAAGCTGCTCGTAGGCTGGGCAAGGACAAGGCTGAGCTTAAGACTCTAAGACAAGAAAAGGATGAAGTGGAGCGTCTCAAGAAAGAAAAGCAAACTCTGGAGGAAAGCACTATGAAAAAACTCTCTGAGATGGAAAATGCCTTGGGTAAGGCCAGTGGGCAGGTTGACCGAGCTAATTCTGCTGTTCGAAGGCTTGAGGTGGACAATGTTAGGTTGAGGCAGGAGATGGGGGCTGCTAAAGTTCGGGCTGCAGAGTCAGCTACCGGCTGTCAGGAGGCATCAAAGAGGGAGAAAAAGACACTGATTAAGTTACAGTCATGGGAAAAGCAGAAGACCGTATTACAGGAGGAGCTTTCAATTGAGAAGCGCAAATTTACCCAGCTGCAACAAGAACTGCAGCAAGCTAAAGAACTTCAGAATCAAGTTGAGGTGATCTTGAATATTCTTTTAATTGTTTTTGTTCTCGTATTTTCTTCGTCCCAGCTTCCACTCAAGGGAAAAAAATTAGCAAGAACAAGAGAGAAAAGAATTGATGCTGTCCATTGGAGATAGCTGGCTTTCCACCTTGGCTTGATGACAAACTCAAAAGCCTGAGGATGGGGCCAACCTTTTCTTGATGTTTGCTGTGATAGGTTTTCCTTCGCAAACCAGATTCCGTAATATTGTAATTGATGAATTACTTCTTTGAGATGATTATAGGATAATTGCGAGACTGGCCCATAAGAGAATGGCAAAGGGGAGGTGAAAGTTTTCAATCAGGTTGATGGCAGTTGGCCTTGGACTTCCCCCAAGTTTGAGTTAAAATATTTATCTTTGATTGTTTTGTTAAATGAGGTTGGGATACCACTTACTCCTCGTTGAAAGGCATGACAGGAGAACTCCTTTGAGAGAGTGAAGTGATGTAGTTGGTGCTCATACAAATGATAGGCTGCATGCAATGTACATGAAATTCACACCTGCTGGTATTTTTTCACCGAGACATTCCTTAGATTCCCATTTAGGAGTAGAGTCTGTTAGTCCACTTTGCTTTGTGATTTGTAGCATCATAGTCATCATCTTTGTGTGGTGAAGCGAAAGGCTTCAATGAAGAAGATTATATCATCCTTGTGTGGGAGATTTGTAGAAAGCAACACAGATGTTATGATCAGTGAATTGGGAGTCAGAAGTAATTAACTTAAATAACTCATGTTGCCTAATTTATTAATAATGAAGTTATAATATATGTCTTACACATTGAATGCCGTGTTTATGGGGAAAAAATATTATAGTAATTAATCATCCTGATTATGCTACTAGGTGTTTTCTACTTTGGTATAGCAATTTTGATTCATTTCTAGTAAAAGAAAATGACTTTTTGGTGGCCACAGAGTATGGGTTTATGATTTTCATTTGTCCTTTTGATGCACGAGAAAATGCTTGCTTTTCAACAAAACAAAATCAGACCCAAAGGTGAGGTAAAACTCAAATTAATAAAAAATAAAAAAAAATTCAACCAACCATTTAAATCAAAATGGAGAACTTGTACATAATCATATTTCAGTGTTGTTTTTGGATTTTAGCATTGTTTTATTTACTTGATATTACAATTTTATGAAAAATGAATGTAAACTTCCTACCATCAATAAGGATTTTAGTTTCATGTCTTTGTGTGTAGGGTGCCTTTATGTTAGTTCCATTTGTTTATCTCAGCATGGATCTCGTAATTAGTTTTGTTAGATTTCACTTCGTTTAATGCATCTTCAAGCTTCCTTAATAATAATAGATGTTAAATGTTCTTGAAATGCTTCCTGATTTAGCTCACTGATTCTTCTGAGTTACATGTTCTCCATGCTTGAGATGTGTGTTATATTATTAGAGAACTGTCTAATATGTTCCTTATATATTGGAAAGAAGATGAATTATAATCTAGGGATGCGGTAGTGCTGATTGGATGTGCCTTTTGAATGCTCATGATCCAATGCAGTCCCCCAGCTCCTATAGGTTCTCCTGGTCATTATGAGCTTTACATTCTTAATTGAGAAGGAAAATTATCGCAGGCTCGCTGGAGGCAAGAAGAGAAGGCAAAGGAAGAACTACTTACCGAAGCCAGTTCATTGAGGAAAGAAAGGGCACAAATCGAGGTTTCAGCTAAATCAAAGGAGAATATGATCAAATTGAAAGCAGAAAACAGTCTGCAGAGGCACAAAGATGAAATCCAGAAACTTGAGAAAGAAATCACTCCACTGAGATTGAAGACCGACTCTTCGAAAATAGCTGCTCTAAGGAGGGGGATCGACGGGAGCTACGCCAGTAAACTGAAAGACGCCAGAAATGGCCTCAGTCAAAAGGAGCCTTGCGCTCCTAACGTATGTGAATTGGTGTCGGATCTCCATGAACACCCCGTGAATGGAGGGGTGAAACGGGAAAGGGAATGCGTGATGTGCCTTTCAGAGGAGATGTCGGTGGTTTTCATTCCATGTGCCCATCAGGTGGTCTGCACAAAATGCAATGAACTCCACGAGAAACAGGGAATGAAGGATTGCCCTTCTTGTAGGAGCCCCATCCAGCGACGCATCGCTGTACGATACGCTCGACCTTGAGTTGATCTTCAGTATCCAGTTGAGTGTTGTGAGTAATAAATCTGTGGGACTGTTTTGGCATGAACGAGACTAATAATGCACTCGAGGTTGAATACCTCTTTATAAGTTCATTGAGGTTGATTGCCTCTTTTAGAAGTTTGGACTGTGAATATGTCTTGCAAATCCAAATGCTGTGTTTGGTTTTCCTCTTCTTGTTGCTCCATAATTTCCCGGTTGCTTACACAGAAGACTGAGGTTGGGATATGTGCTTGTCATAATGAATATGCCGTGAAAGCAGGAGTTCAAAGTAATAAATAATAAATAATAAATTTAATTTTAAAATGATTAGGATATGGCGTATGATTTGTCATGTGATATGGCAAGATATAATCTATTTTGGTAATAGTTTTGGATGGAGTCTATTTTGTGTGATATGGCAAGATATAATCTATTTTGGTAATAGTTTTGGATGGAGTCTATTTTGTTGGGAGTTTCAGGAGAGAATAAAATTAGTGATAATATTAATAGAAGGGAAAAAAAAAAGCAATGGCTGTTTTTTATTTATTTTATTTTTTGTGGAAGGGGAAAAAGAGATGACTGCTTGTTAAAGCCTTCCTTCTTGATTACATGATGGAAAGAAAAGAAAGGAGAATAAATTGGGATATACAATCCTCACATGTAATTTTATTCTTAAACCTTCATTATTCACAAGGCAAATTGTGTATTATAAAAGTTTTAGTAAAGTCATTTTTTCTTCCCTCCAAATTATTTTACATTTTGACATATCGTGAGAATTGAAGGAAAGTTAAGAATTTTCATCCTTCCATCTCGTTCCATTCTCCCTTCCTCCTTTCTCTCCTTCATAATTTAAGAAATTTTGTATCCCTCAATTTCCATCCAATCAAAGTTAGTCCATACGAATCATTTCAATTTAATTAAAAAAAGAAAATTACAGTTTTAATCTCTCAAGTTTGAAGTTGATGTCAATTTAATCCCTTGTGTTTGATGGTGGTTTCTTAAATCTTCGGATTTGAACAAAAAATCCAAATGTGCAATGGATGTAGGGCTTTAGATAGGTAGTAGATTTTGAATTTAATGCATTTTTTTATCAATTAAGCTTAAAATATTGTGTGTTGCACTAAAAGGGAAATGTGTTTTCTAAGCCTAATCAATGGAAACTATATTAAATTTCAAATCTACTATCATTCAAAACCCTTTTCCATTCAAATCTGACGATTCCATTGATTAACGGCCAAATTTTCAGCTCTAGGATTTGCACTAATCCCAAACTTTTAATAAATTAATTTTGAATTTTTAGATGAAAAATATCATTTATAAATCGAATACACTGTGTACGAAACATTTTTCTTAAGATGCGAAACCTCTGCGACTATAAAACGACACCGTTGCAAGGGGAAACGACAGATATCGGTCAAACAAGGAGGCACCTCCGTGGACCTGAGCGGTGAACGGCGAGGGCGAATGCTTGACTCTCTCTCTCTCTCTCTCTCTCTGTCTCTCTCTCTCTCTTCAGTGACTCTGTATTGGTGCGGAGAAGAGAGTGAGATGGTGGTGGAGAGCTACGTCGTGGTGCACAACGTCGCGAAGAGACACAACGTGGGGACGCTGGCCCGGAGCGCCACCGCGTTCGGCGTGTCGGAGCTCATCCTCGTCGGCCGCCGTGACTTCAACTCCTTCGGAAGCCACGGATCCACCTCTCACCTTCGGTTCCGCCATTTCCACTCCCTCCTTGACGCCCGCCTCTTCCTCAAGGTCCCATCTCTCTCTCTCTCTCTCTATGCACCCGTTAGGGTTAGGATTTCCCCTTTTGGCTCCTTTTCAATTTCGGGTTTTTAAAAAATAAATAAATTAAATAAAAGTGGGTGGAGAATTAATTATTGTATGCAGTTGTGGTTCAGGAGAAGGATTGTGATATATGTGGAGTAGAAATTGCTGACAGGGCCGTCCCTGTAAATCAACATCCTTTCAAGAAGAGCACCGGTTTCCTTCTCGGTAACGAGGTATTTTTATTTTATTTTCAATTGACTTGCACCTGGTTGGAAATTAGGGCTCTGGTTGGAAATTAGGGCTCACTCTTCCTTTGACTATTAATCAGGAAAAGTAATTCTAAAAAAGAAGGGATGTTTACCAACTAGCAAGTCATGATTTTGCTCTTGAGTCAATTATTTCAAAATTAGTTTGCATAACCCCATCTGGCACTTGATTCCAAAATTAGTGTTATGTTTCTACTGAAGGAGGGTAGCAATGAATCATTTATAGTTGATATGCTACTTTGTGCATTTTAATCTTGTAGGGAACTGGCCTTTCGGCTAAAGAATGTGAGCTATGTGACTTTTTTGTATATATACCACAATACGGGTGCGGCACTGCTTCACTGAATGTCACTGTGGCTGCTTCTATTGTTCTACATCAATTTGGAGGTACATACCTTGTAGACGTTCACGCTGAAACCTCCATTTGTAGTTTATGTTGATACCCTGATTAGCACCCGTTAGTAAGTGGAATGAAGAAAACACATTGTTTGGCGGTAAAACTCTTTATATTGCAATTATCTGGTCTTCCTTGGCTTCCAGCTAACAGCTCAGAACTTGTTTTAGCTTTAGTTTTGCTGATTAGGGTCTTCATTTGGTTCATAATTTATCATCTTTCGCTTCCATCTAACTTTCATGGTCGCCATTTCCTTCCTGCTGTTATAAGTCCGTTGTGACTATATCTAAAATGTATGTGTGATCTCCCTTTTTTAACGCTTACAGCACAATATTGAGCTTATTATATGTCCTTATATGTTATATGTAACTGTCTTTGGCGTTCCTATTGTACGTTGTTGCTTAGTCTAACAATCCTTTAATGAACACTTCGCTTATTTTCCTGACATGGCCTATCACAGAGCAGAATAGTGTATGCGGACAGACATCCCATGGTTGGGGCATTTGTCAACTTAAATATATGTTGAAGACTAGTTGTGCATTGAAGGACCCATCTAAGGATTGTAGTTTTGGCTTCTAAATTGTACCATCAGCTTTTTTAGTTCTCACATATAATTTAAGGGTAGAAAGCATTGCAGGAATTAAAGAGAAATTCTTGAAATCATTGATATTTTACAATGCATTGCAATTTATGTGACGAAGGCCTGTAAAAGAAGATTCTAAAAGCCTTCAATTACCAACACAGTAACCATTTAAACCATTAGAGATCTAATTTATATTATCATTTTTCTGTATAAAGTGTTTTGGGGTATACTTCACAAGTTTTAAGCTACATATAATTCAAGTATTAAAACCATTTCCAGGACATGGGGAGAGAAACTCCTGAAAGTATTAATATTATACAAATGCATGATATGGTCTAATTAGTTGCAGTTTAGGTGAAGAAGAGTCGCATAGGCTTCAAATGACCTAATGCAAATTCTTGTTTTGGTTTCATATGGTTGACCGCAAACTCTTTGGTCTCATGTGAATTTTTTTTCAGTGTGGGCAGGTTTTACCGAGAGAAGCCGCCGGGGTAGTAAGTTTGTTGTGGCTGACAGGCCTCTAAAACAGTTTGGGCGAAATCACTGCACAGAAAGCACAGATTCCATCGCGGAGGAGCGAAAAGTTAAAAGAGAAAACGCATTGCATGGATTCTTCGATCAGGAGGGAAACGACAATGCCCCGTCTAATCTTCTGGATACGTTGTTTAGTGAATAGTCGACATATATTTGATATAATTTGTAATCCCGACTCCTCATATTTTTTTTCCCCTAATTAAGCGGGAGCAATGGTTGTACTTCCTCAGTGTGAACTTCTGTTTTTAAGTCGAGAGCTGAACTGCAATATGTAAAAGAGCATAAAATGAGGAAGTTCTCTCTGAAACCTACCCACCCACCCACTGTATTTTTTTTATTAAATGCAAAAGCACGGGAAACCGCTGAGAGAATTGTGGCGTTCAAGGCTGAGAGGAAGAGTTCTATTTTAATGTTATTGTGCTGTGATTATTAAATGTGTGTAGTGTGGCTTCTAACTTCTCCTTGTGTGATTTATCAAGGATCTTAGGTCTGTGGGGCGGAGAGTTGGTGTGGTTTTGGTAAATTGCGCTGTCGCCGCTCAACAATAGTAGTGCTCCATTGTCAACCTCCCTCTCCACCTCAACCCTCGGAGCAGTTGGATCTTCTTTGTCTTTTTAACCAAATTTTCAACGAGAACACACACCTTTCATGGTGCGTCTCCCCCACACATGATTCATGAGACTTTCCCTTCATGCTCATCTCAGACCATCAGAGGCGAAACTTCCCTGCATTCAAGAAAGGTACAAGAAAAATCTTGTGAGCTTCCCATATCAATAGGTTGATTGTTGTTTCGCTCCTGTATCTTTCAAAGGGGAAAAAAAGATCTGTTTCCATATCACAAAGAGAGAGTACTTGGGTTCTCCCCAGTAAGCCTTCAATATTTTAACATGTTCACGAGGCTCAGTAGGAAACTCTGGCGCCTCTGTTCCCGACTACGGCGGCACATAAAGCCCAGAATCATCATCAGCAAGTTCAGAAAGTTAAAGGCAAGAGCTTGTCCCAGAAGAGATGCCAAACCCAAGAGACCTGCGCTGAGGCCGATACGGATTGCCACCTTCAATGCCGCCATGTTCTCCCTCGCGCCCGTCATCCCCGCCATCCCAAAGCTCGATGGTCACGACGAGAAAGATTTTACGTTCATGAGTCCCCCTGAGGGGAGTAATTGGGTAGACACCATAAATTTCAGTAATCATCCCAAGAGCATACTGAAACACTCTCCCCTGCATCACAAAACGAGCACTTCCCCACAGCATCTCTCCTCGAAGACAAACTGGGTGACCCCAAAATCAAAGCGGAAGGTTTCGATTGATCTTCCTGATGACGAGATCACATTAGCCCGCAGGAGTTTGATCAACCCTGCCGACGATGAGACAGGAAAATCTTCACCATCGTCGTCGAGAAAGGTAACTGGCAATTATCGTAGAAGCAATATTCCAGTCAGGTCACCGCTCTGCTTCCCTGCCATGGCCAACTGGTGGAATAACCAGCAAGACTCGATGAGCGGCAGGAGTATTCTGGAAGTGCTCAGCGAGGTGGATGCCGATGTGTTGGCCCTGCAAGATGTGAAGGCAGAGGAAGAGAAAGGAATGAAGCCTCTCTCTGACTTGGCTGCTGCTCTTGGAATGAACTATGTGTTTGCTGAGAGTTGGGCTCCCGAGTATGGCAACGCCGTCTTGTCGAAATGGCCCATTAAAAGGTGGAACGTTCGTAAGATTGTGGATGATGAAGATTTCAGGTATGTGGTCATTCCTCCATTGTTATCTGCTGATATTAATTTTAAGGACCTATTCGGTGCTTTTTGATAGAAACTCAAGAGAACGTTGGTGGAATGGGAATTAGTATTCTCTTTCCCATCCCTCCTACTCAAATGTGTGCTCAAGGCATTTAATGAACTTGTTCCTTAACACCCGCCAACCCACATCTTCTTGTAAATTTTGCACTTAGGAATGTATTAAAAGCCACGATTGACGTGCCATGGATGGGAGAAATCGAGTTCCACTGCACCCAACTCGACCATCTAGACGAGAGCTGGAGGATGAAGCAAGTAAACGCAATAATCCGTACCACAGACTGCCCCCACATCCTAGCAGGAGGCCTCAATTCTCTCAGCCGATCAGATTACTCATCCGAGAGATGGACCGAAATCACAAAGGTGCGCAATTAAACAACGGTAACAATCTATGCGTAGGTTCTTCAACTAAAGTGACACCATATGATATGAATTTGGTGGCAGTATTACGAGGAGATGGGGAAGCCAGCACCAAAGCTCCAAGTAATGAAGTTTCTCAAGGATAAAGGGTATGCAGATGCAGGAGATTCGGCCGGAGACTGCGAGCCAGCGGTCGTTATCGCCAAAGGCCAAAGTAAGACAGACCTCTTTCCTCAGATTCACTTGCACCTCTGAATCAAACATTCTTTCATTCTTGTACTCACCTTATTATGTTGAATTGGCTTTATGATTGAGAAAAACAGATATGCAGGGTACGTCCAAATACGGGACGAGGGTAGATTATATTTTGGCGTCGTCCGATTCGCTGTACAAGTTCGTTCCTGGATCATATTCTGTGGTTTCATCAAAGGGAACTTCGGACCACCACATTGTTAAGGTTGAAGTGGTGAGGCACAGGAAACAGAATGCCCATAAGCAGCATCAGAAAACAAAACCCAAGGCGGTGAGGAAGGCCTATTTTTCTTCTTCAAGGGGAATTTGAAGAACTGATTCAATAATATTTTCATTATTGTAGAACACAAAATATTGTCTCCGTATTATTTATTATTTTCAAGTATCAGTTTATTTTGAGAGAGAGAGAGAGAGAGGCTGACTTCTTAGATCCGCCACCAAGAACATGGCTCTGTCCTTTAATATTATGTAGTGTAGTAGCAGGTTTAGATTTTGTAATCCTCTGCTTTCGTCACTTAATTAATGAAAACGTAGAATGATCTACAACTTTCCACCATCGTTTTCTGGAATTGATGTATTATTATGGCTATGTTCAGAACGGTAAGAATGGAATGGAAATAGAATAATAAAAGAATGAAATGTTCTTTTTCTCTGGGAATGGTCCCATTACCATTTTATATTACCAAAAGAGATTTTGATTCTCATTTTCCTCCCATCATCCAAATGAGTCCAAAGGATTAATAAAGTGAATCTATTTTCATAGGCTTTGGTCATATAGATTAAATGAATTGTTTAGTCAAAAAAGAGAGAGAGAGAGAGAAGTTTACCTAAGAAATCATCAATTAAATAAATCACAAATTAAAAAACGCAAGATCACGAACAATATGATTTACAATTAAAAACTTGAAGAAGCTTACAAAACCAACCATCACTCCCCTACACAAACACAAACTTTATGATTTACAATTACAAACTCATAGAACCTTAATAAACAATTACTCCTACGCACAAATACCCAAACTTTATATCCCTCTTAAAAGACATTACATCTCACCCAATCAATAATATGCATGAAGAGTTTCAATATGATGTATACCAACTTCAAGTCAGGCGTTATTATGACCCAAAAGACTTATTTTGAGTTTTTCTTTTTAAATATGTAAAACTTGAAGAAGCTTACAAAACCAACCATCACTCCCCTACACAAACACAAACTTTATGATTTACAATTACAAACTCATAGAACCTTAATAAACAATTACTCCTACGCACAAATACCCAAACTTTATATCCCTCTTAAAAGACATTACATCTCACCCAATCAATAATATGCATGAAGAGTTTCAATATGATGTATACCAACTTCAAGTCAGGCGTTATTATGACCCAAAAGACTTATTTTGAGTTTTTCTTTTTAAATATGTAAAATTCTCGGAACGTCCTAGCTCCGGCTAGTACCGAGATAAAAAACATAAAATAATATTGTTTTAGGCCACAACAACACAGAACTTTAGCATTAGTACACACCATGTTGAAATTCTTAGTGTATTCATTCTTGACCTGCACAGCCACACAAATAAACAAATAAAACATTAATGAAAACACAAACCATTGGCAGCTTAAATAGCAGGAGTAGCCTGGCTTGATGAACTAGAGCTGGGAGGGTACCCAATCCCGTGGCGCGTACTTGGAAACACGGCGAACACAGCGCCGGAAACCACCCCGATAACGGGCGGCGCCGTCATGAGGACCGCCTTCTGCTTATTCTCGAAGGACGGGTACAGGCAGTCCACGGTGTGGGGGTCCAAAAGAGCCACCACCCCAAACACGACCAGCGTCAACAACGCGTGCACGAAATCCCCCACCCTGATCCTATACGCCGAGGCATTCACCGGGGGCGGCGGCGTGGGCCATAGTCCCTTCGCGGTGGCAAAGCCATAGCGTGTGACGCCCTCGGGGTCGACGTAGCTGTCGGTGAAGGAGGAGAGGAAGCACGAGAGGCCGCACGCGCCGACGAGTGCCGCGGTGAGGTACTGGTAGAGAGCGTTCGACTCGCACTTGCCGTTGTTGGAGAGGACGGGGCTGAGGAAGGTGAAGACGAAGACGGTGCCGGTGGGGAGGAGCTTTATGAGGTTTCCGATTCCGGCGAACGTTTTCTCCGTGTAGGACTTGTCACCGTTGGCCGCATTAGAGGTTTTATCAGAATAAGCCATTTCGTTTTAGTGGGCCTATGCCCTCTTATGGATTGAAGATTGAAGAATGAAGATTGAAGATTCAATATTTTTGATATGTTTGAATTATTCAAGTGTGTGTTCGCTTAATGTGATTTGGGGGGTTTGAATATTTATAAGAGGGAGGGAGGGAAGGTGGGGAGGAGTTGCTTAGAAGGAAAGAAGAATGAGAAGTGTTGGTTTATAGTTTGATTAGTTTAGAGGAACTCGTACTACTCTATGTATAGAAGTTGGCTTATACTCTTAGAAACGTCTGATTAGGTGGGCTCTAATTCAAGCTTTTACCTTGAGGGGCTTAGTCTGATGCTGACTTTTTTCCCACACGTGTAAGCTGAATGGCTGCATTCATGTGGAGCTTGATGATATCATTTTGACTTTTTTTTATATTTTTTTTCCTTTCATGTATGTGCAACCATTGCACGATAGTTATATCTCTAGTGTATATATGTTACGTGACGTTTTAATCCCGTTTTGATTGGTGAATGTGTCAACTATAAGTAGTTTTATTTTGAGTTAGTAACGTATTATGGCGGGTTATAACTGCCTTGTTTGAGTAATGGAAATATCTTTTTTTTTTTCATTTTCCCTTTTTTTTTTTCTTTTTTTAGAGAAGATTTCGGAAAATCAATATCTTGACTTGACTCGTAATAGTTAATGAAATTGAGAGTTTGGTAAAGTGTTGTTTTCCGTAATGAAAATGCAATGGCAAATGAGAGATTTTTATTTTAGGTTCTTCTAATTGAAAACATGGGAGTATTAGTGAACAAAAAAGGCAAACGGGAGTCTTCTCAATTTAAAAAATTAAATTTATCCCGTTTAGGCTCGCCCTATCCCTGCCCAGCTCATTTATGTCCTTACCATTTATTCCTGTTTATATCTATGCAAATCCGTCCATTTGTAAACTCTAGTACATATAAATCTTAACGATGTCGATAAATTTTGGAGACACTTTAAATTATATAAGGGGTGAAAAATTAGTCACCTAATGTTTTTACTTAATTTTGTTATTGGTCTCGGTGAGACCATACATTGGACGACCCAGATTTTGGATCTTGAGCGCAGCAACACAGAATTTTACAAATCAATTGTAACAAGATACATCTTGACTAAATTGACCACAAAAAAAAAAAAAGAAAAAATACATCTTGACTTGGTAAATGGTAGAGGGGGCAATAGTGCGACTTAAGAGGTCAATTTTGTCTTCCCGTTGAAGTCAGTTGATCAAAAGTGTATGAATAGTACATAAAATAAAAGTCTAAACTACTCTTATTAAATTAAATTGAAAAAAAAAAATCGTCTGTGGACGCCATTTTGTAACCCATAGAAATGTTTTCAATAAAAATATAATAATAATAAAATTATTTTATAATAAATAAATATATTTATTTATTTTTATTATTACTTCATCTATCTTATCATTAGAAAAGGGTTGAGTGGGAAGCAGTTATTTCTCATGAATCAAAATCAAGAATCGTAAAATGTACAAAATGCCCCTACTTTCTTTTGGGCATTCTAATATCTTCTTAAAACCAATTGAATGAAATTATAAATGAAATATTTTGCTTATTATCACTCACCATTTATAGTGTTTATTATCTCAATCGCCCCATTTTTAAATAAAATCTATCACTTTTATCTCAATTCCATGGTTTTAAAAATCAGTACGTAGCAGCCGTTGCGTAATAGTATCGCCGCCTTGCAATTACAACCTGCTTTAGTGAAGTTTGTCAGATTCACAGTCATCACGGTCGCTACAGCCGTTATGGTCGCAACAGGCAGCAACGGGCAATTTTTTTTCTTTTTTTCCTATGCCTTCTATGGCCAGCGTTCATAGAGGAGTGCCCGGCGTCCATGAAGAAGTGATGGGGGAGTGTGGAATTACACATTTGGCCTTAGGGGAAACTTCTATTCACGTAACCATAAATAATAAAGAAAAAATAGCTAATCAAAGCCTGTCACCTCACTCTATTTATTTAAAAATATATAGTAATTGGTCAAATATTGGCAGAGTGCATGGCCCACACCTATTAAGAGGGAATAAACATATTTAAATGTTTTAAATACATTTAAAATTATGTTTATTTGGGGAAAAGGTTTATAATTCCTTTTAAGGAAATTAATCATTTAAAACCAAATTAATTGTAAAAGATAATGGAATTAAAGTGGAAATTTAAATTCTTTTCAATAAATGGTGAAATTTCTTTTAAGGGAATTAAAAATGTAATAAAATTCCTTTTAAGTGAATTAAATATTTAATGAAATTCGTTGAAAGGAATTAAAGAAATGAACAAATTCCTTTTAAGGAAATTCAAGGTAAATAATAATTCATTTCGAGGACATCTTTTTTAATGAAAACCTTTTATTTTGAAATGTTAGAGATACGTACTAAAAACCGTATAAGGGCAATTGATCAGCCGGCTTGTCATTCAATATAGTGGGGATGAAATACCATTAGAACATTTATTGAGAGGGCAAAAACTTGGTCAAATTTATGTAATTTTCATTTATGATAATATTTATTGTTGTGATCGTACATCTAAAGATATATATAGCTTTTACTTTTAACCACGCACTTAAATTTATATAACATGTAAATGTCACAAATAATAATTTTTGCTTAATAAATAAGGTGGAGAGTGGTTCAAAATAGCCTAAAAATCACATACAACAATTTTATCAAATTAAACGGTCAAAAAAGAATAGTCGTGCGCCGTGCTTCAAGATTTACGTCCGTTATAGCCGTGTCCCACTATGATACTCCCATTACACCCACTTTCCGTTACACTCACGATCATTACGCGACTACAGTTGCAACCGCAATTTAAAACCATGCTCTATTCTCTCTGCTTTTATCCCTTTCAATACACGCACACATCTTCTTCCCCCTTCGCCTCTTTGAGTTACTTATTATTTAGTCTTTTATATTAACGAAGAAGAAAAATCATATGAGACCGTATAAATTTTTGGGAGAAAGAGCCGTAAACTTCAATAAACATTATCAAGATTCACACCTCTTTAAACGAGTTAAGTTATAATCAACAAATAATAAAAATTAGATTAAATTTATAATTTTTATCAAAGATCAAACTATAAAATACAATTTAACCTAAAAATTATCATTTTGAATGTTTTTATCCCTGGGATTTATACATAACGAGTAGCACCCACACTTTTAACAAAGGTATTATTGGGAAATATACATGATAATATTAAATTCCTTCAATCCGTCTGTTCATAAGCCAAATCCAATTGTTCATAAATGCTCCGAGGAAGTCATGTGCAGGAGGGAGGAGGCTTCCGCCAAACTTCCAGATCCCCCAACCCAACCACTTCATTTGCAAAATAAAAGCAAGGTGCCTGTTTGGTGTGACTATTGCCTTTAAGCGTTTTTAAAGCTAAGAATTCAGCTAATTATCTCGTGCACCAAACACCCCCTTTCTTCTTCCCCTACTCCTCTCACCAAACAAAAACATGAGAAACTCTATGCCTCTTTCCTCAGTTCCCAAACTTGCAGTGCCTCGGAAGACTGGTGGTGGTACTTGAGATTTTTCAGAAATAGTTGGTCATCAAACTTCTAACATCTATCGACATAATTACATAACAATCATGGTTAAATGATAGATGTGAACACCTAAACATCATGTTTATTAGAAACTTCATACAAAAGCTTACATGACATGGTCGTCGAAGAAGAAGACAGACACATACGTGAGAGAGAGAGAGAGAGAGAGAGAGAGAGAGCAACTACAGTTTACAGCTAGCCTTGAAGAAAGAAGAAGAAAATATAAGAAAACCCGTCCATTTCCCTGTACCGGAGAGGAAGACGAGTTCAAACCCACGCCAACCCATTCCCCAGAATATTACACACAGACCCCAACTACTATTTCCCAGGTTTTACACACAGACCCCCCACTTTATTTATTTCTTCAACACAGGGAACCCTTAATTTAATTACTCATACGATTACCATCAACGGAGCTCAGTCTAGAAGAGCATACTAATCTCTAATTTGATCCCCATCTTTTTCCCCAACTTTCAGATCTGGCCCCCATCTGAAAAAATATCCTGGGAGTTCAGACTCTGAAAGTGGGAGAGACAGATGGCAGAGGAGAAGGATCCACGCCTCGTTCATTCGGATCTGATTCCTCAATCGAGCCGGAGCATTCGCCGGAGGTCCCTCGTCGCCGAATCATCGACCGCCACCAACACCGGCTTCTTCTTGTAGAAGGACGGCAAGGGGAGGGAGCTCGGCGCCGGCGAGCTCGAGAACGCGGATCCGGCGTACATGTCGGACCGTACGGCCTTCGATGGCGTTAAGAAAAGGGATCTGGGATCCTCAACCCGGATCTGCTTCGGCACCATTTCCGGATCTGGGCCGAGCCTATCGGTCCCGCACGCAACCATCATTTCCTCGCGCTTCTTCAGGGCCTTGATCTCCATCTTCGAGTCCAAGGACTCGCCCCGTCTGAGGATCGTCACCTGTCCCATCACGAGATTACCATCGCTCCTCGCCGACTTGAGGTCATCGGAGCTAGATCTCTTCGAGATCAACGACGCCTCCGACTGGTTGAGCCGCTTCTTCTGATCGGGCCTCCCCGCCGGTCTCCGGCTAGGCTTGGGATTGTTAGCGTAGCTCTTCCGGCGAGGAAACACGTGGGGAGCTACCCTAACGCGGTCGATCAAACAATCTTGCGGCCGCAACAGCTCGGTACCCATGGATCTAACGGATTCAGAAAGAAAAGAAAAACCCACAGAAAAATGAAATCAAAGGGAAAATCCAAACGCTAGAAATGATCTGGGTCGGTGGTTGTTGTGGGTAAAGAGAGGGAGGCCTTATGCTGCTACTGTTTTTGAAGGGGGTTTGTGGGTCTTCTTCTTCTTTGATTCTTCCCCTCCCTCCTCCCCCTTATCTTCTTCTGGGAATCTCCGTGGTTAGCTGGTTCGGAGCTTTGTGGGTATGGACGTCCTCTGAATACGAAATATATAGCGGAGATAAAGGTGGTGGGGATGGTGGGGAGCGTTCGCACCGGCCTTCGTCCTGATCGACGCGTGATGATGATGGGAGACTGAGAGAAAGGGACATAAATGACAGGTGGCCCTCGTTGACTGGGTTGGGGTCATCACCATGGGACCCGCAGATTCCTCCCGTTACGACGGCTACCGTCTATTCCCTCCGGGGTGTGCCCCCTTGCGTGGGGCTCCCTTCACGGCGCTCTCTCTCTAATTAATGGCGTTAGGATGGACCACTCTTTTGTCCTTTCCTTCTCTTATTATTTATGAGCTTAATATTTATACAGTTATAATTAAGTTAGGTGCCGTATACGTAAAAAAAAATTCAAAATAGCGTTGGTTTTTTAGTTCTATATGTTTCTTTAAAAAAATATTACAATACATAGATATACTTCACTTATATATAATTACTAGATATTAATTTTTCTCATTATTTATCTTCAATAATGTTAAACCTTCTAAAATTATCTCAGTTTGCATAAATTTCTAAAATAATGTCATTTAGTAAAAATAAAGTATGCAGCAAATTATTTTGTAAAATAAAATATTTTTAAAGGCGAATGCACATATGCTTGGATAGATATTCCCTTTAATATTTTTAATACCTTTAAAATTATCTACTTATTTACTGAATTGGTGAACCTGCATCTAAATCATCTCACACCTATTTAAAAATTTCCGAACATAAGGATCGAACGAGTATAAAAATTAAAAGAGAATATAATGGTTTAGATTTTTTAATAATCCGTAATATAAATCAAAATCTATTGCATAATGAAATTATATGAAATTTAACATGCCATCTTATTATTTCGTGTTCATTCTATTCATGCGATTAAAACTCATATAATGGACATCAAAAAGTCTATTTTAACATTATATAATAGGTCATTTCCCTTACCGCAGCACACCACAAACGCAATTACCTCTATTTTTATTAATGATTATAATTATTGGAATATCTTATTAAAATTTTGAAAGTATATTCTTGATTAGTTGATTGAGGTAGATAGAATTGGGTATTCACAAGGGTCTACTTAAAATGATTTCAATAATTTCACCATTGGTTAACTCTTCCATGGCTCGATATTTTCTCTTTCTAGGTGGACTACCTATGGTTCACATGTTAATTATTCTAATAGTATTATAAATATATTGACGGTAGGTGCATCAGGTTGCTTCCTTCATGCTTTTTAATTGTTCAACGTACAATAATGGATTGAGGAATTGGTTTAAAAACAAGCCCCATCCTCCCCTTATTTTTAACCCATTATTCAAAGATTTACTAAGGATTCGGGCACCGAAATCATGCATGCTGCCTAAACTGAGACATGTGTACAATAAACAATAGTTAATTAAAGTTATGCCTAACTGCTAACTTAAAACATATACATCATTAAGGAAGGGGCTCCTCTGTTGGATACCCAACCGCTTTAAAACTGCAACTTATTACCGACATATAATCTTATAAATTAAAAGAGAACTCGAAAATTTTCATATGACTTGATTAGGTATGAATTCAAAAAATTTACAAATATAAAGGTTTGAGTGCTTATACTTTTATTTTTTTTAACCTATAGATAAAGGGTTTTGATATTACCAAATTATATGAAAATTTATGAGAACCTAAATTTTCGAGTGCTCTATCAATCTACACAGTTATATGTGGAAAATAGACCACCGTATTGAGGGGGCTGGGCGTCCGGCTGAGGAGACCCTCCCAATTATTAAACAAGTTCAATTTTATTAGTATTATATATTTCTTTGGTTCCCCTAGGTCCAATTCTTAGAGTAACTCGTCTTTAATTTATTCGGTTCAACAAGAACCTAGTAAAGATCTATTAGAGTCACTCGTCTTTAATATGTATATATATTTATTTATTTATTTATCTTTTCGGTCATTTATTTCTGAAGTTAAAGGTTCGAATTCTTATGGATACTGAATAAAACTATATTTATTTATAATTAACAAAAGGATAAAAGACAATAATACTCCTTTATTTATCTAGATAAGACACCGGCATCCCATGAGTTTTCTAAGAAGATATTTTCCATCATCAAATCTTTCAACTTGATAATCTTATCCTTTATAAGTTGGTAAATTACATAAAAATTGTAATATTATTAATACTAACTGAAATGCCATTTATACCCTCAACATTTTTACCCTTTTTTTATGCAATGGATATTTATGAAATAAAGTCATTGTTTTATTTAATGAACAAACTAGGAGAGAATAAAGATATAAATGGAATTTTAAATTTATAATACACATCATAAATATATTTTTTTTTCTTATACAGCTATCATGTCGTAATGGGAAAAAAAATATCAATTTAAAAATTTAGAGGTGGAAAGCGTCCTTTTAAAAAAAATATAATGAGCATCTATTTATTTTCTGGATAGACAAGGAGATAACAATGCCTTTTATTCTATAAAATATTAGAACTAAGTAAACTCTAACTCAAACTTGAATAAGTATGCTAATTTCATGAATTTCTCGAATATCAAATGTTCTATGATGTCATTTTATTTTGTTTGTGAAAATAGCAAATATAAATATACATTCAATGATAAGTCGTGGTATTGTTTAATCGCAAAACATTCCAGCTCCACATGATTTTTAGCAAATTTATTCACGGTGCAATAAATTTTATATGTTTTTTAAAAACTATTATTAATGTGTGCACTAAATAAAATTTAGATTATAATTGACAATAAAGAGTAGAAGAATCAATCAGTAGTTAATATGGGCACCCTTTAATTATTGATGAAAGAGCGCCTCCTTTTGCGCGGCGCCTCATTTTGGGTGTTCAGGATAACCCAAAAAAAAAAAAAAAAACTAAAAAATCGATCATAGACTTAATTCAATTTGACAAAAATTATAGTTTGAATGAATTTGATGTAAATAAATACATTTTATTTGGGTGGAATGAGTCTACCGTAATTAATTGATTCACTCATCCATTAATGAGTGTTTCAACTTAATTTGTATAGCCTTTTTAAGGGATATTTTGATTAAATAATAATATAGGATTATATAAGTTCTCCTAAGCGATCATCCTTGATGTAAGTGATGGGTAAAAGATGTACACGTAACATTATTGCCTTTCCTAAAAATATTGGTAGGCATTTTCTTTTCTTTCTTTTTATTTTTTTCTCAATGTCCACTTAATAAACAATTGCTATGGACACAAAAGACTTTAATATAAAATTACAGAAAATTTATGTGTTACAAATTCAAAAAAATATACGTATATTATTATTTACTAAAATAATTTTAATTAAATTTATGGTACATAAATATTTTATAATTTTACTATAAAATTCTTTGTACGGATAATTATTACTGCAATTATTTTCCACTACAGAAAGGTTGTAAATGACATAAAAAGGAGGGGACAAGTCTGTATAGCTTTTGGCAAATGTGGGGTCAAAACAACCTTTTATATGGCAAAAATGCTTTTCTGTAGGGAAGTGGAGACTCCACAAACACAAAAATAAAAAAGTAAAAATAAAAATAAAAAATAAAAAATAAAACAAAGAAAAAAAAAAAGGAGGAGGAGAATGCAATTATAAAATGGCAATAAAAAGGTTAAATATAATATTACAAAAATACAGCTAAAATTCAAGTATTATCAATATTTAATTCTCAATGTTGTTCACATGTGGGATGCAAACTAACATTTCATTATGAGAAAATACTTTATATAGGATTGTAGCATTTCATTAGGTATAGATGCACCGCACATAAATTTTAAGAAATAATGTATTTTAATAAAAATACTTTTTTCTTATGAGTTTTTGTATCTAATTAGGAATATTGGAAATGTATAAAAGGGAAAATTTTAATTATTTAAATTTAAATAATAATAATTTATTTATTTATTTAAATAAATGAATGCTAAATCTCTGGGTCTTGATTGGGTTTCTTATTTTGTCGTTTAACTGTTAGCAGGTTTATTGTAAATAATAATAAATATGAGGAAGAATCTCATTTGTTTGAATTTCCTTTTTTATTTTTTTATTTCCCGAAAGCCACTTGCTTTGGGAGTGGACAGTGCTTTAATTAAGTGATATTTTAAACTCCATCATGGTTCACAGCTGTCATTTAACATTTTCTGTCTCCTTTTTATGAAAATTAAATAAAGATTGTCAAAGTGGAATGAGGATAAAATGTAAATTTATCATTAATTTGCAGGAAGTTAAAGTTTGTCCATTTTTATTTGTATAGATAAATACACATTTGGTTCGAACTCATGAACAGAAATCTTTACATAATCTTGTTTGGGTAAAACAGAACCGATTAACATAAGTAATAATCCAATGATAAGAATCTCAATACGATCATCGCACTCAAAAAACTTTTTACGCTTGTGATGTAAAAATAAATAAATTTTATTTTAGATATTTTTGATTTCATGTTGGTACGAGAGTGAAATTTAGTTTAAATGTTGAAGTTGACCTCTCTTGTTTTTAGTGGAACAATGAATTTTGATTTCGTTTAGAGTAAATCCAAATATCTAAATAATGTTTTAATTTGAACCCTATCCTCGATAATGGAAGGACACACACCCATATCTTTTTTTAAATAATAAATTCATATTTTTTTATTTCAAGGATTAAATTAAATTTCACCCCTTTTTCACTCTTTAACTTAATCATTAGACAAAAAACAGTACATCCTTATTTCAAGTTGCAAAGGTTAAATTAAAGTTCACCTCTATGCCATGTTTCAATTTAATCACTAGACAAAATTAATTCCTACTCTTTACAACTTTACAAATTGCCTCTCTTTTTGTTTCATTAGCTAAATTAATTTTATCTAATGAATAAGTTGAAGCATGAAATAGGACTAAGATTTACTTTAACAATTAAAATATGAGTAAATTTTACTTTAGCACTTAAAATGAGGATGTAATAGTTTTATCTAATGAATAAATTGAAGCGTGAAATAAAGTTGAAATTTAATTAATCCTGAACTAATGATGTACGAGTTTACCATAAATAAAAATAAAAATATATGTCCGTTTATATTCAATGGATATGATATAAATTGAGAATAGGATTCAAATTGAAAGATTTTGAAAACATTAGCATTCACTTTAAATGAAAAAAAAAGCTCGAAATTTAACTGAAAATAAGAAATAAAAATTTCAGGGTTTAAGGTAAGTTTCAGGAATAAGAATCATAAAATCATGCACCATGGGGTCCTAAATTCAATAGCTTTGATTTGATGTCTTCTAATTAGAGCAGCCCACGTGGATCCAATAGTTACAACAACTGGAAATGGAGCATGCCTTGGCGGATTTCTATTGGTCCGCGACAAATTTACGAGTAACGAAGCCTTTGGGCTTTATCCAGAGCCCATGGATTAGAATACTTGGGCCTTTCTGGGCTCGGCTTGGGGTTTCTCTTATTAATGGGCTTTATCCAGAGCCCATGCACTAGAATTCTTCGGCCATTCTGAGCTGGGTTTGGGGTTGCTAGATTAATGGGCCTCCGCACGGTTTACCCCAAACCGGGGCTCCTGTACATATAACAAGAGAGAGAGGTAGAGAGAGATAGAGAAGAAGAAAGGCCAATACATTTTTTCTATTTTTATTTTCTGTTCTCAAAGAGAACAAACTCTAATATGTTAGTTTTGTCTCTTGCTGACCCCTATCCATGAGAATCTTTGTTATAGGCCACAAGCTCTCGCAAAAGTTAAAACCAACTCAGAAAATATCAAAATAGGTATCACGTGTCAAAATAAAAGCCAAAAATAGCTTGATTTAGATAATTAATTAAATAACTTTTGAATTAATAAAATAGTACAGGTAAGTATTAATTTAGTTAGTAGTGATTTATTTTTTAACTTATGATATTTTAGATTTATTTTAAACTTTTTTAAGATTTGTCAATTAAAAGAGCCTTTTGAGCAAAAAAAGTCGAAAATAAATTTAGTGAAACTGATCTCGAATAGCAATATGATACGTTGTTCATTATTATTAAGATGATGTGAGTAAACTGAACTTAAAACTTATGATGTTATTTTAATAAAAATATTATATGAATTTAATAAAAATATTAATATTTTAATTAAAAACATCGAGAACATCTTAACTAGATATTTTTTAATTTTATTATTATTATATAAGTTAATGAAGTATGTATTTTATTGGTGAAACATAAGAAAGAGTTTAATACGATATTTTAAAAAATAATTACGCCATCTTAGGACCGAATTTGCCCGTGTCCCAGCCCGTATTCTCTCATCTGATAATTGAAATGTTCCCGGCGAGGAATAAGAAATAGAAGAACAAACGGATAAAGCAGGGAGCGAGAAAGGGGGAAGAGAGATGCTAGCGAAGGAGGCAGCGGCGACGGTGGCGGCGGCGGCGGAATTCGATCTTCCCGAGGAGATGTTGGAGGTGCTGCCCGCGGACCCATTCGAGCAGCTAGACGTGGCTCGCAAGATCACCTCCATCGCCCTCTCCTCCCGTGTCTCCGCCCTCGAATCCGACGCCGCCTCCCTCCGCACCTCTCTCTCGGACAAGGACCGCCTCATCACCGAACTCCACTCCCGGCTTCACTCCCTCGAATCCTCTCTCTCCCACGCCTCCGATCAACTCTCCCATGCCCAGCACGAAAAGGTCCCTCCTTATGACTCGTCTCTTGTTACTTCGGTCTTAAATCCATTTGTTTTTTTTTCTCTCTCTCCATCTTTGATGATTTTCATGACATTGGGTTGTGGCAGGAGAGCTTGTTGAAGGAGAACGCTTCGTTGTCGAGCGCGGTCAAGAAGCTCAATCGAGATGTTTTCAAGGTACCCCCAATGGGCTATCACCAAGTTCTAGTTTTGGCTTGTTTTAAGGATTTTTTTGATGTGAGAAACTTATCTGCTGAAAGTGTCAGTTTGATAGTTTTCACTAATTTTGAAAAGTCTCATTGCCAGTCTATGCTGGATTTGTGCCTAGATAACAAATTTTAATTGGGTCCGCTATAAATAGTTGCCTAACTGGCTCTACTTTGCTTTTGTGTGTAAATGAGTTTTCATACTGAACTATCAGAAAATATTAGAGCAACTTAAATATTCGGAAATGCACTGTTCCTCGGAGTCCATTGCAAGCCTTTGGTATTCTTTACCTCTATGAGCTGTTGTCTCTAGATCAAAGTCTAAGACTTTTCTTGTAACAAGAGTATCACTTCCTGTAAGTCATAATCATGATCCTACTTCAAAATGAAATTATTATGGTTTGACTAAAGCTTGGTATAGATTCGCAGGCATTTGTACTTAATTCTCGTGGGCAGGAAAGATGTTGTCCTGTAATATAATATGTGATGTGCATGAGCTTTGAAACACATACCTTAATCAATGCAAAAAGTGGGTAGAGCCTAGTGTCATGCAATATGTTTGTTCCTACCAATGTTGACTACATAATTATTTATTCTTGAAAGTGAGATATATTTTATTCTGCAATTTAAATTTGGAAGCAAATTTTTTAATATCCCATTTATTAAGCTATAGTCACACAACTAGTGGCTTCTTGGGGAAGAGTTAGGGATAAGTTCAAGGTTTAAGATGTATTCTTTCTCGTGATCTCTTATCTTAAATTGAGAGAATGGAAGCAAATGCACTGGACTCTCTCTCTCAGTCTCTGTCCCTCTACACAACTTGAGCTTAGATTTTTGTGTTTGGGAGGAGAAGCCAGAGTTGCGGGTTCTTATTTTTTGGATGTGTGCAGTTGGAGGCATTCAGAAAGACACTTATGCAGTCACTCCAAGAGGATGACGAAAGTGCAGTAAGTTACTTTCTTTATTGTGTAAGGTTGCTTGTTGATGACTGTTTTAAACATTATATTAGCAAAAAAAAAAAAAAAAAAAAGAAGTTTAAACATTCATAATTAACACCCTTTATGACATAACTATAAGTTCTTTTTAGGATTGTAAGAGTTTGTTATAAAGCAGGCCGGAACTGCAGAACATACCAAGCAGATGCCGACCCACATGCATTTATCTTTGGCATCAGCAGCTACAGGTAAACCCAACAGGCCATATATAGCATTTTTATAGAGTTCATACACAAAAACACGCGTTCAATTTTGAATGGAAATAGTGCGTTTATATTGCGGTATCAACTATGAAAGGAGAGTGGTCTGTCAATAACATAGCAATGAAAGAATTAAGTTCATCATGAAGATGTTGTAGTGCATGCATATTTCAACCCTGAAAGCACTTAAATAAAATTTTCTGACATATTTCAGAGGAGGATGCCACATTGCCACGTTCAAGAGCCTCTTCAATTCAGAGCCGTTCCTCAGAAGCAGGAAACTCATTTTCAGGGGATCATGATTCAGAAGGTGTGCCACTAATACTTGGTTTTGAACATGCCTTTTGGCACAAAAGCCATTTCTGTTGTGCTTTGCTTACTAATTGTTTCTTTTCTTGGTTACTATTCATTCATTATTATTTTTCAGGCTATTACAAAATGGCAAATTCTGCAACTGAAATTGCATCTTGTTTTTGACATATTCTTGCTATTGTTCTTATGGCAGCAATGGGGCCAGGCATTTCACAGAACCTACTGTTAGCATCGCAGGCAAGCACACCTCGGTTTACTCCTCCTGGGTCTCCTCCAAATCTATCTGCAGCCGTCTCTCCCACAAAAACATCTAACCCGGTGTCTCCAAGGCGGCGTTCGGCCTCATTTACAACCACAAGAGGAATGTTTGATGATAGGTCTTCAATATATTCACCTCTAACCTCGAGCCTTCCTAGTTCGACGTCAAGCTCTGACTCTGGATCGCAAACAGGTTAGCTCTAAAGAAAAATAGTTTGCAGACTATTTGTACTAAACTGCTTTGTCCTGTGAGTTTTCACTTTACCCAAGAACTAGCCCTTCAAAGCCAAGGTAAATTTGTGCCAACTGGTCACAATATATTTTCAGTGACTTGATTGTTATTGAATTTGTCCAAAGCCTGCTCACCACGTTATTTTACGACATTGTGTAAATATTTGGAGGAAGCTAATGTGTTCCCCGTGGGGAATCTTCTGTATGGTCTGTTGTCAATATTTCCCTCACTAGGTGCAAATATTATATACTGTTTCTCATTCAGAAAGATGCAATATAGTTAATGAGTTTGGTACGTATTTTAGATTGTGTTTATGAATTTACATGATGGACCCCTTCTGGCATAATAAATCTTGATAAGCCTTTCAAAACTTTTTTTCCTGCTGATCTAATGTTCTGTTAGTGACAAACCAATACTTGTTTGTATTCATGATAGTTGAATTTAGAGTTTTTGCCATCCATTCGTTACCTCTCGCGATGGATTTCTTATGCTGTTTACTGCAGGAAGAGCTCGAGTTGACGGGAAAGAATTTTTCCGCCAAGTCAGGTAAAGGCCTGATAATGTTGGAACTTTAAATTTGGGAAAAGGACTTTGCACGCAAACATTCACCTACAAAACCTTTTCCCTGTTTACCAGGAGTCGTTTGTCTTACGAACAGTTCGGTGCTTTCCTAACAAATGTGAAGGAATTGAATTCCCACAACCAAACAAGGGAGGTCCTCGATCTCCCATCTCCTTTATTTCCATGCCATAATTGCTGTTTGCAACTCCATGTAGCTCCATTGCCATGGTAACATTCTTCTTGTTTTTTCAGGAGACTTTAGTGAAAGCTAAAGAGATTTTTGGGCCAGAGAACAAGGACCTCTATGCTGCATTCGAGAGATTGATAGCTCGTAATGCTCATTAGAAGTACTTTACTCGAGCCTTGCTAGCATTTATGTCCGAAGTTAACTTTTTCCAGTAGCGGTTCAACGTAAATTCGATGTTTATTGATGAAAATCATCAAAATAAATCTTTTGTGTTCTGAGCTTCCTGTAAAGCAAATTTATTAATGATGTAAATGAGGTTCGTAGAAACTGTGAATGGAGAATTGGGATTATGTAATTTGGAATCAAATTGATTTCGATGAAGCTCATTCTCTCTGAGAGGATAAGCATTTCTGTGGTTCCCATTTCAATTTCGTGCCCACCCCAGGGATCTGTAATGAATTGGTGGGCTTGCGGGGCCCATTCCATTTTTTCTATTTGGGCTCATTTATCCGATATCTTGGGCTTCACAATGCAACGGGTTTAGTTTAAATGTGGGCCTTTACCAGGGCTAGCTGCGGGCTTCGGGCCCATGTTCAGTGTTCATAAAATGTTTTCAGTTATCTCCTTAATTTATTATTTTTACATTTTCTGACTTACTAATTCTTTTTGAAAATTGCTTGGAATTTTTTTACAAAAATCCTGAAATTAAGAAAATGATAAAAAAAAATGTCCAAATAATATGAATTTAAATTGGGATTCCCAAAATAGGTGTATGGAATCTCGATTTTCGGGTATAAGGTGTTTTTTTAGGTCACACTGACAATTGTATGACCAGGAAGAATATAATATGATCACGCAATTGGTAATTGTGAAATTGAGAAATCTGAATCATAAGCGTCCTCCTTGTCATTGTAGCCATCTGCGGCGTCATTGAATGACAAGCTTTGAATGTTTGCCAGGATAGAGAACTATTGCTAGTGCTTTGATTTTTGGGACTGGGATGGGGATTAGACATATGTTCGTAATTATCGTAAGAGTAGTTTTGCAAGTGGTCACCAAACATTTCTTTAGGTTGGGGTGCCACAACACTTGGCCCGACAAGTTGTTGGCCATAGTAGCTTAGAGGATCCACATCTAGGGCTGGAATCACCTCACTTTGAATATAAATCTGCCAAGTTTAAAGGCAAGGATAGTTGGACCGAACCAATACGTAGCTCGATACAGTATCATCTTGAATTGGTGTCACTATGAAGCTTGCATATGCTTCTCCTTCAAGAGTAATAGGACAGCAAAAGAAGTGACAACATTATCAATATTATATGAAAATATGAGTTGAAATTTGGATGGAAAAAAGAAGTGAGAAGGCTGTTGGAAATGACGGAGAGTGGGAGGAGTCTACTACCGGGGAATGATGGGATTTGTATGGTCCGAATGGAGTTAATCAGGCAACTGTCAATTGTGTGACTTACACTTATTCTAGGAAACCAAGATTCCCATACACTTATTTTGGGAATCTCAATTTAAATTCATATTATCTAGGCATTTTTTTTTTCTAGAAAATGCACCTAGAGTCTTGCATGTTTCCATGAAAGGGTCTTACATGAAGTTAAAAGAATCTGCCCAATTGTATAAATATATATATATATATTTTTCTGTCACTCAAAACTTAGTTTTTAAGGGAAAGAATTTAGTTTTGTTTAAATAAAAAAATTATTTATATATTTTTTTATCCATTTTTCACGCCAAAAATTATTATTTACACACCTTTTTTAAAAAATATTTTGATTAAATAATTATATTGGATGAAAACGAATTTGGTCAGGCGGGTACTCTCAACATTTGTGGTATACTTAATCCAAACGAAAACGAAAGAGGATCCATCACGCACGCACCAGTCATCTGACGAGGGGAGTCGCTGACTCGATCAATCCATTAGCCTATTTGCGAGAATTGCAGAGAAAGTTAACGGATTCTCTTTTCTCGGGAGAATTTTCCATTTTGTTACTTTCTCGTTCAAAATTATCCCAACACAGAGCCATGATTAGGTTTTCTTCTCCATCATTCCTTCGTTGTCTCTCTATCTCGTTGATTCTCCTCGATTGTTTGTGCTCTTACGCCGATGCGATCGTCTCTGCCGCGAAAGTCAAGCAGGTTTCATGGAAACCTAGGTCTCTTCTCGATCCCTTTTTTAAGATCTCCCTTGTGTTTATTGTTACTGGTTTCAAAATCTGTGATAACATGTTTGATAACTGCAGAGCTTTCGTGTACGAGGGCTTTCTCACGAATGAAGAGTGCGATCATTTGATCTCCATTGTGAGTATAATTTTGTTTTGCCTTCAATTTGATTCTTGTAGCTCTTGCTTAGTGGTCATTTGTTTTGATTTTCTTTGTAAATATACGCTTGACAGGCCAAATCGGAACTGAAGAGATCTGCAGTTGCAGATAGCGTGTCTGGAGCGAGCAAGCTCAGCGAGGTTCGAACGAGCTCTGGAATGTTCATCAACAAAGCAAAGGTTGCTTCCTTTTGTACCTTGCCATTGTTCCTGCTTTTTCCTCACATTCACCATTTATTATTCCTGGTTCGAGTTCTTCGAGGTATTGAGTCTTACTTAGGGTACTTAAAAGAGTTTATAACTGAATATTTTTAAGGATTTTACCTGGCCAAGGGTTTGCTTCATAATCACTGATTTGATGATTGAAATTATAAATTAAGCAATTCCAAACCTTGGCACTCAATAGGTTTAAATTGGTAGAAGAGTTTAAGATGTTGCATCACATCTTCTGCCTGTGAGGCCACAATATTAAAGGGTACCTGCTTCGGTTTGATTATCTTCTGCAATGCACATCATGAATTGTGGTCTGTTTTGGCTGCAGGACTCAATTGTTGCCGGCATAGAAGACAAGATTGCAAGTTGGACCTTCCTACCAAAAGGTGGATCGTTTAGTGAAAAATGAATTGGAATTTGAAAATTGCTGTTATGAAACAGAAAACTGGTGGGAAGCTTTGTAACTTTTGATTGTTTGTTCTTGAGATGTCTCACACTAACTTTATAACTCTCAAGAAGGCTTTTCTTTTTAGTGAGGTAATGTTGGCTCCTCTCAAAAGTGGCACTTTATAAAAGGATAAATTGAGCTGCATAAACTCTCATGGAGAAACTAGGTGGTGCTTACATGCCATGCTTATTGCTTATGGCTTCATTAGGATGGAGTTAGAAAGAAGCTCCGGTGGGTTTTATTATGGCATCACTGATATTACAGTTGGTTCTTTTCTTTTCTCTTTTTTCCTTTTTTTTTTTTTTTTTTTGAAGTTTCGGGATTGCCTTATTTCTTGTCTGAAATCATAAGTTTTAGTGGTTCTCAAGCATATATAAGGTTGTCCAAGTGGAAACAACCAGTCACTATAAAGGCTGTGAAAGGATCAAGGACCAAATCTTTCAAACACTTGCTGTTTCACCCAGGCCAAAATTGCATAAATAAATGTAGCAGGCAGTTTCTCCATTTATGGGAGAGTAGAGATAGCAAAATTGGTGATAATCAAGTACACATGGTTGTCCTTGTCTCTGGTAGTCTGTAACTGTTTGGCGCTATAGGAATTCCCATGGAAAAATGCTATCGGGTTTGTGGAAAAATGACTAAAGCTGGTTTTCCTGTGCAGATGTCTATTGTTTGCTTGAATTGTTATAGCATTATGGTTAAGTAAATTTATGATGCGGATTGCTTAATCTTTACAATATACAGCATCGATGATTTAAAACTCACTAATTGTAATTCTGTATTGTTTATGCTTGTAGAAAATGGGGAAGACATGCAAGTTCTAAGATATGAGCATGGTCAAAAATATGACCCACACTTTGATTACTTTGCTGACAAGGTTAATATTGCACGAGGTGGACATCGCATGGCAACTGTACTCATGTATCTGTCTGATGTAGCAAAAGGTGGTGAGACAGTGTTTCCCTCAGCTGAGGTTAGTTGCGTGTTTACCGGCGCTTGCATTGTTTGTTTGCCTTTGATATTCTTACATCGTTTGTTTACCTTCGATATTCTCATTAAACTGCACTTGCATTGTTTCATACTTCCAAGACAAAGATTGTGCTCAAGGAACTGAAGTATCTGGTTTTAGAATGTCTTTTGCTGTCTTTTGCATGAGCAGCAGCGCAAAATCATTGCATTCTATTTATTAGAACTAGCTATGCATCCATTAGGCTCAGGTTATGTCAATTCTTATGATAGGGACACCAGAAACAGAGTGAACTAAGGAACATGTTGAAGTGTTTGATGTATTTTGTAGGATTCTTGAAACATAGCACTTGCTTCTGATGAATTAAGCTGCAAGTTGATTCCCTTAGCAATACAAGACAAACGTAGCTAAAAAGAGCCAAGGTCTGAAGTAGTGAACTTTTTAGGGGTTTTTACCCAGACTAACGGAAGTGTGAGTTGACAATATTCTCTTCATATAAGTTTTAGTTTTTCATTTTTAAATGCTTTTCCTTTTTGCAGATTTACTGTACTTATACCTTACCTATATTGAGCATTTCCTCGCTGGAATTACTGACCAAGTCTAACGAAATTCTTGTTTCTTTGTTATTCTCGCGACTGCTATTTTAAATTACTTTTAAAGGAGCCTCTACGCCGTCGATCTTCTGTTGTGGTTGATGATTTGTCAGAGTGTGCGAGGAAAGGAATCGCAGGTGAGCCAGCTGAACAGCTTATAAATACTTCACTGAATTCTACTATTGCATCCATAGTAATTCAAGTGTGCTTGTCCTCCCCCTCCCCCTGCGGCTCGTTTCCCTCTTATTTTGGAAATTACTCAGTAAAACCACGAAGAGGGGATGCCCTTCTTTTCTTCAATCTCCTTCCTGATGCCACACCAGACCCGTTGAGTCTTCATGCTGGGTGTCCAGTAATTGAAGGTGAGAAGTGGTCTTCTACGAAGTGGATTCATGTTGACTCTTTCGATAAGCTTGTGGGAGCTGGTGGCAACTGCACCGACGAACATGAGAGTTGTGAGAGATGGGCGGCTCTTGGGGAGTGCTTGAAGAACGTAGAGTACATGGTGGGAACTGCAGGTCTTCCAGGATACTGTAGGAGGAGTTGTAAGGTGTGTTAATTTTTACATGTATGTACATTCAACTGTATGTTTGGGTTATAAAATGTTGCTCTTCAATTTTCACTTCTATTTCTATTTTTCGGGGTTTGGCTGTTCATCGTTTTGGTACGACAGTTATATGGATA
Source organism: Santalum album (assembly GCA_034195605.1). Taxonomy (NCBI): domain Eukaryota; kingdom Viridiplantae; phylum Streptophyta; class Magnoliopsida; order Santalales; family Santalaceae; genus Santalum; species Santalum album. Next base: position 5,276,605 of record CM067264.1, on the reverse strand, counting down.
TTGCTGAAATATGTCCTCTCTTGGGTAGTAATCTTTATGCTATCAGTTTCTAGTTTTAACTGAAACTTCTTCCACTGTTACTGAGATGGCATGGTTGTTTCTGATTAAACTCATCTTAATATCTAAAAGGGAGCAGCCAGAAAGTTGTTTTCTTGGCAACATGGATCATATGAAAATCAGGGTCTCCCCATGGCATTCTATTAGAGGTTTGCATGCAGTACGTATTGAAGGCAATAAATCTCTTTTTTCTTTTCTCCCCGTGAGCATGTGCAAATTTGTCTATGGAGAATCCCCTCAAGTCACTAACTGGTAGCTGATTCTAGCAAATTTTGTATGGGAAAAAAATTATTTAGTGTGACCACTCTCTAAAATGGTATTGTTTTGATAAATAATATTAAAAATATAATCTTTATTTTTTATTAAAATGATGCAGTATTTGTGTGCTTTCATATATTATTGCATAGAGCATCATATTGTATGATATAAGCTCATTTTATAGAAATTAAAGGTAAATCCTACAGCATCGCACCCAATAAGGACGGGACGGGGCATTTTTGCTTCGGGCCCCGTGACGTGCGTGATCGTTAACATTCATAATAATGAAGTCAATGGCGGAGTGAGGAAGCGAGGAAAAGAAAGTTGACTCATAAGCTAGGCATTAATTTGAATCAATGCATTAAAGCAGCACATCAGTAACTACTGTGCTCGGTGCTGTGTACGGATGACATAAATTAAATTAATCTGCCTAATAGGCGTCAGTCAAATTTCTTTTCAAAGCTTTTTGGAAGAAACTTTAATTGAGTTTTAGTGGTCAAACTAATCTCCATGACTAGTGCCTTAAATTTGACAAAACAATGATTATCCCTTGAAATGGAAACCCCACTACAATGCATCCACATCATGAGAATATATACATATCTACATATATATATATATATATATATAATATTTATGATGATTCCCTTTTCCGCCCAATCCCAGCAATGCAATTGCAATCAGTTAGTAGTATCTACCGATAAGAAATTAGGGGAATAAGAACCTTACACCTCATAAGCCCCACACTAATGAATAAAATAAATTGGGGTAAATATTGTGTCCACCTCTTCACTGTCTCCATCCAAACGCCACCACTTTATAAACTTTCTTTTCATTCCACCGAAAGAGAAAAAGCTGTTTGAGTTCACAACATTTTCTAGAATCTATATCCCCCGCCATTACCATTTTTTAATGGGTAAAATAAAAATTAGGGCATCGAGGGAAAAAAGTAAAAGAAAGAAAAAAGCTCCAACAACTCTTGAAATCGTAGGACGTTAAAACGAGTTTGTTTTGGAGCAATTTTATGAATTTGATCGCGTGGATTGGATGACCATAGAAAAATAAGAGGATATTGCAATTCTTAGGTAATTTCTTCCTTTTTATACGTATAACCTCTCATCCATCGGAATTGTATATCTAAAACAATTACAAGGGTTTAAATCTTGATAGTTTCTAATATAAATGAAAACTCAATATAATTACTAAATCGTATAACCATTGATAATGTCATCTTATCGTATCGTGCTCATTCCATCCATCCAGTTAAAATTAAACTATGCATGAAAGGAGTCATTACCAAGCGTGTTACCCTAAACCCACTTTTCCTTAAAAGTAATTATGCTTTAAATTTTAATCCATCATTGACGTGGCCTAAAGTTAAATTCTTTCTTCATCCTTTTAATCTTTCTTAAAACAGAGGATTTGAGGTCGCAGTTACGTAACATATGATGTCTGAGCTAAGCTTCCGTTATGGTCAAACGGCTCGAATCCAACCGAAATAAGCAACAGTTGCGCAAAAACTAAAATAATTACTTAAAAACTAGATTTGAGTTTTCCCCAAAAAAATAAAATAATAATAATAAATAAAAATGAGGGTAGGGTCCGCTTGGAAGTTTCAAAAGGAACATAAATTGATGCAATGAAACAGCAAATGGAATATGGTGGCTGGAGGACTCAGGGGCTTGCTGTGGTTCTTTGAGAAATCAGAGCTTAGATCCAAAGCTTGTATTTTGATCTTATTTTCATCAGATTCCAAAGGTTTTTAGTATTCATCTCCTTCGATTCAGCACTAAAATCTCACAGGATCTGCAATTCCTTCGTTTGATATCTAAGGCATGTTGGGCTTCTCTCTCTTTCTCCGTGTGTTTGTGTGATTTACAGAAATACAAGCATGGATGTGAATCAGCTGCAGAGAACGTTGGTTGACTTTACGCAAGATCTGTTTCGTGAGGTAAACCTTGATTCTTTCAGAAATACATGAATAAATCTATGATGGGTTTGTTTCGGTTTCATACGATTTGGGATATCCGACCTTTGTTTCACTTTTATTACTATCATTATTAATATATGTTGTTTGTTTGGTTTATTTTTGATATTGCGTGTGAAGGGTTTTCTGGATGGTCAGTTCACACAACTTCAGCAACTGCAAGATGAGAGCAACCCAAACTTCGTGGTAGAAGTCGTCTCACTCTTCTTTGAAGACTCTGAACGGCTTCTCAATGACCTAACCTCATCTCTGCAGTGAGTATCTCTCTCTATCTCTCTCTCTCCCCTCCTTGTTTTGAATCACTTTTTTCCTTATTTTCTTGTCAGTGTAATTTTTCCCTGTGATTAAGGCCTAGTTTGTTCTTATTGTTGTTGTTTTCGTGTGAATTTGGTTTCATATTTCCAAGAGTACATAAGTCATTCTCCTATGTTCTTGGGGGTGGCTTTTATTTATGTTTTTGTGCAGAGATCAGCAAAGTGTAGACTACAAAAGGGTTGATGCCCATGTTCACCAGTTGAAGGGTAGTAGCTCCAGGTATTATACACCATAAGTATACACACACATGCATGTATGTATATAAGCATGATACGTGAGGCCCATAGGAGATCATAGAAAAGGGTTATGACCGTTAGATTGAAAAATCTACTCATATCTTATTCGATGGTATGAATAAGGTTTCATCCAAATAGTGGAAGTCTACTTGTTGAGTTTTGTTGACAATACTTTAATTGTTAGGATGAATCCTTATCCATAATTGGATGCGTCAAATTTTGTCATATATCACCATATCGGCTGCTCCAGGACACCATAAGGGGTTATGCTCATAGTTGACCAATAGATAACTCATTATATATATAAGCATAGCGTGATGTGTACCATGTTTGCGGTTATGATTGGGCAGTATTGGAGCAGAAAGAGTGAAAAATGCCTGCAATTCCTTTCGCAAATTCTGTGAGGAACAGAACTATGAAGGGTGAGTAATTTAGCGAAACAAATTAGTTTTTCTTTTTAATGGAAATTTATTGGAACTCCAAAAGGGCATGGACCATGAAAAATTGATAAAGGGTTCGTGTGTGCAGATGCCTGAGATGCCTGCAGCAAGTGAAGCATGAGTTTTATGTTGTGAAGAACAAGCTTGAAACTTTATTCCTGGTAACTAGGCCTTCTTATTCGAGTCCCCATTTCTTTTCTTCTTTAATAATCAGTTCCTTTTCATTTTATGTTAATCAAATTGCAGATGGAGCAGCAGCTTTATGGAACTGCAGGGTCAATTTCTACAATGGGATGAGTTGAGATCTGATGGCCCTGATAGTAAGCAATAAATTGGGGTTGGTTGTGGGGAAACTTCCTATGGTTTTTTGAGAATTACTTTTGACTTATTGGTAGCTTTTCTTTTAAAACTACTGGCTTCTGCTTGTATGGATTTCAACAGAGAGGGTAAGAGAGAGAGAGAGAGAGAGATCTTCCATCTGATGGCACTTTATAATCTCATATTATAAAGCTCAACACATCTTATGTTGTTCCTTCTACCACACTTTTCCATCCTCTAAATCATTAATAAAACTTCAAAGCTCAAGAAGAGTGTATGCATCTTACTGGGAACTCACTGTCCATGTGGTGGTGGCATGTGCAGCCCCATTTTATATAAAAATCGCTTCTCTTTCTTTTTCCCTCCCACTGTTCAGCTTGTTGAATGTGAGAAAATTCTTGAATCTCTTTCTGTGGTTCGATGTGGAGCCCACATAGTCTGCATATATTCTTGAAGATAATCTATTGTTGCTGTCTTGCTAATGGATGCTCTAGGAGTATTAAGATTCCAACAAACAGTGCAACTCATATAAGTTTCTCTGTGGTACGAGTTCTGTTATTTAACGTAATGTAACAGTGTCTCTTGTTATGTGTAGATATGAGTACCTAAAAATGTAACCTCTTTTGAGTGCTAAGAACTGTTAAAGCAAAAGAGGCAACACATTGTTGCACCATAGAGAAGTCATTAGACCTCAACCAGTTAGTTGCTCATTGGGGATTTTCGCATGTGGATTTTGACAGCCAAATGGAGAATTGCTCTCGTTAGGCGCAAATTAATACAACATGCTCACCTGATCGAACTTTTTGGATCAACGTTGGTTTATGATCGATTATACTTGCGAATCTACAAGTAATACGATACTCAGATGACAACCTCCACTGTTTAGATTGCTGTGCCTGTTCAGAGAGGCCTAGAATAGGATGGAATAAGATGGAAAGGGGAGTGGGGGAGGGAAAAGTAAATTGAAATTATGTGTGTCCGGTGTTGCCAATTCTACGAACTGCTGGTATGAGATCAGGGAAAAAAGAAGTTAGATTCATGAAGCTCTACATAATTTCCTGGCAGCCAGCATATCACTGAATTCTACATAAGATTCAGATAAATGCAGAATTAGGAGTAATTGGCTCGTGTTTTATGATTTAATGCACATAGTCTAGTAAATAAGATCAGTTAAACCATCCCTTTTATTAAGAAACAGAGAACTTAGAGTACTTTTCTTCCGTTCTCATGTAATTAGTCTATATTCAGACTGATATCTTGAGATAGAATAACCTTGAGAACTACAAAACTACGAGCATTGTGCTCTGACAAGTCACACAAGTTTCTTTCATGGCCTTTGAGGAAGTTTTCATATACATATTTTTTCACAAGTAAAAAAACAAAGGAAAATTTAATTCCTGTGATCAGTTACAGTTCCCTTTGTATAATTTGGTGTAGTCCACATTCTTTTCTGCTCCTTGAAGCTTCCTAAGACAGCAGACTGCTCTTTATCACCGAGTCGATTTGCAAAATGATTGTAGTATCCGGTAGGGGATACCCTTTCTAAGACCTCGACCGATTTTCCATGTTCTTCATCCATTGAAATTTGTCCATCTACAGATTCAACACCCGTTGCGGCGACTTTAATTTTCCTGGTTTGGAATGTCAAATCCAAAGTATGATCACCTGAGAGTATCACTGCACCAAGGATTTCCCCCAAAAACGTACCCTACAGACGATGCACATTCGTTACCCTTAATTGAAGAAACTTAACGGCAAGTTTGGTTCGCAGAATGAAATAAAGTGGGAATAGAATAGGTAATAGGTATTCTCATGGCCCATGAATAAGATGTGCAATTTTTTATTGGGGCCCAAGTAAGATCTAAATAGCAATAGCCATTCTGAGCTCTAAGCAAGCCAAAAGAGGTAAAAAGCTATTCCATAGGAATACTTGCAATGGAATAACTATTATCATAAACAAAACGTGCCACAGTTTCTGCATTGAAGGATGCCCACCCAAGCTGTCCCATTTTCCCAATCGTAAGATCATCAGATTACAGTCGTGGGGTGATCCTAAGTATCTAATCTCCTAAGAAACTTTCAGAGTTGGGTTCACAAAATGGATAAAACAGAACAATATTATATATATCATCAATGCCAAATCAAGATGAAGTTTTCAGGAAAGGTCAAAAAATCCAAAAAATATATAGCTTTACCACATGTTGATATCTGTGATGCTTTTGTCGAAGGTGGCATAACATGGACAGCAAACGCCGAGCAAAGGCGGCCTCCGGTGTCTGTCTTGTTCGTTTAAGCTTCTGAATAATGTTACGGAAAGAGCTCACTGTTTTTTGGACTTGAAGAGGAATAACTGTGATGTCAAGGTCTGACTCAAACACCGTCTTTGCAGCCAAAGGGTCAAGAAACATATTGAGTTCTGCATACTGATTGGAAGGGATAGTGAAGACATTCCCTTTTTCATCAGTGTCACAACTCAAGTGTCCCCCAACTACATATACATCCTGCAGTAAGACTGAAAACTGCTGAACAATGTTCTCAGTTAATGAAAGCATGCTATCACATACTTGTAATGGCTTTAACACTGTCAGGACAGATTTGAGATATGATCTTGAAATTATGTGCCTATTAGCTGCTAATATTTCCTTTTCCCTATAATCGCACTGATTTTCGGTATTTCTATTGACTGCAGATTCCTATTATTAACAGATATAGATCATAGAATATATCTTGTTTTAAAAGTAGAAATAGAGAGCTTGGAGTCACTGACCTGAATTACAGAACTTGTGTTCTTTCCAGAAAGAATAATTTTTGCTAAATTTGTTAAGGGCCCATTGGTCAATACTGTAATCTTAGATCCTGGATTTAGTTCTTCCAACAGGGAGTCCCAAATTTCCATGGCTAGTGGCTGTCTGAGTTCAGGATGACTCGTAGTTTCGGGGAGCTCCAAATATTACAGAATTTTCTGCTGTATACCTGCGAGAGAGTTACTCAAAACTTGAGCCTCAGTCCATCCAACGTTCGAATGGAACACCATAAAACACCAACCCAGTAAAACTGTGAACAGAGTACAGTTCAATAGAAAACTAATTAGCCAGTTTACGCACAGTTCCTGAATGCACGTATAGTAATGGAGAATATGGTGGTAAATGAAGGACCTTCTGGTGCTTCGTGGAAGGCTGCGAGCGAACCCATAGAGTGTATCTGAGTCCAAAAATCCACCTGCGCCATGTGGGATAGCCTTGCTGTACTTGCAGTCTCCATTAAGCGGGAAAAGTGAATCGGGTTGATTCATCGCCATTACGTCTCCTAGACCAACAGGAATGTCATCACGACCCATCATATGCAGTAAATCATAGATCACATCTATTGTTGCAGCATTCGCCCACCCAGTTGGACTTACTAATATTGCCTGGATGAAACAAGAAAAGAAATGCAATCTGCGTCGAAAACTGCTGCTTTCTTGAGACAAGTGGCCGCTTCTATAGTCGTTTTCCATTTTCATCAGAGTGTGAACCTAATATAGAGTTCTTACAGATGTGTTGGACCCAATGTACCACTTGTTTAGTTTACAAGCTTCGTTTCTGTGTGCGTGCCTGTGTGTGAGAGAGAGAGCTAAACCAACAATAGCATGACTTTTAAGATGCAATGAACAAAAAACTCATGCTGACTAATGTTCCAGAAGATAGATTTAGTACTTTGAGCTTTCATACGAAACTAGAATGATAAACCTTAGGTACCTTTAGATTGATCACTTCCACAGGCACCTTGAGGAGATAAAATAGAGACAGGAAATCTCCTGCACTCATATCCATGTCAAAGACAACAGCTTTCCCCAGCTTCTTTGAACCAAAATTTGGTTTGTAAAGAACCTCTTTGTAATAAGGAAACTGATTCCTCAAATTGAACCTTCCGGCTTTATAAGGGCGACTTAGCACCTGTACCTCGGGAAAAAAAAAAAAAAGGCAAAGCATTGCCATAAATTTCGTATATTGAATTAGTAGCGATGCAAAATTCAACTTTAACATGTTCTTAATTGTAATTTAGTACATCCAAGAAGCTTATAAAGAATTCTCTGTCAAGTGGACTGCCAATATTCCGATTGGCTTTCGCTTTCGTTGCCACTAGAACTCGCACTGATCCTGAGCCATTTTTCTCTGCGGTGTAACCGTCCTGAGTAAAAGGATCTTCATTAGACAGCACCAAGCAAACGTTGAAAGCAAAGACATAGCGACTCGGAGTTACATAGACAGAAATGTAAAATCAAAAGTATCGGACAAGTTATGTGGATGTCAATATGCAGAGAAAGCGAATACCTGACACTTCCCTTTCCTGTTCTTGGAAAGACAAAATGGATCTCGAAGTCCCATTTGGACATGACCACTGTGCACTCCATTTTTGGGTAACTTAAACTTTGGGATATCGCGGCCATCAAAGAACGGATTTGATCCATCAGAAATCCCATAAGGTTTATTTGAGGTAACCACTGTTATATTCATGTACTCCATTTCAGCGAATTTATTTCCCCTGTCGTGCTTATTTGAATCACCCATAGTTGACACTGCTACACCAGACATAAAGGAGTCCCACATAAAGTAGCTCTGTAGGAATTTATAGTATAGCCCTTGTGTCAGTGCAATTTGCTGAGGATGATTTCTACATTACGTATGAATGGAACTCATGTTAAAGCATTGAGATTACCGTGTAGAATTGATGGTCAAACCAAGTGTCACGAGCCATTTTCAAGGACTGAAAGCAGTATTGTGCCTCGTACGTCTTCTGGCTCTGCTCAAATTCTTTAAAGAAGTTCATAGTTATGGGGATTGTGTTTGTTGCGTCTAAGGGAACGAGGGTGACTGGTATCCCAGAATGGATTACCTGCAACAGAGTTGGGGAATACATCGTCACTAAACACAGCTCTTATGTTTCAGAAATACACTATAAATGGACCATAATGACGAAAGAATGAGCAACAAAGTCTTTACGCCCAGAATTTAAGGCCATCACAAAGATCAATCGAAAAATCAAGGACATTGAACATTTGGTGAAGGTTCCCTCATAAATTTGCAAACCATCCTGAAATGGATTTTTCTTGGGCTTCAAGAAAAGGATGTCCTGCAGCTCTTCTTAACAAATTAATGGATAACAGACAAACTAGTTTTTTGATATAACTCTATTACCTGGTATGCAGCAAAAGGGTCTCCAAAAATATTGAACTCCGCATAGGGATTGCTAGAGTAATCGCTGAATAAGTTACCACGATTGCCACACTGCCGAGGTTTGCAAGCGCTATCATTTTTTGGGCAACACCCAGTTGGATTCCTTGACCTCACGCCACCGCCCATAATAAAAACATGTTCAATATTTTTCATTCAGATGCGCATTATTCATAAGAAAAAGAGCAAAATTTGTATGAGCTCCTGTAATCAATACAGTAATAGGTCCTTCGGATATTTTGTCAAGCATTACTTGTTGAGCGGTTGGCTGTCGGAGAGGAGTATATTTTCTTCTTCCCTGATTTCATGACCAACCAATAAACCAAATATACAGATAGCGACTGAAAATTATGAAGAAAAGCACATTCCTGTGCATGTTATATGGAATATAACCGTATAACGTGGTACCTGTGGAAGGAAAGCCTTTCGGATGCCATAGTTAGTATCGATATCTAATCGTCCTCCGAGGCCTACAGGAATAGCTTGCCTATATCTACAACCTCCAGCTGTTGTCATTCCCTGTAAAAGGGCTGATTAGAAGCATAAGCAGCACAACAATAGATAAATGGATAGAAAACGAATTACAAATATGAAACTTTTTGAGTCAACATGCTTGTTCTTTTGTTCGCACCTGTTCAATTATAGGAAGGTACCCTCCAACATCTGGCAGTATGGTGCCATCGGGTAGGATTCCTCCCTCACCTCCTATTCCAACAGGAATGTCGTCTCGGTCCATCATGTAAAGAATATCATAAAATTGATTTATGGCATGCCCCGGATTAGTCCATGCATTTGCATTGATGGTTATTGCCTGCAACATGGCATATACCAGAGTTACCACAGGTGCTTAATATGACACTCACAGTAAGAGTACTTGTGGAACTGCTCTTTTAGGTGTAGTTTCAGTAATGAATTGCGTTGAGAGCCTGAGTTTTTCAACAAGGAGGTACAGCTTCTTTTCTAAAGCAAGCAAACTGATTATGAATTTCTAGGGAGTAGAACTAAACCTGCAAATCAAATTCTGATTTGTTTTGCTTCAAAAGGTAGAAGAGAGCAAAGAAATCATCGGTGTCGGCATCGGTATCCAGAAGAATCCGACGAGGCCATTCCCCCTTCGACTCGCAACTTCTTTCTGCGAAACATGCAATCAAAAGGACTGTACTCACCATCCTTGCACACATTCTCCACAACATTTTTCGGGTCTCCTCTCAACAAAAACAACGGATGGTGCCTTTTGTGGCGCTCCCCAACAACTTCTAGATCAACCTCCCCGCGCCTGAACCAAAAAAATACAAAATACAAAACTTCAGTCAAATTTATAATAGATTCATGGTAAACTAATGGTAGGTCCGTGAATCCTTGCGGGAAATTTGGATCTCGCCTTGTTTACCTCACAAAGTCGGTCCACGGGGAAATTTGGTGACCCCACTTTCACCCATCAGCGTTCCAACGTCTCATTTTATATTCATTCGGTTTGAGTAGTGGCTAGTAGTACACAGTTTCTAAAAATAGTTGTAGTAATCGACCCAAATTCATTGGAGGGGCAGTGATTTTTTACATAATTGAGTACATGTGATTCAAAGCGAATGCTCAATGTTAACTTTAAGAAAGCATTGGAAACTCAAAACTAGGCAACACAAAGCGGGGATAAACATGAACCCATACCTATAATTACATCTATGGACAGTTAATACACGCATCTGAGAAGAAGAAGAAGGAGAAGAAGAAGAAGAAGAAGAAGAAGAAGTGCGAGTGAGTGAGTGAGTGAACAGAGAGAAACCTTACTCGTCGGAGAACAGAGTGAATGATGTTCAGAGGAAGCCTTGAGGAAATCTAATTCAAGAAGTGGAGATGCCGCATTCACGTCTCCACGCGTTTCAGTCTCCGTATGAGAGAGAGAGAGAGAGAGAGAGAGAGAGTTTGAAAAGTAAACAAACTGATAAGACGAATGGGCTTGTCTCTATATAGCGGGCGAGAGATTGAACTGCTCCTCTCAACTTCGGGAAAATAAAATAAAAATAAAAAACCTAAATACCACAAATTTGATAAAAATAATTTCGTTTTTATTGAGAATATTGTCCAACATAGACCCCAAACCTTAATAGTTCTAAAGTGTCATTGTTCATAATTGAAAGTCATTGCATTACATAAAGAGTTTATACTAGCTTAAAAAGTGCTATCATATTTGCATAGAGGATGATCGGTTTGAATGAGTTTATGAAAAAATTATTTTTGATTTTTTAAAATTAAAAAAATTATTTTTTTAAAAGTTGTTTAATGTAGTTTTTGAACTTTTATGAGATTTTCCAAGTAAGAAGTATATTTTTTCGATCAATCCTATGTTAGAAGCATAGGTTGATGTGAAATCTATCGGATCTATAGTTAGATCAATACTTTCATCAACTAATCCTCTTAATAGTACGATAGATATAAAAGTAGAAAATAAGTTCATCCAACTTACTCTAAATATAAATTTTTTTTTATAAAAAATAATAGGATACCTACCAATAGAATATTTGTCAGAATAAAGAGCCAAAAATATACTTTCTGAAAAGGAATTCCCCACAACTCAACCCAAGAACGATAAAAATATGGAAATTTATTTGTCAGCTTTTGGACATAAAGAGGATTTTCAATCATTGTTTTGGAGCGACGAGAAGAATTTAATAATTAGTTTATGGTGCATTACAGAAAAAGCTAGCTCGGTAAAATATTTGACCAGTCAAACTTTTTATTTTCCCCATTCAACTTCTATAGGTTACTGAAATATTAACTATTTATGCACGTGGGGGTTGGATAAAATATTATGCTTTTTCAAAGCTCATGTTATGTATTTAATGACTTTCAATTGGTGTTATATTATTAAATTTAAAAATTATAAGAAAAATAATTTTGAAGGAAAATTTTTTTTTTTGAAATAACTAGCTATATTTAAATTTAAAATTTGAAAGCAATTAGTAATATTTTATATTTTAAATTTTGAATAACTAATTATTTTTAAATTTCAAATTATTAGTCTTACTTTCTAAGTTAACTTATAGTAATGATGGAATGAAATTAAAGCATCCTTCTTCCTTTTTAATAGTATAGATATTATCTTATTATACATTAAATATCCATATAAATTATTTAGATAATACATTAAATAATGTCCATGTATCTTGTGGGGTGGATCCCACCTGAAGATTCCTTCGTTGCGAACCAGCGGGGAAAAGTTAGTTTAAAGTACCATTTTAATTACTTTTTATATTTTATCATTCATATATATATATATATATATATGGAGAAAATAAACAAGTTGGCTATTTACGATAAAGAAGAGCTTCACAATTCGACTGATACTGTAATATAATATCCAATAAGTTTTACTTAGTTATCAAATTATTTAAATTTACTTAGTTTTTTTATCATTTGGAGGAAAGTCAGTGTGCTAGTACAAATTATAGTAAAAATTGATGAGCCCTTATATTTTTTCATGACCTCTCAATCTATACAGTTGTAATTTTTATATTGAAACCTATGTAGCCCCCATAAGAGTGGCAATATGTCTATTTCTTCTTTTTTTTTATTTGATCTGCAAATGAGAAAACACCTGACGTCATTTTGAGGTTAAAAAGGTATAAAAAATAGAAAAAGAAAAAAAGAGCGGGCTTGTCAAATAAATTTATAAAAATATTATGTTTACATCTTTCATACAACTTTCATATTGAAAGTGGCAATGTGGCAGAATATATGTAGTTATTTATCGCTATTTGACCAAAATAGGACTAAAAAAGGATCACATATTCTGTCACGTCACCCTTTCGGTGTAAAAATTATGTGCAAGGCTTACATATAGTATTGCTCATAAATTTAACATAATCACAAAAAATGAAACTATAATTAATGAAAGGAAAAATGTATGATAGAAAATCCAATGATGGTCTCACTGTTGCATTTATGTTCCCCATAGTGATTAAGCACTTTGCTAGAAAGTCTTCAGAAGCATTCCATGGCAAGGCTGAAAAAACAAATAATGGTTTTATAAATGTTAAAAAATTCCACTAATTGGAGTATGACCCGCTAATGTGACATAATGTCAAAGTTTATATTTGTGGGAGATTTAGATTAGATCACTTGATGTCCGGATTCATAAAAACATGTCATGAATCATTGATTTTCATTGGAATAAATAAAATTATTCGAATTAAAATGACTTTTACTTAAATTTAAGATCGAAGGGAAGATTCTTTTTAAAATATAAATCTCAATATTAACCAATTAAATCTTCGTTCAAATAAAGTCAAAGTTTACACTTTTGAGGAATTTCATTTCATTAGTTGGCCGAAAATAATTTTATATGGAGATATTTTTATTCTGAGTTTACGGCATTAAAGTACGAAAGTGACTTCAGATTAGTCTAATAATAAGTCTTAGTGAGTTCATAAAATAAAAAGTAAATAAAATTATTCACCCCAATCATTTTCGTCGGCAGACAAATTTGCTTTAGAATCGGTTAATATGGTTGAGTCGATCACACAGTCCATTTTCCCAGGTCGAGAACGGTGACGTCATGGGATCAAATAAACAATATGTCAAACTTACTAATGGCTCCAGAAATCCCACGTGTCAAATTATCCAAACTTGCTCATAAGGTAAACTCCCGGTGGGACCCACCTGTCGCCCACTTTTGAATACGCCCACGTCGACAAAGACTCTCTTCGTACACGTCAGCCACGCTTTCTCAGGATAGAGACGAGGTGGGTAGATATCTCGGGGGTAAAGCGACGAAATATTTTGGGGAGCTAAAATAAAAGTTACGTGAGCCATATATATATATATATATATATATGTTGTTATTTAATTAAAAAAAGTTAAAGTTTATGAAATTAAATAATTATAATTATTTATTTTTTCTCTCTAATTTTTTCCCCTTTTTTTTATGTATAGTTAGAATTATTAAATTTCATAGATTTATAACTTCATAATTTTAGAGGATAAGGATCTGAATATTTTAGCATATCTTATAAGTGATACATTCCCGTCCTTCTTCATGTTCAAGAGACTATTACTTTGCATAAAGATATTATGTTATGAGCACTCTTGTTCAAGATCTGGTCCAACTTGACCTTTTCTCATGATGACAGCATAAATAGTAAATCTCATATGATTTCAATAAATAATAATAAAAAAAAAAGACAGCATAAAATGGTCGACCTTCGTCCTCTTAAACATGAATTTCAGTTTAAGGAGTACTTTTCTACCATTTTGAAGGGTTAGCAGAATAAATTATAAATGAAATTTAAAGCTTGAAAAAAAGAAAAAAAGAAATTATTTCACAGTTTTTAACTATAACAAAGGCTTAAACCCATGATTTGCCTGATAAGTAGATTACCAGCTAAGTTAATGCTTACTAATTTTTTTAGGTGCTTCTAATCCTAAGTTAGATGAGATTACGGCTACTATTATGAGTAAAAACTTATGATTGTATAAAACTAGAATATAGTATTCTAATTTCTTCTTGACTTGACCTTCGAATTCAGATATTTAGGCAAGAAGTTTAAAAGGAGTCCTTAACAAGTTTGGGGCAACTCATCATCCATAAATTCACAAAATAAGACCATTGAATGAACAGACGCCAGGAGCCCAAAGTTTGTACCAATTAGATGATCAAAGGATGGAAAAAGTGAATGCTCAGAGGTAATGATGCAAAATATTAGGGGACGAGATAAGTGTTAAGAGCTGAATATACTTTAAAATAATACATATAAATGAATAAATATGATTAGTGGGGGGTTGGTCCCAGAGGTGCATTCCTTTCTGGCACTAATCATTAATTATGGGAATAATAAAACATATCGGGTCAAAGCTCCCTACTGCTCTCACTTGAAGTTGCTTGGGCACACGTGAGAGGCTGTGCTAGTCTTCAAAGTGCTTAAGCCACCCATCCCCCACCTACCCAACATTCTCACTAAAATTATGTTCCTAACATGGGTTAAGCACTAGGTATGTGTTTTTGATAAAGTCGCATTGTTATTCCATTTCCACTTACATGCAACCTAGAAGAAGTATTAATGGACCAATTTCTCTTCAAAAAATTTAAAATTAACATAAAATTTAACCTAAAAGAAGCATGAATAATTAACATTGATTAATAGAATAAAAAATAGTTATAATCTTAACTCCAATGAATGGTTAAATTGTCCCGATTAATAATGTTAGTAGTCAGTTTGTACCACTTTAAACGTTAGTGATTAAATTGCATGATATTAACAACGTTGGTTGCCTACATAAACTTAATCCCATGATTTAATTAAAGGTTTGAGGCCCCCGTACCATTATTATTGTTGTTATTATCCGATGGTGTTCTGCAATTATACCGATTGCCGCGTGGGTGGGCTGGGTCCTAAATCATCATTAACGATAATTAAATTAAAATCCAGTCCGAAAGCCCACAACGATCCCTTTGTAAAATGTTCTAGCAAACGGGTTTTTTCCTAATCACTTTCACATTAGTATAATTAGAATAATGTGGGGCAGTTGGAGCAGTACAATTTTTCTTCTTCTTTTTAATGTTTCTAAGCGGTGGAATTTTGCCTGTTCCACTCATGGAGATTATCCCTTTAGAGCAGTGTTGGGGCAAAACAATAATCGACTCTCCTATGTTTTACTTGCTTTCCGTTTCTTTTCAACTTAGAAACAAGAGAAAGGAAAAATATTTACCCAAAAAAAAAAAAAAGAGGAGAAAGGAAAATTAAAAAACACACTCCAAAAGCCAAAAATAGGGAGAAAAAAGTTAGACTACTTTCACCCCATTTTCTTTGTAATCTCTCGAAACTCACAAACACAGTATAAAAGGGAATACCCATGGTAAGACCATGTTACACCGATTCTTAGACCTCTTCCTCCCAATAACACCCATCTTATTTAGTTCGTTTCGAAGCTTAAAACAGATATTATTAGGCTTAAAACAAGTATCATACCCATTCCACTTATACGAGAATAAGAATTTCTTACGCGTTCTATTATTAATGGAATAACCACTTCATTCTCGATCCATCGTGTTGAGCCAAATAGATCAAAGTGAACATGGGCATAACTCGACATCACTTGGGGGCTCGACCCCTCCCACTCTCCTAAGGTTGCTACATAGTGGTCCACTTCCTTAATAGAAAGTTCTTTCTCAGTTCAGTGGCGGAATGATGTTTTTCGTGACTTTGGCCACTGGGAATGCAATGGAAATTCATAGGGGACCCAAATGGCCATGAACCCGCCGCCCACCACCCAACTTCAACCTTGCATATCCCATCTCAGGAGGTTTCATTTTCAAATTCAAAGCCATGTGCCTCCTATACACCCGCTTCTGTTGTAAGAATGTTTTTTTTTCTTTCGTGCCCCCACAACCACCCATAATAGTTCTTGCTCATTCTTCTACTTTTTCTTAACCTAGACTTACATTTGCTGCGAACAATAAATTTGTTAATTTTAAAAGAAAATTAGGTAAATTTGCACTTCTGTACGAACCTGCAGGCGAAGCAAATTCTGTGGAAGGTGGAGGCCACGTTTCTGAATTTCCATGTTTGGGTGCATTCGGGGAGTTTTCACCATCCCATAAACTGAGTTTGAAGAGAATCCCCTGTTTCCAACCCAGATCCTGTTCAATAGCAGACATTCAAATCAAGCGTATTAATTTAACCATCTCATACCTGAGTTGAGGCCATCGTATGCAAAAGGAAAATGTCTACCCAACAGAAAATAAGAAAAGAGGGGAAAACAAGAGTACCACAAAGTAGCCTCTTTTACCTTTCGGGAGTTCACACATTACACGTTAGCCTTGCATTGGAGCTTCACTCAACACTGTCGAATGCATCAAGTTGGGCATATTGATTCCCTCCACATTTAAGGATGAAATTAAATGTTCAGTTGCAAACTAAAGGCACTGCCTTTAACCTCTTTCTGCAGAAAGTTCACTAAACCATCTTCCAGAGCTTCTTACTGCATGTAGGTTCAGGGTAAAACAAAATCCTCGATCATGCCTCAACACCACCAAGCAACAGGACAACCAGAAATACATATAGCAGCATCATCTTAACAGCAGGTGCCTTTTCCCAGGTTAAATTTTTTACAAGGAAAAACAATGGGACAGAGAAAAAAAGAATCAATTTGGCGGTGCCCCAGAAATCTTATGCACATCCCACAAATGGATAGATGCATCATATTACATCAGAGCAAACTTCAGAGTCAAAGCCAGTCCTTTCCTCGTCAACTCAAGTCCCTAAAGATCCAAAATACTTTGAAGTTTGAGCTCTGCACTCCACCGTGTCCATATCTGAATTAGTGACATGCACCACTTTGGTCCTCCTCTGAACTTATTCCTCTCCCTGCCCATGCTTCTTTCTTCCACGTAGTGATTAACCTCCAAACAGGTATCTTATCTTCAAGTCAGTGTGACCAAGCCTATTCCATTCAACTCCTCTCCAATTTATCTTCTCACTCACGATGAGCGTAATATTCAAGATGATTCCAACATTCAGGATATTAGTAGCCCTTACGACCAAATTGTTCCTTGCTCCAGCAATATCTGACGCAGTCCACTATAGAATTTTAATTTTTCTTGTCTCCATCATACAGATGGTCTTACTCCTTCCAACCTATTTCTCAACCGTATCAATTTCTAGCACAACCCCTGCAAAGATCCTTTAATTATGAACAGGACCCACATTCAAAAATGCTATGCAACTTGAAAGTTCAGTACGAAAATATGAGAACTCAAGCAACATCTAACCCTACTCTATATCATTTTTGAAAATCCTACATTCCACTTCGAACATAGAAAAAACTAACCATACTCCATCAGGCTCACTGAAAACCTAAATTCCTATCCAAAGACCAAAACAATTGCGCTATTTCAACAACAGTGACCACTCTATCTCCGACTGGAATGTACTGATTCATAGCCATATAAAGAGACCTTTGATCCCACCACATCATTCCACGATATCAATCAAAACTCAGGATACATACTACACAAACATACAAAGAATATCATAAAGCTGAATCAGAAAATCACTGTACCCTCATAGTTTCTCTCTATTATTTTGCAACTGAAGCTACACCAACCTGGAATCCCTCCAACAAATTCATAGCTGTTCTGGTTTTCTTTTTCCCAAGGAATGCATACAATCAACAAGAAATCACCGTATTCAGCGTAAGTCATTCTGCCATTTTAATGTAACTCAACATCAAACATCAAAATGAAGACACTCGTAAGGCAAATGTGAGCTATCATATATGAAATTTTGAAATTACATCAGTTACACTACATCAAAGTTCTCCTACTTAGGACAATAGATCACAACCAGATCTACTCAACATTCTATAATTCCAATACAATCACAAGACATCAACAGAAAATTCTCAGAAAACCTGACGAACAACCCTCCCGGTCGCAGCTGCAGTAACCTTTAGTCGACTCCGGTCCACACGAACTCCGGAATCGGACTCGTCATGGAACCAGCCGGCCGAATTCTCCGCCTCGAGAACGATCTGAGAACGAAAAGCAAAAGAAGAAAGAAAAAAAAACCATTGAGATTGTGATCCAGATGTGGGAAAATGGGAGAACGGGGAATGAATGATGGAAAAGAAGAAGGTATACCTTGTTTTACGGTTTGTCTCTTCTCTCAGATATCGTGGATGGCGGCGGAGATCTTCCAGTCGACAGGGTGACTGACATAGAAAAGTAGTAGAAGAAATCCTACGGCCAGTACTAACGAAACGAAACCCCAGCGACGCCATTGTTAACCTTCTCATCGGAAGTATCGCGTGAGAGAAGCGCGCACGCGTGCGTGAGAGAGGAGAGAGAGAGGGGGGGTAGACTTCGGGTCGGGTGTTTAAAACTATAAATTGGGCTTGTAGGCCCATAGTTGGGGAATAATGAATTAGAATTTTTTTTGTTGGGCCAGAGCCAATATTTCAATTATAAAAAATTAAATTTCCATTTTTTAATTAATGTTGGAAAAGTATAAAAAAATAAAATGGAACTTTTGATCCTCTGAAGACATTTGTGGTACGCGAACAATGAAACTCCATCATTACCTTTATTAAATGAATTACAAAGGGCAGCTCAAACGAAGGTCATCCACATAACTCACCTTTGTGAACGCAGTTCATGGAATTTAGCTCTGACTGATATAATAAATAGCTGTATCTGATAATGTGCATTTTTTTTTTCCTTTTTGGACTTCAAGCAATAAGCATACCCATGATTTGTTATCAAATGATTTAACTTCATTTCTTAGCAAAGAGATTTGAGTTTTAGAGTTAAATATTGCATAAATTTCAAAATACCAAACACGCAGTTTATTTTCCATTTTCAATTATTTAGGTTTCAATATCCTCGTGCTAGTCTTTCTTCGGTAGAACAACTAAAAGAATAGGCTTCTTAAGTTTAAAAGGCATAATGCTCCTCCAAGATTGATTATGACCCCCAAAACCTCAGGCCTAAAGTGAAGTGCTACCTCAAGTAAAGCTAAAGAAGAAAAATTCAAATGCATGTTGAGTTTTTGAAACGATATGAATCATTTTAATAATAATCAGTTTGATCTGTTCGCCTAAGATGGTCTATGGTTTGAGTCCGTATAGTTTGATCACTTTGATCTATATTCTTACATTGATGACTTCCCGTTGAATTATGTCTTAGTTGTAATTATCCCCTAAATCCTTATCTTTATAGTTTTCTCATAGATTACTTTCGTTATACCCATCTTCTCTAAGCCGATTTTTGAAATTTTATAATTTTACAAATTTTAATTGAGTTGGGAAGGGTTACGATTCTTCGTATGCGTGTGAACTAAAGCTAAAATGAGCTTTCACAAAAATTCCTGCAAAGCCAAGCATACCTAAACACTTTGATACATATAAACCCACCCACCACCAGCTCCCCAATGGCATCTTTCATCCCAACCCTCGTTTTGTGCCATGTCCTTTGCTTCAATTCCATGTCTTGCTTCGTTTTAATGGAGACCCTCTGCAACAATCCCTCGTGCAATCCATCGCTTCGCTTCAACCGAATCATTGTTGAGCTCTCGCAGTTTAATAAAAAATGAGAAGGCTACCCAAAAACTACAATCCCACCCCACTTCACGTGCATGCCCTGTCATCTAAATTTCTCTAACTTGCTACTTTCTCCCTATGAGGCATTGATGGAGGCCTGGATTTCCTCCAGGGTTTTCCCTTTGGTTTCCGGGACTAATTTTGCCACGAACAGCACCGTAAGAGCGCAAAATCCCGAAAACACGAAGAATGTACCTGGAAAATATGAATCGCAAACATACATGGAATGATTAATAAAAAAAAAATCCACCATCTCCATATACATACATGTATGTTTTAAAATATTGACATACCTGTGGAACTCCAACTCATAAGAAAGTTGAAGGCGAAGGAAACAAGCCAGGCTCCCAGCCAGTTCACCAGCACCACCATGCTCCCTGCAGCTCCCTTCACATTTATTGGGAATATCTGCAAACCAAACAAAAGAAAAAAGAAGTTACATGCTGTTCAATAGAATTGTATACATTTGATTTCATTAGGGGACTTCACAATCTCACATCACAAGAAAGCACAGAAGAAAAAGAAAAAGGGGAAAATTTTAAACTTTGATCGTCAAATAGCTATGATAACATTTGAGGTGGAGGAATTGCAGGTCGAGTTACCTCGGACATGATCACCCAAGGAACTGCACCCATTCCTATGGAGAAGAATGATATATAAATCTGTTCACATTGTTAAAAACAAGACAGGATCAAGTCAATTATGTGCATCTACGTGTGTGTGTGTGTATATATATATATAGCAAAAAATTTTGAATTTAAACATTTGAACGGATGTTGCAATCTTCTTACCATTATTCCAGAGACTGCCATCGATGGAACCAAATCAAGCCACAAAGCATTGTTCTGATTCACAAAAGTGAAGAGTCCGATTAGTTTACTAAACAGGATCTGGGAAGGAAAGAGAAAAAGAAAAAGAGAAATTTTCATGATTTTACCTTGAGGAAGAAAGCTGTTCCAGTCAGAAAGCATCCCAAAAATGTCCCGGTCGACGATACCTTCAATTGAAAATCCGAAACCTATTTTCATTAGTACCCATATTCAGCCACTGAACGGTCCAGCAGCTGCCGAATCGTTGGGTCATATTTTTGGAATTTTTCCAAACACGTCCAACGGCACACATAGCTGTGGGACTGAGAGGATCTTTTCCCCCATATTCATGTATATGATCAAGGTTTAAGTAAGCTAAGAAGAATTAGACACTCACCAATAATAGAGGTCTTCGTCCGGATTTATCCATTAATATGGCTCCCACTATAGTTATTGGAATCTAAAGCGAGTTAATTAAGAACAGATTTAGTTTATGCTGCAGAAAATTGATGTGGAAGGAAAGTGACAGATATGTGACAAACCTGAATGCATGCATAAGCTATTGTTCCTGTTTTTTCTGAAGAAACTCCTGCAATGAGTAACAATATATAGATCACTCAACAAAATGTTCAAAAATTGTAAAAACATATATTTAAAAAAAAGAAAAAAGAAAAGGAAAAAACATAAATATTGGATATTTACCTGCCATGACAAAGGTTTCACTCACATAGAAACCGATTCCATTTATTCCTCCAAACTGCTGGGACACCATTAGTCCAACACCGATCTACACATTGCAGCCAAACTCATGATTTCTATAAATAACTCACAATAATAATAATAATAATAATAATAATAATAATGAAAAACCGAATAATTAGGAATTTTGGGTATTAAATTACCAATAAAGAGCGGATATATCTTCTCTCAAACAAATCCAACAACCTGCCTTGTGGAAGGCTTTGGAGAGTCTCAATGTAATTCTGTCAAAGAACACACAAACCACATGTCAAACTAAGTTTCCCATGATCATGAATCCTACGTAAAAGTGGTGTTATGCAATCCTAGAGAAAGAACAGTACTTGGATTTCGACTGCTTCGGCGGAAACATCGGTGTCTTTGCCGCGAAGCCTCCGTAGTGCGATTTGGAATTCCTTTTCACGCCCAACCTTTGCCTGCAAAGAACAACGTTGGTTTCATTCCAACACATTTTGTGTTTTCAAATTTCATTTCTTTTCAAGGAGGGAAAATCTCAAAAATAATTTATAGTAAAATGCTCACCAGCCATCTTGGGGACTCTGGAATGAAGCATAGGCCCAAAAGTAGGACAATGCAAGGAACAAGCCCTTCAAAAACAAAATAAAATGAAAAAGCATCAATTTGTTGGTTCATTTTCTAAGAATACTTTGATTGCTGGTTTGAAGAACAAGAATCTACCAGTTAGAGCCAGAGTTCTCCATGTTACCACTGACCCAATTAAGAATGCAACTGAAGATCCAGTAACAATCAGGAGCTGCAATAAAAAGATCACGTATTTTTTCAGAACTTGGAAAAAGAAATATTTTAATTTTTAAGGAGGAAAAAAAAAAGGGTGGGGATGAAAGAACAAGGGCTTACCTGATTGAGTGTGGTGAGGCCTCCACGGAGATTCTTAGGGGCAATTTCTGCGATGAAGACTGGGACCTGTTCATTAAGTTGACTAATTTTGTTAAGGTTTAAGAGAACAAAACACACACAACAAAAAAAAAAAAAAAAATGCCTATGCTTCTGATTTGCAGCAAATCAAGAACTGGGTTTTGAATAAAACAGTTGATTCGTCGAATCGGTACCACGTATGAGAAAATCCCAATTCCATATCCTGTGGAGAACCTTCCAACGTCGAGTTGCAGAGCACCCTGTAAAAAAAAGATCAAACAAAGAGAAACACGATCAGTTCAATCGGATTTCACTTCTAGTAAACAAATTACAGGGAATTGTTGAGTCCCGTCGAGCTACCGACCGTGGCGAAGTAGACGGCGAGCCATCCTGTCACGCAGAAGCCGGATGACATTCTCATGGCCTGATTTGAAGAACAGAGCAAAATAAAAGGGTTACTTGTATTCTTCTGAGGAGTAGTCGGGATCATTCTCCATGAGAGGTGTTATTTGTCGCACAAAGTACAGTGAATTCTTTATTTAAATTACCCCTTTTCGTCCGATATAATCTGCGATTCGGCCGCTCGTAATGGCTCCGATCATCGCCCCAATTGTAAGTACGGATCCAAACATTGAATACTGCATGACAGAGAAGCCCTTTGCAGCTCAGAGTATAGAAACTAGAGAGTGCCATGTAAGGAGCGTAGTTTAGGCATTGTTTGGACGGGAAAAATTATTATGTAAACTGATCATGACAGCATCAATGGCTAACCTCGGCTAGAGAGAGATCAAGATCACTTCTAATACCAGATTGAGTGGGTGCGGAATATCCCACCTGCAATAAATTCATTCAGCCTTTACAAAGCAAACACACACACACAAAAAAGGACTGAGATTTTTTTTCAAAAATATTCACCGAAAACAAAACAAAAACAGAGGAAGAAAGAACCACAAACTGAAAAATAAATAATAAAAAGGAGAAAATTACTTACACATGATCCGAATTCGAAAGAGCCGCAAACTGCGACGAATGTGCAGATCAAGACCATTTTGATCGACCCGGAATCGACATTTTGGGCTCGTTCATCGCTCTCACAAGCAGCGATTTTTCCTTGGGAGATGAAGGGCTCCCCCAAAGATCCAAGCCCATTGTCCTCCCCTCTCTCAAGATCCTTCTTATCCATCACAGCCATTTCTACCACCAGAATGAAAAACCTACGACTAATCTACTGTAACGAATGGGAGGAAGAAGAAGAAAATTGAAGAGAAAAAAAAAAAAAGGGAGATAATTATGAAGCAGAGAAAAACAAGGGCAACAGGGGGACGTTTGTTCTGAAAGAGCAAAGGGGTTTCCGAGACTTATATAGTGTGGGGAAGGAGGATGATATTTGTTAAGGCTTTGTTTGGCACATGGGATATTTTGAAGGGGAGCGCGGCGTGAATAGCTTGTGGGATGCAGCTGTCACTGACGTGTGAAAATAAACAGCTGGGAGAATGGGAGGATTGCCCAAACAGGGCGCTGCAATGAAGCCCGTTTGTAGTAGTATTCCAAGCTCATACGCATGTGGATCTGACTAGGATTCTCATGATTTTGGGTGTGTATCAGTAATTGCATCGCCGAAAAAAAAAATCAGAAAAGGGAAAAATAAAGTTTTTTTTAGGGTTCTTTTTAAGGATTTGTCCATTAGGAAATGAATGGTTGAGTTTAATAATTTCAATAAGATTTTAACGTCTTAAATATTCATGACTTTCACATTTTGAGGGGAATCACATTTTTCCTATTGTTCGTTTAAATAATTTTATTTATACATTCACCGTCCACTAATCGTACCAAAATATTAATGTAACAAAATTTAGGCAAATTTTCAAGAAGTACTTGAATCGAATAATACTAAAAGATTGGAAAAACTACCTATAACTCACCGCATCAATATATTTTACATTTACATTCTCCGCACATTAATCATATTCAAATGTTAATGTAATAAAACTGAAGTGGACTATTTTGAGGTGTTTGGATCGAATGATAATAAATAAACTTCCTAAAGTTCACCGCAACAATACTTATGATACGGAGAATATGTAAAGAGCATATGAGTAGCATTAGGCTTTGGGCAACATATTTTACAAATAAAGATGTTTTGCTTCTGTTAATGGAAAAAAATGGACCAATTTGGAATGCCCTGATTCGTAAGGGACTGTTTGGTTTCACGCCAACCATGCATCATATAAAATGATTGTGAGCCGGCAAACGCCCCACGCGATGACTCTTATGGTAGGCGCTATTTGCCGTTATTTCGCCTAAGATCAATCGGCCACGGTACCGCTCCATTCTTGATTCGAGACTCAACTAGGCGCTATTTGCCGTTATTTCGCCTAAGATCAATCGGCCACGGTACCGCTCCATTCTTGATTCGAGACTCAACTATTTGTACGTGACAAAATTATCCCTCGTGGTCAAAGCTCGGTCCCATCACTTCCCCGAGTGTACCGGCAGCACATGCCCCGGTGTTGGTGCGGCCTTACGTGTGGAGTAGTTAATCGTGACGCAGCAACATTACAAGTCACGGGTTAAAATGAATGAGTTAATAGTAGGTTAAAATTATATTACTGTGATTGGGATTAAGTTTATGGGTGAAAGATCCACGTTACTCAATATGATTAATATTTCTTTTGAAATTTTCATAAATTAATCAATATTTAACAAAAATTTAATTTTAAACTTGAAAAATAATGAAAAATATCTGAACTAAAAATAATAATTGGATGAGTTGTGTGCAAATCAATATGAATGGGTCAAGAGACACTTAAGATTATGTTGGAGGCTGAGTTGGGTCAGATCGGATTACTACATGAGTGGGCTAGGTGGGTTTATGAATCACGGGCTATGATTACCGGCTCTACTTACGCTTTCAAAAACAAGTAGCAAAATAAATATCAATTTAAAGTAATTTTTCAATATATTTAATCATATGAATATAATTTTTTTTAAAAAGATATATCAATTTTCAAAGTGGATTTCAAAATATTGAACATATTTATTCTTATCATTAATAAATTAAAATAATTCAGTGTTTCTAATGATTTTACTGAAGTTTTAATAATTATAATCAATTGGTTTTGCATTTTTAAATACTTGAAAATTAACGTGAGTTTGTGTATATATGTTATTTTAATTTTTAAAATTCAAATTATTTAAAAATTTCTCAAAATTAACTAGAAAAGAAAATTGAGGAAAGACAAGTAATAATCAATGAAATAATTTATTCGTAATTTTTTTTTATAGGAATAACTGAATCATAATTACTATTACTTTTAATATCTAAAGTAATTAAATAGTGAAAGTTAATCTTAACTTATGGCATATATATCTCTTGAAGTCTCGTTCATTTAATTATTAAATGCGATTTACGGCCGTATTTCCCAAATTAATTATTGATTTATCCAACCATCAAACTTAAAGCTAGAGAATGCATCAGTTAGTTAGTAAACAAAAACTAAATCTACAAAATATCTTTCCAAATTTAATGGTACTGCTGAATGTTACAAATAATTATCTAATTAGGAGCGATGATCGGATGAATTAGGTGGATTGCAAGCGAGTCAACACAAATCATAAATTAAGCGCAGATCAAAGTTATATTACAAGTTGGATCGAATTATGTTACAAGAGAATAAATAGATTACCGGATTATAAGTTATGATCATCGGTTCCGGTGCTAAAGACCGGCCAATTAATAAATACTATTTAAAATAACACATACGTAATATTATTTTGTTAGCATGCCTTTTGTATCTTAAGACCAATCATTGAACATAAAATAAAATGTTTGAACAAACATTTCCCGGCAACTTGGGGAATAAAAATTAGGAATTGGCTGGATGTGACTCGGATTAGACTCATTACTTCATTTTTTAAATTTTTTTTTTATAGATCATACCTCTTGATGGCTTGACATGGCCATGTCTTCATTAAATCCTCAACCAACACACCAAATCAAACACGGCTGGTGAAGAAAAATATGAAGATAAAGGTTGCTTGATTGGATAATATCTAATAATAAGCTCCATCATATTTTATATGATCAATTGGATCAAAAGGTCTCGATTTAAATCACATTTGGTTCCTTTTTTAATTTATAATTTTCTACCAAACCTTAATCTAATATTTATATATATATATATATTTTGTGTTTGAGTATGTTAATATGTCAAGAAGTGCATTATCACAAATATAGGGACAACAAAAAATTAAACGATTTTTCTTAGGTATTCAAAGACATCCCAAGTTGTTGAAACATTCAATATTATTTAAAAGTTGAAGATTAATAATTTTTTAAAACAAAAGAACAAAACAATGGTCAAAGATGAAGGATTTTTTTTTTTTTAAAAAAGGAAATAACAGGTCAGAGGTGAAGGTATTAGAAGCTATTAATTATACTTTTTATATAAATCTAGGTGGCCGAGCTTGGCAGCACGCTTATAAATAAAGGAAAAATAAATTTTCCCAAAAAAGGAAAAAAAAATGGAATATTCTTTTTGAGATCTTTGAGATCCTTTCTGAGAGTATATAAGGCATTTTTGCTTTCACCCATCATGTTTCCACATGTTGTATGTATGACAAGCACTGACCACTCGTTGGCCAATTTTTAAATTTTAAATATTATACTTTTTGCGTGAACACAATTTTAAGGCAGAGAATTCTTTATACAGTATCACTCCAGATATAATTAACTACATCCTTAAAAACGATAAATTATTATCTTTTAAAGTCAATTACGAAAATTTATAATTATATCACATTTTAAAGACTAATTAAATTGAAA
Source organism: Santalum album (assembly GCA_034195605.1). Lineage (NCBI taxonomy): Eukaryota > Viridiplantae > Streptophyta > Magnoliopsida > Santalales > Santalaceae > Santalum > Santalum album. Next base: position 5,249,421 of record CM067264.1, on the reverse strand, counting down.
TAATCATATAGATTGATCAACTAAAGTCTAAACAAACTTAGCATCTAATATATAATAGTAAATTACTAAAATGCGTTTTTAAAAAATAGTAATAATAGTGATAATAAAATTAGAAATAATTTTACTTAAATTGAATTAATATAAATTAAACCAAGTAAAAATAAATTGATACAATTAAATTGAAATTCTAATATGAAATGAGAGATATTATTAAAATATTACGATCTATTGCGTAGCATCCAAAATATTGTAATTCTATTAGTTATTTCTTTTTATTTTTCTTTTGGTTACAAGGAGCTGAGACTTGCTTTGGAGCAAATATAAAGTCACACGTATGAAAATCATGATAAAGGGACTAGAATTCTCAATTATTTACATATATGATATTGTAAGGATTATCGTATAATATAGTATTTTGAATAATTATTCTAAGTAAATAGTCGAGTAGAGTTATTTTTGCATGATTTAGATGAGTTCATTTGTTACATTGATTAGGTATGTAGTTTTTCCTTGAGAATGCCATGTTTGAATCCCTTTTTTTCCTTCTATTTTTTAGAAACTTAACATTTTTTCAATCGACGTTTAAAAAAAAAAAATAATAATAATTACAATGGACCGGGTTTTAACGGGGGCCACCAGTTAAATACCCCATGGTCATGCAAACAGGTAGAATAGTCATTTCAGTTCTTTGAGATTATCCAACCACCCAGGGAGAAAAAAAAAAGGAAAAAAACATAAAAATGATTGCATTCAAGTGAAGAAACTAAAACGACGCCGTTGTAACCTTAAACGGCTAAAGCACGGTCGTGTAGGTGTAACGTTTGCACTTTTAGGGCGAGGGTTATAGCCTGCCGCGGCGTCGCGAGAACGATAACCTTTCTTGTTTCAAGCATTCAAAACCTCATCGTTCGCGCTACGCCTGAATTAGGGTTAGGGTTAGGGTTAGGGTTTTGCTGCTGCATCGGTCTTTGAGTCGCCATTTCCAGGGTTTGGAGAGAACTAGAGAGGGATGGGGAGGTACAGGAGCAGGAGCAGAAGCTATAGCCCTCGCCGAAGCCCTAGTCCCTATCGACCGAAGAGATACGACGACCCTCGCGACCGATACCGTGAAAGAAGGTCATATAGAGATCGTCGATCTCCCCCTCCTTCGGGTTTGCTCGTTCGCAACATTTCTCTCGATGCCAGGTATCCTTATGAAGCTGCAAAGTAAATCTCTTACTTTCTAGTTCCGTTTCTTGTACGTTATCCATTTGACTGTTCTTCAATTATCAGTTTAATGCATACTTTCGAATTTGTGCATTTAATGTTGTTTTCGTTTTTCTGAATGTTCGTCTGGAAGCGAAAAATGGAGACCCATTGTTTATTTAGGGTTGGAAGTTAAAAGCAAGTAAAGTGGAACACGTTCATGTGTTTGTTATATGGGCTCAGTGAATATAGTATCCCACACTATGTTTAGAACCTGGAGACAACTTCTTTTTATCATAAAGAATGAGAATCCTTATAATTTATAACAAACAAGATAATTTTTAAACAAAACAACCTCGTTTCGGGGTGCTACACCAGGTAAATGCTTGGTGGATCACACAATTGGCACATTGCGCTGGCTATATATTGTGGTAATGGCCGAGATATAAATGTTGTGGACCTTTATTCTAAATCTCTTGCATACATTAATCCTTTTTTTGATTGTTTGCTATGCAGGCCTGAGGATCTAAGGGTACCATTTGAGCGTTTTGGTCCAGTAAAGGATGTTTACCTACCTAAGAATTACTACACTGGGTATGTTTGGTGGTGAAAAGGGTTCTTTTTTTTTTGGTTTCTAATTTTATAGCGACTGCATGGCTGTTTCCTGTGGAACTTGGGTACAAGGGATATGAAATCTAATTGCAGATAATTGTTTTATATGTGGTGGTGGGGTCCATTCCTCCATTCTAGTTTGCAGACTTCAGTTTCTCCTAACCAAACACAACGTTAGTGTATTTCATACTGACTTATATCTTCTTAGGTGTATTCTCCATTGCCTTTTATATTGTACAATTTACTCTCAGGAGTGATTCATTGTTATTTTCACTGATGTTTTTTGCAAAATGAGTGTAAAATGTTTTCTAATAAAAACTTTTTTATATATATATATATGTTTAGACTGTTTGGGTGTTTTGAAGGAATGCTATGCATTTTTATATCAATTGTTTAAGGTAAGAAGTTTATGTGTACTGGAATTTGTTTGATGTGATGAAAACTTCCTTCAGAATTAATTTCCTTACCTGAGCTGAGCGAATCTTTAATTTTTCTGTTAATATGAGTAATTTAAGATGATTGAATGGCAAGGAGTTTTGCAGTGCAGGTTACATGGTTCATCTTATAGACGGAAGCAGAGGCTTGCTGATATTTGGTCTTGATGCTATGTTGTGAAACTAGTTTAATATTAATTTCTTTTAATGGAGCACATTAGATCAATACAAAATACAATATTGAATATTCTGTGGTTTAGTGCGTTGTTTGGTTACCTTTGAATCCATCTTAATTGGTTGAATAAAAGATGATTGCTTCTTGCAATGTTCATTTCCCTTTTAATTCTAGTTATTGCAGTCATCAACATATGGATTGGCAAGCACATGGATTATTATTCCCTTTCAGAGTAAAGTTTGTTTACGGCACTGCTTTCCTGATTATAAATGCGTAATTTCAATAGCTGTGACAAATTTCAGTGAGCCACGTGGTTTTGGATTTGTAAAGTTTCGCTATGGTGAAGATGCCGCTGAAGCTAAGGAACATCTGAATCGGACAATTATCGGTGGACGAGAGATAAGAATTGTTTTTGCTGAAGAGAATCGGAAAACTCCCCAGGAAATGCGTATGACTACACGCACAAGGTATGTCAATGCTGTTCTTTGTCTCCAGTTCTCACCACTAGTTTGGATTATTGTGAACTACCCGTACTTACATATTGCTCTTCTAGAACACTGATTTTCTTCATGTCCAGTGACCGATATGGGGGAAGTTATGGAAGGAGAACACCACCCAGGTCTTCGAGACGACGATATGATTGTCAGTTTGACTTCCTCTCGTGCATTTCTTTGAGAATAAAACATTTTTATTTTTTTTTTCTATTTGATATACATATATCGTATAATATTGTTTTATGATAGTTTATGGTTGGACTTAATTGTTGTTATTTTTATATGACAGCGTACTCACCCTCCCCCTCACCGGCTAGGCGTGGCTTTAGGTCCGTATTCTACTTGTAGACCGACTGTTGCACCCATTTCTGTTAATGCATTGTCAGTTACACATTTTCCATTGTTATATTCAATTTGTTGATGCATCACTTATGTTTGTTAATTATTTTGATTTGCTTGGTGTTGATTTTAATTTGTTTTGGGTTCAAAACATTATTTACAAGTCATTAATATTTTATTTAGTTCTCCAAATGGTCAGAGCAACTGAATACTAGGGCTGTATAAATGGATAAACAAATCAACAATCCCTTATATCTAATTGAGAATCAACAACATAACAACTAGGATAAAAGCAAAAATACACAGTAATTGGCCTATGAACATCTCTACTACTTCAAAATTTCTTTATTCCTTCCCAGTCCTTCCCAGCCAAATCACACACATGGGACATGAGAGACTGCCTTCCATGGTTCACTGTTCACCTCTCTTCCTCTTCTTCTTCTGCACCCAAAAAGTCAGACTTTGACAAGATTGGGCATGACCAGGTAAATTCTTAACATGGTGTATGAAAAGCCCGTCATTCCCTAGCTTGGTTGTAGTGTAACAGGACTCGGTTGCAAGTCTTAGTATAGATTTTACAGAGGAAAAACCTGCTGACAATGAATTCTCATCATATCGGTTCCCATGGAAATTCCTGACTCGCTTTAACAGGTGCAGGTGTAGAATGATTTAACAATAAATAATGCACTCTTAGTTGGCCTCAAAACATTTGTTTTAGTTTAATTTAGATTGTGATTTATTTTATGTCGCATCTTCTATAAATTAGAGTTTATGAAGTGATTGGCTTCTTGCACACTTTTCTACTCCAACCTTTATGGAAGCTTGTAAGTATTTTCTTATTGGTGAATTCACGCATCTAATCTTGGAATTACAAGACTCAAAGCCTTGTTCCTGCACCAAGGATTTAAAAGTATAATCTGTACTCGAATTTTGACTGACTTTGGGGGCTTGCTACCATTTAAATGGGCCAATAAGCTATACTTGGTGTTTTAATGGCTACTTCACCGAGAACTCCATCATTTTTTTGTTATATAAACTGTTATTTCTCTTTTGGATAAGGGAAATTTGTTAAATTTGATGTCTTGTTTTGCATACCATCCAGTCAAGAAAGAATATAAAGCTTATAGTTGGCCAAAGAAAGTAATCATCTCCAGAGAAGGGAAGCCATTCAAAGTTTTAATCGATTGAGATATGGTGAGATTGTCCAAGAAAAAGATAGTTTGAGTTTTAGAAAGTTGGGGCAAAGAGCTGTGAAGTATCCGATGCTGATGAACCAGTATATCATTGTAAAGCCTAAGTTGAAAGTGTCATATTTTTGTTCAGAACTCGGAAAAAGGTGCAGGTAAAGGTGATTTTCTGGTCTCTTGGATCTGATTGACGGTCTAAGTTGACATTTTATGATTCTAAAACAAATAATATGACACTTTATATATGAAGCTATGTACTGGAGCAGCATTCTCCATTTTGAGAACTGGGTTTAGTCACTATTGTGCTGTATATATATATATTAGTATTCACCGTATTCAATATTATGTGCTGTTTTAAGATCTGATATTGTATATATACATGCCTTGTCGTGTGAAATTTGACAGGGACCATCGGGAAAGGGATGACTATTGCTCTCCACCACGGTCTAGATCCATTTCTTTTTCCCCTTCCCCACGTGATGGCAGGGATTACAGGTCGAGAACAAGGTCCCCGCATCCAAGGCTGAGTCCCCACGGAAGGGATTATGGACCGAGCAGGTCTAGGAGTCCAACAAGGAGCAACCGTAGTTTCTCGCGATCTCGTTCACGATCTTGCAGGTAGGCATTCAACTCTATTACCAATTCAGATTGAGCAAGTGATCAGTATGTAGCTAATAAGAATGGAGGCACCTCTTGTTACAGTTTGAACTCAAGATTATTCCGGTATAAATCCCTTGTTTGGGTCTGGGATACAACCTTTAGTCAAGTTTTTCAAGTTCTGCACATGATTTTAAAAGGATCCGGAGGCTTATGGCTAATGGCAGGCTACACCTCTCTTTGAGAATTCTAAGTTTTGGAGGATCAAAGTAGCTAAGACATTTCATTTAATGTTAGTTGAAGCCATATCATAAATCCAATCGTCCTTTAAAGAGAACAAGTGCATGGGTTAAGATGTCCAGCTCACTGTGAGTTTTCAAACTGATGAATGGAAAATTTCACTTTAAAGAGAGTCTTGGAGAGAGATACGATTCATGCGAGACACATGCATGGTTCGTGCTTAGTATATGATTGACAGACACACATGATCTCCTGCAGCCTACAATAGAGACATACATGACAAGTCATTCATTCATTCAGCCGTTATTCGTGTGGCTGTGTGAGGAAGCCACTGATGGACCAAAAAAAATGGGTTTTCCCGGCTTGTTCTGGTTGTTGCAATTTTTTCATTTTGAATTTCTGTTTTATATAATATGAATGAGGGGGGCCCCTATAAGGTAAATGAATTGGATCCATTTGCTGTTGGTCACACCTCTACATGTTTATTATTGCTTATTATCAATTGACAAAGTAATCATTCGATTTTTCTCATGTAACCCACAGTAAATTTTGTTTTTGTTTTTCTTGTGCAGTCCACGTTGACATCAGTCGAAGTTATCTTGCTGTCCTGGATCCATGCCTGCTATTTTATTTCGCAGATTGTACGCATGATCATGGATTGGATGGTGGAGGGTGGACGTAGGTTTAGTATTAGCATGAGCAGCAAATTTGGGAGATGACTGATTGTGACCAATATTATGAGTTCCAGTGGTCCAAACCTTTTTCCATGTTTTCATTATGTCGAAATATTTTACCTATCCTACTGTTTCTATGGTTTCGTTGGAAATTACTGAAGAACAAAATGATGCGTGGCTTTTGGAAGTAACGGTCCGGCTTCAGAGTTTTAACTAGGATACATTCTGGTTGGAATGTGTATCTGGCTATCATAGCGTGCATGCATGCAAATTTTTCTTAACTCTTTTTGTCTACTGAATTTATGTTGGTTTGGTTTGAAAGCAATTGGGTGTAATGGTGGATGATTTGTTTTTGTTGATTTTGACTGTTCGTGCGGTATATAAGTGAAAGATCGTCCTTAATGGGATAACATTTTTATCTCACAAAATGTTAAAGGATGCTCTTTTTCTTTTTCTCCCTGAAAATCCAGATCAAAATCAAATGGGTAAATTGGGGGCCGTCCTCGTGATTTAGTCGACTTGTAGCTTTGAAATTTAAGTAGTTAACTTCTCTGTGTTTTTATTGGAGTTATAACGGATGATTTTTTCATTAAATTTGCTCGTTTTAACGTTTCTGAAAAGTAAAAAAATCTTCTCCGATTCAGAGCATCAGAAATGTTTTTTTTTTTTAACATCAAAAAATCATAATAAACTGTGGGGAGGGCACCCATTATTGGAAAGACGTAAATGCCCTCTCTCCTTCCGCATCTTCTCTTTCACGCAGAGCCCTAAAACACACTTCATTCTCTCTCCTCTCTAGCTATTTCTCGGCTGCATAGAGCTCGATTTGAGGTATGGAGATTTCCAAACTCTCGTTTGTTTGATTTATTTTTGTGTTGATTTTGCGCTCATCAGTAGCTCAGATAATTATGATGACATTGTAGTTGATAATTGGGAATTTGACTGGTAAAAGTAGCATTTGCAAATCTTCGTCCTCCTTTCTCTTTCACATGCTTTCTCGGAATCCAAACAGCTCTTGATTTACTGCACCAAAGCTTTCTGTGTTCGATTGATCGGGTGGATTGAGTTGGAGATGGCGAGTGGTACCGTGGACGCGGTGGGAGATCCGATCCCGACATCGGCGGTGCTGATGGCGTCATCGAAGCATATAGCATCGAAATGCATGCAGGAGAATCTGGCGTTCCTGAAATGCAAAAAGAAAGATCCCAACCCTGAGAAGTGCCTTCACAAAGGCCAAGAGGTCACTCGCTGCGTCCTCAATCTGTAAGTTACATTATTTGCCCTAATTATTCGTCTTCTATGGCCCATCTTTTATTTACCGGTAAAAATTTTAATTGATTGTTGGCTTGTGTTGTGAACGCTGCTCTACGAATCCAGATGGAGCACTGTGTTGCACTGGTCGCGTGAGTTAATGCACTCATTTTGAAATATTGTCCTTGACATTTACTTGTAACTTTCCGATGATATTTTTGTTTTGTTTTGTGAGTTGCTATCTCTAACCCTGTCTTTGGAAGACTAACATAAAATTGTCTCCAGCAAAACCTTAGGTTGTTTAACTTACAAGCACACTGTTTAAACCCTATTCAAATGGTAAGACCCTTTCATCTGCATACTAACAAATTTGCAATATGATCCATTGAAGACGCTTGGATTGAGAGAGCTGGGAAGTTCCTGTGGAGGTCGATAGAGTTTCCAAATTCTCTGATAGGTGTTTGTCCAATGGAATCTCCTCACTTGTTAGCGCCAGGTTTTGGAAAAAGGTTGTATGTCAAAACCTGTTGGGCATGCGTATATTTATAGATAAAGTGAAGGATTTCCAAATTCAGAACAGCCTGATAAATGGGTTTAGTAGCTTTATAGGCTACTAAAAGGTGAAGGTTAGACTTAGAAGCCAGCTGGTAGAACCTTCTGATTTGTCAGGGTGCGCCTCAAATGGAACCCATAGTGTCCATTACATGTATTGCATCGGTCAGGTCTTTATCACTTGCGTCTCCCCCTTTTTTCTACTTTTCATTCATAAAGATGAAGGTTCACCTTGTTGTGTTAGAATGAGTTTCTTTTGTATGCCAGATTGAACATGTTTTTCTTTACATTGCTTATTGTAAAATTAAAACGTCTTCAGAGGATAAAAGAAAATTTTGTAGAACAGCCATGAAGCTTGTTTTCAAGGATGGCGCAAAATGTTTGGCTATTAAGAAACAACTTGTGCACAAGATTAATGTAGCTGAAATGCAAATGCTACTATGATGCTTGATAACACTTTGAAAAATGGGGGATGCGGGTGGCAACTCTCCGGACATCAGTATTAAGTAATTTATGGAAGAGATGACAATGCTTTTGATGGGAATGGGAAATGAGAATGAATTTTGACACCAGATGTCATCTATTGTTTTGGTTACCCATAGCCGAAAAAAATTTATCAGTAGTAAGGCATAATCCTTGAGTGCTGTTGTATTGTCTTTTGCCAAGGAAACATGATGTTTGGATATATTTATCTTTTCGTCTGTCCTGCCCAATCTAGTGAACTGTTCTATGTTCTTTTTAACCACTGCTTGTGGACATCTTGCACCAGTTATATTCCTGATGGTTACCAGCTCGTTGCCCTGTTAACATGCAAGTTACTCTCAATGGGTTCTAGATATTCATAGTCTTAACATGTGGGTAATGTTATTTTTTTTATGTCGCACATTGTAGTGTTGGGCTCAACTTTGCGTTCTCATACACCCAGTGATTAATTTTATAGGAATCATATAAAAAAACTTGTGTAGGACTTCTAGATGCTTATTTCATGGCAAATCAATAGTTGCACGCTTCATGCTGTAAGTATTGACTGTTCTGAATGAGATTTTATTTGATGTGCAGGCTCAAAACAATTCATCAGACGTGTCCAAAAGAGATGGATAGTTACGCTCGTTGCATGTATTACTATACAAACGAGTTTGACTTATGTCGCGAAGAGCAGAAGGCATTCGAGAAAGCATGCCCTTTGGAATGAGGGCGGAGGATACTCACCATCTATTGTGCTTCTCCTAATAAGTATTTCTGGCTATGGTGAATGAATGCTTCCCATTTGCATGTTTCGAGTTTTTGGAAAATGCTTTTTTCAAGCAAAACAGCATCCCAGCTGTAGTGACCTATGCTCATCTATTGAACTGATTAAAGTTATTTCTTCTGATGTTTGTGACTGGCGCAATTCTATGTGTTATTATACTTCGTGATATTTTAAGGAAAGTAAATGGTGTTACCATGCAGTGATTTTTGGGGTGCTCTTGGAGTAAAAGTGTGGATTTACTCCTTACTATTTTTTGATCTCGATCATTAAAAAAAAAAGAAAGTAAACCTTCAAAATAATTTTCTGGTGCTGCAAACAAAGGGAATGATCCTCATGGGGAACAAAACAATTAGAAACAGTTTGTGAAAGGTAGACTTAGAAGTGAACATTTCTATTATTTAACACTTTTTTTTTTTGATTTATCCACCGGCATCAGAAGGACAAATGATTATAATTAAATTTGATTTGAGCTGAAAGCACTCACAAAATGGGTGCCCAGGGGGAAGGGGTAAAAGCTCTTTCAATATTTATTTATATTTTTTTATTCATGAGACCTGAACTCGAGACCTTGCTTAGGAGAAATTAAATTCTTAATCACTTGGAGCAATAAGCGTTAGTTATTATTTAATACCTTCCGTGAGAGTGTGATTAGCGGGAGTGAAATTACTTTTCTGATTGTTTTGCTGATGGCCGCATGGGGCTTGGATAGGTTGGGCCACAAGCGTCCCTTGCACCAATTCCTCCTGGTTGTTTGGCATCCGAGAAAGCATGCGAGGCATGGAGGAGGATAAGAAGAAAATGCTATGTAAAGGGCTCCTGCTTTGCAGTAACGACCTACCTATTATTTTGGGGTGCATCTCAAAATTACAGCTTTTGAATGAGTAATTTTAAAAGACAATCTGTATTTCAACGAAACAATTTAGTTGTGGCACACTTGCACATGCAATATCACTTCAAATAGTATAATTTTCTATGTGAATGTGTAATTATGTTAAGAGAAAGTAGAAAATGAGTTCATTTTTAAAACCAAATAGCCTTATTTAAAAAAGGCTCTTATTTATTTATAATTTTTAATAAAACTATGATTTTATTAGAATGAATTCATGCAAGTTGCGTGGCTTTATATGCATGTTCTCTTTTTACCCATGGTAAAATAGAAACCCTAAAGACTCTGAGCAGGGTTTAAGTTGGGGCATTTAGGTCTTTTCAGTATACTAATTTGCTCGCATTTTTATAATCCGCGGCCGGAAGCCAGGGCTCCGGGTTTGGCATTCCGCAAGGGCTCTCTCGTTCGCGCTCTCGCTGCTCTGTTCCGGCATTCCAACTGGTACATTCTTTCTCTTTTCTCTCTCTCTCTCTCTCTCTCTCTCTCTCTCTCTCGGAAGATCTATTCTAGTCTTCTTACTCCATTTAGGGTTTTTCTTTTCTTCTGAAGGGACTGATGGTTTTAGATTTGTTTGCCTAAAGTTGTGCTAATTCCAGTTATATTGAGTCGATAAATTGCTATTGATCGCTGATCCTTTTGCGGGCTTGATGAATTTATTGAAAATATGTGTATGGCACTGTTATTCGAGTTGTAAAGATTTCAGGCATGTTGAGGTTAGATCTTTTTGTTTCGTTGATGCCTTCAGTTTAACAGAATTGATTTAGTTATTAGAATATTATCCTTTGTTATTTGAGCTCTCGTTGGACTTGCAATCTGATGTTTTTTTATTTTCTTCCTTTTCCTCTCCTTTTCTTTTTACTGTTATGAGTTGCAGAGTTGATCATCTGTGTCCGCAGTAAGCTGTTCCTAGTGAGCTCTCTACTAGGAATTTCTTTTGTTCTTCTTTTGAAAATTGGCCTGTTCATCTTATTCTTTCATGCTTATTCAATTAGTATGGCTGAAATTTACAAAATGGACCTCATGGGGCCCCAAATGGTGCGTTTAATTTTTTTAGAAATGTTTCTCTCTCTCTTTAACTATGTGCGCGCACACACACACACACATATTTTAGGATAGGTAAATACATATCCCAATAGGTTTTGAACCTTCAAACTACACTCACTGGGGAGGAGATGCCATAGGATCAAAGCCCATTGGGAAAGGATCCTCAAACCCCTCATAGAGAGCCTCTCAGTGACTAAGCTAGAAAAGCCATATAGTTCTCATTATTGAACGTTGTGAACAATATATCAATAGCAGCACCAAAAAGAAATGATATACACCCTTCATGAGCCGGGACAGTATGGCAACGTATACACCCATACCAATTTTGTGATGGTTTTATGGATTTTACATGTGAACTTCAAAAATATTGCAAAGTTTGTTTCCTCAAAGAACCAAAAACTAACTATAGACCAATTGAACTGATAACTTGTGGAGAAAAGATACTGTTGTTATTGGGTCCTCATAATTGCCAAGTTTTTAACAAAAATTGATGATTTTGGGTGGTGGAGCCGCTATACACATATAGTTTTTGTCTATAATTACAAATCATATTGATTGCTAGTGTTGCATACTGGTTATAGATGAGTCCTGTTATCTATAATTTGGCTTTTCAACCTAAGAGATTGGGCTTGTATTAATAAGCTCTTTGTAGACTCCCTTGATCTTATTGAAAACTTTGTTTTTTAAGGGCCTGCACCTCCCCTCCCCCTCCCCCGGCTGGTGCCTTTTTTTTATTTATTTTTTTTATTCAAGTGCTTTTACCGATCAGAAAAAATAAAGGAAAAGAAAAATAGAAAAATCGTACATGCATTTTGTCAGCATTGTTAATAGTTTCAAGTCGTGATTAGTTGTTTGCTTTCAGCGTGAAAGTGGATTTAGCTTTTGCTGACATACTGAGCCAAGATGTTTCTGCTTGATTTGAAATGTGGTGTATGTGATGATTTCTATTATTTCCTTATAAAGCATTTTCCTTAACCGAACTGCCTCTGGGGTGCAGTGGATCTGATTTCAGATTGGGACAACCAAAGTGGGTATTTGTTTCCAATGCAATTGTATTCATTTCAGCAAACTTCTATCTGTACTATGTGCTGCACATACAGACTATTATGTATGGTAATTTTATAATTATATAGTCTATGCTGTATAGAAAAGAAAATGTATTCTTAAAGTGGAGAGTTCTTTTATATGTAAACATTACAAGTAATCTGTAGATAAACATAGGTTAGCTTCAGAATTGTTATTTCATCCACTATTATTTAATTTATCCAAGTTGATGCGTCTTATGTCTTCTTACAAGCACCATTTTGTGCAGATTTGATTGGCTTATGTTCATTTGATTAAAAGAATGGGTGATAAGAAGAAGAAGAAGGCTGCTTCAGTATTCATCAGACTTGTCTCGGCTGCTGGGACTGGGTTCTTCTATGTAAAAAGGAAGAATCCTCGAAAGTTGACAGAAAAGCTCGAGTTTCGAAAATATGATCCCCGGGTAAATCGTCATGTCCTCTTTACGGAAGCAAAGATGAAGTGACTGAGAAGTTGTTTAAGGTCGAGCTATCTGTTCTCACCTGACATAAAATTTTCAGTCAAGTAGCTTTGATGAAAAATACAACTGTCCTTGAAACTGATTATTGTACTTCCTTTCTAAGGTTGTCATCCTTTTCTAGATGAGATGGTGTTTAACTTCTTGATGATAATCTGGATTTTTTCCCCTTATGTTATTCTATTTGTTTAAATGGCGGACTACCAGTTGAAACACTTTGAGGTCTAAATCTGAAATGCAGTAAGCATGTAAACAATGTAAAGTGCTTCTCTTTCCAGCTTTAGCCCTTTGGTGTTTGTCCGCTGGTAAGAAGGTCCAGTCTAGTGCTGGGAGCTGCTGAGATAAGCAGCTTGCAACCAGGGTAAAGTCTGGAATTTGAATAAGGGGAATTGGCCTTTTTGTTTTGCATCTGATTTTAGGGGAGATTATAGAAGAGGAAAGCTTAGAGATTGTTTGTTTGCTCTTAGTAGGGTCTGAATAGGGTCAAGATTTGATTCGGTCAGATATAGGCTCATTCAAATCATTTGGTAATTCATTTGAATGGGTTTGAAACACATTTGACCGAGTTAGCTAATTCAAATTCAGACATAACTTGCATTTTTTGCTTTTGATATTTTCTCTTAATATTCACCATCTCCCATAGCGCTCTCTGGAAACGAACCCAACCCTTGCCAAACACTAGGCCGCCTAACGCTCTCCCATGAACGAAAAGGGTTTTCAATTTAGGAGATTTGTGTCTTCGAACTTTCTCAAAAGAGCAAAAGGGTCTTCAGTTTTGGGAAACTACGGTCTTTGGACGCTCTTCAATTTTGGGAAACTTCGGTCTTTGGACGCTCTCCCACCGGCAAAAGGGTCTTCAAAGCTCTGTTTTATTTAGGAAATTTGGGTGCTCTCCTCTCTCCCATTCCTATGGGAAGGGGTCTTCATTTTGGGGTCCCGTTTTTGAGCTATTAAGAGCTCTGTTCCATTAAAAATTAGGTGTTTTCATGTTTGTTCTGTGCTGAAGCAAGAACTGTCTTTCAGGAACATGGGAAATTGGAACAAAATTATTAAATCTAGGGTTCTGTTTGTTTGCTTTCAGCCAAAGTTGCCCGTTTCATTTATGTTCTCTCATTAGTAGCTCAAATTAGCTAAAATCTTTGGCAGGTTGTTTGAGAAGTGGCTCAAATGCTTATGTTCTGGTTATGTTTGTGCTATTAATAAATTGATTGTTCATCATGAGATCTTTGATATGGTATGTGCTCGAGGTTTGTTTATTTATTTATTGAAAGTGCATGTGTTTGAGGAGTTTATGTTCATCGGTAATTAGTTATGTTCATCAAGGTGTTATGTTTTTTGACGAGTTTCACACAATTATATTTGTTCTATTGTAATCAAATAAGATTATAAATTTAGATTTAATAGATTTGATTATAAATCTTAATCATTCTCTAGAATTTATATTGATTTTAGTGTCTACGTCTTGATATTAAATTTTATCAAATGTCACCTTTGAGTCTCAGTGCATATATGGTGCCGAGGATGCTAAAGAAAAAACTTGCATAGGTCGTTACATGGGGATGGCTAATTACAAAAAGCTACCCATAAAGATGGGCCGGTGAGTCCATTATTTTGAGGTTCACTTTTGGCTGATTAGCTGCGAATTTCACGGAAAAAAATCCTGAAATAATGCCAAAAAAGAAAAAGTTTTCCAAAGTAGTGTATGGACAAAAAAATTTTTCAATATAAGTTTTTTTAGGATCTCGAGACCTAGTTTTTTTTAATAAATTGGTCTTACATTTGTCAATTGTGAGATAAATATTTTAATATTTTAGTCTCGCCATTGGCAGACTACGAGACAAGTATTTTATTGTTGGTCTTATAATTTTTGATTGCAAGATTAATATTTTAATATATTTTTTATTGAAAAACCTTAACTCTCCCTTCTTTTTCTCTCGCCTGTAAGTATGTTTTTACTTTCTTTTTTAATTTTAATACCAATTTCTTTCCCCTCTTTCGCTCCATACTTTCGATTTCCTGTCCTTTATTCTCGATCACTAGATTTCTCTCATTTTCTTCGGCGTCACTCCCTTTCCTCCCTTTCTCCTCCATCTTAAACTCCATTAAAATTCAATCTCACAACTAAAAAGTGCGATACTAGTTTTGAAATTCAGTCTCGCAAGTCACAATTGTCTTTTCTCATTATTTTCTTTCTGTCTCTCTATCCGTCCAATTTTCTCTCAATTTACTTTTCGTTTATTTTATTTTATTTTTCTTCTCCGTGTTTCATCATCTTTTCTCTCTCTTTTTATTTCTCTCCTCTCAAACCCTTTTCCCCTGTTCTCCCTCCTATCTTCATCTCCACAAATCTTTTATCTTTTTTATTTTTCCTCCCAATCCATCCCTCTCTCCCATCTCTATCGCACAATTATTTATTTATTTTTCTCCTCTTTCCCTTTTTCCTCTCAGTTTTTTAATTATATATTTTAAAACATTTATTTCTCTTCTATTCTCCCCCAAAAAAAAAAGTTAAGTAAGGAAATTAACGACAGGGTGTGTTTTGTGGGGAGGAGAGAACATAAAAAATGGATGATAAATAAGGAAATTAACGTAAGATGGAAGAAACTTAAAAAGGGAAGGTAAATGATCGAACAGGTTAAGTACGCAATTCTAAATCAGTGCATGCCCCCAATTGTACTAATTAATTTTATATGTGGCTCTTGATGGTTGTTCATCACCAGAAATTTCGTAACGATGGCGGCCGCACATGTTTGTCTCCGATGCTAATCACTTGTTTGGTTCGCGGAATAGATATTTTATAAAAATATAACATAAAAAGCATAATCTTTCTACAAAGCACAAGTGAAATGACAACTTCGCATAAGCCATTGAAAGAATAAGTAAGGAATAGCTATTATCAATAGCCATGGATATAAATAGTTATTATTTATCTATTTCTCTTATGTACTTTTGAGTTATTTCTCACATACTACTCCTGTTTGCGTTCTCCGCTCATTATTTGTCGGGCTCGAGCCCTCAACCTTGTAATCACGAAGAAAACGAATGGCCCGTGACTCTCTCTTTCTGAGCATCGTTTCTCACGAGTACTTCATCGTTTTTGGTTTCTTCTTCGGTGCCGAGAGCATGTTTCACGCTTTATGCACAGACAGAGATCGGTACCATGTTAGCCAGATGTCTGATGTGACATCCATAACTAGGGCGTCAATGGTGCGGCCCCCCTCAGCTGTTAATGCTTTGATTATTCTTCGCCTGAAGAAACACATGGGCTTACGCAGTTTAAAGGAATCACCGTCCCTCTCAATTCCTTCACGATGAGTAATGCTTATCTTATCTTCTCGTGCCACTAATCCCGTTCTAATCCGATCCCTGATTGGATAGTGGGTAGGTCCTTATTCGTCTTCTCATGCATCGCCATCACGATTAATGACTCATACCTAATTTAAGGCACCTCCTAAATCACAAAAACATGTGTTTAGGAATTATATATTACGCGTTTAATTCGTGAGGATTAGCTATTTTATGATATAGACATTTTTAGGAGCCACACACGTAAAACATATTTCCTTTGAAATCAAGTCAAGGAGCTCTCAAAGAATCAGATAACGACCATTGCCTTAAAAAATAGTCGACAGCACCATGACATCACAAAAAAGTCTTCATAATACTAGGTGAACGTGATAGGAACAATCATAGGCCATCACGTGTAAATTATTTAAGCACATGAACCTCACATGCATTTTATTTGGCTTGGTAAATTATATGCAATTTACATTATTGTCTACTTTCTGATTTCTAATCACATTTCATGCATTTTTTTATAAAAGTTTTTTTGGGGGTTACCAGTTACTTGCTCTACTTTTCTCTGTATTGGGGTACTTATTTGTTATTTCCCTATTTTAGCTTTTAATGACCTCAGGTCCATATTTTAATTGACAGACACACATGCTCAATGTATCAAAGATTTTCTTTTCTGGGAAAAACAAGCTCTATTAAGATTTAAACCTTTACTTTACTCAATGGTCCATGATATTGGTTCTTGTTGTTCTCATTCATTGGACATTTAATTATAATTAATTTTTCTATATAATTATCTTGAAATGTATCCGAGTTTTAAAAACAACATGAAAGTGCATAATGATATGTGTGTCTTTTTTAAGGATTTATAATCTCTTCACAAGTTGTGACGTGCCTTTGAGATGAATGCCACGTAATGTAGTGGAAAAAAAAAAAAGAAATGGTGAGCAGTGGCGGATTTAGGACGTTTGGATAATGGGTGCGGATTTTTTTTTCCTTCCAGTGGTAGCATTTTTTTAAAAAAATTACAATTATAATAATAATAGTGGTCCATTAAGAGTGTATTATTTTAAAGTAACAAACAATAAAATCATATACCTAATTACCTAAAGAACAATAATATCAAATACACATAATATAAAAAAAACAAAGACCAAATATGCAACAGCTATACATAAGTCGGTGTATTTGCTGCGTCGTGATGTTTTCAGGAAAACACAATTTCTAAAACTATGTCGTTACTGATCTTAGTTTGTCTTTTTATCTTTTCATACGTGTGCTTGCATTCAACTTGAGTGCAACTACTGTATCAAAGTTAAGGGCTAACAAAAATATAAAATAAGCCGTAAGATTTTATAAACCTTATAGAAAAAGAAAAAGAGATGGACTTTTGAGGAATAACATATATATATATATATTTCTAGGAATGGAAGTTAGGATGACTTAGGCTTTTCTTTTTTGGCGTGCGACGTTGCGTTTTTTAAGTTTGGCGATAAAGAAACCCTAGGAATTTCCCATGAGAAACACATGACTGTGGGGACGAGAGAGAAAAGGGTGAAATTTTCATTTTTACTGTATATTTGTTAAAATTCTGGAACGCATCCCGTTTTTTCACCTTTTGGCTCTAAAATTTTCAATACATTACGTGCACGACCCATTTTTGTTCACAAATTATTTTTTTATTTTAGTTTGATCCCTGAATTTTCAGATTTTCTGTGGACAAGTTTGAATAAAATTATAACGTACAAGAAATTCTTAAAACTCGTTCCAAATTTCATAGGAGTAAGTGCCCACATGCTCATGAATGTGGATCTGTCGACCACCGACGGTGGGATCCGAATTCTCTCCCATTTTTCTTTTTAATTGATGGTGTAGTTTCCATCATGTGTTGGTTAAGTACATTTAAATTTTTTTTAATCATATAGATAAAAATGAAAATATAAAAATATACATGACTATTAATTTTCAAATGATTTGGGAATGGCAAATATATTCATTCAAAGTAGGGAAAAATTCAGGTTTAAAAAGAGTCTTGAAATTTTTTATGTTTAGGATGAATAATAGAATATAAATTTTTCAAATCACTTGAAAATTAATATACATGTATTTTTGTATTCTGTTTCCATCTATACGGTTATAAATTTTAAAAAACTAATTGAACCAAAAGAGTGGTATAACCTGCACCATTAATTATAGAGGAAAATGAGAGAGGGTCCGGATCTAGATGAAGAGGTTGCATATAAAATAAATAATTGAGATCGAAATGAATTGTCCATTTTACGTATAGAGTCGGGGATTAAATGGCGAAACACACTCAATCGACCAGCGATCCCTACCTGCCTTTGCACTTAAAATAAGTTTTAAAAAAAGAAAAAAAAAAGAAGAGGAAAGTTCGGTGAGGATGGGTTTCGACGGACTCGTGAGGAAAAACAGGGAAAAAAAAGGAAAATTATCGAGGTGTTCAAATCTCAACCACAAAAAAAAAGGGGCAAATAAAATAAAATAAAATAAAAAGGGCTCCTTTACCCCCAACGATTGCAGCATAGTGGCTATGCTGAACGTGGGCCATTCATTGAGTAATGGCGTGAATTTAAAATGCCAGAAGCGCATGACTCCACCGCCGCTCCCAACCCACACACTCACCAGAAGTCTCCAAATCAACCCAACTCTCCACCGTATCTCCGCTTTTTGATTAGATTTATTTACGTTAATCGGAGCCATCTCAAGGCAAAGGGACCCATTATCTCTCTTGGCTGATTTCCTACGCCATGGCTTTGACTGTGGACTAACTCGACTCAGATTTAAATAATCGCGCGCACCATGACGTGACGGCACATGAGTTTCTACTGCCGTTGATTTAACTGCGCACCGTCAAAGTTGGGCTAAAAAAGTCATTGCCGGCATGGTGTTCGATGATATGCCTCACCCAATGAGTAGACAAACGCACCCAAAAGTTCAAGGCAGTGGGAATTTGACGCCACCCCCCATTTTATCTTTTCAGCCCATTACTGAGGGGAAAATTGCATTATCGTGGCAATCCGTCGGCTTGTGATGCTTGCTGAGGTGGCCCAACCGGAGGCGGTGTGTGGTTCTGGAACAGGGGAATCGGGGGAAAGAGGTGGGACGCTTTAAGAAAGGCCTATAAAAGGGGAAGTTGGCATTGAAGATGGAACCACCCGTTCACATCTTGGACTTCCGAGTTCTTCCTTTTTAAGTGAAAGTAGTGGTGACTTCTTCTGCTATTTCTTCCTCTCCCCTTTCACTCCCACCAAGCATTCTCAACCTTGCTCTGTCTTCTGGGTTCTTTTTTCTTTTTGACCTTAAGCTTTTGGGTCTTTAGAAGATCTCACAATTGAGTTCTGTTGAAATTATAATGGCTCTCTGTACAGTTCCACTCCCTGCCCAGTTTGGCTGGACAGTGCCTTCAGACCTGCATGGACCGATTCCTCTCCTTTCTAGTTTGTGGAGAGCAGATCTCGAGTGCCCAAGTCAACAAAAGGTCAACCATGTAAATCATTTAGAATTGGATCATTTTCATTCGTTGTGATTTCTTAATTCGTGGAACAATTTGATTCATCAAGGAAGAATTTATCAGGCTATTTGCGAGTTTCCTTCAGCTTGATTTGAAATGTCGGTTCTTTTCACTTTAAGTTTTGAGGAATGAATTATTGAACTAACGAGCCTTTTGTTGTATTAGGCACTGGTCAAGAGAAGATCAGGAGGAGTTTGTGCCTCGCTGTCAGAGAAAGCGGAGTATCACTCGCATAGACCTGCGACTCCTCTATTGGACACCATTAATTACCCAATGCATATGAAGAATCTGTCTCTTAAGGTATGTAGGTGGAAGAAGAAAAACCTTATTAGATGCTAATTATTTCACGATCTTAAAAGGGTTTGGGAGCCTCAAATTTTGGTATTTGTTTATGCAGGAGCTGAAGCAACTGGCAGATGAGTTAAGGTCTGATGTCATCTTCAAAGTTTCTAAAACTGGGGGCCACCTTGGCTCAAGCCTCGGTGTCGTTGAGCTCACCGTCGCTCTCCACTATGTCTTCAACGCCCCTCAAGATCGTATACTGTGGGATGTTGGTCATCAGGTTACAATTTCACCGATTTTTGTTGTTGTAATGTTACTATAAAAATCAAAAAACTACTAATTTTGAAAGTGTTGTTCCTAATCTTGTTTTTACTCGTTCGATTGCAGACTTACCCCCATAAAATATTGACTGGGAGAAGGGGCAAGATGAATACAATCAGACAGACAGATGGGTTGTCAGGATTCACTAAACGCTCGGAGAGTGAATATGATTGCTTTGGCACTGGTCACAGCTCGACTACTATCTCAGCAGGCTTGGGTAATTTTCTGTTCGGCGATTGAGTGGTGCAACGTGCAAAAGATTATGTAAAATATTTAGAATGAGAAAACTAAAGAACAATTTCATGCCGGTGGAAAACTCAAAAACTCCTAAACTTTCCTTTCGTATAGTCATTGATATTGTACTTTCAGTGAAACGTCTCTTGGTTGAGAAATGTCCACATGGGATTGATTATGTGGTAAGGCATTAGATCTGTTTAGAGATGAGTTAGGTTTGATTACCTATAACCTTATAATATCCACCAATTTAATTGAAAGCTAATTTGAGGGATCAGATCAGTTCTCTTTCAGCTAGAGCTTGACTATTTTGGATTCATATAGTTCAGGCGGTGGTGGGGGAGTCTGGTTTATTAAAGAGGGCTCTGGTTGAGAGTAAGAAGAGAAAGTGGCTTCACGTCTCTATTTATTATTTGTGTAAGTCAGTTCTATTTAATAGGCTGTATATTGAAGTGTCTTAGACCATTTCTGAGCTAATAATAAAACATTATGTGCGATAGTGACGCAATTTATTGATTTTCTGATAGCAACTTGATCGTTAACCTTTAAATACGGTAGCAAGGGCCTGAGTTCAATTCTATTCTAGCATATGATATTTTGAAATGATCCGGGTGAACAGGAATGGCTGTGGGGAGGGACCAAAAGGGAAGACAGAACAACGTAGTTGCTGTTATAGGCGATGGGGCCATGACAGCTGGACAAGCTTATGAAGCCATGAACAACGCAGGGTACATTGACTCGGACATGATTGTCATTCTAAATGATAACAAACAGGTTTCATTGCCCACGGCCAATCTAGATGGGCCCACGCCTCCTGTTGGGGCTTTGAGCAGTGCTCTGAGTAGGTTGCAGTCGAACCGGCCTCTTAGAGAACTCAGAGAAGTTGCTAAGGTCGCTCATATTTCCCCGTTTTAATGATCTAGACTTAAGAAGCTTGAAGACTGTTCCAAATACTGAACCTGGTTTTGTTGTGATGAGATTGTTGTAGGGTGTTACTAAGCAAATTGGGGGGTCCATGCACAAACTGGCCGCAAAAGTTGATGAATATGCTCGTGGGATGATCAGTGGTTCGGCATCAACGCTGTTCGAAGAGCTTGGGCTCTATTATATCGGTCCTGTTAATGGTCACGACATTGATGATCTTACTGCCATTCTCAAAGAAGTTAAGGATACGAAAAAGACAGGTCCTGTCCTGATCCACGTTATTACTGAGAAAGGCCGGGGATACCCGTATGCAGAGAGGGCTGCAGACAGATACCATGGTAAACAAAGCTAGATGTATTAGTAGTTTTGTTTCCATATGATTTGGAAGCATATAATGGTTATTAAACATCAGATTCACTACAAAATGGAAATTATGTGTATAAATTCTCTAGCAAATATGAAAGATATGCTTATTAGACATTCATAAATAATGGACAGATGGAGAACTAATCATAACTTCGTTTTTTTTTTTTTTTTTTTTTTTTTTTTTTTTTTTTTTGCAGGGGTAGCCAAGTTTGATCCGGCCACTGGGAAGCAATTCAAAGGGAGTTCTAAGACCCAGTCTTACACGAAATATTTTGCTGAGGCCTTAATTGCAGAAGCAGAGAAGGACAAAGACATAGTAGCAATCCATGCTGCGATGGGAGGTGGAACAGGGTTGAATATCTTTCACCGCCAGTTCCCAACACGGTGCTTTGACGTTGGGATTGCAGAACAGCATGCTGTGACTTTTGCTGCTGGCCTTGCCTGTGAAGGCATTAAACCCTTCTGCGCAATCTACTCATCCTTCCTGCAGAGGGCTTATGATCAGGCGAGTTAGAAGTGTAAAGAATATAATCACACTTCAGGACAGTAAAGTTCTTAGCAATTCAATTAATAGGATATTGAGTCCCAACCAATACCAATTGGTTTTGGGTTGGAAACCTCCAACAAACACATGTATCACTTAAATGTTGCCACACATGCTCCATGGCCCTCAATATATGATTCACTTGGTAGGCCCAAATAATGCCACACATAAGGGGGCATCTATCGGGAAATTAAAGCCCAGTTAGTAAGATCTCAGGGCCACTTCACCCAACACCGGAAAGATTTGGGATGGATACCTCAGGACTATTGAAAAGCTCATTCAATTCATCTATAGTCCTATTCTGTGATTATCATTATCAGTGTTCAGTCATTATCAACTCATGCCTTGATTCTTGCATAAAGAAATATTGGTTCGTGCTACAGGTAATACATGATGTGGATTTGCAGAAGCTGCCTGTGAGGTTCGCAATGGATAGAGCTGGACTGGTGGGTGCTGATGGTCCCACACATTCTGGGTCTTTTGATGTAACTTATATGGCATGCCTCCCAAATATGGTAGTGATGGCTCCTTCCGATGAGGCCGAGCTTTTCCACATGGTTGCTACTGCTGCTGCTATTGATGACCGGCCTAGTTGTTTCCGCTACCCAAGAGGAAACGGTGTTGGCGTTCAGCTTCCGCCTGGGAACAAGGGCATTCCTCTTGAGGTAAAATCGACTTAGAATTTAGTTTCTGTGCCTAAAAGTGCCGAAGCATTTAATCAGAAAAATACTTACAAGTGGGTGCTTTGGTGATTTTCCACTAGGTTGGAAAGGGGAGAGTATTGATTGAAGGGGAAAGAGTGGCAATCCTAGGATACGGAGTAGCTGTTCAGAGTTGTTTGGCAGCTGTTGCTTTATTAGAATCCCAAGGATTAAGGCCAACAGTTGCGGACGCACGCTTCTGCAAACCGTTGGATCATGCCCTCATCCGCAGGCTAGCGAAATCACACGAAATTCTAATCACAGTTGAAGAGGGGTCTATCGGGGGCTTCGGCTCCCACGTCGCTCAGTTCATGGCCCTTGATGGCCTTCTCGATGGCAATATAAAGGTATGACCCTATATCACATCAGAAGTCCGAGTTTTAATTGAACTAACCTTTTATCGAAAAAAACGGTGCAAACAAAAAGGCACCAAAACTGAGCACTTGGAATTTCCAAGTAACTTCGAGGATGGTCTGAAACAATTCAAAACTTTGAAGTAAAATAGGTTCTCTTTAGGACTTTAAGCTCACTGTAAACAATACATCGCCAAAGCAAAACTTGTTATGAGCGATGTAGTTATGGCATTCCCCTTTGGATGAAGATAAGATTGGTCTATATGTCCAAAAAAGGCCCCAACATTTGGGTTTGTGATTCCTTGCAGTGGAGACCATTAGTCCTGCCCGATCGGTACATCGACCATGGATCACCAGCAGACCAGTTTGCCGAAGCTGGTCTCACTCCCTCTCATATTGCAGCGACGGTATTCAGTGTGCTCGGACAGACGAGAGAAGCTCTGAAGATCATGGCATAGAGAGTTCTACAAGCCAGCAAAGATTTCACCCAATCCCTCTCCGAGGACCACAAAAGAAGTGTTGCAATTCTTTTCTTGTAGATTTGATGGATCATGTAAAGAGTGTTGTCGATCCATTACTCAGAGCCAGAAGATCCAATCAATGAAATTAGCCTCTTTGTATGTAGACTACATTGTGAAATTCAAAAGTGAAAATGAAATGAGACTGGAAAATTTGGGTGGAATATGAGAAAAGCCTCAGTTTAGTTTCCTCATCTTTCTGATCTGACACCGGAGCCGGTTACTGTGTTTAAAGTGAGAAGGGGTAACTTGGGAATTTAAGAAAATTTCATGTGGTGGTATAAATGAATGGGTTAAGTGAAACTTGCGCAGTTACACAATTGGAGAAATTACTGACCGTAGCACCCCAATATGATTGGTTTTATATTCGTTCTTTAAATTTCAATTGTATGGATTGAATAAACATAAAAAAATAAGATAGGTGAAATCAATTTTCATACAATTTCTTTATGTATAAACCGTTCATTCCATGTGATTTGAATATTCAAACCAGTTCTTATGGTGTAGATCTTTTGATAGTTCATAATTAAATAAAAATTTAATACATTATGAAATTGTTGGAAACTTAGTAATGCTATCTTTTTTTTTTATATACTCATTCAATTAGTACTATTAAAATTTATAGAATAAATATCGAATAGTTGTTTTCATATTACGCTACAAACTCTTTTCTAGCAACGATTAGAGTATGAACACGATAGCTTTGGTATTTCTTTGAAAGATTTGACGACACGCCCGTCAAAATAAAATAATACTATATGTACATCTTTCACACCGAAAGTGGCCACGTGATAGAATATGAGTGATTCTGTATTATTATTTGATTAAAATATCACTCAAAAAGAAGAGCACATATTTTGTCATATTATCTTTTTGGTGTGAAAGATATACGACTCGTCAAAATATTTGGGCACGTCACCAATCTTGCACAAGAAGGATTATTTCAAAGAATTATAAATACCCCGAAACTAAGATATAAGGTACGCTCTTGTTTTTTTTTTTTTTTATAAATTAAAAAGTTTACACACCACCGTAAATAATAAAATAAATAAAAATACAAAATAGGGCCGCTTACAAATCGAGTAATTTAAACGAGAACGGCGTCGTTTATTTGTTCCTTTTAAATACAATTACCGTCGTGTATTTGTTTCGCGTCGAGATTGTGGTTGAAGGTTCTCTCTCTCTCTCTCTCTCTCTCTCACACACACACACACACCGCTTTGCACACTTGGGGGTCTCGAAGACTGTTTAGGGTTTTATGTCTTGTGCTCTTTACTATGCTCTTTTATTCGAGCTAGGGTTTCTCGCCCTTTCATCATGTTCATTTCTATACATATAGCTCGGACAAGTTTCGTGGTTGTTTTCCATTAGAACTCTTAGGTTAAAGTTGGTAAATCAGGTTGAATTTACAGGGTCTCAATATCATTTTGTGCAGGGCATTGAAATCGGATCCATAAAATGCCTCGGTATGTCAGTCATCGTCTCAAGATCCTTCTTTTCTCCTATCTCTCGTTGTGTCCATTGTCAAGCTTGTGTGTACTGACATTTATTCTCTTTCTTTTTTGTTCCTCTTGAAAATATCCAGGTATTATTGTGATTACTGCGACACTTACTTGACGCATGATTCTGTAAGTCATTTTCTTTGTACGCCTTCCCTTTATTTTATTTTATTTTACTTCTCATTTTCCTTTTATGAAGCTAGCAGCTGACCATATTAATTTAGAATTTGGTAGCCATCTCGCACATATGATGAGAGAAGAAAAATGGAAAAAAAAAATAGCATTTTAGGATGAGCCCATATTGATTTCTTACCATTTCAAAATGTTGTCTAAAACTCAATGGAGCCATTTGGTTTCAATGGGACATTTAAACACATGTACTTATCTTTGAAGGAAAAATCCCAACAGACCCGCTTAACTGGGCAGGGGGGACGTAGGGAGAGTTGCTTGATATTTGGTTGTTGGTAGAAATCTGCCTGCTCATATGATGCGACTCAGTTGATGAAAATATTAATGATTATATAATATTTATACAATGACAGTTGGGTTCTCTCTTTTTTTTTTTTAACCACCTTATCAGATAATCCTTGCTATGGTCTAACCTCAACTGACATGTTTTAAGTTTTAGGCTATAGTAGAAAACTTTCCTGTTTCAAAATGACACGAAATTTGTGTGGTTTCATTTTGAGTTTGACTAAATGCATTTAAATTTATTGTCTTGTTTAGCTGCATCGCATATTTCTTACAAAATTTAAAGTGACACGGTTGTAGGACTTTTTGAAGTTCAACTTCATTACCCTTGTAGTTGAATATAGGAGGCTGCATGTTAATCTTACAAGTTGGCCTCTAGTGGGATCAATCTTGAAGTTTGACCCACTTAGCCTAATACTGTTTACATATGTGACAATAGAAGAATTAATATATGTGGTGTTGCTGCTTCTAAATGGACGATAAGCCTACTGATGCTGCTACACCGGTGTTAAAGGTCTCTGGTTAACACTTTATTATCTAACTCGGTTTATATCCTTGCAACGTTGTGAAGCTCAGTCATTTTAAATAGTGAGGATGTTTGAGTGCTAAATTCTAGGTATTTTAATTACAGCTTTCTAATTTTTCTATGAATTTTAAACTGAGTAATTTACTCTCTCAATAACTTTTTGATTTGTTAATATTTTTTTTTTTTAAATCATTGCAGCCTTCAGTTAGAAAACAGCACAATGCAGGCTACAAACACAAGGTAATTCTTATTTCATTCCAATCTCACCACAAAGTAAAAACAAAAAACAAGAAAATAAAACAAATAATGAAGATCTCTCTTTGGTGTGCATGATGTTGTCCTAATGATTCATATGCCAATTCTCTATCCTGTTATAGGCAAATGTGAGGTCCTATTATCAACAGTTTGAAGAGCAACAAACACAAAGTTTTATTGATCAGAGGATCAAGGAACATCTTGGGCAGACAGCAGCATTCCAACAAGTTGGTGCTGCTTACAATCAACACCTGGCTTCTTTCCCAGGGAATCCTCCACGACCTCGCCTTCCCATTCTACCAACACCTGTGATGCCAATGTCTGGTGCTATACCCTCCCAACCAGTACCAGGAATCAGGCTGCCAGTTTTGCCAAGACCCAGTGCACCAGGTAAATTAGATAGTCGTGTAATATATGATACACCTTCATGTTTTTCTTTTTCGTTTCCTAGAACATTGATTCAGAGTTCAATCTTACAACTTTTTGTGAATATTTGTTCAATCCTCATCTTTTTCATTTATATACGAGGAATGTTCTTGTAAAGTTACTTTTAGGTTCAACATACTGAAAGAATTCTCGGGG
Organism: Santalum album; assembly: GCA_034195605.1. NCBI lineage: Eukaryota > Viridiplantae > Streptophyta > Magnoliopsida > Santalales > Santalaceae > Santalum > Santalum album. The sequence continues at coordinate 5,222,560 of CM067264.1, read as the reverse complement.
TCAGTCATAAGCCTCATGCTATACTTTCCTGTCTTTTATTTCAGCAACAATTTACAGCTTTATTTCTGCTTTTGCAGCCTATGGGTCAGTCCCAATGATGGCACCGAATGTGGGCCCACCGGTTGCTCCCCTTTTGTCGTCCAGGCAGGAAAATGGTCTCCCTAGACCTCCCATGATTAACATGCCAACAGCACCTTCTGCTGGATCAGGAGCTCCAAATTCTAATGAGCCACTCCCAACATTTACACAGGCAATGTACCAAACCAATCCGAGTGCACCTGGAAGCACCGCTCCTTCAGCCACAACTTCTGTAGAAACCTTTTCTTATGCACAACAATCGGAAGATGGTCATTAACTTTGTTGAGATGGTAACACCTCATGGCTTCCATTTTGATGTTTAATCCTCTTCCTTTGCTTGTGCTGATTTCGACATTATTTCCAGCAGGCTGGAACCAGGAAAGACTGCTATAAAAACCAATTATGATATGAGACTTTTTGAAGGCTGCTGATTGCAGGATTGTGATCAGGTTTTCCGTAGGATTATAGAGACTTGGAAGACCTAAAACATCCAAATATTGCGTGCAAGGGATGCCTATATTGATAGACCCAAGATTGATTTCAGCTTGTGGATCAGGTCGGTTTCTCTTGCAATCTTTGCCATGTTTTTGTCTGTGACACCGTTGAGCTCGGTTCATAGATGTGGCAAGTGATCTTTCATGAAAAAATTTGTTGGGTTATAATCCTCCGAGTAATGTTATTAATCAGAAAAAGAAAGGAAAATGTTCTTGTCATAAACTTGCTGGGAGGGCTGCGGTTATTTTGCGATTTTGTTGATTTCTGGATTCTGAAGCTGACACTGTGGGAGCTTATCCCAGAGATTGGTAACAGTAACGTGACCATAGCATTTGTTGCTGGAAATGAGTACGCAACCATACATCATGATTCATGGCATGTGTGCTTGTAAATCTTGTCTAAACTCAATTTCATAAATAAACAGAAACGTGACCATAACATTGTAGTTTAAATTCAGTTCCATAATCAAACACTACACGAGTTGTGATGAGCCATTGTTGAGTAGGCGTCGAATGGATATGTGCCGCACTTCCGCAGCAGATACCAGGATTGATTTTAGGCTGTTATGACCGACATACGGGCCAAACAAAATAGTGCTTTAATTTCTTGGAGACAGCATGAGAAGACTTGATCAACAATCTATTTGTAGTAGAGCATGCTCGTAGTAAATTATTGCGTGGGTTTCTCAGGGTGGAAATTATGTCCGACATTGTACCCCCTGGAGGAGGAAACCAATGGCGGATTGCTGAAAAAACATTCACGATTGATCCATGTTTACTAACGCATAAAATTAAACAATGACAGAGATGCCTGCTTAGAATGGTCTTCAATGTTTACTTAATCATGCATTTCCAACTGTTTCCCGTAATGATATCCGAGGTTGCAAAACTTCCTGCAGGAATAACAACAATAAGGGTCATAAGTGGGTGGCACTCGTACAATTTGCAAAACACATCCCTGTACGATTGTATATATTCAAATCGCAAATACTCAGACGTGACACGCATGTTTGAGCATCTGCCTGCAAGCATATATGTTAAAAGGCATTGAGGCTCTAGTTTACATGATTTTTGAGAAGAATAAAATTGTGCTCCAGCAATGGTGAGGGAACTCCAAAGCGACTGATGCGTTCTGAGTAATCACGAGGGAGGAAGGCTAGAAGTCTAGATGTTAAGTAATGCTAGTAGAACCCATCTTTCCAATCTACTGAAGAGGTGTGGCAGGAAAATGTGCTGCTTAATAGTTCTAAGAGGCGGTAAGGCCCACAAAGATGCAAGGATACTAGGCTTACACGCAATTCTGCTCAGGGAAGATGAGTCGCATTCTAATTTATCAAATTCAAATACCGAGCATTAGTTTGTTTATCTCTGAAAATTTGATATAAATGGGAAGAGCAAAGAATAGCATTTGCTTGAATGAATTTATCACGCACTACAAGTTCTAATATACACACTATGCATCTGGCGCTTGGAGCCTCACCTGTTTGGCATGCCAACCGACTACCACATAAAAATGCACTAAACTCGTCTATGGACTAAGCATAATACTTTTCTTTCTTTTAAAATCAACAGGTTTTATATATTCTTCAGAAATTTTCTTTGTTTTCAAACACTAATAGAGCGAAAGATATGACAAAATCATCAAGCTACAAAGCACATACCAGGTCCAAGATGTCAAAATGTTACGAACTTTTCTTTGATCCCGCATCATGCTTTCTCCAAGGATTAAGAGCTTCTCTGATAGCTTCGGCTTCTGGAGTAGTCCTCCCAAGCTCGCTTCTCTGACTCCAGAACAGTTACCTTGTCATCTGCACAATACAAGCACACATCATACAATGGCTACCATGCATAAAAATACACATAATTTAAGCAAACCTAATCATAAAAAAGTCGACAAATAGTTCTTGGTTCTGCCACTACCTTATTCCCAAGCCAAATTCCACCACTTCAGCTCAAAATGATCTATTCATATCAGAGATATCAGTCAAACTAGCGACTTTTACAGTATCTGGTCCAGGTTGAGTTTTCCTTAGGACGGAATGAGATCGTAACCTACAACTTTGTGACTACAGAAACTATAATAGTAACAAGCAATGACTTATGGCATAAAGTTGACCCCTTTTAAGTTGAATAAACCTCAGGATAAGACATTTTAATCGTCTACAAGTTCAGATTGTCATACATCAGGCATGCTGCGATGTCTTCATGATGGTTTTCACACAATAAAAATAAAATTCTAAAGCAACATGATACAATAGTTTACAGAAGGATACTTTATAATCACTAAGAGATACAAGAGGAAGCAAATCAAAAGAGGGAAATTAAATGGGTTAATAGTCCTCCCTCCCTCTCCCTGTCCTACCCAACAATAACGAGGCCATAGTTCATTCTTTCCATTCCCACATACAGATGAAAATTCCAAGAAAGATTCATGGATAAGATAACACAACTATCATTTTTTACACCAAACCACAATCAACTGAGGTGGGGAAGCATTTAAAACAAAGAAAGGTGCGAGAATTGAAAAAGGAAGATTCTCACACAGAAGCCCGTTTTGATCATAAACATTTCCATGGAAGCTCCGACCATGGCCGCTGCAGCTGAAATCTTCAAGTACCAACCTAGAAACTTCATTCTGATTGAGGACAAACGAAGACAGATTAAAATCGAGGACATATATAGGGCAAAATCATGACAAGCCCAATAAAAGAAACTTACACAATAAAGCCGTAAACTTCTGAAACACAGCGAGATGATGCCTACAGAGAGAGCGAGAGAGAGAGCGAGAGCGCCGAGTGGTGAAGCCTCAGTCCTTTTTATCGAGGAGGGAGAGCACATGCGATGTTTTTATTCGGTTAAGGTCAAATTGTATTTTTGGGTTCCGTTTAATCTAATTTTAACTATTAAATGATTATAATTTATTTTTAATCATGATTATAACCTAAATTTAAACAGTCAGTTTAATTTTGCTAATAAAACACTTTTCTGGTGTTTCTTGCATCTCTACAATCTTTCCTCCTCAATCCTCCTCAAATTTCTATGGTTCTTTCATCCTCACAATTTTTTGCCCTCACATTTCTCCCAATATCTTGGAAATGCCGGACAATTATCGATTTGATTTTGGGTTTTCAGGTTGGTGAAGTTTAAAGAGCCACTTGGTTACGTCTCTTTAAAAGGATGGGAAAAAGAAATGCACTGGATGAGAAGAACCCAAAAAATTTGAAAAAGAAAAAGTGTTCTAATAACAGGGTTATTAGACAATGACCACAACACACTAAAAAAAAAAAAAAAAGAGATTGGGCTGTCATCTAATAGTTAAAGTTGAACAATATTCATAACTTCAGTCAAAACTCAGTTTTGATCAGTTTCCTGAAGAAACTCATGAATCAACTAGGGACTACTGGTGGACCTTTTATGAGGTGAGGTCACAGTGTATATAATTCTAAGCCCTATGATTTCTTTAAAAAGGCTTACAGTAACGGCATTCATATAGGATAAATTCCATTTAACCCCTGATAATTTGATGAGTTAACAACTGAGAGTCGGCCTAGAGCACAAATGGGATGTGTCCATGGCTCATCTGCAAACCGCTACTCAGACCACACATTCCTACTAAGATCATATTTACAAACTGAAGATGTCAAAAACAAAACATAATTTTGCATTATTGTCGTAAAACTGCCTCTTTTTTCTTTTTAAACACTGCTCTTTGATACATTGGCATAAAACTAACAACTTGGGATACTTTAATTTGTACAGATCCCTGCAACTCAACCGCAGAGAGTGCACAAGGTGGTAGGGAATTAATGCAAGGGTTCACTAGTGCTTTGCAACAGGATGGAACCGATTGCCGTCTTTCTTCAGCCATATTGTTGAACGACGAGTTCTCTTTACGCAATCCACGAAGAGGCGGTGTCTGTCATCAACGGATTTTCGAGTTTGAGAAGATAGGCTAACTTTGGAGAAAAAAGGGAACATAATGCAGGATATATACATGTATGTTAATTATATCATGTAACAAAGATACTTTGATTAAAAAATGACCACAATTAATCCTAACAAGACTGTTGCAGGTTGGCCCCCGTGGGCAGCTCAGTTGGTCCCCAGCAGTAGAGTGAGACCAAAGACTCAGGATCAAATCCTGGCTGCCACAAGGCACCAGGCAAAAAATCCTCCTGCTGAAATAGGGGCTGCTGAGTCACCACGATTTGCCTCCACACTGATTGGGACCAGGGTGGGGATTCCACCTTTTGAGACCAAAGACTGTTGCAGGTTGAATTCAGAGGTCAAAATAAATAAAAAATGAGTGTTCTAGTTCATGACTTTTTTCTTTTTTTTTTTTGGGCAAATAGAGAAGAAACGAACCTCCTGAGCAGAAGCATGCTTAATGGTTTCATTTTTATTAAACAAAGAATGTTTTCCCCTAACCAACCTTTCATAGTCCAGCTTCTGAGTAACTATCCCATTCAGCAACAGCTCCGAACTATAAACCGATGTTCCTGCATAGTCAAAATAGCATCACTAGAATTTCATTCGTTGAGTAGATAAATAACTGTGCATAGTCGAGCCATTTCTAACCTCTCTCAAGGAAGGGTGTGCATAATGTGGAATCTTCTTCACAAGATAAAATCAACAGATTGTCTGGACTGCTATCATCTTTCGAATTAGACCTGCCAATTCCCTCTACCACCTTAAGAGCATTTCAACAGCAGTTCGTTAGTAGAAAAATAATCTGAATAGTAAACCTGAGAAGCAAAGATGGAAAAACTGAATCACCAAAGTGTATTTAACAGCTTATGGAAACTCAGAAAGAGTATCTCACAGAAACAGCCACGACAGGAAAACAGAAAATACAGAGCCCGTTTATAAATGTCAATGTCACTGAAAACTAAACAGGTCTCCACCCTAACTTCTGAATTATAAGGAGAACTGCTCAGAACTTAGCTGTGTGCAAACTTGAAAAGAGAAAATGCCATACTTCTGAAAGCTAATTCTTGCATGCTGATATAACCTATGAACAACCATAATATTTTCTGAAAAATAAAATAAACTGTAATCAACTTTAGGCAATTTAATCTAGGTGAAGGCCTAATTAAAGGATCAGGGCATCAAAATAAATAATAGGTTGTACAAAGGATTGATTGCAAATGGCAGAAGCGGGAAATTGAAAATGCAACCATATTGCTGTTCATTCCATACCATTCAAAGATCAAAACCAGATGACTCCAATTCCCAAGACAAGGCCAGCAGAACCATCCAACTAATTCTATCTTCTTTAGGAGAGGAAAAAATATATATATATATATAAAAGTTGAAACTATTTTTCAAAGCAATAAACTAAGAATACAAAATATGGGAATTTTTTTGATATCGATTATTTTCCTAGAACTGAATGAACCAACATAATTGTTCATATAGTGCATTTTACCTGGCCATGAACTGCCTTGACCAAGCTTGTCAGTATTTCTTTACCCGGCTTTGTATTTGGGGTGATGGAAACTCTTCGGCCCTGATAATTAGCCACTATTTCAACAAAATGGAAAACAATCGACCAGTCAAAATTCTTATCAACCCAACATGAAGTTAAGCTATTACCTCTAAAAGTGGGTGGTGGCAAGCATGGGCCAGTGAAACTGGCATGCTAAAACCAAATTCCTTTTCCTTTTTAGCATCCCTCAATAGGTAACTTTTCTCATCAATAAAACAGCTAGCTTGCCCGCAACTCTCAAGCCATAAATGAGTCACCACTGGTTTACCATAGGCAATGGCTTCTAACATATTCATTGTGCGCACAAATTGATCTGCTACAAAGTGTGTGGCATCTGAAATCGAGGATGCTGTAGAAACGCTTAGCCGGGTCAAAATCTATGAAAAGGAATCAGCATCAGACATAGCTCGAACCTGATTATCACTGAAAGTAGTAAACAAAACATGAACAAAATAAATGAATAAACCTTCTTCTGGTGCTTTATTATTTCATCTCCCAAATGATGACTGAACAAGACTCGAACATTTGTCATATCTCTCCTCCTCCTTAAGTTTTTTGACGCAGAAGTAGGTTCTAAATTAGCAATGCTTAAGCTATTGACTTCTTTGATAAGGGATGTTCTTGATAGATTCCTTTTGCAAGATTGTTTCAAATACTCATTACCCATACAAATAGGCGATGCTGCATTTACAGGCGTTTTACAACTGGCAGGAGTAGTACAAGCTGAATCAGATGGTTTACAAGTTCCTCTTGGAGAGACCTCTAAGCTAGCATTTTTCTTGGCTTCTTCAGTGGAAGCTGCAGAAGCTGCATTACCCTTCCAGTCAGAATAGGCTGAATTATTTTCTAATACTCCTACCTTGGAACTGCTATTAAAGGAAGACATAACAGGACAGGCATTGGAAGATGAAATTGTTTTCATCTTTGGGTCTGGCAGCAGAGATTTGGTTTTAACATCACTTCTTGACCTTCTCCGCCTTATTCTGGATTCTTCATTTTCCTCTTGCTCAACAGATGGTGGACCAATGAGGCGACTATTATTGTTAAGTTGTGCAGACATGTTTCGGCGAGTTCTTCTTCTTGTGTAAGTGCACAATGTATCTATTCCAAACATATCCGCTGTGCCACTTAATTTTGGATCTGATTGCCTTGATCCATTCTTTCCAATATTTTGAATGTCTCTGGGTTGATTGAAAGACAAGCTCTTCCTGAACTTTTCAAGTTCCCCGGGTGGGATAGACCTCCTTTTAGCTTTAGTAACATTACCTCCTCTGCTACCTTTTCCTTTCTCTTCTAAGGAAACCACCTCCATCAGGTCATCCTTTTCTTTCCTAGAACCATTGGGCGCGCACTCAGCGCCCTTGACATTATTTACCATCTTGCACCACCTTGTTCGACGAGCAACGGGGGTTGACCTACCAAACTCCTCTTGCACATGTTGTTTCTTAACTGAGACATGTTTGGCAGTTATTGGAGTGCCTATACTTCTATCATCAGTTTGTTGTTCAGCATTTAATTTGACCCTCTTTTGCTTTGAATTATCTAGCCCTGTGCCAAGCTGTCTTCTGGCCTTCTTGAAACCCTTCTCTGGTGAAACGAATACTTCTTTACTTAAACTGCCATCAGTCTGCTTTATTTTCTTTGTTTTCCTTGAGAAAACTGCTGGATCAGAAGGCTGTGTCCTCTTTCTTGAAGGAACTTTTTTTGAGTAAACTCCTTTCTTTGTTTCCACTTTAGAAGAAGTCTTCAACCGGCCTTCAGAAAAATTGCCTGTACCTTGATCATCATTGACATCATGGCTGGCCAGACCTGCCCCATGGGACAAGGCTTCCATGGCTTCTGCAGCCAATTGAGTGTCAAAACCCATATCCAGCATATCAGCAGTATCTGCCTCAGTACTCATTGGTTCTAACTGTCCAGTTGAGAGATTTTGATTTAACTCTCCATCCAACTCACTTATAAGATTCTTCCTAAATGGCCCTTCTGGGGCTTTCTTGTCATTCTCTTTTGAATTATCCAACCCAACTCTGGAATCAGAGTGAATTATACCCATTATTCTATTGGAAATTGAGTGGTTCTTCTCATCAACACTCAACCCAACATGCTTCGGTTTTCTAGGCTGGGTAAAGGATTTCCTCCCCTTGCCTTTACTATCAAAAAGCTCTTCCTTCCTTCTACAGAGAATATCTCCCCCACCCTCATCCTCCTGGTTATCATCAAAGTCGAAAATACCTGTTTCTTCAACTGTGCTTCTAATACTGGCTCTCTTGGCTAAGCTCTGGGGCCCTTTCGCACATGAGGCAGGGTTTGACTTCCCCCTAGTAAAATTTCCAGGGTGAACTTCTTCATCCAACTCAACAACATTAAGCTGAATAAGCTTGTCCACAAATTCAAGAGCATTAGCTTGGGATGCATCTCCAGGTTCTTGAGAATCAAGATAACTTAACCCCGCCAACTCGTTATTGCACGCGGAAGGCTGATGGAAGCCTGCTTCACAATCAGTATCATCAACATGTCTTGACTCATCATTTTTAGCAAGTGTATCCTCGTCAGCAAAGAGTTTTCTCACAGCTGAACTACCAATCCTCCCCTTGCTTTCACCCCTTAACCCCTTCACTTTCTCAGTCTTGTTCCCTAAATCATGGTCTTGATTTCCTTCGCCTCCAACTTCAGCTAGATCCCTTCTAAGAGAGTTCTCACTAATCTCAGCAACATTTTGTTTCAAATTGTGACTGTCACTCGAGATAAAAAATGACCCACTGTTGGTTCCTTTTAAAGACACACCATGAGCTGCCAGACCTGAGGCCCTTAAAGAAGCTGCACGGATAGAAGTAAACCCCCTTCTCAAAGATCCTGAATATAAATTAAATTAATTAAAAATCAAAGAAAAAAACAACAGCTTCTTAACCACATGTGAACATCAAAGATGAACCAATCACAAACTAAGAGCTTTCCTAAGATTCTAGAAGCTGGCAGATGCCACTAACCGTTCAGATATGAGAAACTGAGAAACAGTTACATAAAAGACTAATTACTTTTATTCCAGACTCAACTTAAGCTAAATTCTCAAACGATGATGGACAAAAGGCATGCACATTATAGCAGCACCACGAGAGAAAAAGAATGTACCACAACTTGGTTCTGGAGTGCATTGGTCCAACAGCATTGTGGAAGATATACCGAGTCCTGAAGGAAGAAGGAAATCAGATTCTATCTAAGCTTTTGATGCAATTTTTCCATTTGATTTTCTCGTCTCACGATATTTTCACAACCTCCTAAGTCATTGTACGATCTATCTTCTTTGTTTATCCAAAAGAATCTTGAAACAGGATAAGAAGTACTGACCTCCAGTGGGATCTTTATCAGTCAAAGCATCTGTTGCAATGTGTTCCTTCTCATTTTGCTGTCTGGGTGAATCAAGCCGTGTCTTCTCCCCATCTGCTAAATGACAGCCAACTCTTTTCAGGGAATCATCATCAGATGATTCATCAATATCATCCAAAACTTCAGTCCTGTCTGTCCCTTCATCCTCACTATCAACCACCACCTCATTATCGAAGTCATCTATTAATTGGGTGCTGAAATCATCAACGCAATCTGGATCATCCAAGACTTGGGTTTCTCCAGCAATATTAAGCAACTGGGTTTCAAACGGATCATCAACTTGAACCGTATCATCAAAAGGCAAAGTACTTTGCATGAATTGTAACTCATCAGGATCCGCATCTTCAAATTTCTCATCTGATATTTTCATCAGCAAATTCGTAAACAATCCCATTATAAGTTCCTCCTTTTTCGAGGTTTTTGTAAGTTGTTTACTCAGTTATTACATGCATACACATTAAATATTTATAGCCAACCCGAAGGTATTCACAAGGGACCTCGCAAGCTTAATTATCCATTTCTGAGTTATCAATATAAAGCAATTAGATATAAACCAGTTAGTACAACAATAGATTATACTGAAATTATGTGGCTAGCATATAACATTAAAGCACAAGTATCATACATTAATCAACAAAACAAGAACTTGTTCCTGCTTCCGTAGGAACCCTCCTTCGTTAAACCGTTTCATAACAACTAAACTGTTGATTGCTCCACTCACATAAGAATGCATACCCTAACAACAACAACTATTCATTAAAAAAAAAAAAAAAAGAGAAGTTAACTTAAACCTGAAAGACACTCAAAAGGCGAAATCAAACGTACCCGAGACTGATGGCGGCGAAAACTGGCTGTCAAAGTTCTGGGCCTCGGTATCACCAATATCAACAGTAGAAGCACTCCTCATTTGCTTGATTTCGTGTTCATCGTCATTCCCAAGAGATCCCATTTCGGTTATTTCTGCAAGTAAGCATCGAATCCAAGTAAAACCCTCGCAGCCCAACAACAATAAATGAACAAAAAATGGGAACTGAAAAGAATCCAACACAAGAACAGTACCGCAAAAGTAGGGTGGAGGCTAACAAGATCGAGGGGAAGTGGGAGAAATCGAAGGATTGGAAGCAGAGAGTGAGAGTGAAATTAGGGGAAGATGGGGGAGAATCTGTAATTGAGATTTGGAGGGAAAAAACATGATTTCATTCCCTTTCTGTGCCCTCTTTACCATCGCCCGTTCTTGTTTCCACCTTCTGACGAACCGGATATACAGAAACTAATAAAACTTTATATGTCACAATCGGCAAATCCGGGCATTTGGTCTAGTGGTATGATTCTCGCTTAGGGTGCGAGAGGTCCCGAGTTCAATTCTCGGAATGCCCCTTCACTTTTTCCACACGGATGAAGCGAAAAGACGATTTTACCCAGAGAAGAAAGAACCGTTTGCTATTTTTTATTTTTTATTTTCCTCGTCCCCCATTTTAACGGCATAAAAGAAAAGATTTTCCCAAGAAAAGATTAACAGTTAATTTTAACTGCAAAAAAGGTGGGGGGAAAAAAAAAAGAGGACGATTTTCGGTGAGGGGAAAAAGAAAAAAAGAACCGTTCTTATTCATTTTCATCACTGTTTTAAGGGCATAAAAGGAGAGACTAATCATCTCCCTTAGTGGGGCGTTCCGAGAATTGAACTCGGGACCTCTCGCACCCAAAGCGAGAATCATACCACTAGACCAAACGCCCAATGACGTTGGTCATGCAGTTCAAACATAAATAACTATATTTAAAGGAACCACTGTTCCTCAATCATAAGTAAAATATACTTGCAATCTTCCAAGAGAGTGGAGAGATGAGATTCACCGGGGCGGGGGGCTTCATTTCCATGTCCAAGGAACTAGACTTTGTGCAACAAGCGCGAGTTCTCCTAGTAAGAGCATAGAAACAACTCCCGCAGCAACACACTAGCATAGAGTTCCAACATTCCCTAATTACATCACAATACAGTAGATGCTAACACAGGTATGATGCAGGAATATGGGAAAATCTAGAGACCTTAGGAACCCTTGGGATATGTCCCTCTGGTCTACAATTTTTCAGGAAGAGCAATCTCTCTCTCTCTCCAAGGTTGGTTAGCTGAGAAGCAGGATCCAGCGCAAAGGATCTCCTTCAAATATTTTTCTTTTTTCAACGGTCATTTTCAAGGAAGGAACCAAAGGGGAAATCTGAATAGTCAGGCTCGATGTTTTGGGGAGCGTAACATGGGAACAAAAACACGAGCACAAGTAACAAATGCTCAACCCCGTTTCATATTGCAACTGAGGCGTTCGCCAAAGAATGACAATTAAATCAGATTCGCTCGACTCGAGATTGAATAAGGCAAGGGTTTCTCATTTCAAAATCAAGCAAGTAGAGCATTTTTCGTAAATCTGCCATGTATGGCCGTGAATGGTTTCCAGCCACAAATGCTGTCACCTTGTTTCTGATTTCAATCCAACTACAACCAGGCAATTTCCTCACTCCTTGTTCCACCATTTCTTTCCTAATTATCTTTGCTTCTCTCCAGTGTCCAGTTGTACAGTACAAGTTTGACAGAAGAACATAGCTCATCTCTCTGTAGGGCTCTGAAAGCTTCAACCCTTCTCCCAAGCCTGTTCCTATTTCCATATTGCCATGTGCAAAACATGCTCCAAGCAGGGATTCGTGGAGGCTATTTTTGGCACCAGTATCAGAATAGACATTGGCTAAATTTCTAGCTTCTTTCAAATACCCACCTCGGCCAAGCATATCAATTATGCATGAAACATGATCCATTTCATAGGAGAGCTTGTGAACTGACTCCATTGATTTAAAAAGTACCTGACCTTTCTCAATAAGACCTGAGTGGCTACATGTCATCAAAAGGCCAATGAAGGTCACTTTATCTGGTTTTACCCCACAGGATATCATTTTTTCGTAAAGTGTCATGGCATGGGAGCCCAATCCATGGTGTCCGAATGCAAACAACATCACATTCCAAGAGACAATATCCTTGTCAAGAATAGAACCAAAAGCACGTTTTGATCCATCCATGTCACCACACTTCGCGTACATGTTAACTAAGCCATTGCCAATATACACATAGCTTGCAGAAACCATGGCGAAGTATGCAGCTGTGAACCATTTTTCCATGGCCTAGGACTGCCAAGACAGCGCATGCCTGAAGTACAGCTCCGAAAGCATAATCATCTGGTTGGAGACAATTTCTCATCATACAAACGAAGAAGCTAAGGGCATGTTCTCCGTGCCCGTTTCTTGCATACCCTGTGATCATAGATGTCCATGAGACGACATTCTTTTCAGGGGCTCTTTGGAAAACAACAAATGCTTTGTGAGTGTCCCCCATTTTCATATGGCCATCAATCATGGCATTCCAAGAGACCAGGGTTAGATTCGCAGTTGCCTCAAACAGCTTCATGGCATCCTTGCCATGATTTTGCTTGGCATAAAAGCTCAAAGTTGCATTGTTCACCTCCACTGCAGAGCTCCAACCACTCTTAACGGTATATCCATGAACCACATATCCATAACAAGGATCCAGGGACTCAGCACAAGCATTCATGAGAGCACTTAGTGTCCACTGATCTGGGTAACAAGTAGTTTGTCGCATCTTCCTGAACAAATTTAAACAAAACTCAACTTCTCCATGTCGAGCATGACTGGAAATCATGATATTCCAAGCAAAATCCACCCTGTTGGGCATAACATCAAATATTTCACCATGCAATTCCAAACTGAGTAGAATTTGCGTAAGCAAATAAGAGGGAACACCATGACAGGTCATTCTGCACCCCCATCTCTTCGAACACTCTCCTAGCACTAGAAGGGCACAAACACTTCCCGTACATATCTATAAGCGAGTTAGTTCACAGCCAAATAGGACTGACACCCAAAATGAATGATTTGGGCATGAATTTTCCTTCCAGATGCAAAGCTCTCCCACACCCGTGGACGCACTCAAAGCTGTGGTAAATGAGTAGTGGTCAGGCCTCACATTGGTGGTTCGCATACAATGGAACAAAGAGAGAGCATTTCGGTAGAGACCCAGCTGAGAGTAGCCAGTTAGCATTGCATTCCAAGCGACTGAGTCTCGCTGTGGCAATTCATCGAACAGGTTCCGTGCACTCGCAATACTTCCCGATCTTGCAAGAGATACGATGTGGGATGTGATCTGGAACAAATTGGGAGTTTGCGAACGCATGTCATTCTAATGTTGGACACGAAAACACCCATCAAAGAGAATGAGCAATCGTTTGAAATTACAGATTAAGAATTCCAAATTTTACAAACACTCAGAGAAATGGGATGCATTGCCCGCCGGAATCGGTCTATGAGTACTGAGTATTGGGTTCTGTTCTGCCCACAGAGAGAAAAGGATTTCATTCCTTTCCTTTGATTCACCTGTTTTTTTTCCTTCGTTTATGGACGACTCCTCTTCAACTCTATGTCGTTGTTCCTCTTCAAACAGATACCTCGTCCTCTCCCATTCGTATATATTTTTTCATTTAATCCTTCTTTTTTTCCCTTTTTTGGTTATTTTCGCTCAACTGGAGCAACTGCGAATAACCTTCCTTTTTTTTTTTTTTTTTTTGGTTAAATATCGTGCCAGAGTAAGTGGCTGACTAGCGGTTTTGGTTTCTTGGCAATTTAACTGCAATACCGTTAAAAAAAAAAGAAACTATAACATGGGTTGTCTTTTTTCCCTCGGGTGGATAACCGTACCATTCGGACAAAAAAAAAAAAAAAAGAGAAGAAAAAGGAAAAGAAAAGAAACACAAATTGTTGAAAAAACAAGAATAATGATTCTTTCTTCCCCCGGTTCGTTTTTTCTTTAAACAGTACTCACACTGAGGTGGAGGAGATAATAAGACACACAATTCGACTTTTGCCAGTGACATTAATACATAGAACAACATTAGACTCGCACAGATCACATGAAATATACTACAGATTCATATCTTCAAAGAATGAGTGAGTTGAGAAACCGAAATAGATCGCACTCTACAACTGCTGAACCTCACTTATGCACTTTTCGCCATTGTTTCTATAAAAAGTTCCTTCGGAGCTGCGATCGGAATACAAGATAAGCCCCCCAAGAGATGAGGGGGAAAAATAAAAGGAAAATGAGTAAGAAACAGTATGAAGAGACTAAATTTAAAGCTGAAAACTCTGTTATATTCTTACCAGGCAATCCAGTGAACATCTCGAATTGCCCGTAAGCCTGTCTGATGAACATCTCCAACCCCGAAACAACTGTAGCTCCTGAATCTTCGGCTTCTCGCAGCAGTCTGGTCATTTTGGGGGTGTACACCGCATCAAAAACCAGGCTATAATGTCTCAGAGCATGCTGCAAAGATAGAAAGGGGCGTTTAATTCACGTTACCTGAGAAGTTTGGAAACTCCTTTGAGCATTCATACACAACTATTTTTCAGATGTAAAATACAACAATTCACATGGAGGAAGTGATGTTCCAAAGATGAGAATCTGGGACGCTTGTATTACACCATTGTGAATGAAGTTAGCACTGTGATGGTTTCTTTCACACGAGTTAGAATAAAATTATTAATAATTATAATCATTTCCCTTGTTTTTCTCCCTCTGTTTGGTATTCATTGGGTGCATTTAACTTTGTTCTAGTTTTTTGGGGTGGGGGTGTCAGAGGCAGCATAAATGGACCAGGTAAAGACTCGACCTTGCCAACCAGTAAACTTAAATTTCTCTCCAATTTTGAACTTCATCACAATATAGACCATTGTTTTGATTTTTTCCATTTAAATGTTGAATGAGATGACTTAAGAATCTTCGTGGTTCACAACTACAGTAAGGCACCAAGGATAGTCTCCAGGCACTGCTTTCATCACTCAATAGTAGTTTAGGAAATGAACACTTTTTCTACTTTGTTAACTCATGAATGAGAACACAAATAAAGAAGCATACCACAATCAATTAAGTTAGCTAGACATATTTATTTTACTGTTGAAATATAAAACATAGCCAGTATGAATATTGGAATGTGATAACATAGATACATGCATGCAATATTGTTCAAGTTATGGAAAGTGGACACAAATTTGGACTCTTTATATGCATCTCACAACTGCATGTCATGTTGCACATACAGGACCACATCCTTCTCGTACATCAAGCAGTGAACTTGTCGCAAAGGATCACAAGTGAAGAGTGTATTTTAGGAAGCAAACCTTGGAAATGGGTGTCTCATCAACTTTTGGTTGCATCCCTATAGAAGTTGTGTTTGCAAGGACCATGCCTTCCTCTGGATGAAAATTATCTAATTCTCCGATAGATAACGCATCTCCTCCAATTGTGTTTGAAAGTTCTTTCGCTCGATCTTGCAGTGAAAAAATAGATAAATAAACATATATCAACACTTTGCAATTTATGACGGCAAGCAACTTGGAAGCCATTTCAGGAAACCTAGTAAGTCTACAAGATAATTCTGCTGTAGGAGCACATTTTTGAATATCAGTATAGGATGCATCAAAAGCAAATGGAAGAAGATGAACAAACTAAGAAAATCAAAAGGGTAATGCCTAATTTACTTTCATCATAGGCAGACAAAGAACAGTTATATCCCTATGAAAATTTATCATGAAGTTGGCTAAAGAAAATTCTTTTGGAAATAGTCTGACCAACATGCAGAAAAGTGGACTTTTACCATAGGTGCGGTTCGCAATCACAACTCTAGCTCCCTTCTCTTTTGCACCATAAGCAAGTGCTTTCCCAGCACCGCCAGCACCAATGACTATAAACAGTTTCCCAGCTAAGGGTGAACTAGTTGCACTATCAATATCATGCTGACCTGCATAGAGAAGACCTTGTCCTTAATACATTCAAACAAATTTCATTCGAAGATTTAGACATAGCTAACCTCGTAATCCATCCTCAATGGCAGAAATAGCACCAACATAATCAGTATTGTAACCAACTAATTTCCCATCACTCGGTCTCCTGACAATGCAATTAACAGCCCCGATTGACTACAAATTGATTAAAACATTAATTAATCCTAGTTGAAGAAGGTTGACATCCTCACACTGATAAAACTCTGCCAAAAATTTTAAGAGAGATATTTGGTTAAACACCACAAGACAAGGAAATCGTAAAATACCTTTGCAATGGGATCGACCTCATCACAACACTCTAGTGCAGCTTCCTTATGAGGAATTGTACAACTGAATTTGAAATTTAGTAGATTATCAAATCATTTAGTAACACCATTAATTGGGAATTACCACTACTTTATGATATGTACAATTAATGCCAAAAACAAAAGTCCTCTTAGTTAGAGGTAATCACTAAAACAACATGAGGCAGTTCTCTGGCCATGAGAAAAAAGGAATGGTAGGATTTAAAATCCTTATAAGAACACCACAGGAAGATGAAGGCATTTCGCACAGCCTTGCAATGTCTCAAATCATTTTCAGGCCATCAAAATATTAACATTTTTGATACACAGAAGGTACTTTTGGGCATGTAAAAGCAGCTCCAAACAGCAATTAAATACTAGAGTTTCCGATACTGCAAAAAAGGAGATTGAACCTGAACCCAGCAAAGTCTGCAGATGAGAAGGTGCGTAGAAAATTTGCCACATCATCCACCAATAAAGGCAAATAAACTCCATTAAAACGAGATGATTTAAATGCTTTATTGTATAAAAGAGGTGATTTGCTGTGGCCCACAGGCTTCCCAATAATGCCAAAGACTTTCGTATGAGTGCCTAACTGACGGATATTGAACAAGGTCATCAAATCCTTCATTGTTGGCTGCCCAGGAGCTGATACTATTCCTGACTTTAATGTACCAAATGTGAGGTATCCACCAAATTTTGGGCAAAGTATCCGTGACATGAGACCTCTCTCATTCATGACAAGTCCTATTACTGGGACCTGCAATTTTTTAACTGTTGTATCATCTATAAATGTAAAAAACTTCGAAGAAAAAATTAGAATGCAAGGAATAATAAATTAACAAAGGATTAACTCCGCTCAAGTGTGTTAACTTAGCCATTTCATCTATAGGGCTAACCAAACATGCAAATTTTTTTTTTTAAATTCTTTTAGAACATCGCCACAAGTTCCTTAGGCACCCAAGTAATCAGCTAAATCAGATAAAGGAAGAGGATTGATACAGAAAATGAAAAACTAAGCAGGGGGGCATCAAAGATGAAGTCGGATTCAATAATGTTAACATGCCACTGCTATGCTAGTAAGAGTGCTTGCTCACGGGAGAGAAACGGGGAGCTGAAGATGACTTAAGGCAATAAGATAAAAAATCATGGAAATGGGAACTTTATGTCTACCAAAGTTCAATTAAACTAATAGGGACCAGCAATGCTGTCACCAACATGCCAAAACAGTGAATGATGCATCAGCAAGGAAAGGAATGAACCATCGATGCCCTGTCTAATATATTATAGTACAAAAAGAATTATCTCTCTTTGCATTCACTCAAATTTGTTGAAGCTTGAATATAAAAAGAGTAGGAGAATCAAATTGCTTACTTGGGCTTGCACCATTATCTCAAAAATTCGTGCCACATCAGTGATGTCTGAGGCAGTTGTTGCAATTTTCACAATGTCAGCTCCAGTTGCTTGTATTCTGGCCACCAGGTTCCTCAGATCCTCAATAGATGGAGTATTTTGATAGTTATGAGAAGAAACAATGATTTTGAACTTCTTAGGTTTTTTTCCATGTATGGAATTGATGAACTCTTGTGCAACCTTCACGGAAGTAAGATTTTAAACAAAACTTAGCTTCTGTTCTGATTCTAGTAAAATAATAATAATAATAATAATAATAATAATAATAATTAATTAATTAAAACACAAAAAAGTTTAAACATCATATGGTAATCAAAATTTTATTCAAACTTGGGTGAATCTGAATCTATTTGTGTAGTCACTGTTTTAGCAGCTTCAGCAAGCAGTTTACTTCTATTTATTGTTAACTTCATTCACATTAATTAAGAGCATTTTTTTTATTTATAACAGATGCTTTTTTAAATCAATCTTGTGTGTCAAATAGATTTCAAAAACGTGGATGCCTTCTACAATTTTTGGAATATTCCAATGGCTTCAAAAGGCTTCTACAATTATTTTTCTTGCCTCTTCTTTTCTGCTTCAAACTCTTCAACTTCCCTTTGAATTTGATATGATCTAAAAAATCACAAATGCAGTTAACGGACATCTATGAAGAAAGTGATAAATCAAGCATACTTTTAGGAAATAGTATAAATGCCTGAAAATGTAAGCCTTCTTTGCCCAGTTTTAGTTCAAGTTTTCATCCTTTCCCCAAACTTTAGCATGACAGAGTTTCAACTCTTTGAAGCAAGGTATGTACATGAATGTCGCTAATTGGAATCATCGCGAGGACTTATGTTTGAATTGAAAGCAGCATTTGCACCCAAACTGTTATCCCATTGTTGATATGCCCCAAATAATTAGGAGAAGTAAAATATGAAGTTCAAAGCATTATGACCCAGAATCACAAGAAAGCCACCTGCAGCTCAACATCAATGCAATCAGCTCCCAACTCCATGGCTAATTGAAGTGCATCCAATCGCTTGTTTTCATCACCATCATACTGACCTCCTTCCCATTTTGGTCTGGGAAGCGGGAAAAAAGAAAAAAGAAAAAAGAAAAAAGAGGAAGATTAAACCAGAGAGCTCCAATATATTCATTCTTAAAATGTAGTGCAACAAACACATAAAACTGTCTGTTTTGACAATACGAAGACTATAATAAGTAAAAGGCTTTAATGAACGAAAATGGAAGCTCTTACAACAAAACTCTTGAGATTTTTTAACTAGATTTCAGTATGATATATTTTCAAGTGATACTCATTGAAGTGGGTTCGTTACACTTGTATCGCAACAGTAATGATGGGATGAAAACTGAAAACGCAATTAGGAACGAGAAATTTTCTCGTGCCACTCGCAGATGGTGGCGGAATGATATTTTTGACAGACCTGAAAACAATAACATTAATTTCCCATCTATGTTCAAAAGAATTTATATATGTCAGAAAAGGGAAAATGCCATCGCACCTAAATACTTTGTCTAAAACTAATAAGTCTTGGCAAAGGTAGGCTTCGGTCATTGCATTTTGTTGTTAATTAATAGAAAAGAATTAGATCTGTAACAGAGCAATTGATTTGTAACTGAATTCCCAAAATCCTTCCAATAGCAATAATTGGTCAAGTGCAGCAGCTAAACCCTTCTTGTTAGATGAAGTAAATTCCGGGAAAGAACATGAATACAGAAGACAGTGATGAACATATAATCTCCCGGTCAAAGGGTCCCTTGTACACATAATCATTATCGGTAAATACAAACAGGCTGGGCAGCTGGGATTTTTACGGAACAAAAATAGGTGCCATCTGTGCCCAGTGTTTGCATACTGGTCATCACAGAACCCTTGTTTGCTTACTCGAGAAGAACTTCCATATCACAACACAACCCTAAGCTGAGTGAAACTGCGTGGTTTCAGACAGAAACAATCTACCAGCTCCAACTAGCTCAAATCATTCAAAAGGGAGAGCATTAAAAACCAATAAATCCCACTGTAGTCGATAGCAAGACGGAAATGAGAGAGGCCAACCTGTAAGTGAATAGCGTGGGCAAGGGACAGTTTTTGATTAGCAATTCGAGATCTTGTGGAGGACTGAAGCCCTTCAGATGGTCCAATCGGATCTCCACAAGGTCTGCGCCAGCAGATTTCGCCTCAGCCATGTCCACCACCATCTCATCCACCGATTCCGCCACTAGCGGAACGCAGAGTAGGGTTGAATTCTTCATATCTCCTCCGCTCTCTAACTCGATACTAGGAGGAATCCAAACCAGATAAAGAAAAGGGAGGAATTCAGAGTGCTGGTTATGCTGAGAATTTATGCATTGAGGCTGCGAAGCGAGGGAAATTTAACCCGAACTCTGATTCACTACATATTATCTTAATTTTGTTTTTCTTTCTATCCAAATATATTACATCCCAATAATTATTTCCGAAACAAGAATGATATTCACCTTAAAAAAAGGAAAAAATGATAATTCATTTAAATCCATCACTCATGACCATCACTCGATTCAAAAATTAAAATGCAATGTAATATCACTGATGCTAATTGCTCCTTTATTCTTCTCAGGCTATAGTATGGAATTATCTCTTCTGCAAATTATAATAATTTAGTATGTGGTGTGAGATCTTACATAACTACGTTCAAAATTATTTTAAAATTATGCTATTTTGATAAAAATAAATTATACTTTAAAAATTATTTTCTTAAAACTACTTTGTTTTAAGGTACTTTAATATTATTTAATAATGCACCTTCACCACAATGGTCAGCTTTGGATTTGGGAAGGGTAGGTGCACCAGTGAACGACATCCATGTGGCCCGCAGCTGCCACCATCTCCAGCAACTAGCAGTTTTTATTTATTTATTTATTTTTTTAATTTTATTATTTTATGCTAGCAGTTAAACGCATGTCCCCATTCAGCTTTGAAGAGAGAAGTTTTTGTTTTTATTTTCTGTTCTATCATTTTTTTTAATAGTTTAATCAACTTAAAAGTTGTTCTTCTTTTTTAATTATTGATAAAGGTTGTTCAATTTGATTAAGATAAAGATAAAATTGTATAATTTGGCCAAACCTCAGGTGAGCTTTAAGGGGCCCTGAACGTGATCAAATTGTGAGATATTTAATGAGTTTTTTTGTCAAGCTGTATCTTGTGATGCATGAATTATTTAATTATTAATAATTATAAGTTTAATATGTATAACTGAAGTGGTAAAAATTCATGCACGT
The DNA here is from genome assembly GCA_034195605.1 of Santalum album. Taxonomy (NCBI): domain Eukaryota; kingdom Viridiplantae; phylum Streptophyta; class Magnoliopsida; order Santalales; family Santalaceae; genus Santalum; species Santalum album. The sequence goes on along the minus strand of CM067264.1, from coordinate 5,201,267 downwards.
AATTTAACAGAAATAAGAGTTCTAATTTGAAATTTATAATATATAAACCTGATGGTTTAGTGGTAAAAGAAGATTAAGCATTGATTAGTCATAATTTAAATTGAAATTTTAAATAATAAATAAAAGTATAATATAACATATAGATGGTGAAAGTAAAGTTCATGAATACAAATTGATGTGTCAATAGTTTGTTAGCATGTTTATAGCTAAAAATATATATAAAAAAAAAAGTGAATCTAGACCGGTGCAATTTGGGTGAATCTATAATAAGATGTAATACATATCACATTATGGTGCTTTAAATTTCGAAACAAAAATTAGGAATCTAAATAGAAAGGAAAATATATATTCAATTTTAGGTCTTAAATTGAAGAGTATTTAAAAAAAAAAGAAAAAGAAGAATCATTATAATTGTCTAGCAGTGTTTTTTTTTTTTTTTACCCCTTAGATGGGAACCCTATCAAATTGTGCGAGATGTAATGATTTTTTCTTTTCGTTTTTTTTTTTTATAAATTGGTATGCTTTCATTTTTTTATAGTTTAATCAACTTAAAAAATTGTTCTTCTTTTTTAATTATTGATAAAACTGTTCAATTTGATCAAGGCAAAGATGATATTGTATAATTTGACCAAGTCTCAGGTCAGGTTTAAGGGCAATGAAATTTGACCAACACAATGGAATTATATTAAAATTAGAATTATATGAAAATTGGAACGCCCCTTATTTTGTTCTCAAAAATTTATATATTTCAATAGTATGTACTAAAAAGCTAGAAAAATCTGAACCATTTAAAATTTTTCACCCTTTAAATAAGAACCCTAAACATGATCAAATTGTGTGAGATTTAATGAGTTTTTTTTTTATTAACTAGGTCTGCAGCTCGTGCATTGCATGAATCATTTAATTATTAATAATGATAACTTTAATATGTATAACTAAAGTGATGAAATTCCGGTGCATATAATTTAATAGAAACAAGAGTTCTAATTCGAAATTTATAATACATAAACCCAATAGTTTAGTGGTAGAAGAAGATTAAGCATTGATTAGTCTTAGTTTAAATTTAAGTTTCAAATAGTAAATGACCGTATAGTGTGACCTGCAAAAAGTGAAAGAAAAATTCATGAATAGAAGTTGAGACATAAATAATTTGTCAGCATGTTTTTTTTTTTGGGGGGGGGTGTAAATAATAAATTTGTTAGCATGTTTATAGCTAAAGATATGAGAAAAGAGAATACGAGTCGGACCAAAGCGATTTGCATGAATTCGGACTCATATTCTCTTTCACTAAAACTATTCACAGAAACGAGGTGCGACACATGTCACATTACGGATTTTTTAAATTTTGGAAGAAAAATTTAGAGTCTAAATAAAAATGAAGAATATCCAATATCGGTCTTAAATTGAAGAGCACGAGAAAAGAAAGAAATCATTATAACTATCTTGCAATTTTTTCTTTTCTCTTTCTAATCCCTTGGGTTAGAACCCTATCTTGTTGGACAAGCATGCAAAAAAACAAATCGCTATCCATAAAAGGAGGAAAAGCAATTACGTCTTCCTCATTTTGAAAGAAAAATAAAGTAGAATTTGAATGAGAAAGGGATCGAGAGTACGAATCCTACTGGGATACTGAATTCCCATGAAACCCGCTATTTATAAATTAGAAGATAATATTAGAAGAAGAATTAACACTGAGAGTCTAATGGAGGAGAGAACTTACCATCCCATCGCCGTCGTCGACCACCGCGAGCGTCCCCGTGAACCAGCCACCATCCCCCACTCATGGTCGTCGAACTCTACGCATCCGCAGATTTCTCACGGCAAGTTTTAAATTCACAGATCCTCCCAATCTTAAATTCTGTGTTTCTTTCCATCATTCAAATATGTTAAATATCCAAGAACTGACTATTTCTACGTAGCCATTAATGACCTCTTCCTGGCTTTTTAGCTAGACTCCTCGTTTCCCATGAATAGCCATTTTTGAAAAATTAATTAGCCTTCTCTGTTAATTCTCGTGACCGCCTTTGTGGCCGATGTTTGTTTGTGCACGATATTTTGCAGGGGTCATAAGATCAGTGAGGGCTCATCCGCCAGGGAGCTACATGATTACGATTCGTCCGTTCTCGCAACTGTCGCACGTCATGAGCGCTCCTCCAACGCGGGACACATACAGTTCTAACTTTTTTGATGCTGCTGGCTACAAGTGGTAGTATTTATTTCAATACTTCTATATATATATATATATATATATATATATATAAACAGGGATATGCTCCATCCATTGAGGAACCACATTATGCCTCTTATTAATTTTCTAGCAAATAACAGATGCTATCGATATTATATTCCTTTTACCTCTATATATTGTGTAAAAAGGAAATTTAAAATTAGCGTTTATTTGGTGGCAGGCAATTACATTTGTACCCTCAAGGAGATAGAAGAAGAAATGCAGAAGATTACGTTTCCCTTTACTTGGCAATTGTGAACGTAGGAAATAAGCCTATGCCTATGGGGTGGGAGGTAAATGTCAACTTCAAGATGTTTGTGCATGACAAAATTCGGGACAATTACCTTACCATACAAGGTATATATTTCGCCCAATCTTTCAAATTGATTTATTTGTCTACCAGAATCTTCTTCGTTTGTACAACGACTACACTTTTATTTATTTCTGTTTTATCTTATTTTAGATGCGAACGGGGGTTTTGTGCGATTTCACCATCAAAACCTTATGCATGGTTTTTCGCATTTGATCTCTCAAGCAGCATTTCATAACGCCTCAAACGGATACATCTTGGACGATTTGTGCACGTTCGGTGTTGAGATCTTTGCTATAGAAAGTCCTGTCTCCAAAGGAGAGAAGTGTCTATCTAAACTGTACCTCGGTATTCCAAATGTTTATGAGTGGTCAATCAGGGAATTCTCGAAAATAGAGGACAATGTTATTCGCTCTCCGGTCTTCACCATAGGACAAAGGCAATGGTAACAATTTAATTGCCATCAATTACTTCGTAAATATGGCTTATGTTACCCGACTTGACAGTCATTTTCTTATTTCTTCTTTTGCTCATTATGCTCCCTAAATTTCTAATATGGATTTCAGGCAATTAGAGCTGTATCCCAACGGAATTGATGGTAGAAAGAGACGCTTGTCCTTGTACCTCACCCTTGTGATTGCAGCACCATCAACACCGTATGCAAGGCTCAAGGGCTGGCTTCAAAGTTTCTACACGAGGGAAGCTTCAAACCTGGAGGACGGCGTATACTTCAGAGGCTCGTTAAGAATAAAAAACCCAGAAAGCGGCGAAGAATGGTCAAAAACATGTACTGCATTCTCACTCTCTTCGATCTCATGAGCTTATACATCCACAGAAGTGCACAAGCACATGCACACCACCATCACACACACACACACACATATATATATATATATATATATTTGATGAGGGCCATCATAATTTTACTTCTTCTTTGTTGTATAATATTTTGCTGACGTTCTCATTTTCTGCTTCTTTTGAGATTTTTCTCTATACAGTTTCGATGCTCTTCGATGCGGAAGAATGCACTTATGGCTATAAAGAATTCATGCGGCTGGAAGATTTACGTGATAATGGGTCCGCAGTGCATGATAAGCTGATAGTTAATGCATCTTTCGAGACATTACTTGACAAGGCCGAAATCTAATGTCTCAAGGAGGTCGTATTTAGTTTAGGATTATTAACTTATTGAAGTGGAATTCGAGACGTATTTTTTGCTTTTAGTATTGTTTTAATTAAGGCAACTCAGAGGGACTGCTCTTTCCATTTACGTATTTTTGAGTCTTTAGTATCTCATCAAAATTAAAAGAGTTTGAGTGTTGGATAGATTATTTTTTTTGGCCAGATTTTATTTTCTAACCTGACTTTTGGGTGAAGTTAAGAATTTAGCTTAACTTTTACTATTAGATGATTATGTTCATACATTTTTAAAGTGTTGTGATTCTTGCTCGGGCACATCTCCCATTTCATTCCCATCCCTGCAATTCTTCTCCCCACAATTTGCTCCAAGTATATATCTCATTCTCCTACTTCCTCTCAAAATTTAATATGTTTAAGAAATTTGTAGGTTTCCTCCTATATACTTCAATTGAAGAAAAAAAAGAAGAAGAAGTTAGTGCTACACTCTTAAGGGAGTAATATCTTAAATTCATTATGTTAAATTTGGGGAAGAAGTATAATAATGAGATCCAATAATTGTTAGGAAATTAGAGAAGAAAAAGTGCAGGGATGGGTTGAACCACGAAAATTTGGTTTAAGTCTTTTGCTATCATAACACTTTAAGAATGTTCGGATATAATAATCTGACAGTAAAATTAAGGCTAAATTTATAACTTCAGTCAAAAGGTGGGCTCAAAATATAATTTGACCTTTTTGTTTAAAGTAATTATGTCAAAGGCTAATGCATTACCAAACTAATATTTTAAGCATAATATTATATGTACACCTTTTATACACTTTTTACATTGAAAATAACCATATATCAAAATTTGTATGAACTTGTATTATTATTTTATCAAAATAATATTAAAAAATGACTACATAAATTTTGCCTGTAATGGGCAGGCGGAGAATGTGCAGGAAAATTTTTCTATATCATAATCTACTATTGTAACTTTCACGTCAAACCCATCCGTTACAAGTAGAATTTTCAGTTTTTATTTTTTATTTTTTATTATGAAAGAGCCAATTGGTCCGGCACTTACAACAAAGGAACGAAGACGAAGGGGCACTTTAAGAAAAGAAAAAAAAATGTATTAATTTTTTTTAGTACTGAAAATTTGGCATGAAGAATTTTAAATCAAACTAATGACCGCATTATGCCTTCAGCACTCCCGTCACTGAAATTTTCTATGAAAAATTACATGTGCTCAATGACTTTTGAAACTCTATGGTCCAAACGAAGGGTCGGATTTGGTATTGATTTTAATTTTGAAAATTTTATGTCTACATCCTCTATGCACCTTCACAATAGAAGAGTAAGGTTGACAAAATTTGTGTTATCTTTTTATAGGGATTTTTTTGTCAATTAATAATACATGGCCAAACAAATTTTTGCCACACGGATACAGATCTCCTTGCCCTCTTTATGTTGTATATTGTTTCATTATGTTGTCCTTCTAATCGCCTTGATATTCAGATTGAAATTAATAATTAGATACCTTTAATTTTTCTCTGGTTACATAATAATTAGATATCTAATTAAAGCAAACAAAAGGCATACATCTGATTAAAGCAAAGAAACCACTATTTATTAGGAAACTTTTAGTGCCCAAAGTAGCAACTTTATGAGGTGCGTTCTCCGAAGTCTATAAGGCGAATTACGTTCCCTTGGCAAGTGTTTCATTCAGCATCGACGCACCTAAAAATAAAATTGTTACTAAATTGCTAAAAGTAAATAAATAAAATGTAATGAACAGAGAGAACTATAATAATTTTGATGAATATGCTTCCAAGTATTATCTTCTACTATGTTTCACCATATGGTACTCCTAACCTCCCTTGTGCTCAGGCTAAAATCAAAGATTAAATTACAATTAATAAACAAGTACTTAATTGGGAAAAGAGCCAAAGTTAGCAATTTAATGAGCTACGCTCTTTCACATGTTATAAGTTCAACTAAACCTTATGATGTCATGCTCGGAAGCCATATATCCCGCAATTACCTAAGAAGTCTTACACAAAGCCTTATGACGTCATGACGCTAGGACTATATTCTTGAATCTTGCTACGGGTTTGGCGCGGGAACTGCATTGTCCCGTAGGATGGTGGACACGTGTCCAGAAACTGAATTGGGAGTCTCGCGCTTGTTGTTGCCGATGATGGTGTCTCGCTGCGACGGTGCGGAAATAAGTTCAGTAGCAATCTTTTATTTTCTTAAGGGGCCTTTCTTTTTCTTTTTTCCTAATTTAGAAAACATATTTTTTTTAAGTTTCGCCACAAACGTTTATCCTTCTTTTTTAAAAAAAAAAATATATAAAAAGGATAAAGATAAAAGAAAGATCAGTTTGAACGAGAAAGGGAGACCAACAACACTCCTAGTAGGGAACTAATTCAATTGACATGAATGTTGGCGTGTGTGTGTATATATATATATGCATATATACTTATATCGTGCGAAAGTTGATAGTGTGTTTTAACGGATACAGAACTAAACACTAAGTATGGAAGACACAGTTCACCTTAGCCACTCACCATCTAGCATTACCTATCCTGAGATTTCCGATGGTATGTTTTTAATTCTATTTTTCTCAATCTTGCATCTTCATAAAATCAACGAAAAAAAGCCACTGATAGGAAAATCCCAAACGATCACGGGGATATTTGCCGGATACTGGCTTTTTGATGGAGAAACGAATTCAAAATAGATGATTTAGGATTAAGAAAGAGAGATTCGATGATAGTTTAGGGGTAATTAATCTTCTCTAGTAAACCCTGTTGTTGTTTCTGGGTTGTTTTTGTTTGATTATGTTTTTATTTGTATACCATAACATAGGGGTCATAAGATCGGTAAGAGCCTTGAGGCCAGGGAGCTACTCAATTACGATCAAACCATTTACGAACTTCTTAGAGCTCATGGACGGTGGTCCAAGATGCGACGTGTACAAGTCTAACACTTTTGATGCAGCCGGCTATAAATGGTAACGTGCAATTAAAGTTCCTTAGACTTATTATTTTTTTCCGCCTGTTTACATCCATAATTTTATATGTTGGAGTGATGGGGCTTATATGTTATTGATTGTATACTCCTTTTTACCCATATATACATGCTTGAAACAATTTAAATTTTTTCTCTTTTGGTTGCAGGAAATTGCTTCTACACCCTCATGGGGACAAACAAAGAAATTCCGAAGGTTACGTGTCTCTTTATTTATTAATTGTAGGCACAGAAGATATGCAGGCTGGGTGGGAGGTAAATGTCAATTTTATGATGTTTGTACATGACAAGATTCGTGACAACCACTTAATCATACAAGGTATCCATCGAACACGCTATGTTTCTAATTGATTCGGTTATTATAGGTATACTACCGACTTTGGCTTAATATGTAGCGCTCTTATATTAATTCATGTTTATGTTTGTTATAGATGCTAATGGGGGGTCTACTCGATTTCACCAACATAAGACTAAGCATGGCTATTCTCATTTAATCCGTAAAACTACATTATGTGATCCCTCAAAGGGATATATAGTAGATGATGAATGCACTTTCGGAGTTGAGATTTTTGTTATAAAAAGAGCAGCTGCAAAAAAGGAGGACTGTGTATCTACACTCCGATTTGGGCCTCGAAAGTACGAATGGCCAATCACGGGATTTTCGAAAGTGAAGGATAACATTATTTGCTCCCCGGTCTTCACCATGGGTGGAAAAGATTGGTAATAATTTAATTACTCCGGTTTTTTTTTTACCGATTTTGCTTCTTTATTATATTCCTTGTTTATTCTTTCAAACTTCCAAAATGGATCTCTGCAGGAAGTTAGAAGTCAATACCAGAAGAGTTTATGAAGGAGAAAGAAACTTATCCATTAATCTCATGCTGGTTTCTGCAATACCACCCAAATCTACGTATTCAAGGCTCAAGAAAAGGCTTGAAGATTTTTACATGGGGCCAAAAGAAGAAATTGTGTATTTCAGTGGCTCTGTTGGAGTAATAAATCAAGTGGACGAAGTAAACTTCATATCACCATGTAATGTGTTTCTCTTCCCTCCAATACATTGTTCTTTCATATATCTACACGCGGAACCAGGTGACCCTCAATTATTTCTCCTCCCTTGTTACGGGTGATACTACTTATTCATTCTTCACGCCGAAAATAATGACGTGTTAAATTTTTAAGTGGATTTTATTGTTATTTGAACAAAGCATCACTTAGAAAGAACCATGCAAATTTTGTAACACTATCAATTCGGGGTGGAGGGGGTAAGATGAATGTGCAAGTAGAATCATCACAATTTTGTCAAGCTTTTCTATTAGTTTAACCATACGGATTCAGAAAAACGTACACAAAATACCTTTTCTTAGTTTTCAGCTCTTAAAATGAACATGTTATGCATTTCTAAAACTTTTGAAAATTAAGATCCACATGTGTTTATGTCCGTTTTTCCGATCCCTGATGTAGAAACCGTAAAAAGGTCAACGAAAATGATTAGGGGAAGAAATTGTAGGAATCCTTGTCTGGAGCATGCACGCAAGCATAATTTTTGGCTTCTTCTTTTGTTATATTATTCCCTGACTTCTCTTTTTGGAATGGTTTCCTTTTCAGTGTCCGTGACATTCAGTAGGGAGAATTTTAGTTTTGGCCAGCCATATTTCATAGAGCTGAAAGATTTATGTGATGAAGGCTTCATTGAAGATGATACATTGATCGTTGTGGCATCCTTTGAATCATTGCTCATCAAGACTGATATCTAATGTCACCTTATGAGCTAGACGGATCTCTATAATGAGCTTCTTTTTTTTCTTTTTTCTCTCTAAATGTTCTTGCTTTTATTTTCTATTAATCATTTTTAAATTTTCTTTTATTTGTATGTCTTTTGCGAGGCAAGATCATTTTTCTTATAGTTTAATCAACTTATAAATTGTTTTTATTTTTAAATTATTTGTTAACTAACCCACACTCCCATACCTTCGAGACAACATGAGTCAGAAGTGGTTAGGCTCTAACTAGGGGAAAGCTGCTATTCGAGCTATGTTTCCTAATGTTTATAAATTGAACTACATTACCTTGACAAGTGTTTCATTTACCATCGACATACCTAAAAATTAAGCTATTACTAAATTGCCAAAAGTAAATAAATAAAGTGAAATCAACCCATAGAACTTGAGTAATTTTGAATATGCTTCCAAGTATTATATTCTATCATGTTTCCTCTGTATGGTACTCTTAAGGTACCTTGTGCTCGGGACAAAATGATTAGATTACAACTAATAAACAGGTTTTTACTTGGAAAATCAGCAAAAAGTGATAATGTACTGAGCTACGCTCAATATTCATATATTATAAGTTCAACTTGAACCCCTTTCTAAGCGTTTCGATCCCATATTAACACATGCAAAAGCTACGCACCAAAACTAAACATGTTCCTCCGATTCTTTATAAACGCAAGAGTTATGCTCGGAAGCCATATATCCCGCTCTTACCGAAGAAATCTTACACAAAAACTTATTATATCATAGAATCACAGATCCACAATACACTAACACCCCCTCGACAATTCTTTCGGCACTGAAACTATAGAACTCTTTCAATGAAATAGCTTCCTCACAGGTTTCCCGAAGAAAAAGAAAACCGTGTGACAAGGAAGACAGTGCCCTATGACATCAAATGATGGACTGTGAATTTCTGTCAACCCTTCCTGAAGAGGCTCTGACCGTAGAACAACGACCTCCAGATCGCTACACCTTTCAGATGGAACGTTTTCAGCTTCCATCGGAGCGGGCCCTCCGTTGGACTGCATATTCTTTTTCAAACTACGAGGGGGAATGAAAAAATACAGGAGCAGATTCAATTACTGATGCCCAGGTAACAGTGTGAAAAGAAACCAGCATATGATTTTTTATTCATTTATGTTTTTTGCAGGGATCAAACTCTATGTTTCTTAGCAGCTAAAAGCACAGTTAGCGTAGAAATATGGCATCTGGATTCAACAAGAAGTCAAAATTTAAAATCAGGGGACATATAAAGAATCAAAATTCCAAAAAAAGAATAGTTAGTGTAAAAGTATGGCTTCTGAATTCAACAAGAAGCCAAAATTAAAATCAGCGGAGCATACAAAGAAACAATTCCAAAAAAAAAAAAAAAATGGAGTTTGAAGAGAAAGTTGGAACCTGGTTGAATCCCGCGAACATAATGCCACCCCTTACACCCCCTCCCCTCCATGTTACCCATCAGTAAACAAGATTCTGACAGAAAGGACAATAAACAGAGAAAAGAACAAGAAAAGGGAAAAAAAAAAAAAAAAAACACAAATAAGCAAGAAGAATCAATCTACTGGAAGGAGAGGGATGAGGAGAGGAGGAAGAAAAGCAAAGAAATGCAGAAGAAAGAGAGAGAAGGAAGCGTAGGACTGTGGGAATTTGGAGGAGGAAACGATGGGGTAGGCGAAGAGGCTACTACGGGCGGAGGAGGTTGAGAGGGGAGGGGTTGGATTGGAGCAACGGGGACCCTTCATCTGCAAAATGAACTACGTACAGGTACCTATGGCCAGGAAAGACCCTCTCTACCGTGCCTCGATTCCCTGGCGGCGGGAGCCGGCGGCGTCTAGGCTCTTCATCTTCGCCATCCTCCATCTCGGAAAGAAGCTGGAAGCTGTTATGCAGGTCGGGAGGATTTGAGCCGGCGGTGGCTAGGATAAAGCCAGACATGGTTGACGAAGAAGATGAAGACCGCAGAGCAAACAGAGAAAGGAACAGAGGGGGCTACAAGAAAACAGAGAAAGGAGGAAATATATATATACATAAGAGAGAGGTAACAGAGCGAGCTACAAGAAAGAAAGAAAGAAAGAAAGAAAGAAAGGGAAGGGATAGAGAGAAACGGTTGTGCGTTTCGACCGTTGATGGTTCTACCGCTATATTCTTGAATCTTCTTGTGGGTTTGGCGCGGAACTGTATTGTCCCGTTGGATGGTAGACACGTGTCCAGCAATGGAACTCGGACTCTCGCGTTTGTCGTTGCCGATGATGGTGGCTCGCTGCTGCGGTGTGGAGGAGACACGTTCAGTGGCATTCTTTTTATTTATTTATATTTAGAGAACCCATTTTTAAAATTTCGCCACAATAATGGTGATTTAGGAATAAGTAAAGGGGGAATGTGTTTTTATTGTAGTAAAATAGGACAATTATTTATTTTTTGTTCTGGAGGACCCTAAAGCAACCGATTTTTATTTTTTATTTTTTACAAATTTCAATTGGACTGGACAAACATTAAAAGCAACAGTAAATAAGATGATATTGTCAATTTTCCTAAAATTTAGTTATTTATAAACATCTCTTTCATATGATCTAATTTTTTTTATTTTTTAAGGGACTTTTATTTATTTATTTATTTATATTTAGAGAGCACAATTTTAAGTTTCGCCACAACAGTGGTGATTTGGGATTAAGTAGAGGGGGAATGTGATTTTACTGTAAAGATCAATTATTTATTTATTATTTTGCAGCACCGTAAAACAACGATAGTTTTATTTTACTAATTTCAATGAGACTGGATAAGCGATAAACATAAAATCAAATAAGAGGATATTGTCAATTTTCCTCCAATTTCGTTATTTACAAACATCTCTTTCATATGATTTAATTTAATTTTTTTTAGAAATAACGGTTCAAATTTCTTGATAATTCATATTATAAATGAGAACCCATGACATGATTAAATTGTAACTAAATTTACATTGTCGCTTTCTTTTTAATGCTCATTCAATTCATACCGCTGAACCCCCTTCTGGATAGAACAACAATATTTTTTCGGTCTTATAATTAATAATTCATCGATTGTGGCACAACAGAAGCCCATAAATTAAAAAGGAGGATGAGTTTCCCTCTAAGTGTGTTACATTCGTGGGAGGAGATTGCTTCTAGGAGCAATTTCGTCTTATCCACGTTTTTTCTTTAAAAAAAAATGACAAAGCAAGATCAGTTTGAATGGGACAGGGAGACCAACAACACTCCTATTGGGTAACCAACTCAATTGACGTGAACATTGGTGTGTGTATATATATATATATGCGCACTTGTATTGTACGAAATTTAATAAAAGTGTTTCAATAAATATTAGAATAACTAAATATCATGGAAGACACAGGTTACCTTGGCGGCTCACCATCTAGCTTTACCTATCCTGAGATTTTCAATGGTATGTTTTTAATTCTATTTTTCTCAATCTTGTATCTTCCTCTGCAAATAAATTATTTCTTCTGTAAAAAAAAAAGGAGGGGGGGGGGGGGGGGGGGGGAAGAAAATGCAAAACAAAACCAAAATTGATGATTTAGGATCAAGAAAGAGATACTCGATGCGGATTTAGGAGTAATTAATCTTCTCTGCAATCCTCGGTTCTTGTTTGGGCTTCTTGTTTTTGTTTGATTATGTTTTTATTTGTATACCATAATATAGGGGTCATGAGATCCGTGAGAGCCTTGACGCCAGCAAGCCATTCAATTACGATCCAACCCTTCTCGAAGTTTTCAGAGCTCATGGATGGTGGTCCAAGATGTGACGTGTACAAATCTAATACGTTCGATGTGGAGGGTTATAAATGGTACCATGCAATAAAAATTCCTTAACACTTATTATTTTTTTTCTCCTCCTATTTACATCCCTACTTTATCAATTGAAGTCATGGATTTATATATTATTGATATACAAGAAATAATTTAAAATTTATCTCTTTTGTTTGCAGGAAATTGCTTTTATACCCTCATGGAGACAAACAGAGAAACGCAGAAGGTTATGTGTCTCTTTATTTATTAATGATGGGTTTAGAAGCTATGCCCGTTGGGTGGGAGGTACATGTCAACTTTAAGATGTTTGTGCATGACAAGATTCGTGACAACTACTTAACCATACAAGGTATCCATCCAACGCATTCAGTTATTATAGACATAATACCAAATTTCGATTAATATGTAGCGATCTTATATTAGTTCACGTTTATGTTTATTTTAGATGTTGATGGAGGGTTTACTCGATTTTACCAACAAAAGGCTAAGCATGGTTATTCTCATTTAATCCGTGAAGCCACATTTTGTGATCCGTCAGAAGGATATGTAGTAGATGATGAATGTACTTTCGGTGTTGAGATTTTTGTCGAAAAAAGTATGGCTGCGAAGAAGGAGTGTTGTATATCTGCGCCTCGATTCGATCCTCAAGATTACGAATGGCCAATCACGGGTTTTTCGAAAGTGAAGGATGATATTATTTGCTCTCCCGTATTCACCATCGGAGGAAAAGATTGGTAATAATCTAATCACTCGAGTTATCTTACCAAATTTCTTTCTTTATTATGTTCCTCATTATCCTCTCAAACTTCCCAAATGGAACTCCTCAGGATGTTAAAAGTTGATCCCAACGTAATCCATGGCAGAAAAAGGTACTTATCGATTTGTCTCGTGCTGGTTTCTGCAACACCGCCCAAAACTACCTATTCAAGGCTCAAGAGAAGGCTTGAAAATTTTTACATGGGGCCAAAGGGAGACACTATATACTTCGGAGGCTCTATTGGAGTAACAAATGCAGTGCACGAAGTAGAGCACATGTCACCATGTAATGTGTTTCTCTATTTAGCTCTTTCATACATCTACACGAGGGACCATGTGGCTTTCAATTATTTCTCTCCCAATGAATAAACTTTAAGTCGGTCTTCATTAGTATTTGACCAAAGGAAGACAACCGCTTAGATTTTATAAGTAGAATTATCTCAATTTTGTCACGCGTTCCAATTGTTTTAATCGGATGGATCTAGAAAAACAAACCCCGAAACGCTTTCTCCTAATTTTTTTTTATCCTTAGGTCGAATATGTTATGCGTTTCTAAAACTCTAGAAAATTGAGATCCGCAAGTGTTTATGTTTGTTTTTCCGATCTGTAAAATTAAAATTATTAAAAAGTACAACGAAGTGGATTAAGGGAAGAAATTGAAGGGACCCTCGTCCAGAGCATGCATAATTTGTGGCTTCTTTGTTGTATTATTCCATGACAATTTTAAATTCTCTTTTTGTAATTTTTTTTCCTTTTCAGTATCCGTGATTTTCAGTATGAAAAATTATTGTTTCTGGCGAGCAACGTTGGAGCTGAAAGATTTATGGGATAGAGGCTTCATTGAAGATGATACTTTGCTAGTTGTGGCATCCTTTAATGCAATGCTTGTCAAGACTAATGTCGGATGTTACTTTACGGGCTAAACGGATCTCCGTAATGAGCTTTTTAAATATAATATAATATATATATTCTGCTTTATCATTTTTTTTATAGCTCTTTTTTCCCTTTTTTTTTTTTTTTTTGTTTGGCTGGGCAAGAAGCTCCTTTCCATTTTTTTTAATAGTTTAATCAACTTATAAACTCTTCTTCTTTTTTAATTATTTTTTGTTAGCCCCAGACTCTCATATTACCTTAACTTCATGAGTTCGAATTGTTAGACTCTAATTGGGAGAGAACGGGATGGCTTAGCATGCAACCAATCCTACGAAGACTTTTCTTTCTTAATTATTGACAAAGATTGTTCAATTTGATCGAGATAAAGATCGATGATATTGTATAATTTGATCAAACCTTAAGTGTGGTTTAAGGGTAATCAAGTTTGATGTTTATTGTTTTATCAAGCTTATTCAATTACTACTGTTAAAATTTATGTAAGGTACATCAAACAAATTGTTTTTGTGTTTTACACTGGTAATTTTTCCTACTGTGACGTATTGGATTCAGCAAATCCATATTTTAAAAATGAAAAGTATATAAAAGCCTAGTGATCATGTGAGTGGCAGGATTTTCCCGTAATTGCCTTTTCCGAGAAGAGTAGCATTACTCCCATACTTGAGGGACTAAGTTGGCACTGGTCGAAGCTCAAGGGACTAAAATAGTATTTTTCCCAAAATGTATATATTTCCCATTGGAGGAAAACATTAATAATTATTTAATTGCTCAACTTTTGTTCATAGTACATGTTTCTTGCTTCTGTTCCTCATTTATCATCCCAAACTTCCAAAACGGACCTCATCAAGAAGTTAGAAGTCAATCCCAACATATCTCATGGCGGAAAGAAGATCCTTATCCATTTATCTCATGTGGCTTTCTGTAACACCACCCAAATCCATGCATGCAAGGCTCAAGAAGAGGCTTGAGAATTTTTACGTGGGACCAAAGGAAGAAACTCTGTATTTCAGAGGCTCGGCAGGAATAACATATCAAGTGCACAAAATAGAACATATGTTACCATGTAATGCATCGGTACAATGTTACCGATATAAGGGATTGAGGTTTCACGCCTTCCTATGTCTCCCTAAATTTTAATGGAACGTAAACAATGCTGTTTACCTGTTTATAAGGCTTACGATGAATAGATTTTACATTTTCAAATCCCTTTAAAATTAATATTCTCTGTTTGTTTCTATATGTTTTTTTTCTCAATCCATAAGTGTACTAAAATTTATTAGTTGAATATAAATCGAGAGGATCCTCATCGACAACACATACATATATGTATAATTTTGGCCCCTTCTTTTGGTATTATTGTTCCCTAATAACTTTTAACTTCTCTTTTTGGAATTGTTTCATTTTCAGGTTCTGTGACTTTCAATCTGGAAAAGTACAGTGTTGGCCATCAAAATTCATGAACCTAAAAGATTTGTGTGACAAAGGCTTCGTAGAAGATGACAAGTTGGTAGTTGCCGCATCCTTTGATGAACTGCTTATTAAGACTAATATCTAATGTTTTAAAGCCCACGAGTTAAAACGGACGACCCTAATGAGCCTTTAAGAGGTGAGCTTTTGTGCAACATCAACAACAAAGGTTAGGAACGTGAGCTTGGATCGAACCTTATCTACCCTCCGATTAGGCTCAGTAACTAATAAAATATGTATTAAATTTCTAATTCAAACAGTTAAAATATATTTTTTTCATGATATTTTGTGAACCCTACAAGAGCCGGCTCTTATAACAATACTCGGCTCTTTTGGCTTGTTTTAGAAAACGTTAAAAAGGAAACCGTGGCTTGGCAGCTCCACACCTTTACGGACAGGATACTCACATCGCACATTCCAATTTTTTTGAAAATGCAATTTTCTCTTCCTTCTATTCTTTCTTCTTTCGCTCACCACTCTCCCAAACTTCAAATGAATTTCAGGCAGTTAAAACCCTACCCCTACGGAGTTAATGGTAAAAATAAAAATAAAAAAAATAAAAAAAAATCCTTGTATTTGACCTTGGTTAATGCAATAACACCATATGAGAGGCTCAGGGATGACTTAAAAATTCCTACATGTTGTATCCAACCTTGATTAACCCAGAACCATCTACAGCACGATATGCAAGACTCTAGGGATGGCTTAAAATTTTTTTAAAAAAATGTATGCTTAAAATTCTAGTAAGTCTCAAAGAAAACATGCCACGCTCTTCAACGGGACACGGCGAAAATGGAGAAGGGGAAAAGAAAAGTGTAATAGGGTTGATTACATAAAAATTTTAAATTAAACTCGGTCCCGGGCACCAGTGGATAAGAGGTGTTTGGTAGACAGAATTAGTGTGATCCACCACCTAAAAGGGTTCAAATGAATGCCAAGGGGAAAAAATAATTAAAATAGAGACAATAACTTTATGTAGGGCCTATAAACAATTAAATTTAGAACCGTTCCTCATTTTAAATAGGCAGGACTGCATGTCAATTTTTCATTGGTCGAGTAAAAGTCTCACAAGCCACAACACTTAAAATTTTTTCGATTCGAGATAGATAGTAAGTTAATACAAACGGATCAATATAAGGTCAAAATTAATTTGCAGGCCAAGTCGAATCAAATTATATTACAAGCGGATTGGATAATCAAGGATTTACCTTGCTACTAATTTCTTCTCTCTCTTTTTTTAGGTAAATCACTAATTTCTTTTAATGTTTTTATAAACCAAACCACATTTAAGAAGGAAAGAGTGGGAGAGAAGAAGAAAGAGTAGAATAAATCATTGAATACTGAGAATTTACAGATTCATAAATGAAAAGGAAATAGAGCAATGATGACGTATTCTCAATCTCAGGCTACACCTTTTTGTACCCTATTCGCTTTTAACAAAAGGGAAGGGTTTCCCCAGGCATATCGATTTGTTACCCTAGTGGGCACCAACCGACTCACATGTAAATAGGACTCACCATCTCAAGCTAAACCTATTTATACCTTATTCCCTTTTAACAAAAGGGTTTCCCTAGGGGTATCGATTTGTTACCCCTTATGGGTACTGACCCACTTACATCAAGAATGAATCCTGCCTCACCCACACACGAGCAGGTTGGTATCCTAGCTCTTCTGTTAACAAAAGTAATTGCTTGTGCAAACGATAAATTTCTGACTCAGCTATCTTGAGAACCCAGCTGCCACTGTTTGGGTTCCATTATAGACAAAAACTGGCGGTGTTTTAACCATAAGAGACATTCTCAATCTCTGTCTCACTAAGAATTATTTCCATATTTCTTTCCAATAAAAGGGAATTGTACCCTTAAACACTCATGAACATGTAATTATGCCACTTGTAGAAGAAAAGAAAGATGCTAACGAGGTTCAGGAAAAAAGAAAAACAAATAAAGATTATCTTCCCCGAACGCATGAAGCCCAAGAATTGAAATAAGGGACTACTTTTGTAAAAGTTGGACCCACTATTGGAGTAAGAGGTTGACTATACAAGAAGCGGCCCATAAGCAATTTGTCTTCGAGGCTGAAGGCAGGTCATACATGGGATTAAGGCTACAAAAGTAACTTTTCAACAGGAGCAGCCTAAAGGAAAAAATTACAGTACTACTAAAAGATTGCACAAATTTAAGTTACTATATACTGCTTGTACAAGCACCATTTCCTCGCGCATGTCACTGGACGCTCCGAGTTATAGCTTGTACACATCTAAACACCAAGGGAAAGGTATTAGAACTCACAGCTACCGGAGAAATGTTCAAGAGAGTTCAAATTGTTTTTTAGTTAGGAGATATACATTACTAATACAGATTTTAGGCTCTCGGATGAATCAGAGGAGAGCAAGTCATTGATCATCTCCTTCCAAAGACTCCTCGCAGATTTTAACATTCCCTACATAATAATCAGACAAATAATCAGCAATAATTTACATGTGCATGCTCCCACCCAGATGGACAAGAAATGCAAGCTCCAACGGAAATTTTCTACATTATGATGGTTCAAGGCAACTTACCCGGCATTCCATTCCCCAATGTTTGGCTATCGGACACCTCAGTGGAGGCATTGGGGATCAACTCAGACATGGCTGGGGCATTTGCGCCTTCACTTTGAACAGATTCAAAAGCTTTAGCTTCTGACGAGGCAGTTCCGATTGCCCTAAAATTTATATCAGCAGTTGAAATGGTGTCCATATCCCCACTTGCCACTGCATTGTCTTTACTAAGTTTTGTGGCCTCTCCAATGTTCCCAACAGGTTCTGTCACCTTAGTGGACGTCTCGCTGCATGGGGATCGTACATCTGGGCCATTCTTGAATTCACTCTGGGGAGACTCCGCAACTAGAGTTCTGGAAGAGCTTGTTTCGAAGGATACTTCTTTCATGGGAGGAAGAGCAATATTTAAAGCAACTTTTTGAATTTGTTCAGGGGCAGGAACTGAACATGGACCAGCTACCTTAACTTGCAAGCCAAATACTTCATCCTTCAAGTCATGTGACGCTTCGTTGGCTTCAACATATGCAGAATCCTCTCTGAGTCTGGCCACACAAACCTCAGCCGTTAAAGAGCTCGTTGGCTTCACATGCTGATCAGGTGTAGAACTAGTACTAGCTGCCTCTACTTGTACGACAGATTTGTCATCTTTTGAGTCTAGTGACGCATCATTGACTACAATGAAAGAAGAATCCTCCCCAAGTTTGGCAGCGCCAAACTCCGTTGTTGAAGAACTTGCCGGCAGCCTGTTTTCAGTAGAACAATCAAACAGCTCAGTTGGCTTTACATCCTGATCATGGGCAGAATCAGTGTTAGAAGCCTCAACTTTTATGTTGAACATTTCCTCCTTCAAGTCTAGGGATGCTTCATCGACAGCAAAAAATGCAGAATCCTCCCCGAGTTTGGCAGCACCAACTTCTGTTGAAGAACTTGATGGCTGCTTGCTTTCAGTAGAACGGTCAAACAGCCCAGTTGGTTTTACATCCTGATCACGGACAGAAACAGCGTTAGACGCCTCAACTTGTACATTGTACATTTCCTCCTTTGAGTCCAGTGATGCTTCATTGACTTCAACATATGCAGAATCCTCCCGGAGCATGGCAGGGCCAACATCTGCTGTTGAAGAACTTGCTGGCTGCTTGTTTTCAGCATAACATTCAGAAATCCTGGCTGGCTTTACATCCATATCATGGCTGGTAGATGACTGAACGTGTCCATCAAATACTTCATCTTTCAAGTCTATTGATGCTTCATCGAATTCAACAAGTTCAGAATTCTCACCGGATTTGGCAGCAGTAACCTCTGTTGAAGAACTTGTTGGCTGCTTCTCTTCAGTAGAAGAATCAAACAGCTCAGTTGGTTTTACATTGGGGTCAGGGGAGGAACAAGGGTTAGATGCCTGAACTTGCAAGCCAGAAATGCTACCGGTTGCATCTAGTGATGATGCTTCATTGACCTCAACATGTGCAGAGTCCTCCCCAGGTCTGGCAATGCCAGCCTCTGTCACCGATGAAATTACTGGCTGCTTGTTTTCAGTAGAGCACTCAAACAACCCAGTTGGCTTTATATCCTGATTATGGGCAGTATCAGTGATAGAAGCCTCCACCTGTACATTGAACATTTCCTCCTTGGAGCCTAGTGATTCTTCATTGGCTTCAACATGTGCAGAATCCTCCCTGAGTATATTAGGGCCAACCACCGCAGTTGAAGAACTTCTTGGATGTTTGTTTTCAGTACAACAATCAAACAGTCCACTTGGTTTCACATCCAGACCATGGCCAGAACGAGTGGTAGATGCCCCACCTTGTACATCAAATACTTCATCCTTTGAGTCTAATGATGCTTCATAGACTTCAACATGTTCTGAATCCTCTCCAGATTTGGCAACCTCTGTGGTTGGAGAACTTCTTGGCTGCTTGGTTTCAATAGAACAATCAAACAGCCTGGTGGGAATTACATCCGGATCAGGGGCAGAACAAGGGTCAGATGCCTCAACTTGTACATCAAATACTTCATCCTTTGAATCTAGTGATGTTTCATAGTCTTCAACATGTTCAGAATCCTCTCCAGGTTCGGCACCGGTAATCTCTGTTGTTGGAGAACTTGTTGGCTGCTCGTTTTCAGTAGAACAATCAAACAGCCTGGTAGGCTTTACATCCTGATCAGGGGCAGAGCAAAGGTTAGAAGCCTCAACTTGTAGGTCAAAAATTTTACCAGTTGGCGGTGATGCTTCCCGGACTTCAACATATGCACAATCCTCTCCTGGTTTAGCACCGTCAACCTCATACAGCCCAGTTGGCTTCACATCCTGATCACCAGGAGTATGAACTTTGCAATTTTGATCATGCATAACATTCTCCACTTCCAGAGAATCACCTTCTTTGTCACTCCCTGGCTTCAAATTCTGATCAGGTAAACCACCAGGAGTATGAATTTTGCAAGTTTGATCGTGCACAACATTCTCCACTTCTAGAGAATCACCTTCTTTGTCACTCCCTGGCTTCACATCCTGATCAGGTAAAGCACCAGGAGTATGAACTCTACAGGTTTGATCCTGCATAGTGATCTCCACTTCTTCCTTACTCCTTGAGGAAATGGAATCAACCCACCGCAAATCTTCAGATCTATCATGAGACTTCTTACTCAATATTATAAACGGATTGACAGAACCAACAATTGTTTCAGATGAGCTGGTTTGAGGCAGAATTTCCTTCACGAATGGTATAACATCATCTACATTGAGTAGTTCAGTTTGTCCCAAGGCACAGCCTGCAAGAGGATCAGATGCCTCAACTTTAGGAGGGATTTCATCTTTTGACTCAGATGCCAAGTCAACTTCCTTGACTTCACAAACTGATCTATCAACTTCAGGATGGATTTCATCATTTAATTCTAATGACGAGTCAACTTCCTTGACCTCAAAAACTGATTTGCCATCTTCAGTAGGAGGATCTTTCAATTCTAGTGCCAAGTGGACTTCCTTGACTTCAAAAACTGACTCGTCAACTTTAGGAGGGATTTCACCTCTTGATTCTAGTGCCGAGTCTTCTTCCTTGACTTCAAAAGCTGATTTGTCAACTTCAGGAGGAGGGCTTTCATCTTTTGATTCTAACGCTGAGTTAACTTTAATGGCATCAAAAGCTGATCTGTCTTCAGAAGGGATTTCATCTTTAGATTCTAATGTCAAGTCCACTTCCATGGCTTCAAAAACTGATCTGTCAACTTCAGGAGGGGGGATTTCATCTTTCAATTCTAATGGCGAGTCAACTTCCTTGGCTTCAAAAACTGATCTGTCAACTTCAGGAGGGGGGATTTCATCTTTCAATTCTAATGACGAGTCAACTTCCTTGGCTTCAAAAACTGATCTGTCAACTTCAGGAGGGATTTCATCTTTTGGTTCTAAAGCTGAGTCAACTTCCATTGTGTCAAAAACTGATTTGTCTACTTCAGAAGGGATTTCATCTTTTGGTTCTAAAGGTGACTTAACTTCCTTGGCTTCAAAAACTGACTCGTCAATTTTGGAAGGAAGAGTTTCATCTTTTGTTGGCAGCTTATTTTCAACAGAACAATCAGGCAATTCAGCTAGTTTTGTATCCCCATCAAAAGTACCAGAGATAAGATTTTCACATGCTTCCTGCTGTATAGCAATTGTTTTCAGTTCCTGCGCATCATTCTCTTGCTTCCTTCTGGCAGCAATAGTTTCAATCCCTGATGGAGATTCCTTATTTAACATTGACCGTTTACTGTCTATACCACCGCATGTAGTCTCTAATAAGCTATTTTCAGGCTGGAATTCCTTTGCCAGAGGATCAACACCATTTACCTCATCCTTTCCAACTTGAGCACGGAGGACACAGTTTTGAGATGTTTCAACTCCTGCAGGAAACATTTCGTCCTTTGATTCTCGTGATCTATTGTTCTCATCGACTCCAGAATGTGCAGAATCAACCCCTATAGATTCGATGATACCAACATCCGTTGTTGATGGACTTATGGGCCGTTTGTCTTTGGAAGAATAATCAGATAGTCCAATTAGTTTTACATCCTGATCAGTTGATGGACCAGGGAGGTGAAACTGGTTAGGTTCTCCTACTGTAGTTGTCAGTTCCTGAGAATCATTGGCAATTTCGCTTCTCAATGCAATCACTCTACACGCCAGTACATCTCCAGCTTGACCCTGGGAGGAGTTCCTTGATTTTGCATCTTGATTAGATAAAGCAGACGAAGCTTCATTAGAGGTAGTATCAGGGCATACTTCTCCCAATAGAGGAGCAAGAACATCTACATCAGATGTTTCAATTTTCTTTGATACATGGCTTACACGGTGATGCTCAAAACCCGGAGGGAAGGTTTCACCATTTGGTTCTTCAAAGTTTGCAGGATCCTTCCCTGTGGATATAGCAGGACTAACATCTCTTAATATATTTTCTGCTTGCTTGTTTTCTGATAAACAATTGGACATATCAGATCGATTTCTGTCCTGATTAACTGATACACCAAAGGAATGAAATTTGGCTGCTTGATCTTTTATAGGGGTTGTCATTTGCTTACTTCCTGTGTGGATGGCTTTCCCTAATGAAACCATGGTATTACCCACAGGGTTCTTACCAGATTCTGTATGCTGAATTGCCATATCAGAAGGCCTACATTCTGATGAGCATATTCCAGGCCGAAGTACCTCATGTGTTTGAAGTTGCTCTGAGGCAGGACCTGCACAAGCCTGAGATGCCTCAACTTCTAAAGTAGAATGTCGATCCTTTGATATAGGCATTTCCTTATTAATCTCAAAAGTTCCAGAACTCCTCTCTCTAGATTTCGCAGATGAAACTGTATGTTGCTTTTTTTCATTTGGTTTTGCATCCTCAACAGCTTTAGTATCAGAGCTATGAACTTCACTAACTTGCAACTCCATAGCATTTGTTGGTCCTTGAGCATCATTCACTTGCTTACTTCTTGTAGTGATGCCTTTATTCCCCAGTGAGCCTCTCAGTTTAGTCTGGGATTGCTTATTTGATTTAGCAGGGAGATGGACCTTAGCCGCTTGCTCCTGAACAACGCTTTTTAGTTCCTCTGCATTATCCTCCAGCTTAGACCTCGTGGCAATGGCCTTGCTCCTGGATGGATCCACGGATTTTCCCTGTAATTGCTCAATTGGCTTTGGATCCTGGCTACTTAATACATTAGGAACGGTAGGCAATACTGGAGCCTGCTTCCTTCCCCTGCGTCGGGGAGCTTCCACTCCTTTCCGATCTTTCCCTTTAGATTGCACAGTTACAGGTTGAGAGCCAGAAGCAACAGGTGGAAGAGGAGAGATCACCTCAGAAAGTGTAGTAACATCCCCAACATGTGGTTGGTTTCCACCTATACCTTTCACAGAAGTAGGAAGAGATGCAGGAACAGTGGTCGTTTGAAGGACAGAAACTGTCCCTCTCTGTGAGTCTATATCGACTTTGCCACTTACTGAAGGTGTTGCTGAAGTTGTGGAAAGAACCGGAACATCAAGTGCTGCTGCCATATTCTGTTTCCTGCCCCTGCGACGCGGAGCTTCAGCATTCTGAGATCTTCGAGTCTGTCCCTTGACTTGCATGGGCACAGAGGTGCTAGGAGTGACAGTGGGATTAGGAGAAACTGAGTGAGTGCCAGGAGTAAAAGCAGTGGCAATCGGAGGAGCTGAGTAAGTGCCAGGAGTAACGGCAGAAGGAATCAGAGGAGCTGAGTGAGTGCCAAGAGTAACAGCAGAAGGAATCGGAGGAGCTGAGAGAGTGCCAGGCGTAACAGCAGAGGGGATCGGGGGAGCTGAGAGAGTGCCAGGAGTAACAGCAGAGGGAATTGGGGGAGCTGAGTGCTTGCCAGGAGTAACAGTGGGAAGTGGAGCAGAGCCAGGAGCAATCCATACACCAAATTGTTGCACTGCTCCACTGATACTTTTACCAGTTCCAGATGGTGTTGCAACAGTTAAGTGAGCATTTGATGTTGCCTTTTTTGGCCTTCCACGGCCACGTTTAGAAGGTTGTGCTACCTCTTTGTTTTGCTTTGACACCAGCTCTGTCGAGGGCTGCTGAATCTCTGCTGTGGGTGGTGGCAGCACTGTAGAGGGTGGCGGCAGCACTGTGGAGGGTGGCGGCAGCACTGCAGACAGTGGCGGAAGCACTGTGGACGGTGATGGCAGCACTGTGGTCAGTGCTGGCAGCTCTGTGGACGGTGCCAACAGCTCAGTGGACCGCGGCGGGATCAATGGGAGTGTGGATGGTGTGGGTTGTGTTTCTGAGTTACCATCGCACCCACTGACATCTGTTGGCAAGCTCGTTTCTTTCAGTTCTTCCTTTTTGGGGGATTCAGGAGATTCAGCTTGACACATCTTTTCAAATTCTTCTTCAGTCCATTGCTCTTCGTAGGAGCGCACCTTAAAAAAAATAAGAATAAGTTTAAGGGAAAACCTGTCCAAAATTTGAGAAGCAATACAAAGGGACCCAGACAATAAAAATGGGACACACACTATTGTAGCAAGCAAATGCTTTGCCAAAGAATTAATCAACCAACCTCTCTAGCTCGTTTGCCCCTTCCATATTGTTTAGTGTCGAGACCTTCAAGATACTGCCTTGTACGCTTTACACCAACATTAGACACTGCCCCAGTATTTGATACTTCATATATCTTCATTGCTTCATAAAATACTTTCAAGTCAGCGTCAATTACGAGACGAGAAGGCAAGGGAGGCATAGACTCAAAATCATCAGCCTTCTGTCCTAATACCAACTTCTTCCATGTTGCCTGTAGAATTCGAAAGTTTCACTAAGTCAATACATCAAATAACGGTGAAATACAAAACTACAGCATCTATGCAGCCAAACTCGAAACTCATAGATGCTTCTCTTGAAAGACTGAGTGCATACCATTTCTTCCTTTTGCCTCTGCTTGTCAACAGCTTCAAATATATCAATCTCCGACTCACTGCCATTTAGAGAATCTTAAAAGTTTAACATGAAAACAAGGAAGAGAAAAATAGATAGCTCATAAACAGAGTGAATAGAAATTATAACATACGAGCGCAGCACAAAATTAGCAGTCTGAATGAAACGATGCCTAAGCATGGGTTGCAAAGCTTAACGAGCCAATCAAAGAAACCAAGAAATAATGTATACGGACGTGCACACACATATATAAACTACTATGCAGTACATGAAAATGGTAAGTCGGATTCCAAGTTAGAACATGCAAAGGAAATTTAAGTTTTCACATTTTCCTGTTGCTCCGTGTCCTTTTGCACTGAGGGCAATTGCTTGCTTTGCATTGTAAAGAAGCAAATGTCAGCCCTTGTTCTTCTGTTTTGCATGAGCCCCAAGCTTGTTCCTCCCACCAGGCACCCCAACCCCCCCACCCAAAAAAATAAAAAACAGTAACCATTCAGCTCCCATATATCTCAAACAGTAGCAACCTAAAGATTACCTAGGTAGCTGCCTCCCCAACCCTAGTTATTCAATTTTCTATAGTACTTGCTGCCAGCCCTTGAACCAGATAAATGTCTTTACTGGCCTAAATTTCTGCTCTACATGATTACCAACACCACTAGTACCATCTAACCTAAGGGCAATTAACCATACATGATACTATTAAGGAAGCAGAGACTATACAAGTAACTAGACGAAGTCTATTCTAATGTCTCCACACACCATGGCATGACGTCAGGCAACAATATTCACACCTCAATAGGTATCATAAATATTTTCTCTGTTAAAAGCAAAGCAAACTACTACAATAAGATTTTCTTTGCCTTTAGTAGGGAATTCCTAGAGTAGAAGATTTGCCATGCTAAAAGCACGGCAGGCTTGAGCTGAGCCCATAATGTTTGTTTTGTTACTCGTCACAAGAAAATCAAATGTAGACTGGGTATTCCAAAAACACATCTACCTGCGGGCCAATAAATCATTCAGAGCTTCATCATCTAAAACCGGTGCAGCTTCCTCTTTCTTGCACTCCCTAAGCAGTGCTTCCAAGTATTCCCTTCGATCTTCTGCACTGTTGCAATATGAAAAAGTAATCATTAGCACAAGTCAAAAGTTGTGTGCTAAAAAACCAGAGAAACTCAATGCCTCACATTAGAGTTTCCAATACCTGGTATTATTGTCAAAAAAGCCGGCAGTAATGCTCTGATTAGCAACTCCCAGTTTATGCTCTGCTGAGGCTCTGACTTGTTCCTCCACAGTTTGGACCTTGGAAGACAAAAGTTCCAGAGCACATATTTAGAAAAGATAAATGCATCAATCTAACGAGGGAGTTATTACACCAAATGCCGAGGGTCTGAATGATATGAAATATGGAGAATGCTTGCTCAACAGCTCAAAGTCCGATGCAACAGTAATATTCTCACCTGAAGTGTTGAGCATTAAAAAGCAGCCACTTGATACAAAAATTAGAAGTAACTACATTCATCTCGAAATTCCAGGGCCCCACTCATGATATAGAAACAGGTTGAAGTTGCCGAGAACTAATTTAAAATCAGTAGCCTTTGGGGGCATAAAGGCAATTCACAAAAACACAAAGAACAGCTAATAATTGCAGACAGGAGAAAAATTAAGAAATTATGTTAGGAAAGCCCCAAACATGACGTTGAAGAAATTGTACCCAAAGCACTCTTAAGACTAATAAAGAATCAGAATCCATAAATTGAAACTTCAAATCAGAATCAGTAGCCTTCCATGTTTCACTCCTGACAAGGGGTTTGGGAGGGAGGGGGAGGCCAAGGAGTTTACAAGGCTTCTTTCGGCTAAAATTTGAAAACATTGCGAGAAGCTGACGCATGGTGAAGAAACTATATTAATGTAATAGCTCTAATTAAGCCTCTTCACAGGCACAGCCTCTAAAATTTAAAAAAGAAAAAAAATGCAGTATAAAATATCACATTAAAAAAATAGAAAAAAATGCATACAGAATAAGACCTCACCAGGAGAACCCATCTACAATACTTGCAAAATAGGAATCATTTAATAACATTAACTGAGAAACTAGAAATAAAACACTCACCGTTTCTAAGCGTAGGACAAGCACGTCCCTCTTTTGGCCAATCCTATGAGCCCTTGCTTGTGCTTGCAAATCAACCTAATACAGAACAAGTGAAACAGATTTAACATCAATTATAAACAGGTCCAACTAGAACTAAAATATTTCCAAGGAACGACAGTCGATATTGCCTGTGGATTCCAATCAGTATCAAATATGATCACAGTATCAGCAGCTTGAAGATTCACCCCTACACCACCAGCACGAATACTGACACACATAATTAAACATCAGCAACAGAGAAGCTATTTTGGAATAAAAAATCACATTCAAAAAAATTAAAAAGCAAGGAAAAAAAAAAAAAACAAGAGCAGTTTGTAAATGGTGCAACTCTAAATGATTGAAAGGCTCCTTGTGTAACTGACTCAAGTCCATAGTTGTCTAAGCCATTGCCTAGGCAACCCTAAGACAACAAGGGGACACTGTCAAGGTGTCCAAGCACCCTAGGAATGCCTAGGGTTGCCTTAGTGACTTGCAACTATGCTCAAGTCTAAGGAGGAATTGGCAGCAAGGGGATTAGTTCCCAAATATATATTCTATTCCAAGGTGGCAAGATCCAGTGTCCCCAGACTAGCGTTGTCCTCGTGCAGTTACCTGATGGGCTATTAGGGTCTAAGTTTTCCCTTTTCAAGCCCATCCCTATTGCCAGGATAAAACCTTGAATGATAAATGACTGAAAAGGGCTCATGTTAAACATAAAGAACAAGTATATACATATATTTACACTCTCCAGTTCACAGTTGTTTGGGGATGAGCGAGGGGCGGGGACAACCTTAAAAGTAAGGAAGAGAGTGGATGGGACTTGAACTGAACAACTACAACTAGCACGTATCGCATTCCAAGTAATACATAACAGTGAATCACCTAAGCAAAAATATAAAAAATGGAGAACCAGGTTGGTTGAACAGATCTATAAGGGTTCCACGTTCATTCCCAGATGTATGTCCATCCAAACGAAGGTAACGATACTGTTTCCAGCTGAGATATTCCTCCATAACATCAAGCAGCCTAGTCATTGTAGAGAAGAAAAGAACCTGCAATATAACAAATCCAGAGATTCCGCAAAACAATGAAAATCCATAGAAAAATAATGAAAGAGAAAATGAGAACAAAAAGATTAGACAAAATCAAGCAATAAGACTGCAATAATTAGTTCTTGGTATAATGTATTAGAACCGTAATGGAAGCATTCCATAAAAGGTATAATCTATGGGGGACTCCCTGCTCAATGGGGATGGATGGTTTCCTGGTCCGCATTCCACTCCAGATTCTCCAGAGGTGAAGCTTCTGGCTCCCCCTTTTCATTTCCAATTCCTCAACAGTTAACGCATATCAAATAAATACATAAAAAGAAAAATTGCAACACAGAGATCCTTGAAGGTTGCTTCTCAAGCAACTTGACTTAAAAATTTTAAAAACAATATTAAAGAAAAGAAAAAAGAAGAGAAAAAAAGAGGGTGGGAGGGATGGGCTCTGGAGGGACACTACAACTACAATGCATCAGACATCTAAAATTTTATACTACCAAATCAGAGAAACTGAGTGGTACCAGTGTCAAAATTTCCCCTTAATTTTTTTAAAACCATCAAAATACCATCCTACATAGGAAAAAGTATGAGCACTTAAAGCATTAAAGAAAATATAAATAATAGTGATCAGGTAGGGAGGGAAAGGTTTTTATTAAAGCACAATATGATAAAAATATCAAATTTACATTATCAAGGGAAAAGACATCAAAATACTATCCTGTACGGGAAAAAGTATCAACAACACTTAAAGCATTAATGACATTGACAATATAAGTAATAATGATCAGGCAGGGGGGATGAGGTTTTTATTAAAGCACAATAAGATAAAAATATCCTGTTTATATTATAAAGGCATAGGATGCTCCTATTTTGTTAAACAAAAAAATTATATAGAAAGAATTTGATAAGAACATTTTCATACCCGATGATCAGTTGCTTTTAATTTTGGGAGTAATCGATCCAACATTTCAAGCTTCCCACAAAGTCTTACAATTGGTGGTAGATAATGTTTAGGGATTAAGCTATCAACCTGACAAAAATAAAGAAAAGAAAAGGAAAGATAGCAGATCAAGTCTAACAAGAATAGTCAAACTAGAATCAATAAACATTAAATCTTCATTTAGTTCTAAAGAATACAGAAGGAAATATGCTCTGTAATCATGTGAAAGGAAAGCAAATAACCATTTCCCTCCCCAATCTTTTTCTGAGAGTAACTGAAACCTAAACGAAGGTGAAAGATCATACCTCTTCTGCATGAAGCTGGCTTAGATATGGATGATTGCATATATTACGTAGCTCCATAACAGTGTTGTGCACTGTCCGAGCCTGATAACAGTCGGCAAAAGGTCAGAGCTAACAAAATAAAACATAAATAATAAAAAGAAGCCATTCAAGATATTATTTCGCAGATTTTTTCCCCATGATTTTGCTTGTACGGAGATTATGTACATGTAATATACTTCCATAAAAGCTAAAGTAAACATCAAGCTCAGAACAAGATGATAGGTAGGAAGAGGAAACCTTTGAATTATTCATTGAACCAAGATTGTCTTCTACCCTCTTCATTAAAAGCTTCTGATATGCAGAGGCCTCACATCTGACAAGTCTTTCTATCTTTTCAGGCAATTCATTTTCAACCTAGGAAAACATCATTTCAAAATGCAAGAAGAACTATTATGACATGGAACTTGCAAATCATCAAAAAAAAGAGTCCAAGAAAAATCTATCAAAAATGTGAAGTCAATGCTTCGTCTAAAAGCTTAAGCTGCCAGGTTGTTGGCCCAACAATGCAAATCAAGCTATATAACAAATTCCTACATGCAATCCAGCCTAGTGTATGGAAAGGAAAAGGCTGAAATAGCAAATATGCAAAACCGCAAAGAGAAGGAAGTGGACAATAACAAACAAAGTGGACAAAAAACACCAATAGTGAAGAGTCTTGAACATGGGATCATCGAACTAGGGTTGTGATATCATATTATGCAACCAGTTCTAAAAGCATAAAATATCCATTGTCTGCCAATTATGCACATTCGAGTTATCCAATAACGTTCAGTGTCATATGATAATCCAATAAGATCTGAAGTTTCTTAACTCGCCATCTTTCGAGGTTCAGGGCTTCCTCTGCAAACATAGATCACATAAACGCGCTGTAAAAATCCCTGGAAGCTTAACAAAGCAAACTCAGGGGTGCACCAGACAAATAAAACACAAAAAAAAAAAAAAATGCTTTTCATTTCCTGTGCAGGGATGAAATTGTATCAGACTCGAGATACCACATGTACACATGTGCTCAGTTGGGTGCTTTCATTTTGTCTACTCATTATTGTAGACTTCTTTCAACAAAAATTACATGACTAAAAAATGTTCTTATTCATTTCTTGGTTCACAGATGTCAAGATTTCAGATATTATCAGGTTCTTAACCATCATTTTTTATGGTCTTAGTTTATTTTAGCATCATAAAGGTCAATACTACTGTTGGCTGAGCAACCATTTCAATAAGCATCCAAGGCATTACAACAGATCACCACCTAAACTACCGGCAAGCACTAGCTCAGCTGGTAGAGACCTGCCTCCTTATGGTGGAGTTTTAACTATGTTGAACAATAGAGCAATTTCCATTTCTTCTTTTCCCAGGCTATCCTTTGTAACCCAAAAATAGGTCGCCACTAAACTGGAGATGGCTAAGCTAATCTTGTTACTCTCAGTGTGTAAAGCAGAAATGCCCCGCAAAAGCTCTACAAGTGACCCTGTCAGAATTAAGAACAATTTCCGACTGATAGGTGAACTACAGACTCACCATCAGTACAGAAAATCCACTGGTTCATGTAATAAAAAGATTGGCGCTGTATAACAGAGCTTGGGAATGCAATGCCAGAAAACAGTCGGTCAAAGAACATGTCCAGACAAAGTAATACAAACACAGAATGATGTGAGTGCATGTGTGCTTTTAGTGTTGATTAGTGCATATTCAGATAAAATACAATACGTAAATTAAATTTCTTAATAACTACAGACATAGCATCTCCTAGTAAGCATAACCTATCGTTTAAGGACCTTGTGTTTCAGCCTTCGAAGTACAAATGGCCGAAGAACTTGGTGAAGACGGTTTATGATCAAGAGATTCTCCTCCTCAGACAGTAAGGCCTAGTCATGATGAGCATACGGTGAGGGAAAAAACATCACCACAGCAGTCTAAACAAAGAGGACAGCTTAAACATATGGTAATGAACGATAAGAGTGCATCTAAAGCTTACTTCATCAGGTGAATTGTCACCATTGCTCTCAAATGGCTTGTTGAACCATTGAGAAAAATCCTCCGATGAGTTGAATATATTTGGCAACAGGAAGTTAAGGAGTGCCCATAATTCCTCAAGATTGTTCTACATGAAAGAAAAATATGTAATCAGAACCAAATCAACACCAGGAAGCAAAGGTGAAGACAAGGAACATGCACAATAATGCCCCAGCATAAAAGGGTACTTCCATCACCAAAAATGTACAAATAGTGTAAAACAAAGAAATCAATCAAGGCCATTAAAGAATATATGACCTGCAAAGGTGTTCCAGTTAACAGCAATCTGTGAGAACTCTGGTAATGTTTCAATTCAGCATTCAACTTGCAAGAAGCATTCTTTATGCGATGGCCTTCATCGATTATAATATAATGCCAGTGTATTTTGCTTAGTTTGGGTCTATCATGCTTGTTCATCAGGTATTCATATGTTGTCAGGAGAACATTGAATTTCTGCTGAAGAATTCTTTCCCTGTATAAGTAAATAAGAAAACAGGCAAGTCATACTTCAAGGACAAGTAATTAAAAGATGAATTGTTTGTGGTCATGTATAATTACTTGAATAGCCTACGGCGCTCCTCTGGAGGCCCAGCATAGACAATTTTGTCCACAATAGGAGCCCAACAGTTAATTTCTGACTCCCATCCTGGTAGAACTGAAGATGGAACCACCACTAAAAAGGGTCCCCTGTCATTTTTGGTTTCCATAAGGTAGCAAATCAACGCAATAACCTATAATAACAGATGCAGTGAGGCGTTTTCCACATATAGATATAGATATAAACAAAATTTCAACAATTTAACTTGAAATAAGCCCACTTTCAAGCTATCTCACTTCAATGCCAGCACTCACCTGAACTGTTTTACCAAGACCCATTTCATCAGCAAGAATCCCATTTAAGTGGTTATTGTATAGGGAAACCAACCAGCGCAGGCCATTCATTTGATACCTGAAAATCATATGCCGCGCTTGTAAATAACAGAAACAATTGCATGACAATGACAGTTTCTCTTGAATTCATGTTGGTATGTTCACAAAATTGAGTGGGGGAGATGATTAGTATGTCAAAGAAACATCAACTAGCATGAGGAGTATTTCTCATATTTCAAACTGCACATTGTACTTACTCCCTTAATTTTCCACCAAGAAGAGAAGCTGGCTGCTCTGCTATGCTCTCTTTGATACTGCAAAAAAACAAAGTTGAATATCATAAAAATTAAAAAAATAAAATAAAATAGACATGTACTCAAAATTTTCTTAAGGAACTAATAAAGAACGGGTCTCCAGATATCCACCTTTTCATTTACAACAGCAACTCACAATTGAAAAAGAACTTCGCAAAACAAAATATAAAGGAAAGAAAAATGTAACTTTAACCAAAATGCAACAAATACCACAGAATGTTAATCATCCCATGCTAAGCAACAAGGAACATGGCCATAGTTTTAAAAACAAGATAAAGTGGATTTTCATACCTGTGAGCCATCAGATAATACTTTTCGTTGCTTTCCAAATAATGCTGCATAGCAGAAGCACAGCAAGAAAGTGAGTACAAATATGAACTATAACATTGAACACCGGAAGAATTCAAGAAACAAACTTGCCTTTGCCTGGTCCCTTTCATCATCATTCTCAATGACATTTTCATTCTTCTCTACTACACTAACAGTTCGATTCTCCTCCATATCAAGCTCAAAGCGTTGTGAGATAGACTTTGCATCTTGTAGTTTTGAGCCAAGCTTTTGAAGATATTTCTCCGTCTCTTTAAGCAGTTGTCTGACACGATCAGATTTTGCATCCTGTGTGATTTCTATACATTAGATATAAAGAAAACAAAAGGTGAATCGCACCCTTATGAATTTAATAACCAGGCCACACCTTAACCATTCTCAGATACCCCTCTACATCATTAATCTTCAATAAATTAATCTTCTCACGCTGTATCCTGTCAATCTTTTCTCGATGAATTCGTTCTTTCCTCTTGTGGAACTCCTTTGCATATCGATTAAAGCCCTTCCAGCGCTCTCTCTTAATCTTAAAAACATCATCAAGCCTTTCCCTGTTGGAAGCAGTTTAAAAAAATAAAATATGTTTTTAAAGGAAAATCATTTCCAGGCATAGTTGTAATCCCAACTATGCCTGGACATTGACCCAACAAATATGCAGAGTCACCGGGTCAATAGTTCAACAAGTGAATTAATTAATTTAATATGAAGACTTCAGAAAATGCTACTTTTGATAAATCATCTAAATGGTCAGAAAAAAATAAGGATAACTGATCTAGTAAGGCATTCATTCATCATGTATGTACGTCTGTATAGATATACAGTCGTCATTTTAACAAGTATAGTAAAACGACTTCAATCCCTGCTATATGACCAAACTAAAACTGTATAAGTATTTTGAAACAGAATTATAACATAGATTTTTAACGTTTCAAAAAACTAAGCGAGTGTAATCTGTATTTCCAGTACTCTGGTCATGTAGAAGATATGCTCCCTTCTCAAAAAATAAAAGAATATACAGCACATCTTTCAGCCCTTTTATTCTCATATATATTTTATAAAATTTATAACAAAATTGTAACGTAAAAAAATTATTAAAAATTATTGTTTTAAACATCCATTACTATAATTTTATAGTATTTATAAGTTATGTTGTTTGTTTAATAAACAACAGTAAGCTGCTATAATGGTAAGATTTTGCATTCCATCCCCAATGACTAGGTTCTACGTTGTTTTCATTTCACTCAATTAATTATATTATTTTTTCAAAGTGGCCTGACCAGATTTTGACCAGGTTTTCACCTCAGTCAAACAAAGGGAGCCAGGTTTCTCTCCTGCACGGCAACATTTTAGATTACATACTCAAGTCGGAGAAAAGTTCAACAGGCCTTCTGGACTCATCTGAATGGTTAGGATTTAAGTACTAAGCTTCTATTGACAAAACCAATTGTCTACCTACCATGATGCATTGGGAAAAAAAACCACCAGTTGTGAATTTAAATCATCCAGAAGTCGGTCCCATAAATGCCCCAAGGAGACCTAAGAAAAAGAAATACATACTTGTGAGTTTCTATCTCAATGAAGAATTCCTTCTGCCTCTCACGGATCCTCTTCTGTCGCTCTTCCTTCATTTTCTGCTCATATTTCTCAATTTGTTTAACCCTTCTACCAAGTCTATGTTTTTTAAATGATTTCAAGCGGTCCATTTCAGTGGCAACTGGCTTGAAGAAATCATTCAGAAAATCACTGCCCAAATGAATGGATATGGTGTCAGAATAAATGCATGATTATCAATGTGAAGGTGAAATGTCATAATTTTAACTGAAAAGGCTATATAAAATCATCAACTACCTCCGAAGACGGCGTTGAAGTTTCAATAGCTGAAGCTTTTTTAATTCGATGACACTTTTGGTTTTGGCAGAAATATCTTCAGATGAGCTCACAGTCTCCTGTAACAAAAGAAAACAGCTGATGCAGTCCACAAATTATGTACAGAAATAATACTATAAATTCCATTTTCTAGGAGGAATCAATATTTTGGGGACGTTTGGCAGCCATATTGAGCCAATTTTTGTAATTTCATCATAATATGAGGGGAGGGGAATCAAGTTTACTGAGATGTGGCGCGTTCTGGATTTTTCGGTGTATATTAGTAGTTTGGGTGGTCTTAAGGTTGTTTTTGCTAGACTTCAATGGCTTCTCCTAAAAGCTTTCATACCTGGGATAGAAGGGGTCTTTTCTGAGATATTGAAGACTACAGTCAGTAGAGTGGTCATGGAACTGACAACATGAGGTTAGCAGTTAAAACTAAGTGAGAGTGCTATAGAACAACTTTGAGCAACCTTTAGAGAGTTTGTGCTACAGCAAAAAAGTGCTATTTGATGCACAGCAGCAAAATGACCAACCTTTAGCTTGCCAAAACGAGAGGCTATTCTTTGTTCTGTTTTCTGCTGTTTGAGCATCCACTTTCGTTCACGAATAAGCTTTCTTTTCTGCTTATCCATAATCCACTTCTCTAATGTAGTATATTTTGGTGAAGGTTGCAAACCCATACAATCTGACTTATCTTCTTTTGCAAGTTCAGCAGATTTCTCCAGAGTCATAAAAGAATGTCCGCTCTTCAGCATTTCATCATGGGGAGCTATTCTACTTCCCTCCGAAATGAATCTTGGTTGAAGATTTGAAACCTTCATACCATCTGGACACAACCATCAAACGAAGCATAAGCATCACAATAAGAATAATAATAAAAATAAATAATGATTTAGTTTGGTTTAGAAATCCATTACTCACCTGGAGATCCCTGTCTTCTAAAATCAGTAGCATGTTTCACCGAAATTAGCATGCGATGATCACTATCCTGTCCTGTTATAGGCTTCAAATGCTCTCTAGCCGAATAAGTCAAAAAGTTATTGTCAGCATGTTGATTTCCTTGACCATTAAACCCACCAACACTCTGAGACTGATTTGAAACATTTTCATCTGGAACTGGTTCATGCATAATAGAGGAGGCTGAAAGTATTCTTCTAGAAGACTCACTCTGGCTGCCAGCTCCAGTCCATCTAATCATCTCAGGATTCATCTGTGTCTGCTTATTTAGGATCGTTGAAGGGGGGACTTGATTGATCCTTTGCAGACATCCACTCTCCAGATTGTCTGCATGTTTACCAAGAGTGAGACCCCTTACATTTGAAATATCACCTTGTGATACTGCGGCTGGAAATGCTGGTAATTCAGCTAATTCCTGGGCCTGTACTTTGGTCTCCAATCTTCTTCTTGTAGCAAATAGATGTTGTCTTTCATCTGCAACAACAGATGGGTCAGAAGACAACCCACTGTTATCCTCTATCATTCTCGGGTTTTCAGCTTCCTTCAACAAGGAACTTGTCCTTTGAATACTTCCGAGAGATGATGGATTAGGTACTTCCTCAGTTTCCCTTGCATCACCGAATCTTACAAGGGCTGCAGCGACCTCAGGGATGCTACTCAGCTCAGTCAAGGACTCCTCTTCTCCTCTATGATCAAGCAGGTCTTTTCGAGGTACATCTGCAAAGCTATTGTTATTCACAAATAAAAATAAGTAAATATTCACATAAAAATAATGGTTACCTTCTCTGGGATGCATATTACCACATGCAACTTCGAGGTGCAATTTCCTTGGCATCAAACCACTCCTGTGCATAGAAAATCACCAGTCAAAAACCTGAGCCATATAGAAAACTTACTAGAAGATGCTGAGAGTGCTACAAGCCTGAATGCTAAAAAGACCAGGCACTGGGCCCTCAGCTGCTTCAGCTGCTGGTCTTTGAAAGGCCTGCCAGAGAGTGAAGGAGCATGGGGTGCTAGAGATTTCCCAGTATCTTTAGGAGCTCCGCTTATCAACATACTCATTTCTGAACTGTTTGACCCAACACCCTATAAACAGAAAAGGTAACTGTTTGACCCAACACCAGCCCCTTCTTTCAAGAATAATGGAAAAAAAAAAAAAGAGTGAAAAGATTTAATACTTGAAATATACAAAGAAAATAAGTACCTGCAATAACCTATTTGCATTTGCTAAAGAATTTGAAATTCTGACATCATGCTCCAGAACCTTTCCTGCATAGAAATTTGTAGGTGCCTCATCCTTTCGATTAGCTGGGAACAACTGGCCTTCTACAGCTCTCTCCGAAGGACCCATTCCAACTCCTTTCAGGAATCCCTGCTTCCAAGTCTCAGAATCAGCCATTCCCTTACCAGCAGAGGGCTCAAATGAGGGGGAGCTCACTGCAGAAAACGCATCCATGCTTTTTTCCTTGTATGCCCTAGCAATTAAACCATGATTATCATACGCAGAGCTACTGAACTGCATTGGACTTGAGAATCCAGGGTCTGCAGCTGGGTAAGAACTTGAAGCACCAGGGCCCCCACTATGAGTCTTGCCAGAAGGACCTTGAAAAGAAAATTACCTCAAGATGTTATAACTCAATGCCCAGGAAAGGACCGGACAAAGACAGATCAGCTTACTAGAAGAAGTGCTGGATTCTAGTTTCCATACCCACTAAATCCTTTTATATACAAACAATAATAAAGAATACATTTTTCCAGTAGTTTACATGAACTCAATCAGACAAAACAATCTGTAACCAGGATAAGGAAGTTTGTAACAGAAAACATTTTTTAAATCAAATGATCCTAAATCGATGCTTTCCACACCAACATTGACATGGGCAGGATGAAATTGCTTGGACTTTGATCCCTCTAAAATTTTTCATGTTCTACATTTACAAAAACAAAGAAATTGTTCCAACATTCTTTATATTTGTAATAACAAGACTTTTAGCTATGGTGGTCGTAAATTATTTGTTACTTCAAAATGACAATAGGTGAGCCCATGACTTACACATGAGTAAGACCTCTTGCACATTGCATTTCTCGCATATTTTCATTAATGACGTAGACCCCAAATACTGAAATTCGAACTTACGAATGCCAACAAACTAAATTGTAATTTTAGTCTTACTCAATCTATGAAATGAAGACGCATCAAAACTCGGTTGGCAAGTTTCTAGATAAAGCATGGCATAGAAAACTGAAAATTTTACTTCCAAATAGTGCTTGCAGTTTGTTTTCATTCTTTAAACCCCTATACAACTTCGATATTCCGCATAACAATAAAAACCCTGGATGATGTCCAAAACCTGAGGGAGATTGGGTAAAATTTAATCATAAATGGCACTTTTGCTTTTAAATATCAACACATCTAACAAAACATTTTTCCGTTTTAGAAAAGAGATTTTCTATTGGATTTTCGTTGAAATGAGCCACATAAGATTGGGAATGGTGTTTGCACCACTTTATAGCCCACCTAATAGATTAAGCTTTTCGGTTGGAAAGTTGGTAGCAAAATATATTTGTCCCTAGGCCTAACCCAACCATGTTTGTAGTCTGAACCACGTCTAGAGCATGTGTTGTATATCTTGCACTTGCACATTAGCAAAGTAATTCCACCATAGGATTTTGAGTACTCTCTTCCACTTCATACGCCAGTCGGGCCACTCCACCTACTAGCTTAAGCTTTTTTGCGATGGAAACTTTACAATTTTTACTATTTTACTTGGATTTGAACAAGTTGGTCTCATGCTACTGGATAAAGGATTAAAGAACATTTAATTTGAGCAATACTTATGAAACATGATAAAGTGAACATGCTCACCACCTCTGATGGGAAAATTCCCTGGTGGCTCCACCATATTCATTGGCTTCCCCACACTCAAGTTAACTGCAGCACTGAGGCTATCAAACTGCTGAGGGCTATCAATTTGAGAATCCAACACCAGTGATGAATCTGACCTCTTTCTCTTTGCACGGGCCCTTTTACTGTCATTTTGACCACCTTGCTTTTCCCAGTTTGCTGTTTCATGCCGTTCATGCGACTGTGAGTTGGCAGACCTAGTGTCAACACTAGATGGACTTTCATGATCAAAAGACCTCCCACTCCTATGAGGAACAGATCCTTGGAAAATATCATGCCCTGAACCACTTGGACCAACAGGTGGCCTGCCTGGATGAAATGAATCAGCTTTGGCAATCTCATTTTCAGCCATGTTTAACTTTGAATCATTTGTGACAGCAGCTGCCAGGGAAGATCCTGCATAAATATTGCCACCTCAATTGTGGGACCCACCTGCCATGCAATCACAAGTGTACCTCTACAAAGATTTCACGAAAAACTTTTCCAGTAAGTAATGTGTGCTTTACCTGGAAACTGCACAGACCTGGACTCCCCTATTTGAG
Organism: Santalum album; assembly: GCA_034195605.1. Classification (NCBI taxonomy): domain Eukaryota; kingdom Viridiplantae; phylum Streptophyta; class Magnoliopsida; order Santalales; family Santalaceae; genus Santalum; species Santalum album. The sequence continues at coordinate 5,162,199 of CM067264.1, read as the reverse complement.
TTGCACCACTCGATGGCAAACGCGATGACTTCAAAGCCTCAATATCTAGACCATGTTGACTAATAACAGTCTCCAGGGCCCTAAAATGGAAAATATTACATCAAAAGACAACGACAAGTATAATCAATTAACATAGGCTTCCGATGCAGAAGATAAGCTGCAGTAAGGCAACAGCAATTTGACAGGAACTCTACCTAGTTAGAAAATAAAGAACAACACAGTAAATACTATATATCCAATTATTTGTTCCAAGAACCTGGAAAGCATAGACATGAGCAACTTGCAATTATCATTGTTCTAATAACTTCAACCCCAATTTATAATCAAATAAAAAATAAAATTATAATCAATTAAACCGGCCTTTTGATGCTGAAGATAAGCTGTTAAGAGACAGTGTGAATTCAACAGGATCTGTAGTTAGTGAGCAATAAAAAACCATACAATAACTAATCTCTAATTATTTGTTCCAAGAGCCTACAAAACATAGACATAGGCAAGTGTAAAAGTAATCAACTTCAACTAATCAGTTGTACTTGGACTAGCAACTTCACACCCAATCTATAATCAAATAAAATAAAATAAATAACCCAAGAAGAAAAATTAGTAAAATTATGCAAACATAGTAAGCAATGCACAGAGAGGAACTTTTAAACATACGGAGTTGAACACCATCTATTCTCATATACTTGTACACATTTTGACACTATGAGAGCAAGTCCAGAACTTTAAATCGTCTTACTAAGCATGTAAGCTTATTCAAGATTATTATTTAAGTTTGGGACATATCCTACACAAAAAGAATCTTGCTCAAGTGCACCTCACTGAAGCTCCGACTGTCAACTACATACCAAAGAAACATAGCAATCAAAACAGTCACCAGACAGGAGCATCATCACCATAAATCAAGGTCAAACTATTCTCTTATACTTGCACACATTTTGACGCTATGGGAGCGAATCGAGAACTTTAAATAGTCTTACTAAGCATGGATGCTTATTCAACATTATTATTTAAGATTGGGACATATCCCACACAAAAAGAATCTTGCTCAAGTGCACCTCACTGCAGCTCCAGCTATCAACTACAAACCAAAGAAATATAGCAATCAAAACAGCCACCAGACAGGAGCATCATAACCATAAATCAGGGTCAAACTGTTCTACTCTTACATTTAACTTGTGAGGAGAAAATATAACACAATTTCCTCATTTAAGCCCAATCATATATTGAATGGCTAAGTGAGTAATCTAAATAGACATGACTTAACCCAATTACTAAAAAAATTCATCATCAAGAAATATTAAAGCCAATCAAACACATAAAGCTGTGCAGCAAAAACAGCTACTAAATTTATTGAGTGCCATAAATTTTTGGAAACTCATGAACACATACTGATGTTGTGAAATTTCCAACACCTTTAAATTGTTTTGTTAAGTATGAATGCTTATTTAACATTAGTATTTAGATAATGCTTTTAAGACACACAGAGAACAACTCAATTAGTGAAGAAATACAAAGAAATTTGAAAACCTCTATGATCGAGAGATAGGAAATGGCATATATATATATATATACCCCACATATTTCAAGCCATCAGCTGTTTGATTTTGCACAAAAAAACTATAAAAAAAAATTAATGCTATAAGGTATAATAGATCATGCAGTACCATATTTACATCTAGTTGTCATGTATACACCCATGCGGTGTCATCTATGAACCATGTGGAAGTCATCAATGACTATTCAAACAAGTTCCGGGATAAAAATGATCTGAGTCTGAGAAACTAAATGAAGTTGGAAATTACTTCACCTTGATATCACTTGATATGGCATTGAATTTTCCTTTCCACTTGCTTTCATGTGTTGCAATATCTGAAATGCTCACAAGTAACAAGTAATAAATATTTTAACAAATGCGTTTTTTTGTGTATATTATGGCATTAACCATCAGATATATGTAACAATAAAGAGTATGAATGAAAAAGAAAATTGCACATACCACGTACAGTTTGGTGGCCAATTTTGCAGGCTCATCTTTGGATTCTTGGATAAGCTTGTGTAAGAACTTGGCTGCCTCCAACTCAATATTATGTGAAGATGCCATCTTATTTGAACTGCAATGAGACAGCAAGAACCAAATCTTTTACATTAGACACGCAATTGCAAGATCAGCTTTTACAAGTTTGCAGGCACCTGTCCAGAAGCCTTTAAGCACTTGCATTAATTCAATTCGAATTTGTTTTATAAGCTGTAATCTGGTGCTGGGCATTCCTAGATTCATATTTAATGTACGTTGCATTCTTAGATCCTAAACATATATAATGAACAAAATCAAGACTATAAGTGGAAAATTTCCAATTAATCTATACAAACCCAAACATATAAATAAAGATGAAACGGAAGCATTAAAATAACTAATCAACGTACAATAAGATAAGATAAAATACAATCAAGGGGTTCTGGCATTCACTCTTCAAGCCCTACAAGCAAACACAATTGTCTCAACCCATAATTTCAAAGGAAGCATTTATAGTAACACTAAAAGAGCATTAGTTATAATGTGTAGACCATTCTTAAATACGTGATTGAGCTAGGTAGATAGCCATGACTAGTTTCCCGTTATTCTTGTTACCCTTCCACGCAAAAAGTCATCATACAAATACTATGAAGGGAGTTACTTAGCAGACCCCCAAGCACTGAGAGTTGTTTGACGTAGTTTACCGCTGTATAAATCCCTATTAATTGTAGTATCACCCAAGCCCGTCACAGGCACCCGTTTCAGCAGACGAAAAGTTTCAGAATAACAGCAGATCGTAATACATCAATACACAAAAATTGAGAAATACATATACATATAACGAGAGAGAGGGAGAGAGAGAGAGAGAGAGAGAGAGAGAGAGAGAGACTTGCTTTTTCGATCATACGGCTCGGAGTCGATATCGCCTGGAATTTGTAAACAAAGACCCTAGAAATCGATGGAGAGGACAAAAGCCCCTCATTCCCGATTAGGGTAATGGCGTTGAACCGGGAGAACTGCTACAAGGTTCGGTAGATTCGAAGGACTCGTCCAGAATTGCGATTGAGGTATGGAAATGTAGCGAATAGAAGATGGAGAAAGGGTGCGTGAGAGAGACGGAGAAAGGAGACAAGAGGGGAAAATAAATGAGAACGTTGCACCTTGCACGCGCCGAACCATGCTCATTGTATTTTCGCTTTGTTTGGTTGCGAAATGTGCAGAAATGCCTCGTATTGATGTATGGATACGTGTACAGATACGATCTGTATATACATAGATACGTTCTCCGATTACAATACATGAATAAATACACGGTATGCTTAGGGCCAGGATCTAATCAATTTGGGCCTATTGTAGGTGGGCTTGTTGGGCCATTTAATTATTATATTTTGGGCGTCTCTTTGCAAAATATGAGCATTAATCAGTACAATACATTAATAAGGTAATATAGAACCATGTATGACTATTATGTTTTTATATTTCTTAAAAATAAAAATCCTAAAACTTATTTAAGTTAAATTATGCTGGTGTACAGTAGCCTGGGACAATAAAAATGAAATTCTATGGAACTATATGAAAATGAAAGAGTACATCCCAACATTTGCATAAGTAGTAGGATGGACCCAAATACTTCTTTTTAGGTCTTTTCTTTTTTTAAGGAAACCATTGCCATTGTCTTCTTTTTTTTTCTTTTTTTTTTTTTATCAAAGGAGGCAAAGCTTAGAGAATAGGAAATAGGAAATTACTTCATTCAAACGCAGTGAAAACTCGAATCTTTGACCTCTATGACTAGAAGGCGGATCACTATTAGCTGGGCTCATACTCGCTAGTATTGACATTACTTTTCTAACAATAATAAATGTTGTCAATTAGTTTATTAAACAAAGATTAAATAGAAAATGAAACATTAGTATTATGTTTGATTCACGTAGCTAGTTGCTTATAATATGCAAGGGATGAAATTCACGTGAATCTTGGGTAAAATATTTACTCAAATAGACGAGAAATATACAAAAGAAAACGATTATTATTAATCACCAATGTTAGGATGGAAATGTTGTGATACACCTTATAAGTTAATGCCTTGTACCTCGAAAGCACCTTTCCTTTATTTCTTTTTCCTTTTTTTAAAATTAGATGTATGTATTCACAAATGATCCAACTAATCTCAGGTAGAACTAAAGTGATTCCTTATCTCAATCGACCGATAAACTATAAGATATTATAAGATGAGCATAGGGAAAACTCAAATCCGTGTATGACTCACTTCAAATCCAAACTCTTACCAATCAACCAACTCTTTGGTCGTAGATCATTAAAAGCACCCTTTTTTACAAACCATCTCGAAAAAGAGATCAACACATGCCGAGGCATGGTCTACACCTACCAAATAAGTACTCCTTGCTTATTCCCTAAATAACTCTATCGGGGTCTATGTTATATTTCTGTAGATAGTTATTCCATTCCCCCTCGATCCCATTATGCGAACTAAATATCATGCTTATCAAATTATATTAACCTGATACACTCTTATCTACGTGATTTGAGATTAATAAAGTAATTATCTTAATCGATGAAATTACTTAATCGAAAAGCATCAATCTCCTTTATAATCAAACAAAATGATGCATTTAGCAGAGAATCAATGTGGTTTTTCCTGTTAATCACACTCTGCGATTCACACAATACATTATTGGGTATATTTTAATAATCGTAAAATTTTCAATTAAACAGAAAATCGCTGCTTATTTATTATAAGCAGTAGAACAGGTTTCTTCACTGAACGACGTCGTACTGATGGATAAGAAAAAAAAAAAAAAAGAAGAAAACCGGACCCGCTAATCCTTTGTCACTGGGTGCCAGGCCGGCAAGGAGCCGTTACGCAGGGACTGGCAGTGGCGGCAAGAAGAGCGTACAGAGCTAGAGTTGAAATGGCATCGTCTTGTTATTTCATTTCCATTTTTCACATTTCGTTCAAGCACATATTTTCCCGCTTATTACTTTCACAGTCTCTCTCTCTCTCTTCAGTTACGAGAACAAACACACAAGTCTCGATCAATCCAAACCCCTACCTCTCTCTCTCTCTCTCTCTCTCACACACACACACATTGTCACACTCACTCTGATCTCCAATCTCCTATCGATTCTGGTAATTTTCTTATACACGTTTCAGAGACGAAATCCTTGAAAAGGGTGACCCGCAGGCATGAACCAGTACCATATCTACGAAGCCATTGGCCGCGGGAAATACTCGGTAATCTAGTTCTCTCTCAGGGTTCTTCAAAATTACAGTTTAATTCTTTTCAATTTTTTTTTGTTTCGAATTATCTGATACTCTTCTCTCTCGGGGTTCTTTGAAGTTACTCGTATTCTCCTGTTTTCTGCACAGACGGTATATAAGGAGAGGAAGAAGGAGACTAGAGTATTTCGCTATTAAGAGCGTTGATAAATGTCAGAAGAGCAAGATTCTTCAAGAAGCAAGCCGCCACTGCGCTTTTAGGGCTCCATTGCGTTATTTGTTGTGTTTAATGAAGTTTTTCTTGACAGTTTAATCATCCGTTATTTGTTGGGTTTTACGCACAGTTGTTGAATCGATTGAGGTTAACTGGGTATCTGATTTTGCATATTGAAGCTCTTAGTTAGGGCTAAAATCTCTAACTTCAAAGGTTGTCTGAATTTTGATCTGGTCTTGAAAGATTTGAAGTTACTAGTTCAATACCGAGCTGAATAATGGCTTTCATGATTATCTCTATTACATTAGAGCCACCTTTATTTCATGCCGACTTATTTATTATTTTTTCTTTGTGAATCGAAATCCAAAGATTATGTGAGATACTCCACTGGAAATGGTAATGAAACTGCAGCCAGTGATTTGAAACTTGAAATTGGCGCATCTATAAGTAGCCCATAGGTATTACCGGCTGTCCGGAGCTGTTTAATTACACTAAATTATCCACAAGTCAATGATTAAAATTTGTGGTACTCATATTCAAGTCCTATATGCTGAACAAACCTGACAACTCTTTCCTTTTTAAGCTTGCGAGGACCTGGCGAACCTCCGGTAAGGGATGGAATTGCCAGTTGAAGCCAGCCTTTCTCTCCATCTCGTGTGGAGATTTTCCATACCTATATTGATTAATCATTTGATTTCTGCCAGTGTAGTTAAATTAAATTTAAATGGCTGGTTGAGGTGCCAGCACTACATTGCATGACGCACTGTGCATCATTAGTGACAAAAAAATTATCTGGAAAAGCTATTCATATTAAAGAAGGTGAGATGAGAGGCTAATTGTGCATACATATGTGACATTCTAATCTTTAGTATTTAAATTGGTTTCCAACACTTGGTGATTTCTGGCATTGTGTGTATATCATGAATGTCACAGGTTCTTGCGCACAGCATAAATGGTGCTTTACATCATAAAACGCTGTTGCAGGATCCTTCATCTGCAAGAATTAACAATTATTTATCGTTGAATACATTCTCTCTTTTTTTATTCAAGCTCTCATGGTTGAGACAATGAACTAATCTTTCCATTTCTCTTATCTATCTACGCATCTATCCTTGTCTTTTAACTTATATATTGTCTATCAAGGGGTGAGGTCATAGTGGGTTTATAATCCTGCATTCTTGACTTGTAATTCCCAATGGCGACATTCCTTTTCTGCTCTATTTCTGTGTGTTGATTGTCAACAATGTTGAGGCTCTAAGCTTCATCTTTCTGTGGCTATTGCGCTTAAGAAGTTGCTAATACTACTTTCTTGGTAAAGGTTCCTAGACTTATCAAGGACCTGCCATCATGTAGAACTCCAAGGCCCGATATCTTAATTCAATTTCAGTTCCAAATTTAACCCCAGAAGACCTTAATGCGTGATACAATTTATATAGGACTTCATTACTTCAGTCCAAATGAGTTAATATTCCGCTTTCTAGAATTAAAAGATCTTACTAATAGCACGTCAGATATTAAATAAAAAAAAAGATTCAGTAAATCACCAAACTAAAAATAATAAGTAAACATTAAATTTTATAATTTTTGGTTTTTGGCTTGTGTGCATGCCCACAAGCGGGTTACTCAGGCACTCCGGCTCATTCGAACACCTGCTATGATTTTGTTTATATTAGTATCACCTTCTATTTTTTTAAAGGCCATACAAACATTTGGCAATGAATTTTTGTTTTTCATAAGAAAAGAATTGCTGTGATATTGTTATTTCTCTAGATGATTTAAAGGCACGCTAATTGAAATTTTTCCTAACTTCACTAATTGCAGGTAAAGGTTATCCATTCTCTAGATCACCAAAATGTACTGAAGCTATATTCCTGATAAGTTTAACGGACATTTTGTAATGAAAAATCCTGCGTGATTCGTAGCGTTGCTACACATGTGATTAGATGATTAAATTATTTGCTTATCCTAATGTAAATATGAGGCTTTGATTAGATAACATATTTTCATTTATCCTTTTTTGTAGGTATGAAACTTCTACTCATCTGTTGTTAGTTTTGGAATATTGTGTTGGAAGGGATCTCATGACCTTATTACGGTATTTCATTTTTCTTATTGGAACTGTCTGGTTATAATTGCAAATTTTCTTGAAAATACAGAAATGTGGGATTGTATAGAATTTCACATTTATTATATGTAACTCTGGCGTAGAGTTGTTTAGAAAGGCACTTTGCAGCAAGGAGAGAGACATCAAGGAGCTGTTGATACCAGAATCACCAAGAAATGAAACTGAAAAGAGATTAAATTTATTGACTTGGAGGCTGTTGCTGTTTATTATTATTTTTGAAAAACAGATTCTCCATGACATAAAGCTTCATGTTTTGAATTGTCTTTCTTAGAATCATGTGCACCCTAATGCTAATCTAATCTAAAAATTATGTGGTAATCATGTTTGGAATTTGATGTCGTTTCAAATTGTCGCTGTTCATTAATTTCTGCTCTCTGTCACTTGAGTTAATCATAAAAATATTTTAACTAATATCCATATTAAAGTAGTACAGCAAAATGTTTCATGACTGGTGTCATGGCATCATGATCTCACGGATTTGACTGTGCACGCTTAATTGCAGGATGACAAGACTGACAAGCTTCCAGAAGAATCAGTGCATACTGCTTATGGTCTTGTTAGAGCTTTCCACTAGGATATAATCCTCTGCTTTTATTTTTTATTTTTTGTACATGCATTGCCTTTTGAGTTCTCTGAAAATTGGCATTGGAAGGTTCTTACAGTCTAAGGGAATCATTTACTGTGACCTAAAACCGTCAAACTCTTATTGGATGACAATGGACAGACCAAGGTACTCCCTCATTCTTTGTGTGAGATTTTGATGATATTCTTACAATATGAATCTATATGCATTTCTGTAGTACTTAGTTTTCTTTGTATCTTCGTGAAATCCAGCTATGTGACTTTGGATTAGCGAGAAAGTCGTGTGAACACTCCGCCTTCTCTGGTGGGGTGGGTCTAACTATGGTAGTACTCTTCATGCTTTTATTGGATTATAATAGCATGACCCAAAGTTTCAAAGATGTGGTGTCATTTACGTTACAGTTACCTCAAGCAAAATGTGGAACTCCTTTCTGTACGGCTCCAGAGCTGTTTCAAGATGGAGATGTCCATTCTTATGCTCCTGATTTTTGGGCCCTTGGCTGTGTACTATATGATACAGGAAGACCTCCTTTTGTGGGAAAAGATCTCACTCAGTTAATGAAATCCATTACCTTAGATGCAACACCACGTATCCCATAATCTCCAAGCTGTTCTTTTGCGAATCTAATTCGTTCTCTCCTGGTCAAAGACCAGCAGAAAGAATACAATGGCCTGGGATCTGCAGGCGTGCTTTTTGGAGAACAAAATTTACTGATGTGCCTTTACATTCTCAGCCTGCTTTCAATATTATGATAGATCGTTTTTCTAAGCCATGTCTAGTAGAATGCAATGGGGGAGAAGCCTCAGCAAAAAAAAAAAAAAAAAGAAAAATCCTGAAAGAGATTTAAAAGGGGTTCGGGAACAGGATGAGAATTCTATTTTAGAACCAGAAGGTCATGACACACCAGTTAGAGGTATAGCCAGTGCTCGAAAAATTCAAACAAAGGCTGATGGGCATGGTTGTCAAGGCGTCAAGGCGAAGAAAGGCATCGGTCGGGAGCCTGGACGCCAAGGTGACAAGGCAAACGCTTAGGCATCCGCAAGGCACCCAAGGCTCTTGTAAGAGACATAATAACATATATATATATATATATATATGTTCATTTAAGATTAACATCTTAAGTAGAATTAATATTTTCTTAACGTTATAAAGCAATATAAGTTAAGTTCTCATTTGAAATGATACATGTTAGAAAACAAAAGACACAAAATTTTAAGGTTGTTTTCTTTTGCAAGTTTTTATATTATTTCTTGGAGGTGCTTCAACTTTCAAGCAATATAATCTCTTGCGTGCTGTTATTTGATGGTTTCAAGAAGGATTATGTATTTTTTTATTTTGGATTATATATTTTCACAGCTTAAAGTAAAACGACATTGTTTTGCCTTTAAGAAAACACAAGCAAAATGGCATCATTTTGCTTGTGTCATTATTCTTAAAAAAAAAAAATTAAAAAAAAAACTAGCCAAGTTGTCCAAGGCGACAAGCAAGGCAAGCGCCTAAAGGCGATAGGCAAGGCGAGTGCTTGCCTTGCCCTTCTCCTCACGCCTGGATGTTTAGGCGACGCCTTGACAACTATGCTAGTAGGAGGATAGGTAAGGATAAACAGATAGGCACTTCAACTGCTAACAGAAGGCTCAATCTTCTGAGGCTCTCAAGGATAGCAAAATCATACTTGCAGAAGGAGAATGAGAAAGAAAACTACAGAAAACCCTTGCCTAATAGCTCTGAGAATGGTGCTGAAGTCAAAATTGAAAACACGGATATGGAGCTTGATTTTAATGAGAACAATGAGGATGAGGCACAAGATGAATCTGATGGGCCTGATAATCCAGCTTGTTCTCCCGAGGAAAAACTATTTACTCCAAAACAGCAACGTGGAAAAATATTGAGATTGGTGACGACATAAACAAATTTCATTCTCCCATGGTTGCTATCCCTGCCATTGACAATGCGAAGAGAACTGGACAAGATTTATTTTCAGATCAATCAGAAGAATTTGCTATGTCACTCAGTTTTAGCCCTCAAGTCAAAAGTCAGATGCCTAAAGAAGGTTCTGCATGTGTCTTTGACTCAGACTCTTCAGAATCATCTAATAATATATCTGCCATGTTTCGGCATCCTTCTGATTTCTGATTCAGGCTAAAGATGCCCAGCAGAAATAAAGTACAAAGAGTTGGTTCCTTGGCTTCCTTTTGGTTCTCTGCCGGCATTTGAAATCATCAAGATGTCTAAGGAGCAGCTTAAGAGTATGATTATAGCCATTTTTAACGGGAGCACCACAATTGCAGAGAAACAGAATGTGATTGGGTACCTCGAGATGTTGAGCAGTACCGCTGAGGCTGCAAACATCTTGACTAATGGGCCACTTATGCTCGTACTCATCACGATGCTTTGTCAGTCAAAGGCTTCAACTTTGCATGTTCAACTTGCTTCACTTATTGGCATGTTAATTCGGTGTTCTACTATTATTGAAGATGATTTGGCACATTAGGGGATCTTAGTTTCATTGGCTAATGGCCTTAGAGATGGATAAGAAAAGGCGAGGAGGTACTCCATGGCTGCTTTAGGTGAGTTAATATTTTATATCATTACTCAAAATGATCATAGTAAAGAGAACAATCCAGCAGAATCTCCTTCGAAGGATTGCCAGTCTGCATCTGATTGGCAAGTTAGTTTTGCACTTGATTTCCACAATCTTTCTGTTTGTGTAAAAGTCCCTTAGATGCTTGATCACCATATGAAGATGTTCCTTTTCACCTTTAATATGTTTCAACCCGTATAACTTGGTCTAAGTTGTGATTTTTATTTATAGATATTCTTCCATTTTTTATTCTCTTAGACTGGACCTTTATTCATTGTGCAGGTTTCAAGTCCACTAATTTCGCTGGTCTCATCAATGTTGCGAAAAGGAGAAGATGATGTGACTCAACTCTATGCCTCGAGCACAATTGAGAACATTTGCAGTCAAGGAGGACATTGGGTAGCTCGTTTTACCAGCCAAGGTGTGATTACTAATCTATGTTACATGTTAAGGGCTGCAGGGAAGTAGGAGAGGGTAAGGCTTACAGCTGGATTATGTTTGGCATGTGTAGTTTGTTTTAACCCTCCAAGCATAAAGTCTGTTACAGAGAAACGTCCATTCAAAGACACCGCTTGCTGCGCTTTTCAAAGGTAATCCGTGTGAGCAGCAGGTCTGCTTAAACCCCTTAAACATGGGAATGCTAGCAAGCCACTTGTTCACAAATATTGGTCGGTTCCTTTTGCCCTCAACAGAGGATAAACACCTGATCCCAATTTACCAAAAAAAAAAAAAAAAAAAAAGAAATATCTGATCCCAACTTTGGCATGCCAGTTGCCAAAGTTGCAGAACCGGTCGAATTCCCCCTCAAACTTTTTATTTTTTATTTTTTACATAGACTATCTCCATGTAGGCGTGGACTTGCTGTATTGTTGAATTTTTGTCTTTGGGCCTATGTGAACATAATCTATACAAGGTTGGTCCACTGGATCGGTCACCAATGCTTAGTCAATGACCAATTATACTTAACATATTATATGATTTAAAATGACCATGCAGGAGGAACTTATCAGAAATTCTTTATTAATAATGATTTGTTTAATTGTTACTTTGCTAGCTTTGTTGAAATTTAGAGTTCCCCCAGGATAGTCTCTGCTAGACTGTTTTTCTTGCAATCTCCTTTACACCAAACATATATATAAAATAAGGGGACTTATAGTAATTTTTTAATTATTGTTTGAAGCAATATAATAATTAGTAATGAGCCTCTCAAATGACTAGCTAACTTGTAAAATCGATAATTTGGTAATGAAGGTGATTCATTTAAATAAGCGTAATTTTATGGATACAAAAAATTTCAAAATAAAATTTTTTAAAAAAATTATACTACATAAATTTAATGAAAAAATATTTTAATAAATGATCATTTGCTGTGCTAATGATTTCATTGTGAAATTTCGACGCCTAAGAAGAGGAAAATCAGAAATGGGGCCAAAAGGAGCCCCGCATCCAGACAAACATCTACCAATTTCCCTCTCCTTTCACCCAGCACGCCAGTGCTCTCACTTGTCACCTGGTCCCACCTATACGGTCCTTCCTTTTCCTCCATTTTCTTTTAGTTTTGTTTTAATTATTTTAAATTTAGATTAAGGTGAATTTTTTAACATAGATGGATGAAGTAATACACAACAAATCACAATGAACAATTTAATTTCTTACCCATTTTGGGGTAAACTGCACTTCAATGATGCAAAACAGAGTGTAACTAAGGTTTTTTTTTCCTAAAAAAAAAGAAAAAAAAGAATTAAAGTCCGCGGCCTACACTATTTGTTAATAATAAATGCCATAGTAATATTTCCACCGAAAGCATTACATACGTTTCCCCCTTCTTTATTATAGAGCCCTCATTAGAAATGTGTTAATGCCAGAGTGATCTGATTGATTTATTTTTTCCATCATTTCCATGGCTCCCTTGTGTTTCCTCTTGCCTTTCATGATAATGGCTTTCACGAATGCCATTCCTTTACCATCATTACCTTCTGCTTCCCCACAGCTACAGAGGTCACCGCCACCATCTTCATCAGTTGCACTCCCACCAGCTCCTGACGTTTCTCCTCTTCTCCCTACTGCTTCAGTGCCTTCTCCGAGTACCGGGTATTTTTCGTCTTATTCTTCTTCTTCTTCTGTCTCCACCATTCCGTCGGACCCTGGTTTACCGAACCCTGCTCCAGAAGGCTCCCTTTCTGCAGGTTTGCCGTCTGGGTTCCCTTTGGAATCATCGTCGGAGCCGCCTTCTTGTGCTTCAGCTGCTTCTCTGATGAATTTAGTTGTGGGTTTTGTGGCTTACTGGTCCGTGCTTCAGATTCTTGACGTGAGATCATGAGGTACTCTAGGCTGCACAATTCTAATATAAGTTTTTATGCTCATTTTGTCTTTTTTGGTTCATCTTTTCTCTCCTTCTTAAAATATATATAGGAGGAATATTGTATGCAGCTATTAGGTAGCTAGTGTTTGGTATAAGTAATTTCTTGCAATTTTGTGCAAAACACTTGCCTCCAGTGGTATTGTATAAGCAGAATCTATAAACAAACTGTGCCAGTGTGGGCACAGAATTTACCCAGCATACTTTCTAAATTTCTAACATTCTGGTGCTTTGTATTACTTGAGTTAAACTATGATTAGTCAAAACCTGTACTTCCTCCCCCGCCCCCGCGTTGAAGGTTGTCCCTTGCGAATGGATTGCTCCTTTTTGCATTTCTCGGTTTAGGTCGAAACATGTTGTGGATGGGGGGTGGCTCATAAGCAGCACGCACCTCGTTACGTGTGTATAGATAAAATTAAAAAATCATATTATCAGGAGCCATGCAACTTATTCCATATCATCCGCACAATTAGAATCTTTAATCTTCTAATTGTTTTTGTAATGGTTTTTCACCTTGCCGAAGAGGCTTTTACCTCCCTGATTACAATTGTAATAACAAATAATAATATAAATGATAACAGCAATATTAATGTAAAACATAACAATAACAATACTAGCCATAGTTTAAAAGCACACGAAGGGTAAAGAATGAAAAATAAGTAGAATTCAGAGGTTTCCATACATTTCCATCAAACAGGAGTTCAAGGTCCTTAACTAATTTATTAAATTAAAATGCTAATTCACATTCAAAACTCGACACGCAATTTTATCAAATAAATAGAATAGGAAAATAAGCATAGTGCAGAACAGAATATATAGCAAGGGATAAAATTAGGGGAGTTTTATATAACTCTAAGTCCGCTCAAACTTCCAAGAACAAAAGGCAAATACAACTAGAGAAGTTCCCATCCATGGAATTCAGATATCTCATCTTAAGCGCCTTTGCTCTCAATGAGCTCCTCGATGAGATCAGCCGCATCTTGAACTGTGGTGATAGACTGGGCCCTCTCTTCTTCCACTGTTATTCCAAATTCCTCTTCGAGTCCCATCACAATTTCAACCTGAATGTGAGAAATGTAACATTGTAAGAAAAAGATAAACAGGGACCACTTGAATCCATTCTCCCAGTTGCAAGAAACAGGAAGAACTGCCCATGGCATTCTTGGACTAATAGCTTCCTAGATTCACCGTAATAGCTATTCCATTTTAGGTCTATTAATACAGAATAAATATTACCTACATTTGATTCACTTTCCTAGGGCCTATTCCGGCTCAATCAAGAATATTCTCATTCTCATGGTCATGGGAGTAGTTATTCCTCTACCTATTCTACCTATTCTAATACTATTGAATAACTCTTCCATTCCATGAACCAAAATGATTGGTTCCAATCCAACTTTGTAAACAATTCACTACCAAGGCCTGCTTGTATAGACAACAATGAATATGCAAAGACGACTTCTGACGAATACACTGAGATTAAAAGCACCAAAAAAGGAATGTCTTTGTAACAGCTATGATCAACAACTGACAGAAAATGTAATTCCAATGGGGTTTGAACGTTGACAATAAACCATGCCAAAGAACATCTGGTCCAACAGTTTGATCATGTGGATTGCAAATAGTGTTTTTTTTTTTTTTCCCTATTTTCCCCTTTCTGATGGGCTTATTTAAGGTTTTTCTGAAGCCACATGGTAACTACCTTGGTCAGGAGGATGTTAAATAAAACAGGTCAATACACATACCCAACCTAGCAACTACAGGAATTTGGACTCCTGACCTTGCCCAAGCACTATGGTATGATAGAAGAACGATTTAATTATTAAAGTCAAACAATATAAATGTTGAGTACCGTATCCAGAGAATCAGCTCCAAGTTCTATAAACTTTGACTCTCCACTGACTGTAGAGCCCTCAGGTAATGCCAGCTGTTTTTTAACAATACCACACACCTTTGCCACAGTGTCTGGCTTTGCCTGACCAAAGACATCAGTATCACCATATGAATGAACTAAAATCACATATGCAGGCAGCACCACTGAGAAAAATGAAAGTAGCCTACAGACATGTTAATGTACAGAAGTTCTATCTGAGGTCTAGTGTTTGCACGCATTTCAAAGCATGTTCTGACAAAATGCAGCACTTGTTTGATGTGTACCGATTTCAGTAAGCTCATAATACAGGTAAAATAATGTATTGACAGATCAAACCACAGACAGATGAAAAGTGAAGTAAAAGAAAATTAAATAAGCCTTCAATCAGAGGGACATACTGCACATGAAACTCGGAAGCGATATTGCCCTGATTTCAGCCTAAGTGATGGGTAGCTAATTCCCTTCACAGAAAGGGAAACCGAACTCAGATTTGAGGCTATTTTATGTGCCTGCCCAACAGTTCAACCACAAAATCTACGTCAGCCAACCAAAAATAGTATTGCAAAAATAATATACAATATCGCTAAGCCAACCAAATAAAAAATGATTGCCAGTAGTTCTAGAAGGATTAATTTAACACATTAGCAGATGATTTGCTAAATACTATCAACAAATAGGACACAATACAAAAATGAAACTGAAAACTACAATGGGCGACTTGTCCAGGAATCTAAAAAGAATGACCTCTTAATCCTGGTCAAGTATAATGATGATTTCAAAACATATCTAATTGTATAATGCTTCAGTGACATTAGAGACAAACAACTACCTTGGCACACAAGTTGCTCTTCTTTTATTAATTATAAAATCTCATAAGTTGTAAATCAAGTAATAAAAGCAGGACCTTATCACCCTACAACTAGCTCAGTCACTGAACACACGGAAAAAACAACATTATTGACGACTAGTCTATAGAGAAAAGAAATGTGGATCCAAGATTCACAAGGAGAACCAAAAGATCCCAGCATTTCATTCAGCTATCCAACCTTAACTAATGCGATCAACTTTATAAGCCTCAAATTAAAAGCAGCTTTAAACATTATGTCTATAATACGACAAGGAAATGTACCTTTAAGTGCGCTGTTATAAATAACATCATTAAACTATTGTATTAGAAGCTACTGCCTCGGCTATCTTTTCTAACACGAAACTGAATATAATTCACAAGGCATCCAAAATTGTCCATAAGATGGTAGTAAAGCCTAATATATTACCTCAAAAATCATAATCTATCAAAACCCAATTCAAAACTGGGGTGCTTCATGCATGTAAGACCTACGTCGGGGAAAACTCTAGAGCTGCCGATTCTAGAAAGCAATTGTAAGATCACACACAATCTACGGGGAAAAAACTCAAAGATTACACGAAACCCTATAGATTGAATCTTCAAATCTGATACAGCCAACATTACCACTGCCCATCACGAGTAGATAACTAAATAAATTTTGAACAGAACAAGTTAATAAAGAACTTTATCCGTCAACAAAACAACCATAAGATTCAACAATTAACACCGCATAAAATTCACGAATCAAACTGAGAAAGAAGACGAAAGTATCCAGATGAAATTACCGGGCGCGGCTTCAAGGAGCACGAGATAGATGCCGTGGAAAACGATGTTCCGGTAGCTGAAGCCATCGATGGATCCAAGAAAGAAAGAAAGAGATCTGAGAGACGAAAAGGAGAGCGGAAAGAGAGCGACAACGAAGGAGCACCAAGTGCGTGAGTGAGAGGGATTGAGGTTGCAAGCTGTGGGTTTTATAGGTGGGTTTATTGTTGATTCCTGCGCTTTGTTTGTATCGAATTTGGAGCGTTTGGTTACCTGGAGAATCTTACTCCGAACGGGGATAAGAACTCCCTGGATTTGTCGGAGAAATCGGAAATCGACAATCCGGGATTGCGGCAGAATAGGGTTTTGTTTATCCTGGCTCGATTTGGAATTGAGAAAATGTTCATGAAAAAGTTTTTATGGTAATTAGGTCAACCAGAAAGAAAGAGAGAGTTCGGTGGAGGGGCAGGACTTCTTAATTGTATGGTGTTTTCAAAAAAATGCTCTAAGTATTTATGTTTACTTAGGGTGAAAGGAAAAAACACACACATGCGGACCATCTCAAATTCGTCTCAAAAATTTCACTAGTATGGATTGAAAATAGAACCCATCAATTTTCATATAACTTAGAAATGTATAGGCCTTTTATTTTAAATATTGAAATATCAAGATATCTTGATCATAATGTATTTCCATCCTTTATATGATAGGCTCGCACTAACTATAATTACATGAAAATTGTTTGGTTCGTATGATAATATGAGCACAACTTTGCATGAACATGCACCATATGGGCTTCATTCTGAACAATTCACCAAAGAGCATAAAAACATAAAGGGGCCTACCAGTTTTCATAAAGTGTGGTGATGGATAGAACCTTCATTTAAAATGTTTAAATATTAAAGAGATCTTGTCAATTTTAACTTTCATCCTTTAGACGATAAGTATATATGACCAAAAATTATATTAAAATAGGTCAGGTCCTCATATTTTTTTATACTATTTCAATTCGTTCTAATGAAATTTTCAAGAATAGGTTCAAATGGCATGTGCTCTCGTAAGGTGTGTATATATATAATTATAAGAAAATGATCAAGTCCTCATATTCTTTTATACTATTTCAATTCGTACAGGCAGAATTTTCAAAAACAGGCTGAAAACGATGTGTGCTCTTTATAATGGTGTGTGTGTGTAGAACAAGCACTCCTAATGTGAGCAAATAAGCACACACTAACTTGGACATATTCCAAAAATTCCACCTATATGAACCGAAAGAGTATAAAAAATAGGAAGGAACTACCAACTTTCATATAGTTTAGTGATGCATGGAGCATTTGTTTTAAACGATGAAATTTGAAGAGATCTTAATCATTAAATCTTTTATCCTATAGGTGAAAACACCTCAATTCGGTGAACTTTATTTCTAAAAATTTAATTAATAAAAAATTAAATTTAGATCTTTTCCTAAATTTTTAGTAGAAAAAACAAATATAAATTTCACATATATACTAAAATCGGTGATATTCATAAATAAATAAATAAATAACTCCATATAATTTCAATAGAAAAAAATAAAAAAATAAAAAGGTTTTTCAACAAATTCTAAAGATACCCTTTTATAAAGCCACATGTAACATGGGTTTTTTCCATTCAAATCCAATGGTTCCTTTAATTAGGGACTAAGTTGACTACTTTTTAAAAACTTAAATAATCAAATCGATAATTTTCAAACATGAGAGACTAAATCGGCACTAATTTTAGGGAGACTAAAAGGATAGTTTTTCTTATTATTATTATTTTTTATGATCATTCAATTGACATGACTGAAATTTGCGTACTTAACTTAAAAGAATGTCGTTCTGTGGTGATATAACAGGAAAATTCTTGCTCTAATAAAAACAATTACGCTTCCCTATCTATGATACAGGTCCGTGTTATAATGGCCTTCGTGAAAAATTGTCTTTAATTAATAGTACACCGCGCCATTATTATTTTTCAGAAATAATTTGCTTGCTGAAAATATTATTAGCCCACGTGTGTGTGATATCATTTCAGTATAACTTCTATTTTATTTAAAATTTAATACTTATCATTAATAAATAATTCAGAAATTGCAAAAACATTTTTTTTCCTTTTATTGGGTAAAGGAGAAAAAGGCATCAGGGGCTAGGTGACGTTTGTTAAAATTTAGCATTAAGGACTAAACGTTGAAAATTGATCTAAATTTTACTGAAAAGATAAGAGGTGTAATAAGATATATTGAATATGTAATAGTAAAACTGTTTGATTACATATTTGATTGAAAGCCTGAATAACCTATATTTTCAATTTTGTCCTTATTATTATTTTTATTTATTTATTTATTAAGCCATGCATTCAAATTTATTTATTAATTAAAGTGGAGTGGTTTTACCACTAGAAGCATTTAAACTTTTGTTTGTAGAGATATATATGTATATGTGTATATATATATATATATATATATATTTTTTTTTCATTTAAGCTCTAAAATATACTGCATTTAATATTCAATAGCATACTATTTAGAGGCGTTACCAAGCACTCTAAATGAGCCCTACCTCTAACAGAATCAGCACTCAAAGTCATTCAGCACCAATTCAGTGTAAACAAATGCCACCTAAGTCAATTTTAGTCAAATTACATGCTGTATGTCATGGTTTGCTTGTCACACAAGGACCACGACAGTAAGTCAAGGGAGCACTTACCATTGAGCCGAACCCGGCGAGTTATAAAGACTTGTAATCCTAATTTTTGTCAAGACTAACATTATAACATGTAATTTAGAAAATTTCCTTTCCCTTTCTTTTTTCTTTTTTTTTTCCAACATATATATATTTTTCCTTTTTCAATGTATCACGACCTTAATCTAACATTAATCCTCTTGACGATGAAGGATAAAACTAAAAATGTTTGTCATCATATTATAAGAATCAAACAGGCGAACCCAAAAGATTAGGGCTATATTATCTAAGATAAAATTTTGAGAGTTTCATGGCCCGGTAAAAAAAACGTTGAATTCCTTTAGATTGAATATAATTACATCTTTGCAATGCCCTTTGCACCTTATGGTCAGAAGATCACTAACATATGAATCCATGATTCCTTTCTCTCCTTTTAATGACGATGACGATAATTGGCAATAATCAGAAAAAAGGAGGATCGAAAGTTCAAAAGTAGAAGTAGAGAGTAGCGCCATTTAGCCACAGCCAAGGCTTGGCCAGTCCTACTTTTTCCAGCTGGCCAGTTAATGCTTTCTTACCTCTGAAGTCGTTAATATGGGACACTTTAGGAAAATGGAAATATTAAAGTAAAAAAAAAAAAAGTTGAAGGTTCATTTCATGTATCTACTTAGAAAATATACACGCGTTGAGTACATTTACAAAGCAAAAAAGGTTAGATTTTCATGTCAGAAGTTACAGATTCAACGCTATCTTAAATATATAATTGGATGAATAAATAGCTTTCAACCGTAATTTCGATAGTTAATATTTTTTGAATGTATTTATGGCAACGTCATGAGGTTTTATGCATTAGATTTTCATAAATTTATGAAACTTGATTCAAAAACTAAATTGTTATTTATGCTTAATACGAGTGACTCCGATTGAATATTTTTGAAGAGAGAGGCATTAAAAAATAATTTAGTCTTTACCTCAAAAACTATAATCTACTTGGGTAAGGGAGACAATGTTTGGTACGTACAGGTTATGGTTGATCCAAGAGTGGGTGGTAGGCAACCTACTATCACATCTACAATATTATTTTATTTTTAGGATTTATTGCTTCTATAATTTGTCCCTCAATTTAATTATTATATAAAAATTCAGCCACATTTTAAAATT
This sequence comes from Santalum album, assembly GCA_034195605.1. Taxonomy (NCBI): domain Eukaryota; kingdom Viridiplantae; phylum Streptophyta; class Magnoliopsida; order Santalales; family Santalaceae; genus Santalum; species Santalum album. The sequence continues at coordinate 5,141,737 of CM067264.1, read as the reverse complement.
TAAAGAGGTAATCAGAATCACTCAAGCGTTTAGATGGATATTATAAAAAATAAAAAATAACACTAATCCCTCTTGAATTTCATAGAATTTATTTATTGTATTTCATCACCTCAACTTTAAATATATGCTCAATATGTCTCTTATTAACAATTCCAAATTATTGTACAACTTTCAATTATTATTTTTTTCTAATTGTAAGAGCAAAGGAGAATGAGAAGATCGAGAGACACGGATAAAAAAGAAAAAAAAAGTATCTATAAGTTATAAAAATATATGTAAAATTATTAATAATTTTACAACTTTTATATTGAAGGATGAAAATATAACAGAAGGAAAGCCGAGAATTTATTAAGATGACAAAGGTTGCGAAAAATTCCCCCATTCACGTATTTCCCACCAAAATTGAAAGTGTGGATCGACTTGACTTGGATGTAGGAGCTGAACGCGTATCGTTGCACAAAGGCGCCAGCCGCGTGAGCCGGACGCAGCCGAGTCGAGCAGCCTGTACAGCTGCCCGGGGAGTCAAACAACCCAACGAATCATTGCAACCCGAGAAAGACTCCATAACAGCAACAATCTCTCTCTCTCTCTCCCTCCCTCCCTTCCTCTCTCATACTCAAGACTTCCTCCGTTAGGCTGCCGCTTCAGATCACCAAACTCTCTCTCTCTCTCTCTCTCACACACACACACACACACACACTCAGACTTCCTCCTTGACCACTGCTTCTCTCTCTCTCTCTCTCTCTCTCTCTCTCACACACACACACACACACATTCTCTCTATCTCTACAGACAGGTGGACGAACATTTTGTAGTATTCAGAACTCTATCGCCATTTTGTGCTTCGGATCTCTCATTCTCGTCCCGGAAGTAAGTTTCGATTCTCTCTCCCTTGTGAGTCTTTCGTTTTCCATTGGTTAAATCTCCTGCGTCTGTTCGTTACGCTGTTGATTTTCTTTTTTTCCGCTGCATTTCTCGTTTCTCAGTATAAATTGGATCAGAGAGTTGTTCATGTTTTGAATTTTTTGAGTAGGAGATAGGGTTAAAATTTAGGATTCGAAGAATTTGATTTGGAGCATTTGCTGTTAAAGGATATTTTATATGGTATTATATATGTTCTAATATATATGAAACATAGATATGGACCCTTAGAGCCCATTAACTTAAAAACTCTGGTTATATAAACTCTAAAATTTGCCTACTGAGGTAATTATATCCTTTGTTGAGTAGGTGCATGTAGCGTAAAGATGAATCCCTAGAATCTGTTTTGGTCGTTTGGCGTTGATGCTGGATAATGGGGGAGGCAAATGTAATATTGTTGCTGAATCCGTGGATTTTTGTTAAAGTCTCTGACCGCCGCTGTCTTTTAATCTTTTGAACATGTTTTGTTCTTCTGATTTTTCCCCCTGTTTTTGATTTTGAAACAACTTAAAAAAAATGTAGCTGAAAGCTCAATTTTCTGATTTTGTAAATTTCCTATCAAGAATTTTATTATTTTCAGAAATGCTATCATGTTATATTCCATGTCATCAAAGATGAGATCCTCGAGGTATTGAAAATGACCTTAAGAGGATGAAACCTTTTCTTTGCCAGTTCATTTTTCCAATTATAAAATTTAAAACATCTCCCCGAAACTATTTCTGAAGAGATATCAGAATGGTCCTTAGATTGCCCTCGTCCTCAAAGAGTTGTCTTGTGTGCTAGAAAAGTCTGTACATAAATTACTATGCCAAAGTGTATGCCATCTGCGAGGCTGCAAAATCATTTTCTTGTTTTGGTTATATGATTTTTCCGGAAAAGATAATGGGTGTAATATCTTCAACTCTTTGATTATTAGAAAGGAAATATATATATATATATATTGGTCACTGTTTGGCACTGTCAGCTCACATTGTGTACTTCAGGTTTCTTGTGAAAGGAATCATGAATACAAAGCTCTTGGAGGTTCAACCCAGAGAACTCAAGTTTACATGTAAGTGCAGGAAAAAGGTTGCAGCTCTCTATCTTTTGTGCATTATTTATGGTAATATGGTGATGACCACTGTAGCCCGCAATTTGCATAAAGATTCTATTGTTGCAGTTGCATCTATGTAAAACTCGACATGTCAGTTCCATGCTAAGCATTACACACAAATGCAATGGAAAAGTGCAGGAAAGATGTAGGATTGATGCTAGAATGAAGTGGTTTCGTGATTAGATTTTACAAAAAATTGAAAATCTGTATGAGCAATCAAGCCGATTGATCTCAGATCAGTTTATCAGCAGATTCCTTAAACACGCCATTGCGACATGTCAGTGACTAAGTGCCACGTTAAGAGTATGAATGTAAGTACTGTTGCAATTGTTATTGTTAACTGGATCTCATTCCAGAGCGGATTCTTGTCCAGATGACCGGAAAGTTTGACAAATTTAATTTGTTAATTTAGACTTTCCACTATTCTACATTGCAAGACTGACATTTCAATATTCCATTGAGTCTCTCAGCATCATTTGACAGATTTTCTAGCCTTTTATTCACAAGACCTTGAGAAAAATAAATCCAGTTTGACAATCCTTGTTTTCTTTAATTTCGTATCATTTATATTTTGTAAATTAATCTTTTTTTATCTGACATAATATCTTCTTGTTCTCTATCTAGTCGAGTCGAAGAAACAAAGTTCATGCTCAATTCAACTCATCAACAAGTCTGCTCAGTATGTTGCATTCAAGGTTCAATTACTTCCGTGCTTCAATTTATGTAGTTTTATATGTTTCAAGATTGAAATTATTTTTTTTCTCTTTCTTTTGGATTATCATGGGAACCTGAATCTTATCGCTGTTTGTGAATTCCATTTTTATAAATGCGGTCACTCTTTCGTTTATAGCTATTCGATAAAATGCATCTGTGCAAACAAATTTTCGATAAATTTGTTGAAGGAGATTGATAAATGATTATATAACAGAATAAACATACTTGCAGGTGAAGACAACATCCCCAAAGAAATATTGTGTACGTCCAAACATTGGCATTATTGAACCAAACTCAAAGAGAGATTTCACAGGTTACACTCATATTCTCTTTGAATGATCGGAAACAATTGTTATTAAATACGCCTTTATGTTTTATGTAAATTAATACTCTAATATTAAAGCCTGGTTTTCAAAATGATAGTAAAAATTATATTACCATTTATTGGTTCTTTACTTGCATCATTGTATTGAATTGTGCATAAATGATGGGTTAACATGTTATTTAAGCAAATACAAGTGAAGTCTTGGCTGTTTGTTTGTCAGTTAACATGTTATTTCTGCACACACTTTCTTTTTTCTGCAATTTCTTCCGTCTTTTTTCTTTTAAACCTCTACTTTTTTGGTTCAAAGTAGTTATTATGCAAGCACAGCGATCTGCTCCACCTGATTTGCAATGCAAAGATAAATTTCTAATTCAGAGCACAGTTGCTCCCTATGGCGCATCTGAAGAAGATATTACACCTAGCATGGTAAGGGTCTGCAACTGCTTTTTGTCTATAGATTGTTCGTCATAAATCTCAAGGCTTCTCTTGATAGTTTGCAAAAGATAGGGGACAATTCCTGGAAGAAAATAAGCTAAAAGTGGTCCTTGTTACCCCGACCAACTCTCCAGTACCGCTACCAAACAACGGAATGCTTATACAAGAGCCACCATCTTCTGAAACTATAGTACCAAAAGATGAAGTGCTGGCTGGAGCTGAAGACCTTCCCCCACCTCAAACAGTGAGTTGGATTTTTTTATTTCTTTTCGTGTGATACTATTTTCCGTGACTTGAGTGGGCACCTAAACACTGGTTCTGTATAGTGCTACTACTTTGACATTGAATATTTCTCTGCTTCCTTTAATAAAGCAAAGTTGCATCATGCGTGGGGGATATATTTCAACTACAGTTTCTACCCTTGGCTTTCATCAACTTCATACTTTTACGGAATTCGTTACTGTTACACCTAGGAGTAATATTTTGAGTTTCACAATTTTGGCCTTATGCTGATGATTTCATTCAGTCAGTGAATGCAGATTACCAAAGCCAAACTACCAAGTTGACATCATGCAAGAAAATGTGGGACCTTACTTGAAATATATTCATTTTTTGTGACAGGTGGCTAAGAATGTGGATGGATTTAGCCGTTACGAGGATATGGAGGAGCTGGGACCAGTCAAGGTTGTGGAGTCAAAACCAGCTATATTTGAGAATGAGATAAAATTGAAGTTAGCAGAAGATATCGAAGAGTTGAAGTTAAAGCTAGGTTCAATGGAATCCAAGCTAAGTGAGGTCAGTTTTAAACGGCCCTCCTCCCCCAACCTGGTGAAATTAACTAAGTTACAAGTGCTTTTCACAATCAAACTTCAAGGTTAAGTTGCATATATTCTTGTGAATGAGAAGAAGTTTCTGGTAGTGTTTCTGTTGAGCTTACTTTCCTTGTAGCTTAACACAAAAGGTGTCCATGCTGTCTTTGCTTGTATTTAGGCTGAAGGTACCATCACAATGCTAACCACAGACAGGGGCAGAGCTATTCAAGAAAAGAGAACCCTTGAACAAGAACTAGTGAGCAACTCTTTTATCTCTTCTCATGTTCTCCATTTTTACTCCCACTGTGGTAGTTACTTCAAGGCAATTAAATCCTGTTCCATAAAATGGTCACTGCCATCTCTACTGTCGGTAGCCAAGGAGATCTTTTAAGGTGATTATATGAGGCCAACAAAAGGACATGGTTTAATTAATCAAAAAATTTGGTAGATCTCTCTGCCCACGTGAGACTCCCCAAATAGAGTTGTACATGAGCTGACAGAGCCGTTAGTGGTCTCTGCTCAAGTTTGTCTCAAAAAATTTAATCTTGAAAATGGACTGAGCTGGATTGTTTCAATCATAAATAACCTAGTCAGACCTCTTATTTGCAGTTCCAGTAATAAAGGAGCTTTTCAAGCTTAGGCTTAAGAATCAACGAGCTCTGGAAATGGATTTAGAACCTCTTCCCCCAAAAGCTCTCTAAAAGAATAAGTAAACATATATAACTTTGGAGTTTTAGTTAATTTAAAGAGACGTTCATAGTCCCCAAAAGGAGTTACAAAAAGAAGTTCGACACCCCACCCCAAAACCCTGGTTTTGGTTCTGTGGGTCAAATTTTCTTTTTCTCTGTGAGCACTTTATTTTGAGTGATACTTGAAGCCTCCAAACGAACTGATCTTGACTCAAACTAGGAGCTTTGTGAAATTTTTAAGGTCTATTTGTCAGTTCACCAGAGTGGTTGAGTTTATGAGATGTGCAGTGGATGTGTGTGAGTGTGTGTATATATATATATAATGAAGCAGTACCCTGTTCAGAAACACAATTTACATTTTTTAGGTCCATCGATGGTATTATATGCCAATGTTGAATTACACATGCACTTCCCGAATCAAGACTAATAAACACAATTATGTTGACCTCTCGTCTTTGCAGGCAGTGTTGACGAGGAACGGTAGTGTCAAAAGGGTTCAGGTAGGCTTCCCCTTCCTTTATGTTTGTATGGTTGCACTGGTTAGTTTGACACTTGGATACGTGTCGCGCACTTAGCATTCAAGACCTCATACGTAGCGGTGAAATTCAGTTAGCTGCTTGAAATTTATGAGTTCGTGGTTTATAGCGTGCTTTTCTTTTCCCTTATCTTTGCACTATAAGGTGTTGGATTCACTTAATACCCGTTTGTAAATATTACTGTTCTCATTCCATATAAAAAAATCAATCAAGAGTGTGCAACTGCATGGGAGCTGTTGTGATTGCATTTGTATGCAGAGTATGTGAAGCTTATAACTCTTCGCCGTTCATCCTTAAAGTAAGACTCATGATAAAGTCAAAATTTAGCTTCTAATTACTTGTTTTTTTTACGGATGGTGCCCACTTTTTACCGACTCTGTAGGGATTTTTTTTTTCCTTCTGACTCGACATAGAGGGATAAATTCCTCGTGAATTCTGTTGCCAAGGCAACTTAAACCCGGCAATTTTCTATTTATGCTAGCCAAATGAATCCATTTACCAATGATAATAGAATGTGTAGTATGAGAATAGTGGTTAAAAGACGATCCAATTTTTATCCAAACGATCCAATGTCATAAACGCATCAACTTTTTTCAAGTTTCGTTTAATGTCATAAACGCATCAACTTTTCCCAAGTTTCGTTTACATTTTCATAAAAGCCGAAAAACTTGCAAAGCAACTCAAATTAACATATCATTGGTATACAAAAGCATCATCTGTGCATTACTGCACAAAACCCGCCTCACCGAAATGGAAAATAAGAAGTAAAATTAGTGGATGTATGCATGTCGTTGGTGACAACTTTTCATGGGTAGCCAGCCTATGAACTCCTGAGACTCAGTAACAAGGGGGGGAGGACCCCATATCAAAAACACCACAACGAAAATGCACCCTGTCAAACACAAACCCTCTCATCACTTCCCATCCAAAACTGCAACTCAAACTCAAACCAGAACTCTAGGTTACCATGTGCCCTTTTGGTTTCTATCGCTACTGCCATGGTTGATCGGTTTGTTCAATCGGGGACCCGGGAACAAAAGGAACAAAACCACGACCGCCAAAGACAGGCCTCATGAAAGCGTTATCAAATTTGCGCCAGTAATGATGAACAGTGTAACTTGGGGTGGATAGAAACATCCGTAAGCTGGTTGGGCGGGCCAAGTTTTGGCTACCGAGGTCTGCTTCTGAATCCTGCCAATTGGCACCGAGCAGCGGAACAGTGGAAGATTTGGGACTAGTTGGTTCGGAGGAAACCAAGCTGCCAAAGTGTTTTGGCAAAGGCAGTAAGATTCTTACAAGAGGTTTCGTCATCAACCCGAACACCTGCGTAGTTATTAAGCCCACGGGAGGAGAACGTGTCAGTGGGTCATTAAAGAAAATGAAACCTTTTTAATAGTGGAGGGAGGGACATACTCATAGTTGAGCAGCTACATCCGAATTCAAGGAATTCATTGGCTACTTGAATTAGGTAAATCTAAGATGTGTGATGCTAAAAAAAAAAAGTTCTGATGCATCTAAGCTAAGGTCTCCCACTTTATCACTAGACTAACCTTTAGGATAATGAACCTGTCATTGTTTCGGACAGCAAAACTAAAATGAAGCTGATAGAGGGCAAAATTCATGATATGGTTGGAATGTTTTGTTCATAGGATTTTGGTCATGCTCCGTTATAAATGAAGCGATAAGAGGCTCAGCAAAAGCAGGATCTGACCTAATTAACAGTCATCGTTTTCTGTTGCTAGTTGGTGCCAGCTATTTTTGATTTACCTCGCTTAAATGACTCGTGGGGTTACTTGAACGTAGGTATAGTGGCCCAATTTGTGGATCTGCTCCTTTATTAAAATGGGTCTAATTCAGTAGACCTGTTCACAGATGCAGGTTTTGATCCCTAATTTTCCATAAAAGCACAAGTGTCTTACCACCGTGCTGAAGAGAACAACAGTAATGGTACTAGTGATCATTATCGCGTTCCCTCGTAATTGAGTATGACCTGCACGTGTAAACTGCAAGCACAGAAATTAGAAGTTCATTAAATCAAAGAGAAACTTTAAGGGAAACATAGAGAAATCTCCTTGTTTTTATATATGTTTTCTGTAAACAGATAACAGAGAGTGTATATTTAGACCAAGGAAGATTTGGACAAGTGTCCTGTGTTCAGCAGATTTCGAGAGGGAAAAAATTATCATTCTAGAACTGAATGTTTGAAATTGTAACCATTTTAACGGAACATGTAAAGCAAGAAACATTCTGTTCAACAGATTTCAATAAATAAATATAAAAAAAACTGACCTAGTAAAAAGAAGATTTCAATTGAAAAATTATCAAATTGTTGGGGAATTATGATCAAAATGTTAAACCCTTTGAAAGAAACGTTACTGAACCCTTTACCTGATTATAAGCCAGTGCCATGGATACAGCGCCCCGCATTAGGCCAGCCCACCAAATCGTCACCTGCAAAAGTATAATCAGCAAATTATTTCAAACGTCACTAGGTTAAGAAAGGCGACAGGATGACACAACTCTTACTTGCTGCTTTATGTCAATTTTTTGATTTGAAGACTTCTTAGTCAAGTTGGATACAAAAGATAAGGGGAAGACAAATGCGGCTCTTCCAACTAGAACGAGTCCCAGTAGCATTGAACTCACTTTAACTGATTTCCCTGGGCTGTGAAAAGAGAAAGGAAAAGTTGAAAACACACCCGACTAATGGTAAGTACTGTTTGACAAATTTTAATTGAACGGCAAATCAGAAAATATACCTATTGCTTACAAATCTCCACTTCTCAATATCCAAGGCATCCATGCCAACATAAAGAAATATAAACATCTCCGCCACAAATGACAGAGTCGCAAAAGCATGCCTTTTGAATGGTCAAGAGAGCAGAAAAGTTAGTGACATGAGACCATGAAAAGCATCATGAGAGAATTAAACAGCATAGGAAATAATTTCCAATGGCTTGCAGTAGCTTTCCTTGTCTTAAAGAGAAATAACATCTTTCATGGGAGAATGAAAGCATAAAGATTCCAATGGCCTGCAATAGCTCTTTTAAAGATTAAGACATACTTGGTAGTGACTCTTGAGCTCTCAGTAACATTATGCCAGGTGTAATGAGACATGACAATTCCACAAAAGAATACAGTGAGAATTGCACTCAGGTAGAACAACTGCAGAAGATTGTAACCGTCAGTAACACAGGTGATATCAGAAGTCTGAACAGGGAAGATGCCCAGGAGGTTGTAGGAATCTTACTTCAGCCAGCATATAAGAGAGGTAGGCCATGAGTATCACTAGAGCAACCTCGCGATCTGTTGAGTGCCTGCAGTTAGAGAAATAAATTACTACAGTTGTTCTTGAAACCATTAAATGAATGATCCGTATTTGATTCTCATATGTAAACCGCTTAGAAATGAAAGTAGAGGCACTAAGTTACTTGGATGGTGTATCTCAGAACACCATGTGCAGGAACGACAGAAAAGAAGATAATCAGTGAGCAACCCATCCCTATGGCAATTTGTGTATACTTACGGGCTCTAAAATTTTCCAAAAAAAGGAAAAAAAAAAGATAAAAAAAGATAAAATACTTTCCGCAAAAATGAAAACTCTTTCTTGTGCCCTCAACCAGGTAATTAGATTACAAGGCAAATAATCAGTATGCCAGTTATTTACGAACCTTCCAAAATAGAGCTTTTTTATGATGTATGCACTAAAAAGCCCAGCCTGCATGAGAAAGAAAACTATCAAAAACCGTACGATCACAATCAAGCACGTGCGCACATACATGTGCCGTGAACACACACTTGTGCAGGATGCAAGAGAGAGAGAGAGAGAGAGACTCACCAAAACTCCCAGCGCAGTGCTTGCAGTAAATAAATACAGAAAGTTGCTAACAAACTGCAAACCAATACTTGAGCTGATGTGTGAGAGGTCAAAGCTCTGGATTGCATTGAAAAGAACGACTGAAGTGGCATCATTCACAACACTTTCGCCAAAAACCAGACTGTACAGTAAAGGAGTCTCATCTTGATTAAGAACCTGAGCCATTTCATTGGACGAAACAAAATTGTGGTAGTGTTCTCAATATGATTTATACAGGACGAAAGCTTCACCAAACTTTGTACCTGCAAGGAGCAAACAGAATCCGTTGCAGAAAAGATTGCTCCAATTGCTGCAGTGAAAAGTGAGATGAGAGAAACAAAAAGAAAAATAATTATGCAAATACAAAGACTTGAACAAGGAAAAAAGATTGGTACCTAGATAATCTCCTATCTCAAGAGAACCGATATCCATCTTATCAAATAAATGTATGGCACCTGGACACAGTTTAAAGCAGATCATGATATTTATTACTGCACTTTAGTTTTATCCTGGGCAGGAGCAGGAGCACAGTAATTAGAGTGTATATGTGTATAGATATATTGTCAGATGCAAATACATTCATCTCAGAACAATTGAAGAAACCTACCCAGTGATATGATGGCGCAGGATATCAAAGTACCAATTGCACCAAACAGCATAATGGTCATGAAATTGCGAAAAAACTGTTTCTTTTTAACCTGGAATCTGGTGGAGTTGAATGCGGAGAACAGATTGAAACACAAGTAAAATTTGGGATCAGTAACTTGCAGGCTAACAGATTCCAGAAGACAACATGATTAACAGAAAGGTTATTAAAACTTGTTCTTGGAGTTCATGAAATCACACAGATTGGGGGAAAATATCACGTACGTAACAATGATCTGCTCACAAAATCAGGTCGAGTTGCATAGAATTAAGAACAAAATAAATCTAAGAACAAGTAAATTTGCTAACTGCCTACAACGCAGGATGTGGTTGAGCGGCCAATATGTCAATATGCCCGGACCATGACTAAACAAAATAAGTCTCATGTTGGTACTAATGTTCAATCAGTTGAGGGAACTTGAAAATTTGCAGCTTAATGTCCACACATTTAAATCAGGCTTCAATTTGACCCTCGTAGAAATTGAAATAATATAAACAATGGAGTTGCATTCTACAAGTTATGGCCTGCTTCTCCCAGATTTCATGCAAGACTTTTGACTCCACTTCATACTATCAAAGTTCAATGACCCTGTCCGTGTGCTAGATAAACCATCGGAGGTACCAGAACAGTTTACTAGGCAGTAGGATAATGCCACCAACTAACTTACCCAGCATTAAAAATGATTGGCGGAAGAAGATAGATGAAGAAAAGATCTTCACTAAAAACTAACAGATGTGAGCTTTTCCCTCCAGTGGTTAACAAAATAAAAACGCCTGTGCACAGACCCTGTTATTGACACAGTATACAGAGAGTTATGCGAATGCATAATTGCAACGCGAATTAAATAAATCGGAGAACACATTCAGCTGATCCAAACTCACAATAGCAAGGGCAGTAATAGTCTTGCTCATCCACCGGGACTCTTCCAAAAGATGCCCAGCCACAATGCAAGCACAAAGGAGAGCCACGAATAAGTTCATTGAAACCACTGAACTATGATCAGATGTAGAAACTGGCTCCATGTTGGCTGAAACGGATCCGGAATTGAATCCGGCTTGTAGCAGAGAGTATGAACAGACAATGCACAGTTCAGGACTCAATTCTTCATCAAAATTTATACAACTTCAGTCTCTGCAGAACAACAACACCGGTGTGGTACCTGTCAAGATTAATCTACAGAACTTCAAGCCTTTCCAAACATTCGCCAGGTAGCGGAAGCGATTGCGGATGTTTGATCAGAAAACAAGAAATCCGCTAGTGAAATCTCCGCAAATATAGAAAATTAAAAGTACAAAAGCTGAGTGAGTCGCTTCACGAACTCACCAAACCGATACGAAGCTTGGGCAATGTGATATCCAACTGTGAATCAGTGAAGAGATCCGATGAGATCTCCCCGTTTCGAATCTCTGAATCGAACTGATTTAGAAATTGCAAGAATCGCGCAATCTGCAACGAAAATAAAAGCAGGAACCCGAGTTTGAAGAGAAGAAGACTCTCCAAAAGCAACTGCAACTTGCTCTGTGATTCGGCGAAAATCTAGAGAGAGAGAGAGAGGGAGAGAGCGAGCGAGGGAGCGAGAAGGAAAAGGCCGCCCGCGAAAGGAACTAAATACAGGTTTTGAGTTGGAAACACCGTGTTAGCGCAATTTCAAACTCCGGAAGAATGCTGACCGTCGATCTCGGCTGCTCTTGAATGACAGTTGACCGTCCGATTGATCTGTTGTTCCGGGTGGTCCATTCAAATTATGATTTTTACTTTCTTTTTTCTTTGTTCTCTTTTGAATAACGAGCGGTGGTGGTGGTGGTGGTCCACCGCATGATTGTGTTTCAACGGAATACGAGCTCCTTAAGGGGGGATCTATTGTTTGTTGTTTAATTACATCATTAGCTCTTCTTCTTTTTTCCTGGAGGTTTCTGCAATGAAATTTTTTTTGCATTAACTTGTTCATTCTTAAAAATATATATATAATGAATAATAAAACGCCCCATAAATTAAAGATATTCTTAGATAAATGCTTAAAAAAACTTACGAAATTAAAGTGCACTACTTGATGAATGAATATATTATGCTACCTAATTTGAAATATCATACTTCACTTATCGTAATTGAAAGTAGTTTAAAGTAAGGAACTATTTCACAGTATGCACTAATTCATGCAATTTCAGACTTGAGTGTGCGTATATATAATTGATTCTAATTTTTTAATCAGGGAAAAAAATAAAAAGCATTTTAATTTCCAGCCTTGATCAATCCTTGTTAATGCTTGTATAGAAAAGTTAGAAGAAGTATGATATTTAATTGATTTTATAATAATAATTTTTAACTGAAAAAACAGCTGAGCCAAATGTTTAATTTTAAAGCACATCAACACCCCCGCCCCGGCAAATTGATGCTCCCTGCACCCAATTTGTCGATGTATTTGTACGGAAATGTAATTAAAAGGAAATTAAAAGCTTTAGAAAAAGGGAAAAAGGAAAAAGGGAAAAAGAAAAGAAAAGTTGTTATTAAAAAGAAAAAGTGAAACTACGTTGTTCACCACAATCCCGACCGGTGCGTTCAAAGAAAATCCGACGGGGACAGATCGAATGATGATGAGCTTTGTGACCCATTAGTCACACTGCCAGGTGTCGGCATATTAGGCTCTGAAGGCCATCTCATGACTGTTTAGGATTTTTAACTCAACAAAATGTTTCAATTTCTCTGGTGTTATTAATTTTAGAAAAAGTGAAATGCTGAAATATATATATATATATATATATATATATATATATAATTTTCGTTGATAATTTAATATATTTAATGTGGCATACTATCATGAATTGAAATGTATCGACTGAAAATATACTTATTTAAATGGCATTCGGAAAACATAAATTATTGTGGAATTAACAAGATAAATTACACATTAATTTTATAAGGGAGAAAAAAATAGAGACACTTATCAAAAATAAAGTTAGGCTCTAAATTTGATAATTACATTCAAAGGGATTTTTCTTAACCGCGGTAAATGCATATAATCTTACTTCACCATTATAATTTTTATTTTTTATTTAGGAAGAAAGCTAATAATTGAAAGAAAAAAAAGAATATAAATATTTCACTGTTCAGCATAATAAAAACTCAAATCCCTTATATCTATTATGAAAAAAATAAATAATTACAAACTAATCTAATTATCATGGATTTACCTCATAAACTTTTATCGTCTCACCCGCTCATCTTCTAGATTTTTATAATTATTTAATAAGTACTTTTTCAGTAGGTACTATTATTCTTTAAAAAATATTATTTATTATTATTATTTTTCACAAGTTCGAATGTTCCCATAATAATAAAGCGGGTGCTTCCACGCCTGGGGGAGCGTGATCGACAAGACCCTCTACGCTCTTCCCAACCTCTGGATGATGGTGTTGGTGATCATGTCATCTTGCGACGTGAACGGCCGAGAACTTTCGTTTGTCTTCTAAAGTAGACGATGCACTGAGACAATCTTGCCACGTGTACGGCACGAACTTTCCTTTGTCATGGTCTTTGGGTTGCACCCGTGAGAGACAAGTGGGGCCCTCCATCATTCATTCAACGGTCTGAATCTCTCCTCATATTTGTCCAACTTTTCACTTTTGATCCAAAATGAAGGAGAAATACCCTCTCCTTTCCACCCCCCCCCCCCCCCCCCCCCCACCCCTTTTCTCTCCTTTTCTTTTGCGTGAATGCATAATTTTTATTCATTTATAATTTTTAGCAAACTCCTATTTATTTAGAGTTTTTAATAAATATTTTCCCTATTAGATTTTGATAAATATAAAATATTTGTATTATTAGATTTGAAAAGCAAAAAAAACCATTTTAAAAAATGAAGAGATTTTTACACGATTAATTATACTTAAAATTTAAAATTTGAATCAGTTAATTAAATTTTTTAGAATTTTAAATTTTAAATTATAATTTTTACTCTCTACTCTCAATTAACTTATAATATATATATATATATATATATATATATATATATATATATATGTACATCCAATTTGGGCCTCGTCTTACATGTAAGGATCGCAATTGACACAAAAAAAGGGTCCATTTCCAAATTTGGGCTGCATTTGGGCCGTATTGAAAAACTCGGTCCATGGGCAGCCCAAATGTATAAAATTGAATTCAAGTTATACACGAGATGTAAGCATCTCATGTTGATTAGTATCCGAAAATTTATTGCAATTTGTTGGCGTCGATTGCAATTTTATCGAAGTTACAATGTGCCATGACTGGGTTGAGGACATAAAACCCATTTTAACCAGCCCAAGTTTAAAATACGGGCCACACTAACTACAGCATTAAAAAATAACTGGCCCATGGGCCCATATCCCCAATCCAGCCCTCGAGCTCCTATTCTAAAACAAGGGTTCTTGTCTGTCACCACACCATTGAACTAACTCTATTAAATGGATAAGATTGGAACTGTGGAGAAACTTAAAGGAAATGCATCATAACTGAGAACCTAAAACTTGTCTTCTAAAGCTTTGTATATTTTGGTACCTTTTTTTTTTTTTTTCTTTTTTTTGTAAATGATAATATTTCTTTAGATATCTGTCTTAGCCTTTGAGTTGCTTTCTAATGTTTTATAATCCATCCCAAAACCTGAGCATGAATATCGTATATCTTAAGATTTTGATCCCATCTGAAGCCTCGAAAACATATTGTTATACATGTAAATTAGATTGGCCGTTAAAATAAGGCAGATCACATATGAACGACAATAAGCATCAAATTTTATCATGGGGATAATTGAACTTCAAGAGTTCTTAACCAAATACCAGGAAACATTACAGATACTGAGTAAATCTCACCAAGAAACATTACAGATACAGCCTCACCAGTTGACGCTAGCAGCAGGCCACCCCAGTGTGACACAGTGTGAGCTTGAGAGGGAGGATTCACTCTCAAGGGACAATCTTTTGATTACAGGCATACTACAGTAATTGTTCCAGCGTAGGAACAGAGCAAATTTTAGCTCAAATTGGTGCATTTTGTTTAGTACAGTACAGCACAATTTCTTCCAATAGAATGCAACTCCCGTAAATCACACAATATGCTATTTACATACAAACGCAACTTCTAAGCAGTTTGCATCTTAAGCCCCTGATTCGACTTTGAATCCCAAGTGAGAGATTCGGCTGTTTCTTCCTCCTCCATGGGGAGATCATCCGAATGCAGCCCAAGCTGATTCAAACCACGAACAAACTCTGTAAACATGGGAAAATGCTTGGGGGAGAAAAAAGAAGCCCCCATTCTCTGGTACGTGAACAAATCCACAGTCCCATTTTCCCCCAACAAATTTTTCTTTATCTGTTCAAAGCCCTGGAGGCCTCCCGAAATCGACGAGTTTTGCCCAGAAACCTCCACCCCATGCTTCCTGCAGACTCCCTTGATTTGTGCCAACAACAACTTGGGACTTGAATCGACTAAATCCATTCCTGGCAGTATCATTTTACAGGAATTCCTCGCAAACATCTCGGCAACCGCTTCATAACCATCCCTGTGGATTGTGTTGTAGAACCCAGCAGTCAACTCGGATGGATGGGATCGGGTCTTATACCACGAGTGCACCACCGGCACTTTTCCAGAAATCTTGACCGGGGAGTCACTGAAAGCAGCCGAGGCAAGGGAAAGGAGGCGGTTCCCATGAGAAACGAGCTGGGTCGAGTACCATGACAGGAAAAAGTTGCCATAGGGAGTCTCCCAAGATCCACCATTCTCTTTGCAGAAGTCATTTGAGTTCGGAAGCTGGTTGTAAGTTGGGGCATCATGCGGCGCCCCGAGGCCCCATAGTGGGTTCCCCGTTGATTCGGCATGTTGCTTCAGGAGGCCTAGCATGTTACCATCGTAGCACTGGAATTCCCCAACTCCAGAGATCTTACTATTTCCAACTTGCCGGCGGGGGTATGAAGGGTAGCGAAGCTCACCGTCTGGTCCTAGACCCATGGAGATTCCCTGGAAAAAAAATAATAATCATAATAATTACATAACGCATCAGCATCCCAAATAAAAGCATGATCACCTCTAAATTATGAGGCACAGAAAAATGGACATGGCAGCCACATTCACTAGTACAATGGTGCTTGTATCTAAAATTATAAAATTTCCAAATCGAAATTTCTTACCGTGATTGTGGAGCCCATGAAGGGTGAGAACACAGACTTAAAATTGTCACAGAAGTCCTGGTAAACTTGGACGGGAGTCTTCCCGTTGAGAACAGGAATTTCGTCGACCGCAAACGACAGGCAATCTTCGTAACGCTGCCCAGACCTGTCAGCAAAGAAGATACTAGGTTTGGCTTCCGCGATCGGAGAAACCCACTCAGGGAGAGGGATTTTCGGTTGTTTGGACGCATGGAAATTGAGGGACACATGGAGCTTAAGACCCACTTTTTGGACCATCTCAGCAAGGGAAAGGTAGCCTGACCAATCATACTTCCCCATGGCTTTCTTCTCAGCTACTCCCCACCACACCGGGAGCTCAACTCCATCCACACCCAATAGCTTCAGAGCTTTTAGTCCTGCTGCAATTGCTCTCCCATGGTTTATGGCGTTGCAGTCCGAAATAGTATCTAGTGGCAGCCCAACATATAATCTTACTTTATCAATCTGCAGACATCCAAAATCAGCACACATGAATGAGGTTATAATAGAAACCATGCGATATTCGAATTTAAAAACAGTAAACATGTGTTAATTGTGAATGCAGCTGAATGAAGAATATGATAAAAGAAAGGAAAAAATGTTCAAATTGCTCACGGGAATGAATATCTAGACTAATGAAGTTTGGACTGGTCATATCTTATTTTCCCAAATCCCAAAAGGTAAAAGAACTGCTTGGACCATAGAAAGTGTATTAAAACAGCAGTATCTTAGGGTTACCATATACATCAGGGATCTGCACTTTAAGATCAACCTGTTCATATCTCTATTATCTGTAAACAATAGCTATGAAATTTCTCACTCAACCTACCCCAGAATGATACACGAAACATTTGCACTAAAAGCACCACAGATCTCTATTCAAATTTCAAAATAAATGTAAAATCCTCGAGCAATAACCCTAGTGAATCGCATGCTATCGAATCTTCAACAATCGAATATATTGTCACGTTCAAGGAACATAGGCCAAAAAGAGTCACAATTCGTGTTGCTTGAGATAGAGAAATAAGCAAAACCCAAGTTTTCGATTTCCGATTCCTATTCTTTGCCACAATTTTCTCAGCAAACAAACAGGTATTTTGAAAAGAACAATCAAGTGGCTACAGGAAACTTACAGGCTTGGATCTTGCAGTAGATGTAGAGGTTTTTCCACCTCTCTCCGATGTGAGGATTTCTGATCGGACGGCTCTTAAAGTAAGACGATTCTCCGCCACCGCTCTCCATCTCCGAGCGAAACAGACTTTGGCCCCCGGAGAGAGAATCCTGACCGTAGGACTACAAAACCTCAGCTCTCTATACCCTAAATCCCTCGTCCCGAACTTAATTTGAGAACACCCAATCAAAGACATCTCCATACCCCCCAAAAAAGAAAAACAGTATCTATAACCCAAGAACAAAAATCGGAACTCTGTACAACCCAGAAATCTTTTCTGAAAAACAAGAAAAGGGTCGACCTCAAAGCTCAATTAGAATCGCAAACCACAAAAAAATTTGACAAAAAATAATATGAAACAGATCTGCTCCTCCTGCCGATCTACGGAAGAAACCCTAAATATCTGTACGCAAGCTGAGAAACAAAAGGAAGAAGAAAGAAGGGTTGTTTTGAGAAAACGAACGAGAGAAAAAGATTGGTTGGAAAAGGGTTTTGCGAAGCTATGGAATGAGAAAGGGGCTAGAACGCCCATGTTTATAAAGAAGAAGAACCTGAACCACAAGAGCCGATGAGGGAGGAAGGAGAGAGAGCCGACGATGTTTCACCGCGTACGGAATCTACTTGGGAGGGGTCCCACTTTTGGGGCATATACTATTTCTACTCTCCTAATTAATACTTTCTTCTGCTCCTTTTTTTTTTTCTTCTTCCTTTCTTTTTTCCTTTTTTTTTTTTGCTAAAAATAAGAAACAAATTAAAAAATAAAAAGAAGGGTGATGGAGAAAAAGCAAGTCAAGGTAATTTTGAAAAGAAAAATCCTTTCGTTCTTTAATAAACCTCGCCTTAAATGCAAAAACATGAAGAAAAAAAATCAAAATGTTTCATTAATCACGTCAAATCATTTAATTTTATATGTAATCTATCCTTAAAATTGCCAAAAAAAATCAAAAAGTTTTTCATAACTGCAAATCTAAGTGTCATGTTAAAAATTATAAATTTACTGATTTTGATTAGTGCCATTAATCATGTCAAATCATATAATTTTATATGTTATCTCTCCTTATGCTTGCCAAAAACTCAAAAAACTCTTCTTACAAATCTAAATATAATGTTAATGATAAAATTTCTAAAATTGGAGTTCCCTGAATACTGCCATCAGTCCTCTAAATAAGGACCCATATATAAAATATTTATGTTTTCAATGAATTCATAAAATTTACTAAGTAAATCTATTGAAAACAAAAATATTTCTTACAAGAAATCCTTAACCCATATGGATATATGAATTACGGATTCCCTTCCCTTTGTTGTCATCGAACTGCTCGTATGTTCTTTTCTTCTTCTTTTTTTCACATGAAAAAAATGGAACAAAGCATATGTGGACGTGAAGAGGAGAGAGAGAGAGGTGAAGAGAGTGCTGACGTGTGGGTGAGAAGGGTTCATCTGAGTCCAACGAAGGAGAACCCCCATGTTTCTCACAATTATTAAAGAATAAAAATAATACTCGGGAGATCCAACGAGGGAGACCGTCGGTACACGTGTCGGATGATTAGTGGGACAGAGGAGCGTTGGCTGAGTCAGCTCCAGGATGGAGTTTGAAGCTTCCACCATTTCTCAGTTCCTAATCCGTGGGCCGTCCTTGTCTCTTATCTGTCTCGATGGATTCTGCGAGAGGGGGGGGGGAGCGAGGGACTCTCTGAATGGCCTTGGATTGTTGATGAGTCAAAATCCACTCCCTACACGTGGCGGATGACTAGAGACAGATGTTCATTTGATTTCTTCCCTTGCATTGCATGGTTTTGCTGGCCAAGCAGTAGAAATATTATTGGATGGGACTCGCCCAATCCTAGGAATTATTCAGGATAAGGCTTAATTTACATGCGCGACTCGAATCCTGACAATGGATAAGATGAGGCTTCTCAATTTCATATAATTGATGCTCCTGTAGGAACTCCAACTAAAGATTCTCAAACAATGTTGGATATACTTAAAAAGAATTTTAAATGTTTAATCCAACGATGACTGTTTGATCATTCAGTGGATGAAATTGATTGAACATGAATCATATATTAAAAAATTCTGTAATTAATTTTTTAAAATAATAAAAACTCTTACCATAAAAATTATCAAACAGGGATGGAGGATATTATTAGTTTAGTTTCCAGAAGAGATCAGAAATTACAATTCACAAGAGGCTATAATTAAGATGGGTCATGGTTGGACGAGTGTGAGAAGGGGTCCTTTCCTAATAGGATGGCCCATGCAAAATACACTGTTCTTTCCAAATTCAACTATTAATATAATGTTTCCGTTCACTTGCAGGGAGAAGAAGAAAAAATCAAATTTGAAATCTGCGGACACCTGTCCAACACCACCACGATAGGCCCCAAACTAAACCCCGGATGAACACTATTTCTTTGCTCAAAGGATTTGACATCCTTCATGTTGCGATTGATTCTTATTTCAACACGTGTGTGTAAAATAGATGATTATTAAGGTCCCAGTTATTTAGTTAGTGAGCGAAGATTATGAAATATTTAAACCTAATATTTTTCATATGATGGTTGAAATAATAAGTCTCAAACTAAATCTGGGTAAACACGAGGACCCATTTCTGCACCTAAAGGAATTGACATCCTTCATGTTATATTTGTCCAGAAGGGATCGAGAGGTTGGAGAAAATTTTAAAATTTTATAATCAGAAAAGAAGCAACTGTTTTCAAAATTTAAATTAGATAGATTAAAAGAAGATAAAAAATTATGAAAAATAATTAATTTCGTGTAATTTGTCGTAGGTCGCGCCTACGATCTAAACAGAAAAAAAAAAATAGTACTGTTAAAATAATTCTGATCTTTTTATATTTCACCAATTAGTATGTAAATTTATAGATCTTTTATTTTTTATGTTATTTTAATTTATATGGTTTAAAATTTTTAAATGGACCAAAATAACAAATACTTATTTTTTTTACGATCAATGGCTCCCTAGTAGTGTAAAGGGATTTTCTCTTATTATATTAAGACCGAATAAAAAGCAATCTGAAATTCGGACTCTTCTTCCTTAAGTTGTTGACCTAAAACCCAAGATGCCTACCAGGGGACTTTGATCCGTATCCATAATAGAAGCTGAGCTGTCTTTATTAGCTTAATGGATACGTAAATAGTAGCAATAGATAAGCTATAAAAATAAAAAAGACAGACCATATTTGGAGTTTGGAGAGTTCATCCTTCTACGCAACACAAGACACGTGGGGCCTCTGATCTCTTTCTTTTCCTCGAGGGACCATGACAACGCAAAAGGAGCTATTCTGTTAATGAATTCAAGATGTCATTAATGAAAGATCATGACTTGTTAATTTGATTTAGTGCTTAATGTCTTGTAGCGTCTTAATTATATATAATTTTATTAGACAGATACAGCGGCGGCGGCAAGTTAAGGCGTTCTGTCCTCATGCCACGTGCTGGGCGCCGCACAGTGCCCACCGCCATGTGATTTGGCTCCATCTAAGTTTCGAGAATTTCTTTTACTTGTGTTTTGAGCTTTTAGCGATGATTTCTCTTGAATGATAGAATTCAATCCAACGCAATTTAGTTCTTTTAAGAGCTTAATAATTTTGCTTCCATAAATAAATTTCCTCACAATTCAAGCGGATTGTAAGAGATATAAATTGTTCAATAAGAATTTATCAAGAGCAGAGGTGACTAGATTATCTGCCGAATTAAGGATCAACACGAGCAGTCGATAGATGATCGAAATTATTTTACTAATCAAAATCAACTTATATAATAAATCAACTTATATAATGAGTAGATTGACAGGTAGGGATAAAGGCACGTAGAGTGTATAAAGTGAGCAACTGTCCACCTTATGATTTTCAATTTTTTTTTTCCTTTTAATAGAGTTTTCTTTGGTTTAGACAAGTCTTGACTGACTCACGATCAATGTGAATGGGTCAAAAGTATGATTATTTTATGGGCCGATTAAGGTCATGGATTGATCTTAACGGCTCTAGCAGCCATCCATAATCTCATTGATCTGAATGGACGACTCGGATTATCAGTGGCATTATGGATGATTGAGATGCCTATTCTCGAAAGTAGCTGAAAGGTAACGGAAAAATAGAGCTTCAACATGCTAGCGAAAACAATTGAATGCAGCACTGAGATAGGAGTAACGACAATTCATTACATTCAGAAGACAAACCCAAAACTAACAAGATTTTGGAGGGAAAATTTTGGTAGAAGTCAAGTTCCGGATACAAATTTATTTTGACAACAATCAATATACAAGAACAAGGAAAAATTCAAAAATGTGACAATGAAATAGCAGTGTATTTTACCTCCCCAAGCTCATTTCAATGGCTTTCCTGATTCAATTCAAAGACATGGACCGGTCTCGAATCGATCACTGTCAACCGGAAATTATATTACATGTCCGCCTTGTGTTTTCTCCGACCAAAACTCCCGTGTTTCTGCGAGTCCTTAGGCGGCTTCAACTGTTTATCTGTCTGTTTTTTCCTCCTTGGAGCACCCACAGCAGCAGGGTCCAGCAATGGACCGGACCAAGTTTGGATGGATGCTTTTGAAGTCGTGAAGTTCGTGGAACTGAATGGAACATCGGGAGGATCGTATATCGGATCGATGTGATGCGAAGTACCCATAGGGTAACCAAGAGCTCCATCCTGGTGTGGTGGAGGAAACTTCTCGCTCTTGCTCTTTGCGTTTGCATGTGTTATTAGACGCCGTCTCTGTTTCATAAATTTGCATAAAGACAAACACAATCAGAATGAATTCATATACGATTAAAAGCATGTACATATGCGTGAGTGCATGTAAATTCATAGACAACGTAACATACATCAAGATTAGCCTGGAGCTCTGCGTTAGCTTCTGGAGCAGGAATTGCTCTTGCAGTTCGATCACGCATACGAGTTTTCTTCACACCATCTGCATTAGCTCTGCCAGCAGCTCTCAGCCTGCAATCGCGATGCTAGTTCAGTTTATGCATTCACAAGGCTCATGTATTGGTGCAACAGCTTTCGAGTGATTGAAATGATAAATCAAGTGCCCAAGGAACAAGCCCTTTAGGTGAACCAAATTTATAAATATGTAAATAAGTTTAAAAAAAGAATCCGCCTCACTCCACTAATGCATGTAAAAACCAAATCAGAAGTAAATATTTGGCGTAATATCTTTTGTACGATTTCAGCATTAAATAAGCAATGATGCACTCTGTGCATTGTTACTTTCTACTTTTGGATAAATTCAAGCATCTTCTGAGAAAATAAGACCCAAATTCTAATAAAAATGAAATCAGAAATCAGAAGTTTGATTGAATGAAAAGTAAGCCCATCTACATACCTTCTAGCTTCCTCATCTCGTAATTTGGCATCCATCTCCTTGCTGGGAGGATATTTAGGAAGACTTGAAGGCTCACATGCATAAGGCTTGCTAGTGAAGAACTACAAAACAAAATAGCAACAAATGACTATGGGATTGACCACCCACACTAAATCAAATAGAGAATTTACATTCAGAAACCAACTAAATTAGATCCCATATACGAAAGAGATCACAACCATGGCAGCCACAGAATAAAATAAACTATAGTTGCCATAAAGGAAAAAACTCACTTCACTCCTCAATGCAACCGTGGCTGTTTGGCGTTCAGCGGGGTCAATTGAAAGAAGGGTCTCAATTAGCGGCAATGATGATGGAGGGAAATCTTTGAATATCTCTGTGATGCATCGCCTGTATGATTGTTGGGGTTTAAATATGGTTGCATGGGGCAGCTTCGACTTTTTCCAATATTCTTCAGAAGGAGAGCCGCATAGCTTAAATATCTTGTGCAATTGTTCCACCTACGTTCAGGAAAGATCCATGTTAACAGATATAAGAATGTCACTGAAAAACAAAAAAATGTCTTCTTTAGTACCTAGGCAGCATACATATAGGAACACCCAGAACAGCAGCAAACCAACAGGAGTTTTATCTTTATGCATGGCAAAAGAATGAACAACACAAAAGCGTGCATTGCATACAATAAAATACAATTACAGCGTATCATTTCCCACAGATATGAAAATTCTAATGGCAACATAGATAGTAAAATGCTCAAAAAGTTTATTGGGTGAAATTGAACAGATACGGCTAAAAAACATTCAGCATTGGAGAAATACTATCGTCACTTTGTGTAAAGTTACTAAGAATATTAGCGAGAACCACAACACTCTCTACGAGGATCAGATCCCTTCTAGCTGGTATCACTAGGCTTGACAACTAAGTACCAGTCCATCGATTTTTGTCATCATAATTGTAAATCCTAACCCAAAGCCACTATTATGCTGAATCATATTTTTCTTAGTCCTTCGCAATATTCTATACTTTCTAAAGCTTAAATAAAACCTAAGTCGATCGACAGTCCCATGTTCTGATCACTTGGTAAATTGCTCTAAACTTTTCTCTCGTGCCTTTCAGAGATTATATTTTCTAAGATCTCCGCTCATGTATATTAACATTTTCATTTTAACTGCCTTTACACGTCATTTACATCCATAAACACGTCTTCTCCCAATTCTTAAAAGATCTTCTACCTAAAGCATGGGAACGTAACACTCCAAAAATCATGCAGCCATTTAATTCCATGACTATAAGATATTTGATTCCAATTCTAGAACTAACAAATTCCAAAAGGGCAAAAGTCAATCTAAATGAGTGTACATGGACAGAGATATAAAATTTGATAGTAGTAAGAAACTAAATCATTGAAAGCAGAAACAAGTTACATGAAGTCACAAAAATGGAAAGTCCTTGTCATAGAACATCAACATTTTTTCAAAAGTACCGAGGAACGTGGAGAGGTCGACTACTGATAGTCATCCTAAAATTTTGAACCATACAAATGAAACAAGCAGATACCGCGATGCCGAAGAGATGGGCACATATTAAGTGCTATTGCAATTACCGGAAAAGAACTTAAATTAGAAACTACAATCTTACCTCTGTACGACCAGGCATGATGGGCTTTCCTGCCAATAGCTCAGCCAAGATGCAACCAGCACTCCAGAGGTCGACACCGACCCCATAATCGGTTGCCCCAAGAAGAAGCTCTGGAGGTCGATACCACAAGGTAACGACCCGGCTAGTCATGGGCTGCTTGTGATTAGGATCGAAAAATGAAGCCAATCCAAAATCAGCAATCTTGAGGACTCCTCCATTGTCAAGTAGAAGATTTGAACCCTTGATATCTCGATGCAGGACATAGCAGTTGTGACAGTGCTCAAGCCCTGATAAAAGCTGGTTCATGTAACATTTAACCTGCCATGCACATGTACAAAAACAAAAATTTAAATGAGGTCCACTCTAAGAGGACCGCTCAACAGATTAGCATTCAAACCAAGCCGTATAAGCAATCTAATCTTACTTGGGGTTCCGTGAACTTGATTCCTGGGCTGGCAGCAAGCCCAGCCAAATCATGCTCCATGTATTCAAAAACAAGGTACAAACTACAGGACATTCTTGAAGTAACTAAACCTTCCAATTTCACGACATTAGGGTGATCCAACCGCCGCAAAATGAGAATCTCTCTGGCCATGAATTTTACACTCTCTGGCTCTAAGTTGTCAAAACGAACCTTCTTCAAGGCAACAATTTTCCCCGTCAAAGTGTCTCTAGCTTTGTACACATTGCTATATGTGCCTTGCCCAATCTGACCATAACAAAGAACACAATCTAAAACTAAGCTGTGGAAAACACTTGAGCCAAAGGGGAAAAAAAGAAACTACGTATCCGGAGTTAAATGTAATCTTTGCTTTCTAGAAACTGAAAACCCACATCAAAAGAATCCAAAATAAGTGGATTATAACTTTCTCAGGTAACCATATTGGGAAATATAGGACAAAAGATCTGCTTTCATCTTTAGCATATCATTAATTTCTAAACATAGAGAGGATGAACGCTTGAAAGCTCACATTTAATCCAATAACTATCAGAAGCATTAGCAAAACAAAACCACACACACACACACACACACACACGTACCTTATCAAGCTTCTCAAAAGAGTCGGCACGCCTCGGCGTCCACCCGTTGATAGCTTCACCAGCCACAGCAGAGAGCCAAGAAGGCCACCCCGCGGCCACCTGTTCCCCATGAACATGCTTCGGAGGATTACTCAACCTCGGATTCGGTTTGGAACGCCTCCTCTCCCCCCTCGGTCTCCTTGTGGTACTCCCGTCTTTCTCATCCTCCTTCCCCTCATCCCCATTCTGCAACTCGTCGCCCTCGCTCACTTGCGCAACCCTAGTCGCCTCCTCCTTCCTCCCCGACGGCACCGGAGCCGCCGCAGACCCTCTCTCCGCCTCCTTATCTACTGTCTCCGAAGAAACCTCTTTCCCAAACACACAACCCATCTCACACTCAACCAAACCCTCATTTCTCAGCACATCCTAGCCTCCATTTCACCGACCTGATAAAACCCTAGCCCCATCGGCACAGGGAGTGATCTTGCTCAGAAAACCTTGACAACTTTTACTCTTTCTCCTCCGATCAAACAAGAGAAAGTGGCCTCAATGAACACCGGGGGAACTCATGAAACCCTAGCTTCCCCCTCCGACAAAAGTATGAGCAGCAATGATTTAGAGTTCCCCACGACTCATTGGCGGTCAAAATCGAGCTAAGAGAGCAAAAAGATAAAGCGAACCACTACAGTAAAATAAGTTTTTTCTTTTTAGTTTCGCATTTTTTGGGATCATCCGGCATTAAAGTTGAGAAGTGAGGTTTCGATTACCAGATCGATGAGAGAGAGAGAGAGAGAAAATCCCACTTTTATTATTTTTATTTTTATTTTTTTGTTTCTTCGCTCTTTCTGCGTGGAGCGAAGCGAAGTTTGTCCGTGGGTTTTTGACTCTTGCAGTAACGGGTTTGAAAAAATTGACGTGAATTTTAAAAAAGAAAAGGGCAAAAAAAAAGTTGTCGTGTCGAGTGCCTATTGGTTAAAAGTCAAAGTCAAACTTCCTCTCTACATTTTCTGTATGCCCACGTGGTCCTGCTGATTGAGACACCTTCACTGGCTGAAAGAAAATTTGGTGACCAAGAAACAACCAACAAATAGATGAGGGAATTTCATACGCACCGGATAATATGCTCGTAAGAATTAATTGCCTTCATATATATATCTTTTTAAAAAAATTATAAAAATTACCTCTAATATGTCTGCTCTTCTTCTATATTAGGATGAGAAATAATTTATCGATTTGCGACTCATCCTATCCATACAAAATTTCCTCAATAACAAATAAATGTACGAGGGAGATTCTTCCTAAAAAAAGATATTAATATTTTCTTTTTGATAATTAAAATGTTGATATTAATATAACTTTATGAATGCCTAATAAACATAATACAAATAATTTATCTAACAGTACGATCGATTGTTTTATTTAAAAAAATGATAAAGTTTAGTTTTCTTTTTCTTTTTTTCCTTCTTTTTTCATGTGCCTTTGTCAACTTAAACTTTTGAGCGCCATCAATTATAGTCATGATTAATGTTAATGCAAAAAATTAATAATTTAATGCTTCACAAAATTTAAGAGGATTGAAAAAGTGTTGTTATTACATACGTATTTCATACCATTCATAAAATTTTCTATTATAAACCATCTTAGGTTCGTTTTAAATGATTAAATAGTAGCATTTCTTTTCAAAAGAGGCATTTTTAATTAAAAAAATTAATCCATTAAATATAATTGCTGATCGTATTCATAAAAAGAGTTGCTCAGACATCGTGCTTCCCCGTTGTTAATCTCTTGGGAACATTATACATGTATCAAAAAAAATTGTAAATTTAAACTATATAAATAGAAACATAATTAAAGAATAAAGTTATTTGCTGATTTCATTTAATTGGACTATCGTTATGCTCCTGAAAAAAAAATATCAAAATAATATGATTTTAAATTACATTTCCTATATAAGTTGAGTGATGCAATTGTCAATTGTACCACTCAAAAATAAAAGAATAGTTATGCAATTGGCAATCGTATGACCACTATTTACTGTAAAGGGGGTCTAGGAAAGGGGGGAGGGGGTCTTGAAGCAAACGAGAGATTGGATGGGTATGGTGCAATTTGCATCATTTTTTTCCTCAATACATTTTTAAAAATTTTGAACCGTATTGAAGGAATTAACATCCACATATACACATTTCCATTAATTTTCAAATAATTTGGATTGTAAATCCTATTCATCCTAAGCATAGGAAACTTAAAGGAGTGTTTTTAAGCCTGAATTTTCTCATATTTTGAATGAAAAATTTGAGACGACCAAGATCTCACAAATCACTTTAAAATTTATATGCATGTGTATTTTTATGTTGTTTTCATTTATACGGTTTAAAATTTTAAAAAATGTATTAAAAAAATAAATGATGCAAACTACACCATGAACTCCCTCTCCCTCAACCCCACACAATTCCTCCATTCCCTCCTAACACAATTGCGGGTTGGAGGGATTGGATGGTTTTATTGTGCGACTAAATGTGGACGGTCAATCGTGCAATTGGCAATTGTATAACAAAACTTATATTGGAAAATCTTATATCCGTACACCTATTTCGGGAAATGTAATTTAAAATCATATTGTTTTGGCATTTTTTTTCAAGGAAATTGCACTTAACTTCACTGTGTTTTCATCTTGTTGTAGGGAACTTCCCTATGGTTTGAAAATCAGCACATAACCCTCCTGTAGTTTCAATGGACTTGCAAAAGTTAACTTTTCCATCAAATCTAACGGTTTGTTCTAAAAAAAAAATTAGAGTATTTAATGGAAAAATAGACTTTAATTTCTTAAAATACCCAAAATTAGTTCCTTACCTCAGTTGCAATACTTATAATATTCGTATACATATTTATAATCATCATGATTAGTTGGGACTATGAATATATAACTTCTATAGAATATATTTTTTTCCAAGATACAAAAAGTATAAAAGTATCAATTTATTTGGGTACCACTACAATAGGGGTTAAGAAATTAGTTTATGAATAATTTTGGAAATTAAAGTCTTTTTTTATCCTATTAAACACTAAAAAAATTTGTGAAAGAACAAACCGTTAGATTTGACGAAAAAATTAACTTTTGCAAGTCCATTGAAACCACAAGAGAATTATGTGCTGATTTTTAAATCACAAGGAAGTTTCCTACAATGGTACAAAACCACGTGAAGGTTAAGTACAAATTTTTCCTTTTTTTTCTTATGCCCCTCGTTTAATTCAAATTGGTAAAATAGAACCTAATGTTGGAGATGATGCAACTATTTTTCACCGTTTATTCTTCTAGAAAATTGAAACCTGTTGCTTTGATCTAGGCCATTTTCATGATGACCTGGGACTGTTGGGTGCTACTGCCATTAGGAGATTGGGACCAGCTGTGCCCTGACACCCCTCTGTTGGTCTAAATAAGTGAAATAGATTTGGATGGACGCATTCATTGAATTGGAAAATTTTCTTGAAATATGTTGTCACAGATTTCACTACTCCGTCACAAAAGCTGGAGAAATTGTTAACGAAGACACACCATGTACTCCTCATCTTCAAATATATATATCGGGAGAACAACATCTATGAGTATTAAAGGAATGTAAATAATCCCACCAAAAAAATAAAGAGAGATAAAAAACATAAGAAATTGAAAAACAAAAGTGATAACATAACCTAAAAAAACTTTTGGGACAAAGTCGGGCATGGGTCAAGAAACTCGGTGTCGAGTGTCACAACAAACGTCATATTGCACCAAAAACATTAAATTTATTTCAATATTTTTCCTTTCACTTTCTTATTACCAACGGATGGTTAGTCTCCTCGTACAAGCAATAAGGATCGATATGAATGAGAATCAGAACGGGGTTGTTTAGTAGCATAATAGTTAATGCAATAGTTATTTCCATACAATAATCAATCTCTCATACGAGAATCTGACTATTTCATTCCTAGTCGCTTTCTTTTGTTGTTCTATTTTCAACCATCCAAAATCTAAATTCATTCGTTAGATGTGCATATATTTACTAATATAAAAATATAGCTTTTTTTTTCACAGATGAGAAAAAAAAAAAAGAAGCTAAATACGAAGTCATAAGTCCAATAATTGATTTTAACAAGTTCAAGGAGGGAATAGCCGGAGGGTGGGGGGCAGGGACAAGTGAGAGCGTGCAAGTGGTCTCAATTCAGATTGACAAGGTTGAGGAGAATAATGGAGAAAATCCATTTGACCTCAGCGGCAAATCTCTTATTATAGTTTTTATTTTTTGGGGATTATAGGGTACATGAGTATAAATACAAGAACGAAAGGGACAATTAGAAAGGCCAGTGAAGAATAAAACGAGAACTAGTGCCACGGATTCAATTCAAAAGAAAAAATAATAATAATGTAAGGGAGCAGGCCCAATCAAGAGGAGAATTCTGATTTGATTTTTATGCGACATTTGGTTCGTACAGTGCGTAAATAACGAACCCTTTTCAAGAATCGTGAGTAAAGTAAAAGGGGATTTTTCTACTACCTCGTTGTCGACCATAAACGATAACCATTCATCATCTATTCCCTTCATGATCTGAACTAACTATTCACACATAATTCATGGAGAAACTAGAGTAATTATACTTCTACATTATCACGGCACATATTAAAATGTTGATGTGAGAAAAAATAAAATAATAAATTTTGAACTTTTAATATTTTAGTTTTTAATCTTAAATTTATATCAATAAAGTAATTTAAATTCTAGCTCTAATTTCACTTCAACTCCATCCATTTTTCTTAAGATGATTGTTTACGTGAATAAAAAAAAGACCACACTAACAAGAAATGGAGAGGTAAAGAAGATAAAGAATAAGGTTAACCAGAAATAACTTAAGTGTATTAGAATTTCAAAAACATTAAATTTTGCTATTCAATGTATAATTTACGATAAAATTTCTTTTTGACCATATGAGCATCATAATAAAAATGGATCGAAGTGGATGAAAATAAAGATTGAAATTGAAACTGCTTAACTCGGGCGAATAAACTTGAAATTTAGAAGTTAATTTAAAAAGGGGTGAAAGTATTCCATTATTTTTACCATCACGTCTTTACGAAATTACCCGCGCCAACTGGAGCGCCTCCCCGAATTCGCGGTTCCTTTTATCCGCAGGTAAAACGGTGTCGTTGCCCATTTCGCTAGGGGAGGTTGTGTCCGGTGTTTTGTTGCCACGTGTAGAGTTCTGATTTCTCTCAGATTTTTAACGGTTGGAAACGGAGGCCAAGATAAATTCTTAAATTCCTAGTTCAAGGACGCCGATCACTGTTCCCACGCTCACCTTCTCCGATGGAAACCCTAGCTTCGTCGTGTGCCATCATCGTCGCTCAAACCCAACCATCTCTACTCTTTGCGCGTCATCATCATCATCCCTCAAAAC
Source organism: Santalum album (assembly GCA_034195605.1). Lineage (NCBI taxonomy): Eukaryota > Viridiplantae > Streptophyta > Magnoliopsida > Santalales > Santalaceae > Santalum > Santalum album. Next base: position 5,110,917 of record CM067264.1, on the reverse strand, counting down.
CTCCTTCATCTTCTCCCCTGCGTCCGATCAGCTCTCAACTTCCCAATAATTCGTCAATCTCCCATTTCATAAGCCTTTCTCTCAACGCCGGGATTCGACCATCATCACTGTCCTCTTCATCAATGGCGGCGCCTCGTTTCCGAATCTGTGCTTCCTCTAGCATTGGTATCTCTCTCATTCTTTCGCTATTGATGGTGTCGAATTACTTTATTTATTAGGGGCACTGTTAGGCTAGTTCTGTACGGTTTTAGGTAATAGTTTAATTTGTGTGATTTATTCCATCTTTTAAGTTTTTGTTTGACGGTTCATAGGTGCTCGGGAGGAAGAACTGGAGGATTCTTCCTCCCGTTTGGTGGGAGGGAACGATCTTCTGATTGTAGGACCAGGTGTTCTTGGGCGCTTAGTGGCAGAGAAATGGCGACAGGTACAACTGTAGTTACCCCAATATAATGGATTCTTTTGTTCGTCACCCTTATCTACTGATGGGTTTATCACCCTTGTGTGTTTTGCCTAATTTGGCCTATTTAGTCCTCTCATTCACTAATCTGGGTAGATTGAAGCAGCTAGGGTATTTGCCTTCTCGTGATTACTATACTAGGGTTGAAATTGATGAATTAAATCTTGAAGAGGGTTTAGGAGTTCATGATGTTTATCCTATATATTTCAAAGGAAAATATTAAAATCATAAACTTTATTTTGGGCAGGAACATCGAAGTTGTCAAATATTTGGACAAACCATGACAGCAGATCACCATGATGAATTGATAGAAGTTGGGATTAATCCGTTCCTGAAGGGCATGAAACCAGCACATCAGTTTCCGTATGTCGTTTTCTGTGCTCCGGCTTCACGAACACCAGATTACCCTGGTGATGTCAGGTTTGTATCCTTTACTAGACGACATCCAGCACATTTTTTTCACCCGAATGTATGTATAAGTTCCTAGAAATAAATTTGCTTTGGCGGTTTGTTTGTGAGGCCTATGGGGCATATGGCCCTGTTGTCTGTTGGAACAGCCATTTAATTTCCATGTGCGTTATTACACCAAACAGAGTAATACCTTGTACAAATCAATAATGCCACGACATCCCTCATTATTACTTCAATGCCACCCTGGCTGTGGGTTGATTTCACTATGTTACCTATTTCCCATTCTAGGTTGAAGAAGTCCTGGATTTGACCATCCTAGGTTGATCCACTGCCATCTATTTCCGTATTTATATGTTGTCTATAAGTTAGGGTTGGACAAAGCCAGATTTGGAAGGGACAAGAAGATGCAATCATATGAATACCTGGTACGTTTTGTTGATAGAGAAAGATTTAGGCAAGTATCTGTGTCTCAAGGAAGTGATAGAGATATGAAACAAGAAAGAGTATGGCTTCAAGGAGTATAAAATTGAAATCTAATAAGTAGACTGCAACGTATTTAATTGCCCACACATTCTGGTTTGAACGTGCTGGCTTGTCTTCACGACTACTGGGAGGATAAGGCTTTATTCCTCTATTTATCAGGCTTATTTTCCAAAATCATTCTGCTTTGAATTTTATATGCTTGGCTGATATGGATTTTTCATTTTAATTAAATGGATTCAACCCGATCCTAAGTCAATGCCACTAAATTGGACATGAGCCAACAAGCAGGCTGGCAGCATCAAACTGGAATGGTGAAGGTTCTCTCTTGTTCACTTCAAGCTCCGCCGTCTTTGATTGCAATGACAATGGGTCATGTGATGAGGTGTTGCATCTAACATAACGTGTTCTGCTGGTAAAAAGAAGTTTCTTTGCATTTCAACTTAGGAAGGGATTTCCTTGTCTATTTTGTAATAAAATTATGTTTCCTTATTCCAAATTTCCATGTTTTTGACATGTCAAATGCACCACGTTCCTGCGTTAACTAACCTCATGAGGTTGATAAGTTGTTTCTTGCATATCCACAGAGAAGGAAATATTATCAAATGTGGTCACTGTGTGGCTGAAAATGAATAATTGATCTTTTGGGGTATTCAACTAAAGCACATGGTTCCTTGAAGCAGAGTATTTCTTGTTGCACTAGATTGTTTCTGGAATATGCATATGACATAGCCCAAATGGATCTCACATAGCAGGCTTCCTTGGGCTAGATGATATGACACTTGCTCAGGAAATTTTCTTTATAGTGTTTCTCCTTAGAATATAACTTCATCTGGACTATAGTTACAAGATCAAAGGGTTTAGTTTAGGGCATTAATCATCTTATTCTGAGAATACATTTCTTTCTCTGAGATATTAATCTTTTAGGAAATGCACACTAGGAAAAAATCAGTCAAAACTTTTAAGAAATAATTCACTGAAGTATTTCTATCACATCATGTCCAAAGGAGAGGGGGGGGGGGGGGGGGGGGACATCTTACTAGAAGAAGGAAGAGGTAAAGCTATTTTAAGCTACTGAAGACGAGGGTTTGTTCATGAAGCTCAAGGATATTAATGCTTGTTTAATTCTGTAATTCGCTGATTGAATTTTTTTTTTTTTTTTCATTTTGTACTATACTGAATCTTAGACTTTCCAGAACAATCATAATTGTAGCATTTGAAACTTTGGTAAGATCATATAGAGTCAAATTCAACTTAAATAGAGAAGTTGATATTGGATTGCTATCCTACCTTTCTAGGGATTAAGCTACCAAACATCTTATTTTGCGAAGTTATCATAACCATTTAATTTTTGGTTTGTTGATATGTAAAAGAAAACAAGTTCATTGCAAGTTGATTCATGAGAAATTACAAATTTTGTACTTTTAAGTTTAGAGTTTGTTGTAGTTTTCATTTGTTGGGTTAGCTGCACCTTTTCTAATTCTTATATCGTTAGCTAACAATTCTTCTCCATGGCTATGTAGGACACTCCAGTAGTACCAATTGGGAGGAGTCCTAGGACAGATGTCCTTCTTAAATCTGAAAAAGTAGCTATGGAGTTTGGTGGTTGTGTTCTTAGATTGGCAGGACTCTACATATCCTTTATGAAACTAGATATTTATGAGATCTATATGTATAATTAAAGGAGAAACTGCAGGGAATATGATGAATATGGTGCGTCATTCTTGGTAATCTTAACAGTTGTCCACAAAGTAGATAGAGGTGCACATGTTTATTGGTTGAGAAAAGGCACTGTTGAAGCTCGCCCTGATCACATCCTCAATCTTATTCACTACGAGGTAAATGCCTCACCAGTATCTTCTAATATTGCGTTGTTTCATCGGATAGGGACTTCAGGCATTTTCTCTGATCTATACAGAAGGTTCGTCTAATGCCCAGCATAGTCTGTGCCAGTTACATTGGCCTTTGTGTGTTTTCTTTTTTCATTTAATAATGCATGTCGTATAATTAGTGGTGATTATTACTGAGTTGGTTGTTTGTTCCGACTTATATAATTTCATTCAGGATGCAGCTTCGCTGTGTGTTGCCATACTGAAGAAGAAACTACGTGGTCGGATTTTCTTGGGTTGTGATAATCATCCTTTATCCAGGTATTCTCACTCCAATCCTGGTTGCAGTCCCGAAGACAATTTTCTTTATCAAATTTTATTTTCAGATAAGTTATTATTATTATTATTATTATGCCAGAAATCAGATTTTCTCATTTTGTGGAGACAATGGCCTTTTCTACCTCCTTAAATTCTTTGCAGGCAGGAGGTAATTGACTCGGTAAATAGGAGTGGGAAATTCAGTAGAAGCTTCAAAGGTTTCACAGGTAATTGTTTTGTTTCACATGTAGCTCAGTAAGATGGGATTGATCATTGCTGCTTAAATACACTTGTGATGTATCACCCCATTCTTCACACACTGATAAATCTAAGAATGATGTCTTAATTATGTTTGGTTTTTGAAGGCAAGAATGATCCTCTAGGTAAGAGACTCGACAATTCAAGAACGCGAGAGGAAATAGGATGGGAGCCGAAGTACCCGAGCTTCTCGCAATTCCTCGGTATATCTGATTAGCTTCTCGCAATTCCTCGGTATATCTGATTAACTTCTCTCAATTCCTGGGTTGAAGATGCAAGGATTGATACTTTTGCTTGTTCATTTTGTTATTCATCGTTCTCATGACTCATGCCAATTAACCTGTATGAAGAAACCAGGAAAAAAAAAAAAACAGAGAAAAATAATTCACCCTTGTACCATCTATATGCTATTTTTGTGGTTGGCAAGTAAATTATAGGCACTAGGATCCTCTAAATTTCATATCCATCAAGTTCTCTTCCTACATAATTTTTATGATCTTTTTCGTAATTGTAACCGCTCATATTGAAAAACAACACATATAAGTATATCAATTTTTATGAGATTTGAAAATACATAACCGACTCATCCTAAGCATTAGGAAAATTAATCTTGAAAAACTTTTAATTTTCAGATTTCTAACCTAAGTTTATATTAGTAAAGTGAATCCAATTCTCGTTTTGACTTTCATCTAGTGGTTTTTGTGTGGATTAAGAAAAAGTTCACATAAACACCAAGGGATGAAAGATAAAGAATACGGTGACCTTAGACTGAATCTTGAATCTTTTGTTTTTGTTATGTAAGCATTCATCCTAATAAAAGTAGATGAAAATTAAAGTTGAGATTGAAATTGCTTTACAAATATAAGTATAGGTTAGAAATCAAAAAGGGGCGAAAGTATAAGATTATTTTTACCATTAGGCTGTCCTAGTATCCCAACAAGTTCCCTCGCGAAGGTTATTCACGTTTGAATTTTTTAAAAAAATTAAAAATTTAAAAATCAAATGAGTAACTTCTAGTTGCCTTTAAAAATTTAAAAATCAAATGAGTAACTTCTAGTTGCCTTCATCTTCGCCACAGATTTGTAGATAAATTGCTTCTCAAGTTTATGAAAAAAATAAATTAATATATAGTAATTATATATAAGTTAGGTGCAGTTATTATCTTGTGATATTTAAGAAAAAATATAAGTTTCAAAATTATACCGTTTTAGATTTTTTTTCTTTTTTGTACCCATATTACACCTAATTTAGGTGTAGCACTTACATCAAAAGTATGCCCAAAGTTTACACACCTCTAAATTTAGAAAGTTAAAAAGTAAATATCAAATCGTTAACTTTTAATTACCTTCATTTTCTCGTGAAAGGGGAATATCATCATTTCTTAGTTCTTAGTTCCCTCCACCAGGCCTGAAGCTATGTAATGAATCCATTTTTTTCTCCTTTCCTTTTTTTTTTTTTCCTTCAAATTTTCTTTTTCAAAAATGAAACTTATGCATTGTCCCAGGTAGCAGGATTTAGCAAAGTATAACCCCATGGCCTATACCAAATCTTTTGGGACAATGGTGTTTCATTCTCTCTCTCTCTCTCTCCATATATATACATTACCTTGGTTGAAGAATCGGGATTTTAGCACTTTCTAATTCAAATCTACAATCAGAAGCAAAAATTAGTAGCGCATGATGAGGAGAGCGATTACTAGTTGTCACCATCAAGAAGGAGGAGCCTTGGTTAAAAGAACTCATACAACTTATCAGCAGCTGTTGAATACACAGCGAAAGCTCTCCTTTTAGGTCAGATAATATTCACACAAGGATGATTTCACCGTGCTTATATACACGGACATATACAAATATATGCACACACAAAATATGTGATTCAAAGTGGATACAAGTTATTCACATTTAGAAGAATGAAATGAAAGACCACCACCACAGAACGTATGAAAATCAGTATCAATGCGTTTGTGTGCCTTGACACGACCAGGGCGTGGGTGTGGCACTAGCAGCAGTAATCTGAACGCGAAACACCTCATGAACAACACCCCGGTGTAGCACTCCAAGAACTTCCTCTTCTCTGTCCATCGCAAGATTCCCCAAAGAGACGCAACGCGACAGAGACTCGTCCCTGCAGGCGGAAGCCAGACACCCACCTCCCAAGTTTCCACCATTTGATGCACACTTGACGCTCTGAAATCTCGCAGCTCGTAAGCGCACCAATCACAGACTCAGCCTGCCAGTGTTAAACGTTTTGAACTTTACAAATCATTCATTAGGTTTCTCATACTCGCAAGTTAAGACCCTCGTAATGAAATACAGATTGAACATCATTCTCCAGGAAGGGTCTATTATCTGCTAGGCTCCATGAAGATTTTCATACACAGACAAATCAAATAAAAGAAAAACATGATGTTTTTATTGTCCGTCTATAAATGTGAAACCCTTTTTCCATTCGAACATGTTATACTAAGATACCGTAGATAATATATGTTTTGTTTTTGGTCTTTCACATCAATAGCCGAAAAGATGGAAGGAATTCGATCTATCGGTCAGCGTATCGCCACTCCTTATATTGCTAAAAGAGTTGCTGCTTTATTTACAAGATCTAACTAAAGACCACCCCAAAGAAAAAGTTTATGAAACTCCTATCATCAATTCAAATTCTAAGCACGTGAATTTCTTTATGTAGCCATAATAAAACTAACTGTCATGAAACTCCTAATCATCAGTTCAAATTATAAACATGTGAATTCCTCCCTTTCTGCAGTCATGGTAATACCAACTTAACTGTAAATAACATTGCAATTTGGTAAACCAACAAGGGTTTGAGGAAATGGTTACCGGCACTCGGAGCCAATTGATGCAGTAGTCTAAACCCACTAAGTTGAGAAGCACATTAAGCCTTGGCTTGAAAAGGAACAACCGAACATCTTCAAACCCAAGCTGCATTGCCAACATTTCCTCGATCGCCTTCTGGAAATCCCGAATCTCTAGCGATTCGGAGGAGGAACGATGTTCTACAAACTCAATGAGAGCAGTTGCCTTTTGTGCCATCTCATGGTGATTCTTGATGTAAGAGATCCTCCAAACCTGCAGTATCATAGCTGCGATCAAAAGGTCAAAACACAAACCATTTCTTGTTGTCCAATTCCATTTCAAACTCAGATATATGATATACAGACGAATCAATATAAATAAAAAATAAATAAACACAATAAAGGAAAAATGGAAGAAGGAATCAAGGCTTTCCCAAGCATATGCTACTTAGAGGATGGAAATCATTTAGACACCACCCGAAGAGTTGTAGAAAAAGCTAGCAAGACTACTGATTCCAGTTCAAATGCACAGCAGCACATAATAGAGCAGATTCAGCCCAAATAAATACCCACAAATCCAACAAAGATATCAACACCCAAGGATAATTCAGAACACAAAGAAACCTTTAAATTGGGCTCTATGGTTTGGGCAACCTCTGAGCTTTCGGCATCAAAAGTTGAATATTTCTGCAGTAAATCGAGGAAAGGCCATCTGTCTCTGCAGAGAGACGCCCAGATGCAATCCGAACCACAAAGTTCTCTCCAAAACCGGGAACAATTACCCAACGCGCAGAGATCATATACCTTTATGGAAAATATAAAATTGGGATTCTATCAGTGACAGTCGATAGTAATCAAGGACAAAAATTGCTACTCTGAAGAACAGAAAGCACCAATTGCGGAAAGAGAAGAACCTCAAGGGATGATGCGATTTTGAGAGCAAGATCATAAGGGAGTAAATTGTGCATAATTTCACCAGATTGTTTCATGGTTCATCATCCTCCACAAGAGCAGAGAGTCTTCATATGAAGAAGGGGATGCGTTCTTTCTTGCAGAAGAGCCAAGGGATCCCCTCTTTCTCTAGCCAACGCAATGGTGATATTTTACGGAACCTTATTTTATTTCTGGGTTACATACTTTGACCTTTCTCTATCCTTGTTTATTTGAGGATTAACGCTATAATTAGTTTCAGTTAAATTCTAAAAAAAATTTGTTTGAAATATAGGAATCAATGGGTAAAATCGTAAGGGAAAGTAGTGGAGAGTATATAGCGCCAATGTGCCTTAAGTTAGGCACATTGATATCCCTATGGGCTTGTATGGGTTTCAGTTTGAAAATTCCAACCTTATAAATTAAAGTGTATGAAAAAATATAAGAGCTTATTAATTTTTATACAATTTGTGTTAGCGTAGCCTTCACTTAACTGAGTGAAAAGCTTAAATAAATTTAAACAAATTGATCTGCTTTGAGTTTTTTACCATTAAAATGAAAGATGTGTACCAAGCCAGATTGTATAAAATTGATGGACCTTCATATTTTTTTCATACTCTTTCAAGTTCGAGCCATTTAGGCCCCTTAGGGGTGGCAACGTGCCCAAGTTCAGTGGGTTGCCACTATATAATCTCTTTTCCCATCAAGTAATGTATAAATATTATTTCATGTGTTTTTTATTCAGGAAATGTGGATCTCCTGAATTTGTGGAATTAAGCATCAATTAGGCTCTTCTGCATTGAGTGCAGGAATTGCAATTAACTATTAGGTGATTGCTACATGTATACAGAAATATCCTGATCATTTATTCAAATTTTATACTTACTATTTTGTAAATTCTACTGCATTGAGAAGTTTTATTTTAGACAAGTTTTATAAGTATAAAACTTGAATAAATAGTTAAGATATTTTTGTGTACATGTAATGATTATCTAACGACCAATTACAAAGGGCAGTTCCCACCCTAAATACAAAGTAACCCAAGTTATCCTAATTGTTGATTACACAAAAAGGTGGATGGAGAAACTAGAGACGAAGGAAATGAATGTTTAAGATTGTCTAAATTCACAAATTCATTAGTTTTTTAAATTTTTGGTGATCCATACCCTTTATTCATGTAGTGAAACATTAATTTTTTTTTTTCCAAATTCAAATAGAATTTTGGTTAGAAACGTACAGAATTCTCCAAATCTTGCTCTTCTGTGCATCTTTATTGCGTGGTCTTAAATAAAAACTGTGTTTGAAACTTCTCTCCAAATAATAATTTTATGTGCACTATAAGGAGTTAGTGAATCTAATTTGCAATTGCATCATGTTTTGCATTTACATACGACCTAAAATTGGCAGCTATTTTCGTTTCATGATTGTTAAAAAATAAAATAAAATTGTATTCACGAACAAATCGTGCAACCATGAATGAGCTCATGAACAAGCACAGTCAATGTTGATCTGTGTTTATCAGCTAAGGTAAAAAATGGAAAATTTAGAGATATCGCGGAAATGAAAATTCAATAGAAGAGAAATCTAGTTAAGCATTACAAACAGAGATCGATTACACACAAAAGCTATTAGGATATGGATCAACTGAATTTAAACAAATCCTGAATTCATGAATTTAGACAACCTTAAACATTCATTTTCTCCACCCCTAATTTTTCTTTCAATTTCTTTTCTCAATGAATGATTAGGATTGTCTAATCGCACAAATTCAGGACTTTACAAATTTAAAAAATCCATACCACAACTGGAGTTCACAATAACACAGAGAATTAGGGTAAGGGCGTGTTTGGCGTTCGCGATTAATGCCCCGCAACAGCGGTGGCTCCTCATCGGCGTAGGCGGGAGTAGAGGGAGTGAGTGGAGAGGATGACGAGGAGGAGGAGGAGGAACGGAGGAGATCAACGAGATGCTGAGTGAAACGGCGATGTATCGACAGAACTTGTCGAAGGTGTTGCATATCTTACCCCAATTCACGTTCGAGTTCCCCTTGAATCCCACGTACGCTATGCCACCGGCCGTCCCCGTCGCTGATGCCGCCAATCCCAACATCACCTTATAGAACACATTTCATTCACCTCATCACTAGTTATTGATAGCCAAAGAGAATATGGGTTTACACCCACCAGTTATTGATAGCCAAAGAGAATATGGGTTTACACCCACGCAATTTGCATGGAGTCGCTCTTAAAATAATTCAGCTTCATTAAAAATAGTTCTATTTATTTTTAGGTTTTAGCAAAACTATATCATTTTAAGGATGAATCCGAACTCATATTTTCTCTTCTCTTATTGATATACTTAAATATGGTGATGGGTATTCATGTCTGGATTAAAACATTTGACGTAGTGTTATTTAAATGAGAATATATATTCCATTTGTATTCCCAAAATTTTACATATCAAACCTTTACGAAGTGTTTGGGCATCTATTCACGAGAGTACAGAAACAAACTTTTATTTTTTATAATATTAATACATCTTTTGATATTTTTTTAATGTTTGCCTTGGTCAATAGTTGGTGGTTAGGTAAATGACACCGTATGATTAATTTTTCTAGTGTGATTCGTGATCATAACCGATCAAAAGTTGTCGCACCTAGAAAAACGTAGGTGTAGCAACTCTTTTTCTAACCGAACATTTTCTATTTTACTACTTATCTGTAATTGTGATCAAACGTATAAGTTTTTATTTTTTAAAAGGTGCTTACCGCGTCAAGAAGTGCTAAATGTAATGAGATCTTGGAATAACGAGGGTTTGAGAGAGCTGATAAGGAAGCCAGCGTGGAAATGATGCTGTACAGCCCAACCACAGAATATGCCGCCACGTAGTATCTGCGGTTTGACATAATTTAAACATATTATTTTACACAAGCAAAAATAAATAAATAAAGGGTGCAAACTTAAAATTACGTCATTTTATAGTCTAATTTTGACTTTATTTATAAATATTATAAGGTATCATCGCACCTATTCCATATTAAGTTTCCCTCATATTTTTTACTACTTGGTGTATGAAAAAATTAGTAGTCATCCCTTGAAACAACAATTACTAGGTATTATACTCTTTGTTTCGCAAGTAGTCATAAAAGAAAGTATTTCACTTGATATCAAACAAGTAAAACGCTAATTTTTTTCTTATCGAAGAGTTACGAGATGGATCTTTTTTCTTGGGATCAAACAAGAAAGAAAGGTAATAAAAACCTGTGAAAAATAAATAAATAAACAAATCCAAATCTCAACTCGGTTTTGACCTTTAAAATGATGAAATTTTGATTAAAAAAAAGTTTAAGGAAAAAAATTCACTCCTTGAGTACGCTTATATCAATCATTATTCAAGTTCTCAGGTTCTTTCGACTATGGAAACACGTACAGTTATGAAAAACTAGGCCCTATATGTATGAGTGAGATGAATTCCATGTAAAGCAATAAATCAAAGCACAAATCAAAGAAACGAAAGAACAAAACTTACATGAAGGCGGGGGAGTCCTTAAATCTGGCTGGGACAGAGACGGTGATGAGCAGCGCCGGCACGGGTACTTGCTTAGTCTGCTTGCTGGTCACCATCAGCATCACCGCCGTCAACGTCGTCGCGAACAATAAGATCCTTAGAACCACCTCCACCCCCGCGCGATTGACCCCGCTCGATGGGGTGCGGACGAAAGTCTCCGGGGGCGATGGCTCGATCTTGTCACCCTCCGGCACCGGCTTCACCTCCGACGATGCCATCAGTGTCTTCACTCTCTTACCTGTTCTTTGACAATGGGAATTGGAGTATGAAGGGTATATGAGGCCTAAGAGGAGAGACCCCCAGCGGGGTTGTATATATAATGTAGACGAGGGATTCAATTAGCTTGAATTTGGGGTTGCCCACACGCTAAGGTGGTTTGAATATGGTTTTTATTTTTATTTTTTTATTATGTTATATTTTTTTGTGAGCTTAACTTTGTTATAAGTTAGGTGCACCACACATAAAAAAAATAAAAGAAAATAATAAAATAAAATCTAAAACGATGTCCATTTTGAATTTTTTTTAATATCATAAGGTATAAATACACTTAATTTGGCCATATTAATTTTAATTTTATTTTTTGTTTTCACTTATGCATGCATGCATGTAATTTCACATTTTATGAAGACTAATTGGGCCGACTAGAGCGGGGACTTTTTTTATAGTGTATTTATGAGTTGGCGGATTGGAGTCGGAGTTGGTTGGCTCAACCCCAAAATAAAGGGGTTGTTGACCTAGCCGTGGGAATGGAAGATTGAGGTGTAATGCTTTTTGTGCGATATTTTTGAAGTCAATGTATTTAATGATGCCCGTTGAATAACCGTACTTGTACATATTTCATAATCAAAGCGACCTTTTTTTATTATTTTTATTTCTTATAATTGCAAGAATGTTCACGTATTTACAAGCACAAAATAGTAATTAAAAGAATTATACATATTAGTACGCTTTAGTAGAAGGAGCTGCTGAAGCTTTTATTTTTGTGGAAAAAATTTCACTAAATTGGGAAAGATAAATCTATTCATTTCAAGTAAATTTCACTATTCATACTTATAATAAGTGAGATCATATCGACATATATAAAGATTTGTCTTCTTATACGAGTAATGAGATTTATTTAAGTTATACTAACTTTTATTGTGCGAAGAGAATGACATTTAACTGCCGAATGATTAAGACATGGTCTTCATTATCGAGTCAAACAGTGAACATGCATTGGGGAAATTTTGAGCTTATCACCGTTCTTTTTTCCCTCCCTTCCAAGTTGACGTTGACATTAGAGCAGCACTAATGATAAGATTATATCAAGTCCTTTTCAAAAAAAAAAAAAGAAAAAAAGAAAAATGAGAACTCAAGCCAAATTGAAAATACATAAATACCCTTCTGCAGAAAGTCATCTTCAGTCAGGATCCTGCGGACTCACTTGTCATTTTACAGATGATGATGCCGACATCGTCACGGAGTCTGTCATTCATTGGAAAAATCTGCAATTGTATATAAAAATTGTAATAATTTGACGTACACCGATAATTTTATAATAAAATTATTAAAAATTTATATGATACAAATTTAATGAAAATATTTTAATAAATAATAATATATATTTTTATAAATTTGTGACACGTAAATTTTTTGTGATTTTATTATAAAATCTATTTATATCTTTAATATTATTTTAAAAATTGATCTAAGCTCGTATAATTGAAAATCTATAGAGAAGATTGTTAATTAATCGATAAAAAAAACCGAAATTACAATCAAATCTTCCTTGATCTAATTTCTTTGTATTATTTAATCCACGTCTCATCAACCGGTTGTTATTAAAACTTCGTTTCATCATCAGACACCTAAGCATTTGACTATTATAATTGTCCATGGTAGTTTGACCACAGCCATCCTATTTAATTCAATGGAACAGAAATTATTTTTTATATTAAATTAATGAATGATCGTGACCTGTATTTTAAAAGTTCTTATTATTTATTTAAGTTTTAGAATTTATTATTTTGCAATCGGAAATTTTTTAAAAGTTTGTGTTATTTTTTAACGTTGTATGCAGATGAGCTCTGCAAGAGCTCACTTTTTCAATTCCAAAGCTTGTTTGCACTACAAGGGAAGCTGTTGGAAGATCAAAGTGACTACCGAAGGGTTGACTTTTCGCGGCATTCGCAAGTCTGAAAGCAGCGATGGCTTGCGGTCTTTCGAGAACACTATCCGATTGAAACAAGAAACATTATAATTAAAGCATTGATAGAATAAGGAAACAATGGTTGAATTGAGCTTCCCCCTTTTAAGTTAGGGACTTTAAAATAACTAGCCTTAACCACACGCTATGTGTGCGGGTCCATGACGTTCAATGCATTTTTATGATTTTAAGAATATTTATAGTCATTTTAATATATTTTTGATAATTTAATATTTTAGAGCTTTATTACTATTTTGTACTCTCAAGGGTATTAAACATCATTTGGATTAGTTTTCGGTTTAAATGTTTTGTGAATTTTTCTACCATTTTGAAATAGAGCTTTGTCATAACGAAGATTTTGAGGTTTTTGGGGGGTACTATAGGTTATTTTAGCCTTTGTGCTTTTCAGGTATTTAGGCATTTTTTAACATTGTTGGACTCTAGGAATATTCTAGGCATTTTCCACTTTAAGGATACATAAGCATTACATATTTGCACAGGGGTATTATGGGGGAGATCACAAAAGCAGTTAGTCCGATTTTTACTGTTCACCCACTTGGGCCCATTATTATAATTCGTGTTAACTAAAATATTATAATATTTGATGTTTTTTTTAATGAAAAACATAATATTTATATTAACATGACACCATTTTAGGGACCTTAATTTCTAACTTATGAAAAGAAATTTAATTTACTTCGTAACTTTTAGAATAATTTTTATTTATAAAAATGACAAATTTTACGGTTAAATAGCAAACGACTCACATTTATACATAATCAATGGAGAATTGAGCGAAAAAATAGTGTATGCAAGAAATCATAACGTTCGGACTTCTCTGCACTTAGAGCAGAGCTGCTCTATGTAGTTGGCTAGTAGATGATTGTCACGCGAATATGAGTTTTATACTTACTAAATTTATTTAGAATAAATTTTTTAAAATAGCATAGTTTGTAAAATAATAAAGGGAAAAAACTAATATGCAGTGGCTGTACCTAAGCTAGGCGCAACTACTGCAACTGTGATGCTTAAAAAAAAAACTCAAAACGACATTATTTTGAATTTTTTTAAAACTATTCTTATGTGTGTGCTGCATCTAAATAAGATATAGCTGCTATACCAAAGTTAAGCCCAATAATAAATATAAAATTTATCTATACTATTATAAGGGCAAAGGATCTTTTGATCCATCAATCAAAATTAATTTGAATTCAAAATTTAAATTTTTTATAGTTATGGAAGTTATTTTCTTAACCACTCACCTCTAACTTTTTTTCCTACTCCTTCCACTTTTATCTTTTTTTAAGTACATACTCATTATTTTTTTCTTTACAATTTTATATTTTATATTTTATATTTTAATAAAAAAAATCATTGAGCACGCGTACGATACGACTAATATAAATAATAAATATATTTTTATATACGTGGCGTGGCGATCGTATAACGACCGACTGCAGGTGAGCCCGATTTGCGAACACGCTGGGCCACATTAATGAGAATAATTTCTTCTGGGCCCATAAAGGGGAAAAAAATAGGGGGAACGAACACTCGTTGGGCCTGAGTGTTTTCCTCGTCTTCAAGGAGGCCCAAGGCTTCTCCGGCCCAAGTTGTTCCCCTCCGGTTTCCCGCGTTCGACGAAACGACCATTTCCCGTGGCCAAGACCGTCTTATCTTACTTTATCTATTATTTACTTTTAGTGTCGTCAATTTACTGATCTGTGTTTGTAATGTAAATTATATTGGGAGAGAGACCCGCGCAATCTGGAACATCTCGGAACAAGGCCTTGGCTTGTAAGTGGCCTAATTCTCACCACTCCACCATTATAAAGTAATCACTCGTTTGAGGTGAAAGGTACACACCCGGCTTACATTCTCACTTTTATAAATTTAACTAGGGTTCATCACTAATTAAGGCACCAGAGGTGAAGTTTCGAAAGCAGCGATTCTCGAGTTAGCTTAAATTCATTTATTTTTTCAAGATCACACCTGCACATGTCACGGTAATCTTAAACATATCCATTCATGCATTCAAATTATGAAATAAATTTTAAAAACGGATGTTTTTTATTTTTATCTAAGTGAGTTTAAAAGTGTTAATAACTATCCCAGAAAGTTATAAAATAACAGCACAAATCCTTGGAGACCTGTAATCAACCATTTTTGGGTGCTTAGTGCAATTTTACAATGGCTTAATTAAGCAAATACTGTTGATGCTTTTGCCAATCAGACCGTGACATCTGTTCTTACCACCTCAATCACTGGGAAAAAATTACCCCCTAAATAGCATTACTCATCCGTGGAGGCCCTATTAAGGTAATCATCATTTAACCACATAATTGCAAAACCACAACCTCGCCCGTCTCTCGATTCCTTCTCCGAGACTCTTTCTCTCTCTCTCTCTCTCTCCTCACGAGATGGGGTGTGGGGAATCGAAACACAGCGTCGCCACCGCCAACACCGTCGTGAGCCACCGCGAGAAGCCGGCGCAAATCCAAAATGACGACAAAGCCGTAGAGAGCGTTCTCGCCGACGAGGCCGCCGCCGCCGTGGATCAGGCTGTGCAACAACCGGAGACGAAGAGCGCCGCCGCCGCTGCCGGAGAAGTGATTGAGCCGGCCGACGGGAAGGTGGAGCCATTATCGTCGAACTGTGAGGAGGAGGAGGAGAAGAAGATCAAAAAGGGGGGTGTTGAGGAAGCGGCTCAGGAGGAGGGGAGATTGATCGATTCGGAGTCGCCGAATCAATTCTTCTCGTCGAGGGAGGACTCCGAATCGATCGGCAGGGTTGCTTCCGAGCGGTCCGTGTATTTCTCCCCGAGCCGCGCCTCGAAAGAGATCGAGAAATCACCCGTTGGTCAGGAAGAAGGATTAGTCACTGAAGAGACGAAGGCTGTTACAGAAAAAGGTATGGAACCGCTGTTCTAGAACACTGTTCTTAATTCTGGGGGATTTGGGAAAACAGTTTCTGCATTCTTCGGCATGCCAGGCCAATGAAAAAAATCTGTTCTTCACTCTCGAATCAACAGTCATTTCCAGCAGTTCCACCATTGACCATACGGTTTTGCTTGATTTTGAAATATTGATTTTTAATCATCACCGTGATGTGATACAGGAGAGGAGGGTGGAGAGAAGAAAGAAGAGGGTGTTGTCGTGAAAGAAGGTACAGAGGTGGAGAAGAAGGAAGAGGATGCTGTGAAAGAAGATGCAGAGGTGGAGAAGAACGTCAGTGAATCAAAGCATTTGACTGCCAATGACTGAGGTCCTAATTCTTCTTCATAATCCTTAATTTAATCCCTAATTTGAAATGTTCAAACTTCAACTCTGTTGATGGGTTTGTGTTTGTCGATTACAATTCTTCGCGGTGCTCTGAATTTATTTCAAGAATCAAGTAACGTACTGCTTTCTTTACTTCTAGAATCAAATGACTGTTAAATTATAAATGAGTTATTTGGCTTAATTATAGGCGTTAATTGTTTGCAGTGATTAACAACCGAATCATTTTTAGAAAGTCATAATTTGATGATTACGGGGCCTAGGAGTGAATTTGAATTTACTTTTATTAATAAATACACTCTCCAAGAAACTACCAATAAATAAATAAAGAAATAAAGCATAAGAACTTTACGAAAAGATCTTATACAAAAGTTAATGCTACTATTAGATCAGATAATTTGATTGCATCCTATATGGTATGACACTCTACATAATTATGTATAGAAATTTCACAAAATTACGTTGTTTAAATATAATTAGGTGGAATGCCACATTATATAGCTTTTTCTTCTTATATAATTGTGTCATTTAAATACAAAATCAATATGTGCAAATACACGATTAGAGACGCCCCATTATTTTAAGTTTTTTGTATTAGCATTTACATTACAAGTTATTGTGGCGATTAATTATGTGAATGAATTTATAGCATTGTCTTGGCTGTGCAGGAAAAGGCGCCTGAGGCATCTTCACCAAAAGCTCTAAACTAAGACGAACGGAAGGGGAAGGACAGGGATGAGCGTAACTTAGAGATCAAATGCTTTTTACTTAATGTGTTACGTCCATATCCTCATTAAGGTCTTTCACGCAAACCCCATGTAATGGCTGTGAAGATGGGCTTGGAAAAAATTGATATCATGTATATTGGCTTATGGTTCTATGGATATTATTTAACATGTTGTAATGTGATCTATATTGCAGACTTAGTGTCTCCCATATAGTAAACTGGCAAGAGAAAAATTGACGCGTGGGGCTAATACAAAATTTTTAGAGCTTTTCTCATTTTTTAAAGGGTAATATTACTTATTGCGAAAAAAGAAATTTCACCTAAATTTCATCACTTCCATTGCAGGTGTGAGCCTCACAACATGTGATGGATGGGTCATGTGCACAAGTGAGTGGTGGGATTTAGGTGAGATTATGTTTTAGGCACGAGAAGCATTACTCTTTCTTAAAGGCTTTAGATTTGGGAATTTTTATCCATCAATTATGAATACGTACACATTAACTTTCCATGATTTGATCAAGTTCCAGATCATCATCACCCTAGTTCCAAACATCTCCACACAGCCCCTATGATTTTGGTGGATTTTGGTGGACTTGCAAAATTTGCCCTATGCTAACAAAATCCGTGAAATGACTATAGTATCCTCATTAACTGTCTCTCATTCTCAACTTTGTCATTTTTTTAATCTTAAATCAGCTTTCCTTGAATCTCGATTCCATAAGTATGTATCTTACTTTTAATTTTTTTATGAAAAGATTTCCTACAATGATAATTTATATTCTTTTTTGTATAAACTATTCTAAAATATTTTTTGCTTTTCATGAAACATGATCCAACATGCGATTGTGTTGTCTCACATAGAGAAAGTAATTAAGCCCATGATTAGGTACTTTACTTTTTACCTTTCAAGGATTTTACAATTGAAATTATAATGTTTTAGTAAAAATTTATTATTTAGTTTTCTTGACGATTTTAAGAAAAATAATTCAAAATGAGCCTGCTTTCCCCCACATAGAGTTGGGGTAATGCGATCTTCGTATGTAAAAAAGTAAGCATTCTTCCATTAGAGCCAACTAAGCATTCTTCCATTAGAGCCAACTGGGTAAGGAATATCCACCAATGGTAGAAACCAGAAGAGGGTTATGCGATAGTTTTTAAACCACGGGAGGTAATCCACAACACAATCGAATCGCATTTATCATTTTTTTACTATTTATTTATAATAGACGCAATATTTGTTATCCATTTTCCATTTGGTATTTCATACTGATTTCCCTTCACACTCCATTTTTTCCTTTTTTCTTTTTTGTAACTGATTAAAATACTGGACACTATTTATTTTCTAATTGTTACTTCACTTTAAATACAAATAATACATTAAAAAATTTAATTCTATTTTCCAACGTCGTCTTTAAATGTGGGGAAGGGATAAAATGATAGCATATATGTTCTTTCTGAAGTATGAGATGATATTTGGTCAAGTGCCGGCTCCTCTTTTTACAATGAAATTGAGAAGGTAGCACGTTCCAAACCTATTGGATGTATGTATATTTACCGATAAAAAAAAAATAAACATGAACGTATATTTGTCACTCAACATGGATCAGAATCACAAGTGGTTATCACTGTACACGAATGAAGGTATTTGATTTGCTCCAATATATGCTTTGCTCTGTGACTGACCCTAATTCTGCGGTACCGCGGGAACAATCTATATTTTCTACTACAGCTCCTCGGGAACGAAAAGGTTCGCGACAAACTGCAAAAACTAATAACAAGGATGAATTTATTTACAGTTCAGTAACTACATACAAGGAACCCCAAATTAACAAGTACAAAGGCTTTATAGGGCCGGATATTTACGATAAGCCCACCAGTATCTTCAGAAGACAACACTTAACCTAAATAAAATCCTACAAGGACTTCGTGTTTAGTTTTAAAATGGTTGGATTCTTGGATAACACAATGTTACCTCTAGAGTCTGTTCTCGCGATCTTTGATACGAAAGGACCCATCACCATGCTGCAGGAGCGCCATGTCTCGGCCTGTAATTGGACACCGTAGTACAATAAATGGTCCGCAATGCTATTCCCAACCACTGACCGGCTGCAAGACGGGTCCTCACCCGATACGTCACAGACCTTCTCAACTCCATAAACCAGACTTCCGATTCCAATGTTATAAAGCCACACCTAAGAGAAGAAAATTAATAATTATTTTTAATGCTCCCAACATGAGTGTTACAGCTATGCCTGTTAAATGTTCGATAAATTGGCCCTCGAGTCCAGACAGAAAACGTAATTACAATTATCCAACCAGTCTTATCGTTTAGAAACACGCCTCGATGACTGGATGCAAATAATTGTGTCATTAGATACTAATCATTTACTAAAGATCCTCTTATTATAGGAGGGAGCTGTGCAAGACTAATAAACCCAAAGTTCTATTATTAAAGGCTATCGTTGCGGAAAAACAGATAACTTGCATGAGCGGAATTACCTCCCTCGGGAAGTGATGGTATGTCTTTTGTGGAAAATAAGAATAATATGGTGGCAGATGAGGCACCATGTCGTGTTCATGTGTTACTCGGATTGTATTTGGCACCATTTCGCTATAATAAGAAGGCAAAAACAGCATTTCCAATACGAGGTTGTCCCAAATGTCATAACCTGAAGATTCTGGGCTTTGCAATTAACCTGACAACAAAGCGTTCCTTCAGTAAAACAGAAGTGACCGTAAAATATACGCAACCAGTAAGGAATCAAGTCCTTCAAGCAGTCAAAAATAGATCCATAAAGTTCGCCTAAAATGTCAAAAACTGTCATATACCAGATCATAGACGAGTAAAGAAACCTCAACAAGGATGTTCTACTGATTGAAATTCTCCCCAACTATTAAGTCAAGATGGATCGACATATTGTCAAAATTTAGAAGCAATGAATGGTGTTTAAGCTACAGCAGAGTTGAAGCCAATAAATGACTATAGGAAAGGAATCCTACTAAGCAAGATATGCTAACTTAATGATAAGAAAAAGGAAATGTGCAACATATCTTCGGGTATGGGATATTGATTATAGATCAAATTTAAAATTATATAAGCACGACAAGCTAAAACCTATATCCCAAGCTGTTTGGGGTTGGCAAGAAAGCCCTAGCCACCGTTTCTCATTAATGAACTACTCCCTAAGTTCGAATGCAGTGTAATTGTTCAGCGGGGCACACCCTAATGAATATCTCATTGTGGTCCATATCCAAAGCTGTGACTATGTTTTATGCTGGCTGCCAACCTCCAGCAACCCTCCACCTTTCTCCGGGCTTGGTGCCGACCACGTGGAGTGTACGCTACGGTAGTGGTGATTGTGTTTAAATTTTTACAAGCATAAGACCAGAACAACGACAAAAAACAGTTTTTAACAGGTCCAAGGCCCTGTTGCTATGTAGATCCTAATTAAATTATAAATAATCCATAAAACAACATATTGCAAAGGCTCATGCGGAGGCCACAACATAATATAATTCCAATGTGTCTAAAGGGGCTTTATTATAAATACCACGAGGTCAAGTCCGCAGAAGGCAGCCATAGCCCCTCCCATTGAATGCCCCTGTCACCATGATGTTAAGGGCACCAAATATCTCCTTGGCTCTTTTAACAGCAATTAAAATACCAGGGCGAATGGTAGTATTGTGGTACGCATAATAGAATCCAGTGATGCACCTAAAACAAACAAGAAAATGAGTCAAATACAACTATCTGGCAATAACTTCTCATTTACAGTGGCTTTGCTGAGATATGCAGTAACACACCATCGAATCAGGCATGCCCGGGTAATTTAGATCAAGCTGTTTCCAGAATAGGTCTTCAATCCAATTCTGTATGCTGTCCATTAAACCATACGTCACCAGTTGAAACCATATATCGAACTTAAGTAATGCAGAGTGCAGTGCCAATGCCAAAAACAAAAAACAAATATAAACATTAAAAACAAAAACAAAAATAAATTGAACTTATAATACAATATAACTTCTGATTTAGACACACTCTCCTCTATTGAGAATAAATTAACTTCTGGATACCACAAAACCACTAGACCAAAGCAAACCTCGGGATAATAAACACTAAAAAATAAAAAAAAAAGAAAAAAAGAAAGGTAGCCTTTGGAATATCGTAATTTGATCAAACTCCAGTCACAAAAAAGTCTCACTACCGGTAGGAAAATCCTTAGCAGCTCCAAACACTTGACCAAACACTAGGCAAGAGCTTAAATGGCTATAATGTAAGCAATACAAGAATTCTAACTAACAGGAATCAGGCAAAAGCCCGTGCTTACATAAGGCAACCATGTATAGCCAAACCAAATGTCATTGTGGGGTAAGCCTAACACAAATAGGTATAACTAAGAAAATTAATGCAGCATCCTTCTGGTAACAAATCATTAAATAACTACTGGGGAACAGAAGAGTTATCAGAAAGGATGTATTAGTGTTTATAATGATTGAGCTTTTCACTCTGGACTGATTGTTGATTACTGCTTCCATGCAGCTCCTGTTTGAGTCACTAAATCATAAGAGGATAATAAAAACCATATCTTCTATTTGTTTTGCCCTTGCACGCTGAAATTGAGGTGCGACAGTCAGATAAATAGAGAAAACAGGGGCCTTGAAACCCAAGAAAGTCCCTTACCCAATAATCCATAAAAGGTCCACATCATGCATTGCTGCAATTCACAAAATTACTACTCTAGGTTTAATAGAACATGCAACAATGGTAATTAATCAAACCTGTGTTCCTGGGTGCCTCTAAATGCAATTACAATAGCATTAAGATCCAGCGCCACCCCCACGTATGCCTGCAGTAGATAGTTATGGCCATAGAGACCAAAGCAAGACAATAATTAAGAAATAACACTTTATAGAGAAATTTGAGAAATCATCACTCTGCTAAAAATATTTCTGCACCTGTAAGCAGTGCTGTACATCTACAATCAACTCAATCATTTCAAATCCCTGTGTACATATAAAAAAAGAACGGACATCATTTCCATTAGTTGCCAAAAGATGATCTGAAAACACTACTTTTCTACTAATGGTTCACAGACATGATCTATAGAAGTACACGATTCAACATAGCATATCTTGTAGAGAATCAAATAGAATACCTCAGTCAAATCACCACATCTTGGGCATGTCCAAGTAAATAGCTCAGTCAAATCCTGATATATACACCTGCACATGGAGAAGTTCATTCCCAATTACTAAAAAGTCCAACCATTGAGTGTAGAACCACCTAATAAGCACAAGTGCTTCAAAATAGGTATCATTACCCATACCAGGTACGTACCCGAAAACTGGTACAGCCTAGGATGGTAGGTATTCCTTGGCTACATACCAGGTACATACCAGAATTAGTAATTAATTATACAATTTCTGCATACGGGTACTCCAGTCGCACATTCAGACATACACCGAGAGGCTGCTAGTATGACCCCCAGCAAGTTGAAGAACAATGTGGAACAAAGATCAAGTGGAGGAAGAAGTAGAGAAACCGGACGAAAAGGACGAAGTAGAAACACCATGGCAAACTACAAAGAAATTGGATAACCATGCTCTTGCTCTTGTTGAGAACTATGAATTATGTGTTTAGAATGTAATTATGGAGTTTGCCAATAGTAGTTTTACTCAATTTTATGTCCACATATATGTACTTGAATATTCTTAATTTGATATACTTACGCGGCACTATTTTAGAACTTGTCGTACCACCGAGAACCCATCCCAGGGCTCCATAGAGAACAACAAGACACTTCATAGAACAACTGATGCCTTCCAATTTATTAAATTTGATTCATTCCAATACTTAACACATCCAAATAATAGCAATGCTCAGAAAACAATTGCGTCCCTCTAGTCTCTATATTCAGTGTCAACTTCATGTTACTAATGATTTCAAAAGTTCATAGAACTTACAGCAGAAGCGTACTCCACCAATATGGTAGCAAGAGTGTGATTGTAAATTGGGAGATGACTCTTGTGCTTGACATTCAATTCTGCAGATTAATAAACAATTAGAATGTGCTCCAAAATTTACCTTGCAATTCAGGTCAACACGCATAGAACTGTTTGTTCACCATCTCAACTCAAAGCCAGAACATGAGAAGGAAAAAGGTGGCTAAAATGCACTTCTCCCCCCTTGAGAAGTTTTTTTTGGTGGATTTCTTTTTTTTTTTTGGGGGGGGGGGGGGGGGGGGGTGCTGGGGGGAATGTACTATGTATATTATTGTTACAATAGGGCAGGAGAGAGATGATGTAATTCCCGAACACAAAAGTGATTCTTTTAGAAACTAGTACAACTTAACCGCTGAAACTTATTTTAATCAAAGGAGCTTGGCAGAATGCCAGGTGAGCAACATTATCTTTCAGTCCCTGATTAATCGGAATGAGGAATGGACTACATGCAGGCTGTTGAAGCATAGTTTTTGTTCCAAGTTATGTTAATATATTTACTAACAAGGTAGTTCTATCTATGGATCGAACCATTTGATATACATATAGGGCATATATGCATGAATGATCATCTAGGAGCTATGGATTTGATGACAAGTCCGTCTATCATGCCTTGTGCCATATCATTCTCTACAACAACTGGAAGCTTAATGCTCATTGGTATGGTAGGTAATGAAGGTACTTAATGAACTGAAAAGGGTGCAATCCTAGGATACTTATGAAAAAGGAAAACGTGTTCTGTTTCCAGTTCATGAACAACGTTTTGATACCCAGATACTGAAAAGGAACAAAACCTCAAGTTTAATAAATCCCAAATGCCGAGGAGCTCTAAGCATAAACCAGAATTCCCAAGTTAATTTGCAGAAACTGACATCAAAGCACGTAGCAAAGAAACATAAAACCAAAATTAGATTTAATTATGCGAGTTTCACTAATTACCTCTTCCGCTAGAAAAAGCCAATAAAGTAATAAAAATTGCCGCCTTAAACCACCCAATCTGTTCCATAAGCTGCAGCCAGAAAAGGAAGCAATCAAACACCGATGCAAAATCAAAGTCATTAAAGAACACATGCACGGGCGATTAAAAAACACAAACCGAACCCTAGAATTGGAACAACGAACAACACATCAAATTCAGACAAACCTGTAAAATTAAATCCTATATTCGGGAAATTCCTGAACCGCCCGGAGGTATGGGAAACGCCAATTTCCCCGGCGGCGGCACCAAATGATGAGGATCACTTCGAGTCCACCGCTTTTCCTGAGGGTTTCTCTCGTCACCGACACGCTGACAGCTTCAATCGATTTTTGACCAAATACGGGCGGTGGCCATGCGTTATATGGAGGCGGATTAGTGAAGCAGGGACACGGAAGCGCTGATGTTTCCTCCCAACTGCCTAATTTGCCCTTGTGTTTCCCTTAATTACCTCCCCGTTTAAAATGCTTCGATTGTTTTAGCATTTTTCTATTATTCTTTTTCGGGTTTTCAAAAGTAAAGTTGTAGGCTTTGGGTCTCAGGGCTAATTTGGTAACTATAGTCTTGAGAAAGAGTCTCGTCGCGTGCAGCGTGCTCCAACGACCCAACCAACGGTTCCGACTTTTGGATAAGCCTTTTGCCGATTGGCGTCGTAGATGGCTTGTGAAACTCTTGGGCGCGAGCCGTGTGGGATTAGGGGTTGTTGCTGCTGCCATGCATGATGCCCGTGATACAGAAGTGATTTGGCTCCCCTTTATGATCTTCATATCACTTACTTCTAAAACATTATCGACATAATTTTTCAATTTTATCTAGAAAGTACGTGAGAATGGTATTATTATTATTATTATTATTATTATTATTATTATTTTTTAGGGTAAGGGAGAATTTGGGACATTCGTTTATGTATTGAAATTAGGTACAATTTTAGTTAAACATTTTACTTTTAAATTTTTTAGATTTGCTAAATCCTATTATTTTCGATTTGTCTTGCTGCTAACACATGCTTCTAAGTGTAATGGTTCGAGCCAATATTTATTTGGATGGTTGATTCTAGAGGTTTATTCGAGTCTTGGGAGATAGTAGAGCTCAACTCGACTCTAAGGCTAGTGAGCTTCAGACCAAGCTTAGTTTTTTCTAGCTTGAGCTCGGTCAAGTTCGATGTTAATAATAATATGTAGTTATAGATTTGAAATATAAATTTGTCTTAACCATAAATAAACAGAAAAAAATTGGATAATTCTAACCGTTCTTTTCTTTTCCCTGCGTTTCTCTTCTTATGCAATGAATGGTTAGTATTGTCCAAATTTACAAATTCATGACTTTTCAAATTCAAGGTGATCTAACTCCAACAATCCAAGCCATTTATATGCTTTCATTTTATTTAACTGCAATTTTCTTGTAAAAAAGATACATTTGATCTAATGCAATTTTAATTAGATCTAACATAATTTCTAATATGTAGATGGAAAAAGGAAGGTCCTATTAAAACCTAAATTCAAAAGTGAGATAATTAAATTTTATAATTTGAATGCAAGGACACTATCCGAAAGATGCACTCTATGTTTGACAGATTGAATAGTTGACGTGTGTACTTTAAAAATTCTAACTATTAATTTAAATTTAAAATTTGACATTTTATCAACTGTAATATTTTAAACAATTATAAATTTAGTAAGCTTAAGGACTAGTACTTCTAAAATACACGCACAAACCTTCCAACCGTCGGAGAGTGCGCTTGACGCATTAAATGCTGATGAGCCGGATCACAAAAAACGAACCGGATCCATTTGGGTCTTTAAAACTGAAAATAAAGCCCCATACTCCACTTGTTTCTTTTCTTCTGCGCCCGTGCGACGAAACCCTCCCGATCAAAGGCGCCATGACGAAACCCTCGAAATCGCAGGCGTCTTCCGACGAAGCCTTCTCGAACGGATCGAATTCTTCCTCCGAGGAGGAGCGGATCGAAGATCAGCTCAACGAGGAAGAGGACGACGAAGAGGAACTCGAGGCCGTTGCGAGGCCTGCGAGCTCCGGCGAAGAAGAAGAAGTCGCCGGCGAGGACGGCACCTTCGAAGACGATGCCAGCGATACTGATCGGGCTGAAGAGGTAACATGATGATTCTCTCCCATTAGGAACTGGTGTGCATTTAACACTATAGATTTGTTCTTCACTGTGAATTTTGTTTTTTGTTCAAATTTTGGTAGATTAGGGTTTACATGGGAATTCAAGGTTGCGTTTGATTGTTTCGGCGCGGTAGATTTGTGCCTTTTGAAGTTTTGCCCCAGCCTGTCACTGTTTGGGCCATTAATTTTAGCTCAACGAGTTTGGATAGGTTGACTTATTTTTTTGTTCTGGAAATAAGATACTTCTCTCAAGTAGGCATTGTAGTTTTATTTATATCAGTTGACTGCGTTTTAGCCTTACTCTTGTTCCACTCAATACATTGCACCTGCAGGATGAAGGCATTTCAGCTAATTCTGACATAAGCAAGCGTGAAATGGCACGGCTCAAGGAGATGCAGAAGTTGAAGAAACAAAAAGTTCAGGAGATTTTGGACCAACAAAATGCTGCTGTTGATGCTGACATGGTACGTTTGTGTTGTTTTTGTTGGTCTTTTGATTATGGAGACCCGATTTGTGCGGCAAAGTGCCACCACTGCATTCATGCACTTGAATATAGGTTTGATTGTGGGGGAATTCTGCCTACGGTCTGTTGGTCATATAGTTATATGGCCATGCATAGTTTGAGTTCTCGATGTTCATTTTTACATTTATTGGCAGAATAAGGGAAAGGGTCGCTTGAAATACCTCTTACAGCAAACAGAGATTTTTGCACATTTCGCCAAGGGTGATCAATCTGCAGCCCTGAAGAAGACTAAGGGAAGGTAAGCTCTTATTTTTGTGCTTTATATCTCGTTATTTCTGTAAATTAAACAAAATTCATTATTAAGGGTAATGGTTGCTTTGGCAATCCAATTTTCACTTTTCTCGTGGAGTTGTCAATGCCATGTTTTTGGGGCTAAAATTCCTGAATCTTCAGGTTTCCTGTTCCTACTTCCAGTTCATGTTCAAATGATAACTTCCTCTAATTGCTGATCAGGGGACGTCATGCCTCAAAAGTAACTGAGGAGGAAGAGGATGAAGAATACCTAAAAGAGGAAGAAGATGGAAGTTCTGCAGGAAACACACGGCTGCTGACACAACCCTCTTGTTAGTACTATCCCTCTCTTCGCATGCACCTGCATGTACAAGGACCTTATATTCTTTTTCAGAATTGATGCATATTATGATTACTGCCGCTTGTACATTGTAAAAAATACCATTTAGGATGTCATATGCATAAAATAACTTCTGATTAATGGCTATAGGCTCTGGTCAGTAGTTTCTCTTGGACAAGGTCTCCCATAATGGGATGAAAGCAGATTTATTCCAACTTTTAAGGAACCATATATTCAACTCTGTGCAACGTATGCTGTTTATGACTGAAGCTTGCTATCAAATATCATTTCTTATTAGCTGATATTTTTGTTTAGGTTAAATAAGGGTAGTGATGTTAACTTGTGATGGTTATAAAATGTTCAATTTTTACTGTTCCCCATTTAAACTAAGGCGTGACTCAGTTTGAATCATTTTTTTTAAACCTTTCAACGTAGGTATTCAGGGGAAGATGAGAGACTATCAACTTGCTGGATTAAACTGGCTCATACGGCTCTATGAGAATGGCATAAATGGAATTCTTGCAGATGAAATGGTATGCATTAAATTCATTGACTCTTCTAGTACTTTCAAATGTACTCTTCAGTCTACACACCAATTGAGATCTGCCAGCATTGCATTACATAACAATCTAAGGAAACATCTCTACACTGCACATTACACAAAGACCAAATGAGAAAGTGTGATTGATGACCTGATATTTGTTGGTTACCAGGGACTTGGTAAAACATTGCAAACTATATCGTTGTTGGGATATTTGCATGAGTTCAGGGGAATCACTGGTCCTCATATGGTTGTTGCACCAAAATCTACCCTTGGCAACTGGATGAATGAAATACGACGCTTTTGTCCAGTTTTGCGCGCTGTAAAGTTTCTCGGTAACCCAGATGAAAGGGTATGCTGTGCGGGCACTGCTATAGTAACTTTTGGGGTATTTTTATTTTATTTTATACTATCACACTGCATGATTAATATTTTTTTTATTTCCTGATTTTACAGAAACATATCCGGGAGGATTTACTGGTTGCTGGGAAGTTTGATGTTTGTGTCACTAGCTTTGAAATGGCTATTAAAGAAAAGGCAGCCTTGCGCCGATTTAGCTGGCGTTATATCATCATTGATGAAGCACACCGTATTAAGAATGAAAATTCACTTCTCTCAAAAACAATGAGGATTTACAATACCAACTATCGCCTTCTTATCACTGGTACACCGCTTCAGGTATGCACTAGATGGAATATCCTTCCTGAAGTCAGGCCTGCCCATAATGTTACTTTCATAAAACAGCCATTAAAGCAGATAGATTATCAGCAAAATAAACTGAGATACGTTATTTGTTAGGTAAACATTAGGGTGAAAATATGCATGTGGCATAAATTTCCACTCTCGTGGTGCTTCTTGCCTAGTAATTTTTGGTTGATCAATGTGAATATTAAGTTGAAAACTTTGTCTTATCTTAAATCTATCAATTCTCGTGCTGATGTTATCGTACTCATAATTATACTTTCCCATGACTTCAGTTTAGAAGAGGAGAATAGAACACTTTAATTATACACCCTAATTTTAAATAAATTGGGGATTAATTTATGGATAGAAAAAGTAATTGATAATTGTTAATGTAAGCTGAGTGCAGTGTGCATCAATTTGCCTGCCTGTTTGTTTTGTGTGTTACATTACTGGATGCTATTTCTAGAGCACTTAGATTGCTATTCTGATATTCTGCACAGTTCTATCCCAGCAGTTACCTGAAGAGTATATTTGGCTGGAAAATTCCTGATCTGTTTTCGTGTATTGACATGTTTATAATGGAAAATATATGGTCGGGTTCAGACCCTTGTATTTTGTGTGTCAAGTTACAGTCAGTTTCTATCGTTTGCCTCTAGATGGTGATCTAGTTACTGAGACATTGATGTGTTCTGTGCAGAATAATCTTCATGAGCTATGGTCTCTACTCAATTTTCTACTTCCTGAGATATTTAGTTCTGCTGAAACCTTTGATGAATGGTTTCAAATCTCCGGTGAAAATGACCAGCAGGAGGTTGTTCAACAACTGCACAAGGTGAGTCTCTAACCTAAATTTGAGTGAATAATTTCATTTTATTATATAAAATTACATAGGATTTGTACTTCTCCAAATTTAAGGTCCTCCGGCCATTTCTTCTTCGAAGATTGAAATCAGACGTTGAGAAAGGTTTGCCTCCAAAAAAGGAGACAATACTTAAGGTGGGCATGTCCCAAATGCAGAAGCAATTCTACAAGGCTTTGCTGCAGAAAGATCTTGAAGTTGTTAATGCTGGTGGAGAGCGCAAGCGTCTTCTTAATATAGCAATGCAGCTTCGTAAATGTTGTAATCACCCATATCTTTTCCAAGGTGCAGAACCTGGTCCCCCTTATACAACAGGGGATCATCTAATTACAAATGCTGGTAAGACCTGCCATCAGTAAAATTTTCTTTTGTGTATACTGGTTGAGTTGGGATTAGCTACCAGCCCACATTCCCAAAATAAAATTTGTGATCCTGATCCCCTAGTTGTTTTCTTGCAGGTAAAATGGTTCTTTTGGATAAGTTGCTTCCAAAACTAAAGGAGCGTGACTCTAGGGTCCTTATCTTTTCACAGGTCAGGTTCTCTCATAACTAAGATGTGCATGCCAATACCAATGTGTGGTAAGAGCAGGAAAGATAAAACCATGAATATGGAGGTCCATTCGAGATTAGGAGTAGATGATGGTTTTGGGAGAAGCAGGGAGTCTAGGAGTGGACTTTTAAGAACTGGGATGCAAGTTGTGAGAAATGGCATTATTGTTAGGGAGGTAGATGAGGAGGTTTCTCTAGTAGGAATGAATGGCTTCATGTCAACGACTTGATGTAATTTATTCTTTTGATTCCATGTAGCTGACCCCAAACGACTGGGTTTAAGCCTAGTCTGTTGTAGTACTTGCAAATGACTGACACCATTGCTTAGGTTCTTAATGAGTTCAGGAATTTGGTTTCATCAAGATGTTGTGGATTCTCAACCATTGGGAGAGTGGAAATATTGTTTTTATTTTGTTAAAAAGTAATGTGGGTTTATTATACTAAGATTTTTTTTTTGCCTGTGAATTCCAGATGACAAGGCTGCTCGACATTCTTGAAGATTATTTAATGTTCCGTGGATACCAATATTGTCGAATTGATGGAAATACTGGTGGAGAAGATCGTGATGCATATATTGATGCATTTAATAGGCCAGGAAGTGAGAAATTTGTGTTCTTACTATCAACTAGAGCTGGAGGTCTTGGTATCAATCTTGCAACTGCGGATGTTGTCATTCTTTATGACAGTGATTGGTGGGTGCTTCTTGATTATACTATTTGTATGTGGAATCTAAGGACCTGTTTGCTAACCTGATTAAGTACCTAAAACTGGAATACATTTGGTGCTTATTAGATTAAGGTTGTTTGATAATATACAGTGACTATCACTTCAAATGATCAAAAGCACAGAACATAATAAGTACCAGAAACATGTCTTATCATTTATCACTGAAAAGGCTCGCTAAAATATTTTTTATTAATTAAAATCAATTTAGGAAAATATTTATTCATCACTTAAAATATTCAGTCGTAAGAATCCAGTACTTAAGATTATTAGTATTTAATATTCAGTTAAACAGAACAGGCCCCAAGTGACTCTTTTGCTATCTCTTCATCTCATGCACATTTTAGGAATCCACAAGTTGATCTGCAAGCACAGGATCGTGCTCATCGGATTGGTCAAAAAAAAGAAGTTCAAGTATTTCGCTTTTGCACGGAGGTTCAGTTTCTGTTTTTATCTTTTATGAAAGAAGCTTACCTATAAGATGTTATTTACTGACATTTTATTACTTAACATCAGTTTGCCATAGAGGAAAAAGTGATTGAGAGGGCTTATAAGAAGCTTGCACTTGATGCTCTGGTAATCCAACAAGGGCGACTGGCAGAGCAGAAAAGTGGGCATTCCATTTTTATGCTTCCTATGACTAATTAATTTGGAATTCACATCAGTTGCATAATTTGATTGTTTGTGGTGCTTGTGCAGCTGTTAATAAAGATGAGCTCTTACAAATGGTTAGGTTTGGAGCTGAAATGGTTTTTAGTTCCAAAGATAGCACGATTACAGATGAGGACATAGACCGCATCATTGCTAAAGGAGAAGAAGCAACAGCTGAGCTTGATGCCAAAATGAAGAAATTTACAGAAGATGCCATTCAATTTAAAATGGACTGATAGTATGTGGCTGATGATAAGATTTTTTCCCTTTCTTTCTTGAAGTTTTAAATGCTTTAATATTTATCTGGGTTGTGCAGATGCTGAATTGTATGATTTTGATGACGACAAGGTAGAAATAATTCTCTTTTGTTTTGTTCTTATGGTCCCTTATTAGCTCACCTGCTTACCTATTTGCATTTCTACCGTGGAAGGATGAGAACAAGGTCGACTTCAAGAAAATTGTGAGTGAAAACTGGATTGAACCACCAAAAAGAGAGCGTAAACGCAAGTAAGTGTGTTTTCAACTGCCAAGTAATGTACTTTTGGCTTTACATTACAAGTTTTTGAATCATTATATTTTTGTCCTCCATGTTTAATAGTTACTCGGAGTCTGATTACTTCAAGCAAACAATGCGCCAGGGTGGGCCGGCAAAACCAAGAGAGCCTCGAATTCCTCGTATGCCCCAGTTGTAAGCAACTCTGAAACTAGTTTCTCTGTTGAGTTTGGCATCTCTGCTGGTTTTGATAACATTCTTTTAATGTAAACATTAGGCATGATTTCCAGTTTTTTAACACCCAGAGGCTGAGTGAGCTGTACGAGAGAGAAGTACGATACCTCATGGTGTGTAATATCTAGGTTTAATTCTATTTTCTGTGCCCTAACTGTATAGTTCTAGTTTGAGTTCTCCGACCAGTAAACTTTCTAGATAATATGGTTTATCTTTTCCCAAAATCTTTTCAGCTTACACATCAGAAGAATCAGCAATTAAAAGACTCGATAGATGTGGATGAAGCTGAAGGTATTGTAGAACATATCATTTCATGAGTATCTTCCTTACCCTGTGCCTTTTAATAAACCTATAGCTTACACTGTGTTCTATATATAGAGTTGGGAGATCCATTGACCGCTGAAGAACAGGAAGAAAAGGAACGATTACTTGAAGATGTGAGTGTGAATTATATTATCAGAACCAACTCCTGCTATGGATGTCTGTTTTTTGAAATTGAGAATTCGTGGTTTTTTAGGGATTTTCATCATGGAGTAGAAGAGATTTCAACACTTTCATTAGAGCTTGTGAGAAGTATGGACGGAATGATGTAAAAAGTATTGCTTCTGAAATGGAAGGGAAAACAGAGGAGGAAGTTCAAAGATATGCAAAAGTTTTCAAGGAAAGATACAAGGAGTTGAATGGTAAGTGATACTATTGTGCAGTTGTTAGCATCTTTCCTTCTTTCTTTGTTAGGTCGTACAAGTATTCTAGCTTATAATAGCCTCCTTGAATATTTTAAGACAGTATGGTTTGATCAACCTTCAGTCTGACCTTGTTTCCTTGGGTGAGCACACATGCTTAAGGAGGACAAAATAACGTTGGATTAGTAGGGAAAGAGCAGATAGCTGTGGTTTGAATAGAATAAGTCAGCTAGAGCCTAGAGCCTAGAGCCTAGAGCCATTGCCCCTGTTATTCCTCTAATGAACCCATGCTCATATATTGAATCTAAATTTTCTCAATTTTTTTCCTTGCAGATTATGATAGAATCATCAAGAACATTGAAAGAGGGGAGGCCAGAATTTCTCGGAAAGATGAGATCATGAAAGCAATTGGAAAGAAGTTGGATCGCTACAAGAATCCATGGCTCGAGCTAAAAATCCAGTATGGGCAGAACAAAGGGAAGTTGTACAATGAAGAGTGCGATCGGTTCATGGTTCGAATCCCAAAGATGTTTCAGAGTACATTTTATACAAAATTTCTGATTCATTTTGATGGGCAACGAACATTTAATACTTGTTCTTCCTGATACACTGAACAGATATGCATGGTTCACAAGCTCGGGTATGGGAACTGGGATGAGCTGAAGGCAGCATTTCGCACATCACCTTTGTTTCGTTTTGATTGGTTTGTAAAATCTCGCACTACTCAAGAACTAGCAAGGAGATGCGACACGCTTATACGGTTGGTGGAGAGAGAAAACCAAGAATATGACGAGAGGGAAAGGCAGACTCGTAAAGAAAAGAAACTTGCCAAGGTTTTATATTTCCTCTCAAGTTTTCCTGTAATAGGTCACGCAGTTGTCTTGCTTCTCAATTCTATTCTTGTTGCTCATTTAGTTGGGCGGTAAAGTTTTCTGACAGAAAACAATTTCCATGGAAGGCCATTTCATTTAAGCATTTTTCTCCTGATAATAAAATGCACAACCAAATGGAGCCTTGATTATCTACTGTTTCCAAATTAAGATGTGAGTCCAACTTTTTGTTATAAAATAGATGAACCTTATGATTCTGAAAACTTTCACTGCAGAACATGACGCCATCAAAGCGTGCAGCAATGGGAAGACAGCCAACAGACAGCCCAAATCCATCTTTGAAGAAGAGAAAGCAATCATCCATGGATGACTACACTGTAAGTTTGTATCCTAAATATTTCTGAATGTTGCATCTAAATTTTTAAGCCACCGTAAGAGCAGGGTGGGAAGGCTAAAAACATATTTCAAAGAATGGTGGAATGAAATTTTATGGCTGTGATATCCTTGGAACCAAAACGGAGAAAAAGTAACTTCGTAGCAGATAATTGAAGTTGAATGCACTGTAGTTCGCATTTCAGCCTGCAACCATTATTATTATTATATACTTGCAAGTAGTTGAAGACTTGAGGCCAACCAGTGATGGTTTTCTTCTTTTTCTGTTTTTGGACAGGGAAAGAGGAGAAAATGAGTTCATGTTGATGTGGAGTGAATAATCAGAATTTTGGTTTCAATTTCCAGATTTTCAGTTTAGTCACCAGATGTAGTTGCTGTAACGGTCTGTTTGGCATAGCTCAAGAGCCCTGTGTCCAGATTCCCAGAAAATACCTGGAATTGTTGCATATTATGGGGCATGGGATGCTGTACAAATGAAGTTAGGATAAACTTAATAAACTCTTCCCTTTGTATTTTGTGGCAAGTCTTCTGATGTCAGATGAGCGTTGCCATGGCTAATTTAGAGTGGACGCCTTTACAGTCCTCTAATTACTGCAGATGAATGGAATGCCTCGGGCAAAGGAGGGTTTGGGCTCGGGCTCCAAGCATCCGTAATGGCTCCGATAATTTTATACATCATGTAAATGTTCTAAGAACTTTTCTTCTATAGGCCTCAAAGTTGAAGAGTAAACAGAAAAGCCCGTCCTCCAAGGCTTGGGTCAATTTTACGTTTCAACAATGCTCCATTTGATCCTCCTCGGAGAGGACGAGGGAGGATAAGAAATTTATTGCCAACCTGATATAGCTAATATGTTCATGTAGCATTTTTAGCGCGACATGATAAGTAGTAGGTTTGCATTTTATACTCCTATTCACTGCTTAGGTGATCATCAAGGATAAGATGTTGGTGATGATGATGATGATTATTATTATTATTATTTTGACAATGCCATCCTCGTTTATTTCCGAAAGAAGTTGACAGCAGCTTAACAAGTTCAAAAAATACTGGGACAAATATAAGCCATGATAAAAGGTTAAGAAATTGAGAAAAATTTCAAGAACAAGTGCATTGAAAATCCATAGAAAAAGACGCGCTTGATCAGAGAGTATGATCCATTTTGAGGAGATTTGAACTAGTAAAAGCAGAAATGAGCGGAAGGACGAACCTTTTATCTACTGATGCTTGTAAGCAGACTCACTTTTTCTGGAGACACATATTTATAATTATACCACTAAAATCAATTACCAATAGTAGGACCCTCAAAATTTGTTAAGAGTCCACTTAGCGCTGAATTTAGTACTCCTGTCCAGCACGTCAAGACATGTATGCAATTCAGTAATAAATTTTAATCTAAATTAGGACTTTTAATAATTAAATTGCACGCATATCCTAACTTATATTTACAGGAGCAACAATGTCCATTGTCCAACTTTCACTAATTCATGCATGGTCTGGGTTCGTTGGAGGGGAGAGAGAGAGAGAGAGAGAGGGAGGGAGGAGAGGGGGCGGGGGGAAAATACTGTAAAATCTCCGCATTAATCGAAACACGCCAACTCGCAGACTCAAATCATACAAAGCAGTGTGAATACAATATCCAAAATGCCTCCCCAACTTCTGATTCCTATCAGAAAAAGAGGAAAAAGTGATTTTTAATTTTTTTTTTTACATACATACATAATTAACATGGGACGTACATGTGGGCTTACCTCTAAATATCCAGAATTCCAACACCGGCTTGCATTTCCATGATTCTTTCTTTAGCAGCGACGTCTTCCTTTACCATACAACTGAAGCACTTGAACTCAGACTACAAGGACGACAGAGGACAAACATATAAGAACCTTTATTTCCTGCGTGAACATGGAAACCCAGACCATCGCAAGCTTCGTCCTTCCTTCGTGATGAAGCCCAAAACAAGACTTAACTCGCCGCTAGAGAGGATGCAATGTAAGCAACCCAACTCACAGCTCCAGTGCAATCACTCAGTTGTGCTGTCAAAGCTACCCAATCCATTTGTCCGCTTTCTCTCTGTCCAATTTTCACCCCAAACCTTTGCCTCAGGCAACTGCACGTTCTCTCCAACTATCCCGGTTCCTAGGAGTCTCTCGAGCTCTCCCAGTGCTTCCAGGGCTGTCCATTGGAGATCCCTCTCGCTCCAAGTCATCCAAACCCCATCTCCTCCCTGAACCACCACCACCACTTTCTACCCTGCTTAAATCTCTACCATGACATTTCCTTCTTAGATCAGGAGAATTCTTACGAGTTGATGGGGAACCACCATCTGCCATGCTCTTCCTAGGAGTAGAGGGGCCACCCCTGTTGCCTTGAGAAGTAGGGGTGTTCGGGTCATACGTTTGAGAGGCTAAATATGTGAGAGCGGTAACAACATCCCCTATTAAAGGCCTTGTGGCAGCTTGTTCTTGCAAACACATGGCTGCAACAGCAAGAGCTTGGTATAGTCCTCGCATTGGATAGCGGCCTTGCAATAGTGGGTCCACCATTTTGGGAAATTTCCTACGATCCTTGAATAGGGGCCGTGCCTACAAACGCATTTCCCACAAAAAGATTAAAAAAAAATGAAACTTTCTTTGTCCAAATTACTATGAATATCAACAAAGGAGAGTGCTAGCAATGAGTAAGCTAAGCATTTATGAGCAAACTCATGCAAGGGCCACAAAAGGTTGTAGAAAGAGATCTGGCCATTGGATATGAAATTATAAGTACATCCTACTAATGGGTAAAATTTGACCCGCATTCAACTATGGATGGAGGTCCATCCAAGGAGCAAAGTTTCGACTTATATTTGGTCAAGGAGGTTCAACATTGTATGCTAAAGTTTGATTGTTTAGACGAGGAATCTTTCATAATCGGATGAGTCTCAAATTCTACCAACTAGTAGGATATGCTTTGAATTTCTTATCCACTGGCTAGAATTCTTATCTGTAGCTTTATGTGGGCCTTACATGAGTTTGTTCATATATGTAATGGTCGCTCACATGCTCATATTAGCATTTTCCTATCAGCAAAAATAGAAAAAGAAGAAATTATAAAGAGATAGCAGTTTTACCCATGCAACAAGATTATGTTCTCCAGGAGCCCTGTTGTTATCGATAGCCTTGCGCCCTGTGATGAGTTCTAGGAAAACAACACCAAAGCTATAAACATCGGACTTCAGGGTGAGCTGGCCAGTCATGGCGTACTCTGGAGCACAGTAACCATATGTCCCCATTACTCGTGTGGAGACATGAGTCTTGTCACCAACAGGACCTAACTTTGCAAGTCCAAAATCTGATAACTTAGGGTGGAATTCCTCATGAAGAAGGATGTTGGATGATTTTAAGTCCCTGTATATGACAGGTGGGTTTGCTTTATCATGCAAATATTCTAACCCTTTTGCTGCACCAGATGCAATCTTCATCCTTGTGTTCCAGTCCAGAGGTTCTTTGTTGGGTGGGAGATCTGAATACAAGTAACATTTGGAGAAAGTAATGAGTGAGCAGAATGATTTGCCTAAATAATTAAGTGTGAACATGATTAAACATCTCAGTTTTAGAAGATCTAATCCCCAGCAATGGCACCAAAGGGGTGCCAAAGCCTAACAAATTGAATTCTGACCAACATTTTGAACTTCCCAACCTATGGAATTAAAAGAAGGAAATGGAAAAAACTAGGGAAAAAAAGCAACCTAATTTAAGTAAATAAACAGCCTCAACAAAAGTATTTTTACTTCGAACCATCAGGTTAAATTGTCAATCTGATCCATCAATTAATCAATCATTCCAAAACAGACATCAATAGGTCTCTAGTGATTTCTGGTAACCACGTTCAGGTCAACCATTTAATTGACTAAAATAATCTGGTCGACTGGCAAAATCTTGGTCCAAAAATGAGATCCATAAGGTTCTGATTGGCTAGGCTATTTGAGCAGATGTGTCATGCCCTGAATTCAAGGCATAAACTCAACAGAAATGGACACCTATCTACAAATGATCTTTAATTTGGAAAGATAAAAATTTCACTGTTAAAAATTTGCCAAAAGCAAATCTGATCCCAATTTGCGGAGAACGTGTTAGGTATAACAAGGAACAGTATGGATTATCTACTCAAAAGTCTAAAAGAATTTTTCGGTACAACAGGGGCATTATTTAAGTGCAACTGAGAATTGTTACAATTCATACAGCTTTTGGCAGTTAGTATTGTCAAGTTGCACCCTTAACCATAATGATGTTGGACATTTTTAGAACTTTAGCTGAAGTTTTCTTGAAATGACACAAAGATATGTTTGTTGCTTTCAAATCAGTAGTGCAACAAAATCATTCCCTTTCTTGCTTAATTTGCATCACGATATAAAAGTGTCTTGATAATTTCCTGGGAAAGTCAACTTTGTGAATATCCTTTACAGATTTCAACATACCAGGGCACGGCACAATAAAATGAACTAAAAGAGTAATTCTCACTACAGGCAATTCATTTTCATTCCAGCTAAATAACAACAAAAATTAATCTGGTGGAAAAAGTTGTTCAATTAAAAAGCATGCAATCTAACCGTGTAAATGATCCTCCAATGATCCTAGTGGCATGAACTCGTATACAAGAAGTCGCTGGTCCCCATCAGCACAATAACCAATCAGATTCACAAGGTTTGGATGGTGTAAGAGGCTAAGCATCAGAACCTCCACCAAAAACTCTCTATTCCCTTGAAGCCCATTACGATCAAGCTGTTTAACAGCAACTACCTGCAAATACAATGCACCCATAAAAATTTATCAAAGACTATACATGAGAACAGTGATTATGTTCTTATGCAACTGAATCTACAAATCATAAGGTTAGGAAGAAAGATATACTATATGTATGAAATTAATCTAAATAAAGATATTTGAGGGAGCATGCCATCTAGATGCCTACAAGAAAAAACATCTAAAATCAAATCACTTCTAGTCAACAATATGCTTCACCCTGCAGTATTTTTAGAATCCATGCTGGAGACCTTATTTTAAGAAAATTTACAACTTACTTGTCCTGAGCTCTCTAAGCGACCCTTGTAAACACGTCCAAACCCTCCTTCACCTAACAAGCACTCTGGCCTAAAGTTCTTTGTGGCAGAAGCAAGTTCTCGAAATGTAAACGTTTGCGCAGCAATATGTCCCATTGGCCCATCTTTCATAAGTGGGGTCTCCTTCTTAGGGTCAGCACTTGGTTCGAGATTTTGACTTGTCTATATACATATTAGTGAATTGAGTACAGTTCAGATGCAAAAGGAGGAGTTGAGAAACAAAAATTCGTAGAACACCACATAATGAGAAACAAACGTAGGAAGCAAAATATCATCCACTGCGCAATGCTTGAATGTCACAAGACAAAATAATACAGAAAAATAGTAGTCAACAAAAATAGAGATACCAAAGTAATCAAGACACATAGAAAAGTATAAATCAGAGTACTTCTGATATTTTTATGCTCCCAATTTGATTTTGGCACTCAAACTGATAGGAATTACCATGAAAATACTCAAAACAATTTGATTTCTTTAGGAACAAAAAAATTCTAGCATGCCACCGGCTACTGGATATCCCATGCCTTTTATCTTAGATTGTTCGAACGTATGTAGAACTGGTCATAATCAGCAAAAAGAAAAAGAAAAAACTTAAATTTAGAGATCTTTAAAATTGTCCAAACCACTACACCGAGGGGGCATCAAAAAATACAGCAAAAGAAGCAAATCCCGCGCCAGAATTTCATCAATATGCCCTTAGTGAGGTGCCCCAATTCAGCACATCGCCCCACACCCCCAAGGGGAAAAAAGAGAAGAATGAAACGCATACCAATCGATCAAAGTAACATGAGATTCGAAGGAAAACTACCATTTTTACACTTCAAATGAAACTAGGGAACATAAAACTCACCCAAAGCATTCCCAGTAGTCACAGTTACAAATATAAAATTCACACGTATAAAACTACCCGTCAAAAATAAAATTGTGGAAGAAAAAATACATAGGTACCTGAAGTAGCTCTGGACACATGATGAGACTGATGAGCAGCTGAGCCATCTTTAATTGAATCCTTCTTTGCCACTTCCTTCACACCGAACCCTTCTTTTTTGGATGATCCGAAGCACGGAAGACACCCACCCATATCAAATCGGAGCGAAACAAACACACCCTAAAATCCCGAAACCAGGAAAAGAAAAAAAAATGAAAGGCGTTCTCGACCCCCCTTAACAGCTACTGTTCATCGTCTTCTCACAGCCCCATCTGAAAAAAAATACCTAACAGCTACCTCTGAACTTCCTCCTCTCTCTTTCCCTCTTCAACATCGCCACTGAACCCTTTTCCGCCATTAAAGGTCTGCGCAGAAGATCGAAGCCGCCGTGTGGAAGAAGCATCTCAACAAATGGAAGAAAAGAAAGAACTGATGGTAGAGGCGAAAGGAGGTAAAGAAAAAAGAGCGCAAATAGAAAAGAGAAATGTTTTAATAAATGAATAAAATACGGGTTATAAAGACAAGTGGGATTAAAAGTGAAAAACAAAGATTTACCTTTTTTTTTTTTCCGCCGTCACATGATTTTATTTACTGGCCAAAAAAGGCCTTCTATTCATACTTAATTTTTTGATATATAAATATTATAAATTATAGATTATTACTATTTTAAGAATCCCGTCGTGGCTTGATTTGTGTTCAATTCTAACAAAAATTATACATTAATTTATTTCGCTGCTAAGAAAAATTTGTGCATCGAGACACACTTATTAGTCACAAAGATGAAATCTAATGATTAGTTAAAAATATTGTATGATTTTCTTGCAATAAGATTTAAAGGTGACATATATTTAGATTAAAATGTATTTAAAAGTGCAAATCCTATCTAGTTATCTCAAAATATCAAGATTAGTCAACCCTATTTATTTCCGTAATGATAATCGGATCTAATGGCATGGAGTTTTGTGGTGTTAGACACTTGGACGGTGCCCAGATTTATTCTAAGTATTTACTGTCAAAGTATGGTTAAAATTACATATGGTAATAATCATTATCATGGTCGGAAAAATTGGGCCTCACTCAAGTATTTGCGTTAAGTTTGCAGGCATTTTTAACCATTTTTTTTCCTATTACCAATCCTCATCGCATGTTATAAACGTGTTTTGGGTGAATAATATTATATGATCACAGAATTGGGTCTAAAAGTTGGAATAAATAAATATTCAAAAAAATTAAATCATTCTCCTTGAAATTTGAATCAAGTTTAGATATTCACTTTTATAATTTCAATTGCCACATTTTTATTGCTTAGACTTTTCAAATTATTACCAACGTATTATTTACCATCAATTATTGATAAATTATCAGTGATTTTTAGAACATTTGTTCATTCTTCTCTCTCTTCTAGCTCTCTGGATCTTCTCCCTTTCATTTTCTTCATCTCCTTCCCACTCTTATAGATCAATTAAGGAAGAAAATATATAAAAATTATATAAATCAATAAAAAATTATTAATAAAGGAGTACATTGAGCATCTATTTAAAAATTATAGGAGTAAAATACAGTAATTAAAACTCTAGGGAGCATTAAAATAAGTGTAATCTTTCCTAAATACTATTACTGATGCTCCCCCAGCTCCACAAATTTATCAATTTATTGCACTTAATACCTACAATGTTTTTATCTATTTAATAATATTGAAGTTTACAAGATTTATTTAATTAATATCCAACTAAGACCACAGTTAAACACACTTATTTAGAGACAGAGAGAGGGAGAGGGGAGAAGAAGGGAGAGAGATATTAATGTGGGCGGTTCATTGACCACCGTCTAGTGGGTCCCTACATAGACACGTGTCTCGCGTTGGTGCCAGTTGACCCCTGGAGCCCCATACTCGTTCTCTCCATAACTTTGTTCGCTTCAATACTGCAAAATGAGAGGTCCACCTAGTTCACCCACCCCCACAAACCCCCCCTCCCCCCCCCGGGGGAAAAAAAAAAAAAAGAATAAAAAAATTGCCTGTATTATTTTTCTCTATAATAATTTATCAAAAAAAAAAAAATGTAGAAAGAGATTGTGTAAGTGTAATAATATATGAGTTGTTTTTGTCTCTGACAATGGAGATCTAAGTTTTGAGAGCTTGCTTAAAGCAGGTTGTGATGTGGGATGAGTTGATTTAAGTTTAAAATGATGACAGTTTTGATATTGGCATAATTATAAGACTAATAGGTTAGATGGAATGGATACAAAATGTGGAGACCAATTTCCCCAAATGATATAGCTTAAAAATAAAATCCCCAAACTAGGTGTATAGCAAAATTATTTCCCATAATAAGTTTTTTTTTATTCACATAATTGTCGATTGAATGACCAAAAAATAATATAATATGGTCACGTAGTTGACAATTGCGTGACTAATTTTCATATAGGCAAAAGTAGTCACGCAGTTGGCAATTGCATGATCAAAATAATGAAATAATGGTCATACAATTGCTAATTGTGTGACCATTATGGGTGGGTAAGGGGGTTGGGAATTGGGTGGGTTGATAGAGAGGAGTTTTATGGTGTAGTTTGCATTATTTCTTTTTTAATGCATTTTTGACAAATTTGAAAAAGTGATTTATTAGGATTGCGGTGGATCTCGAA
Organism: Santalum album; assembly: GCA_034195605.1. Taxonomy (NCBI): domain Eukaryota; kingdom Viridiplantae; phylum Streptophyta; class Magnoliopsida; order Santalales; family Santalaceae; genus Santalum; species Santalum album. Next base: position 5,068,164 of record CM067264.1, on the reverse strand, counting down.
ATTTTTATTCAAAACAAGGAAAAAATCAGGCTTAAAAATAGTCTTGAATTTTCCATGATTAGGATGAATTGGATTTAAATTCTAAATCACTTGGAAATTGACAGGCATTTGCATTTTTGTATATTATTTTCATTTATACAGTTCAAATTTTTCAAAAATGCATTGAAAAAATTGTGCAAACTACACCATAAAAACCCTCTTCATCAACCTACCCACAACAACACCCGCCAATTGCCCACAATGGTTACGCAATTGGCAATTGCTTGATCAATGTGGGTGGGGTTGTGTTTGAGGGAGGGGGAGGATTGGGTGGGTTGATGAAGAGCAGGTCCATGGTTTAGTTTGCACCTTTTTTCATTTTTAATGCATTTTTAAAAATTTTGAATCATATAAATGAAAATAATATACAAAAATGCGCATGCCCATCAATTTTCAAGTGATTTTGAATATAAATTTTATTCATCCTAAGCATAGAAAATTCAGGACTATTTTTAAGCTTGAATTTTTCCTTGCTTTGAATGAAAATGTCGAGATCCACCGCAACCCTAATCAATCACTTGAAAATTGATAAACATGTATTTTTGTATGTTGTATCCATTAATACGGTTCAAATTTTTCAAAAATGCATTAAAAATGAAATGGAGTGAACTACACTATGAAACCCTTCTCCATCAACCCACTCAATTTCCAACCCCTACCTACCCACAAAGGTTACGCAACAGGCGATTGCCTTACCATTATTGTATTATTTTGATCACGTAATTGCAATTGTGTGACCACTTTTGGCCACCTAAAAATTAGTCTCGCAATCCCCAATTGCATGACCATGTCATATTATTTCTTGGAATTGCGTGGTCAAAAAGAAAACCTATTTTGGGAAAAAATTTTTTACACCTAATTTGAGAATTTTATTTTTAAACTATATTATGTGGTGGGGTGAAAATTCAAATGTGGAATATTTGTTTGAAGTTCATATCACGAGAAATTGACTAAAATTTGTGCGTTTTATTATTATTATTTTATCAAATGATATTTTAATGAGGAATGGGAATCAGGTTTCTTGACTTTACTGCCAGCAATGAGCAGAGTTGAGCTAAATACATAAAAACAAAAAATTACAATTGTAGAGATATATAGTTGACTTGATACATAACAAAATTAGAATTCGTTCTCTTTTTCTTTTTGCGGCCAAAATTCTAAGTTCATCATCACTCTTCCTAAATTTGACTTTATAATTTTACACTACATTTATATTTTTAGACTGATAAACGTATAGATATTGAGAGTGTTCTTACTATTACAGAGTGTTAACCCACCTGCGGCACATGCAAATTTTTATTGATTTTATTGAACTTTCATGATGAAAATGTTGACAAATCGGCCACTAAGTGTATTTTGCACCGTTGCCTACTAAAATTACTTCAAAATATCTACTTATGAATGTTGAGGGGGTCCAGGGAATAAATAAAGAAAAAACTATCTTTTTTGTCCCATAAGTTTAGGATCAGTGGCCAATTTAGTCTTTCATATTTAAAAATGACTAATTTGATCCCTTGAATTTTCAGAAAGTGACCAATCTAGTTCCCAACTAACAAAACTACTAGTTTTAGATAGAAAAGTTCATGTGCAACGCACATATGGCTTTAAGGTATATTTTGAATTTATGAAAACACCCGCCAAATGTTTTTTTTTTTAATTCTAAAAAATTGCGTTTCAATTTAGAAAATGATCGTGTGCCCTTACTAGCAGATCCATTAGTAGTTTTCCAACATGTTGCAACAATGAACCCCCCCCTACTTTGTTTCTAAAAAAATAAATTAATGAAAAGCAAAAAAGAAGACAAATTTGGACATTTTTACCAGGAAAAAAAAATCATATATATATATATATATATATTAAAGACTGTGATATACATAGAAAATTCCATACATAAAAACACCATAGTATTTTTAAAAAAAATTAGTAGAAAAAAGGAAAATAAAAAATTAATATTTTTTTTTTTCAACAAATTCCAGTTATACTATACTTTTTAAAGTTACATGTACATGGCAGATGCATTTTTTCCAATCCAAATCTGACGGTTTTGTTGGTTAGGACTAATTTGGTCAGTGATTAAATCAGTCATTTTCAAATATGAAGGATTCCATTGGCATTAATCTCAAATTCGGGGACCAAAAAATAGCTTTTTCATAAATAAAAGAAATAGGCGTATAGGCCCACAAAGGATTCGGCTCATCGGCCCAATTAATTATATTGCGCAAAAGGTCCAGTATCTAAGGCCCGTAGAGGGATCTTGGGCTCATCTCTTTACGCTGGTTGGGTAAAAGAGATGAAGTTTTTTAAGATGCTACATAAATTAAATTAAAAAGAAAACCAAATAAATTTGTCAATAAAATGAAGAGTGAGTGACCACTAATAGGATGTATAATATAAGATGCCTTTGAAAAAGGCATTAGAATGACAATAGAGAACAAGGGACTCGTTCGAGTTTCAAATTGGACTCGGAATTGGTCAGAGCGGTACGTTAGGAATATTTAGATTCTTAATGATGTTTGTTTTAGCTTATGGATTAATATCCTTAATTAAAATTTAGGTTTTTACGCATTTAATTAGGTCTGAGAACTCACTCTTACTCATTATCATATAAGTGGGTGAAATCCATATTGATACGTGCTAAGTACTCATAAATATGTGAAGAGTATAAACTTCTGCAAACCAAGTTCGATACCATATAAGTCTAAGTACATTGGACTCATTCTCAAGTGAGTGGACATCACCCACTATCAAGTGCGAGGGAGGCTCACACTCGCATTATATTCGCTTAAACCATGTGACGTTTTTTATTACTAATATTAAGTGAAAAATAAAAGGATATTGTATTATAGGTGACGAGATAATGAGAATGTTGTTGTTTCTCATTTACAAGTAGCTTTTGTTATTAAATAATAGACGTGTTTCTACATGATCGAAGATTGAATTAAACCTTGCAATATCACTCCGCAGCAGGATTTTTCCTTTTGTTTCCTATAGTTGACCCTTATCAACATATATATCTATTAGGTGGAATCTTGTGACACTCAGTCACATCAATGAATCATTATTATACGATATTTATCTAGCACCATGCACATGTCAATCCAGCTCTCTTTCAATTTTTTTTTTTATAAAAATTTTTTATGACAAAGGAGTATATTTTGAAATTGAGCCGCAAATAAAGTTGACAAGAAAAGGAAACATAAAAAGAAAAAATAGAAAAGGGTGTAAATTCAAAAAAGGAGAAGAGCAATGCTTTCAACCACAATTAAGAAGACTTCAAATTGTTAGATTTGTGATTCCTTCAAAGTTATTATGTTATTTCAGCAGCCAGCAAAGCCTAAGGCCATGGAAGTTTCCCTCCCAAAACAGGAGGAGAAAGGAAAAAAAAAAAAAAAAAAGGGAAAAAGAGAAACCACAGGAAACAAAAAAAAAAAAAAAAAAGGAAAAGAAAGATAAGAGGGCTCATCAAAGCCAAATAGCCCCAGCTTCCATGAGCATTTTTTTGAGGGTGCCGTCGAGGAGATGGGTCATGATTGTGTTGGAGGATCCGACAAAGTTGCCTCCGATGAACACCGCTGGCACCGAGGGGTTGCACCCCATTCTCGCGAGAGCCTGCTCCATTTCCTTTCCTCTCGAGTCCTCGTCGAGCTCGTAGACCGCTGGGCTCACCCCTATATCGTAGAACAACCTCTTTATTGTGTGACACATGCAGCACGAATTCTTAGTGAAAATCACCAAGGCCTTTTGCGACGCCAATTTCAATACCTGGTCCATATTTAAACTCCCTTAATTGCTCTCTTTCCTTCTTTCTTTCTTATTTTTTTTTTCCAAAAGAAAAAATTTATGAGGGAAACACAAGAAAGAATGTAGAATAAGGCAGTAATTAATCTCAAGTGCGTAAGATCAAATGAGAGGTGGGGGTATTATTTATACATGTGTGAAGCTTTGTGTATAACTTTATTGCCATTATGGTGTTGGGAGGTCCACCTCATGTGTTGGTGTTGGGCCAGCCCATTATACTTTAAAATCATGAAGGGGAGATAAAAAAAAAAGGGAATATGAAAGGGCAATGTGTGCAAGCTGGCAGCACACACACGTAAGGAAAAAAAAAAAAAAAAAATCAGTGTGAGATGCAGCCCTTGCAAAAACATAGAGCAGCTGTGAGTGAAACAAGTGGAAAGAAGAAAAGTCTCAGCCAAGATCGGCCTAGCAATTCAAGTTCGATTTTGATGAAATTTTGGAATGTTATTCCTGACATTTTGAGTTTCAATGGGCACAGTTCAGGCCTTCGATTGCCCTTCGCAGTCACTTTAGTGAGAGCATCTTTATTTTGTTTTATGTTGATGGTTGTAATCCACTTTTTTGATAATGAACTTATCATTGTGATCCAAGATTGTAATCTTGACGTATGGGGGAACATTGCTTGTAAACCCATTATTGTTGTTGATAGTGAAAGAGTTCAGACCATCAGTCCCGTGATTTTTGTTAGGGTTTAAGCTGTTACTTAAAGCATTACACCCTAGGTATCGAATTTAAAATACCTAAACTGTTGTCTCTAGCCAATATATATAGTATATATCTAAAATTTTTAGGTTAAGTGTTCTAACCCTTAAGACCCGTTCAGCACGGTCCATAACTATATATCACATATTAGAATATATATGTTTTAGGATATAAAATATCCTCAATAAGTTTTACCCACTTTGTGAGAGGTTTTTCACGTAAATTTGTTATGTTGTTGTCTTGTTTTTTTTTTTTTTTCCCTTGTTCTTAATTGATATTGTGTGTGCTTGCTGGAAACGATTTTAAATTGATTGGAAGAAGGAATCGATCAGAGTCTTTATAGGTACACATTATCCCCAACATTTATGAAGTGTGCTTGCATTTGTTTAATCCAAAGGAAAGAACTTAGATGAGAAGAGTGAGATTCGTTTGGATATATATATTTAAATTTGTTTGATACCCTAAATAGTTTGACTTGATGGAGAATTTATTTATACGCCGCTCGCCTTAAAAACAATTCCTACTTGCATATCAACTGTCCGAAAGCATCCAAACAACATACACAAAGTATATTTATAATAAACACATAAAATCAAAAAACTGTACGGAACGGATCCTTATCTTTTGAAGGGGAAAAAAATAAAAAATTACAGCAAGATCTTGTGTATGGTGGTGGGTCGAGAATGTCAACTTTACAATTTGGATATGGTGATAACGTAAGGTGATGATATTTATGGCAAATTTAAAGCTGGACGTCGCGTTAGAATGATATCTCTGCATGCATGGGAATCGTTTGTGACTTTTTCTCTCTCTGATAGATAGCAAAGATTGGATTTGGAGTTATTCATTAAAAAGGGAAAAGAAAAAAAACAAGAAGGAATTGGATTTGGGAGTGCCATGTAGGATAAGTTGTCTGACTTGATCGTTTAGGGCCTATCATAAACCTCCACTTGAAATTTTTTATTTATTTATTTTTTAATCAGAAGCAAATCCACCTTAATGTTGGTGGTGACTGACTGGAATGAATCCACGCTTTGATTGAAATCTCTTAAGATTTTCTGCATGAGAATGGTTCAGATAACAATCTATGTATTATCTAATCTACTATATGGCCACTACGTTTTAAAGAACAATAATTTTAGAAATATCTCCAAAATAAATTTTGCATCCAAAAAAATAAAATAAAAAACATAATCCTGAGTTTGGGGAAGTATAAACAAGCCTCATTGTCTTCGCTATAGTAAAGCTAGTTAATAGCCACTCCATCAATCGGCAATCCAAAAAAATAAAATAAAAACATAATTCTGAGTTTGGGGAAATATAAACAAGCCTTATTGTCTTCGCTATAGTAAAGCTAGTTAATAGCCACTTCATCAATCGGCAACTTGCTCAACGGGAAAAACAAATGAAAAATGAGTGATTAATGGACCTATATGGATCGGGATGTAACTATTCCATTTATGAGTATACGCCCTTCATTCTCAAAAAAATGAAAAAAAAGGGGGGGGGTGGATTTTGGTTTAATATTTGAGACCAAAAAGTCGAAGAAGCCAAATTATTAACAGTCTGAAGAATCCAAATTATTAATGCAAAAAGTTACTATTTCAAGCTCTCCTCATCTAACCCTAGTTGTCAGCCATAGTTCACATAAGCCATGCACGTTTTGTGGCGGCGCGATTAATTAAGGGACGGAAGATACGTTAATAAGTATGGTACCCAATTAAATTTCAGTGGGAGACGGCTTTACAGGAAGAGAGAATTGTACCAATCACGATCGTGGGTTTCTTTGAGATGAAAATATATTCTCTCTCTCCCTCCCCCTTTCTTTTTTGGGATTCCATAGAATGAAGAAATAAAGGTGACTCGGATATATATATATATATATATACATGTTTATATTATGTGTGCCTTTCGGCCATTCTCATCATCTGTGTGTGTGTGTGTGAGAGAGAGAGAGAGAGAGAGGAATAATATATAGGTAGGAAGAGAGCAAATTGTGAAGAAAACAAAATCAGTGTGTGCGTGATGCCAGGATCCGTTCTTGCATTCTCCTCTTATCTTTTCTCCCTAAAAAGTACATTCTTTTCTCCGACTTGCACCATCTTCTCTCTCTCTCTCTCTCTCTCTCTCTTACGTCTCCCTCCTCTCCTCATCATCAACCTTATCCTCCCCCTCTATCTTCTCCCTCATAGTTATGCTTTGTGTTACAGTATGGTAACAATTACTAAAAAGGTTCAGTCGGAGGACTAAATGGGAAGAAAAAATTAGATTTTTTCACGTATGTCTAGGGAAGTTTTGAGTTCAAAATCAGCTAACAATCAGTATTTATAACTAAAGTGAAGATATATACGCGTTGCATTAATTCATTCACAATCTGTAGGAAGGCCTTGTTTGTTTTTTTTGTCAATTAATGCTGAAAGTTAAATGCGCTCGACACTTTAAATTTTTAGTGTATTTGATAATAATTTTAAATTCAGTAATCAATGAAAAAACTGTCAAAAATAGATAAAAATACTAAGTAGCCGAAAAGTTACTTAATGTTGAATCCAGACCATGCTCATTCTTTCGCGGGATGGATTATGGTCCTTAGAAATTCCATCTCATATATAAATGACTGTGAAAGTTAAATGTACGTGAAAGTGTTTGGTGTTCATAATTAAAGGTGGCAATGGCTAGGGTATTAGTAGAGTAATGGTACCTTCACTTTAATCTTAAAAGACTTATCTTTATCTCACGAGTAAAATTAGAAGCCTAATTATCTTACCTCGATGGATATACAATGGGTAAAGATTTATTCTTTTTACCCTCAGGGAAAACGTGTAACTTTATTTTTCCTAAAATGAAGTTTCATACAAAAAACGAAAATTAAAGATTAACCTAAAATGTTAATTGCATATCTATAAGTGTATTCCATCCAATGTTTAATATTGACTTTTACTGACCAAACTTTCGTAATTTAGATGGAATCTTATTTTGTAATTCGGTGTTCAAAAGATTAGTAGGATGTGAGCAGAAATTTTAATCCAACACTCAAAATCTCTTTCTCGTTATATGATCATATATAATTCGTTGATATATAAAAATTTGATTGAAGATATACGAGCCACTGTCTATTTACTACAGAATAATATTGGTGGGAGTGGACCTCATGTCTTGCTGATCAAAGAACATCATTGTCATGAGCATTTGTTCTTATTTCCGGTGTCCGTTCATTTATTTTTGCATGGTTCCAGAGGGCAAAAGAGGCCTGGCTTATCAGTATCCGAATAAATAAAAAATAAAAAAAATCTCCTTTGCAATAAAGAAATCTGTGATGGAAATTTTCTATTTTAGAAGCTTACACGATGCTATCACGTCAGTAAGTTAAAATGACAGCTAGTCTTATGTGCTAATAGATTAGCGAGTGGGAAGTTTGGGTATGAATTTCAGATTCTGAATTTAGGGTTCTTGAGAGAAACTATGGACCCAAAAGATTGATTTTCATTTCTTTCCTCAGTTTAGGGTTTGATCCTTTTTTTTTATATATTATTTTCTTCCTTTCTACCGTAAATTATTTAGTGTTTTTTCTTTGGCTACGATCTTCATCGTTTTTTTTAATACAATTTCATAGATTTTTTTTTTATTAGCCGTGAATTTTGGCAGGGGAAAGAGAACACCTTTTCCCTTTTATTTCAAAATAGAGATAGGTGAGGATAAAATTTGTAAAACACCATTATTTAGATGTTTTAATTACATTCGTAATCATACAAGGTCATGAATCTAGATTCAGTCACTCTTGCTTCACATCTTAACCATTCCATAATTTCATATTGATTTTCAGATTTCTAAACACTAAATTTATCGAACATCACCTAATTATTGAAACTTTGACACATTCTTAGAGGCCTTAGATTTTCTTGTTTTCTTGAGTGTTACAAGATACGATAAACATAAATTTCATTAAGATAATCGTATTTTACGTATTCTTTTTATCCGTAAGGTTATAACTTTTGATAAGGCCTGAAACATATGAAAATAGTTACATTAATGTGTAACTTTTATGCACGCCTCGATTCTTTCCGGAAATGGATGCGAATCTCGTTTAATAAAGGCCCCGACTTGGATAAAGCCAATTCAGGAGATGCTCCGAGCTTAAAACGAGGGGAAACTGAAATTACCAGAATGTCCTTTCTTTTGGGCTCGGTCCATATTCGTTTTGCTCCACTGGGTGGCTTTTTATTATTAATAAACAGAAGAGTTAATCATGGAAGCACGTCGGATGATCAGCGGCGGAGGAGAACAAAAACATAGGGAGTAATGCCACAGCCCACTGCCCGATCAAAGATTAATTTTGCTTTAACTTTTATGAAAATATGAGTTAAATTTTCACCCGTTTTCAGTAAATATCGCTAAAACAGCTCTCATTGATTGACTTTTGATGCAAATGATGTGATGTTCGTCCCGTGTATGTTTGTTCCCGACATAGACGTGCATGTTTATATTCTGTCCTAGATATGCTTCAATCTCTTTCGACTAATGGATGATCAAAGAATGTAACCTGTAAATCTCTTTTCTGTGCACATTATTATTATTATTATTAATTTTTTGTGGGTCAGACGAAGATGGATCATGAACTCACCCACACCGCCATGACCTTATAAATACATCTCCATCGTTAACTGTCCTCCCTCAAAGCTCTCACAGAATTACCTGAGTTAATTTCTCCTAATCTTTTTGCATTAGCAATTAATGGACACGGTGGTGCAGCTGACATCGGAGCGACCGGTGGTGATATTCAGCCGGAGCCGGTGCGCCATAAGCCACAGCATCAAGACCCTCTTCTGGGGACTCGGGGTGAACCCGGCCGTGTACGAGCTCGACGAGATCACTCAAGGCCCCGAAATCGAGCAAGCGCTGTCCCAGATCGGGCGCAACCCCACGGTCCCAGCCATCTTCATCGGAGGAAAGCTCGTCGGCGGTTCTAGAGAGGTCATGAGCCACCACCTTAACGGCTCCCTGAGGCCCATGCTCGAGAGGGCTGGCGCTCTATGGGTTTGAACACATACATATCTACACCTATACTCATGGAAAATAATAAGAGTACTATACCATAGAATAAGGTATGCATGGAGCAAGTCGAATGGGGAAAATTTGTATAAAGCTGGATGAGGTTTTTCATGCCTAAAATAAAGCTACCAGATAATGTGAGTTGTAGCTTAATTTTAATCGTGCGTTTCGTCTCACTTTCGGTTATATAATAAAGTTGCTGTTCATGTTAGTTAGTTCAGAATGGTTTGCCTTCTCTACATTGTTTGCATATATATATGTATATATATATGTATATATGTATATGTATGTATATATGTATATATGTATATGTATGTATATATGTATATATGTATGTATATATGTATATATGTATATGTATGTATATATGTATATGTATGTATATATGTATATATATTAATTTGCTGGATGTCTACCCAAAAAGCTTACCTTTTTCTGTTAGAGATTTGAGAATTTTCGTCGCCTGTTGTCTCTCTAGGCTTAACCATCATCATGAGGTTGCCATTAGAAGCTTGTAATGCGAAAATACTACATGCTATATATTAAAAAAAAAATAGAATAGAATAAAAAGAGAAATATAATCCACTTTGAGGGGTACCTATCAGAAAGCATTATCTACAAAAAAAAAAAAAAAAAAAAAAAGCAGAAGAAGAGGAAGAAAAAGAAGAGTTGTTATATCATGATCAAAAGCTAATAATCCATCCAGGTTCATTTAGCTTTTGTTCAATGAGCAGGGTTTTGAAAAAAAAAAAAAAAAAAAAAAACAGAACCTTATTTTCACTCTAACCTAAAATTTTATTTTTTTATATTGATTTTCAAATCAAATAATTATTTTTATTTGATAATCAAACAACTTTCTTTTTATTTTTTTCTCCTTTTTATTTTTTATTTTTATTTTTTTCATTCTTATACCCATGCCATCAAAGAATCAAATAATGCCATATAAAGTACAAGACACGAAGCATAAGAATTGGAGCAACTCTCTCATTTTGGTGATCAGTGGAAGGATTCGTCCCCTCTCTCCCATGAACAGTCACATCAGTACACCATCCGCACAAGTTCTTCATGTTTTGAGTACATGTTTCATTTTGGCTATTAATCATGAGAATCGATGTTTTCCCCTTCTAAGGATTTTTGTTATACGCTTGTTACACGTTTTTCTCTTGACTAAGAATTAAAATTGAGGTCGTCTTTCATTTAAATCATGCAGTACCAATATGTCATGTCAAATTAAATTTACGGTTCCAGACCCTTACTGATCACATGCATGGACGGTTAGGATTCGCCGTGATCACCTCGGGATACATACATTGAGGGCTGAGATCAAATTGAATCTCCCTATCCGGTGCACTTTAGGGCCGCGGCGCCCTCTATCCGCTAGTAAAAAGACAAAGTACCATACTGCGCAACGAACGATGATACGTATTAAAAATTTGAGAACTTTTTCTCATAATAACCTGAATTTTTTTATTTATTTTACGGACGTAGCCTACCTTTTCGTGTATTTTGAAAAATAACCTACTTTTATAAAATTATATTCGAAGACTATGATTTTTCGAGGCCCACCACTGACAATTGTGTCAGTGCGGCCGACCAAAGAAATCGCACTCCCCAAGTACGATTTTCCTTTCTCGAGAAAATTGCACTCGGTGAGTGTTATTTTAGTGTCCTTCATGTTGAAAAGACTTAACATTGAAATCGCACTTGGTGAGTGCGATTCCCTTGAAACCGCAGTCACCCAGTGCGACTTCATATTAGTTGAAAAGTACCCCTCCTCTTCAACTAATGTTACGGTTTAACAGGAATTTTTCACTACTCTTCAAATCTTCTTTTAGTCCTCACAAATTGCGACGATTCCAATACTTTGTCACTGGAGAGGAGAAATCGCCGAACAATCACACCAGTCTCTCAGTTAAGTTGGTGGTGAGAAGCGCCTGATGTTTATTGATCCCCACAGTGTGACTCTCGAATCATTACTTGACTAGGTATGCTCTCTGTTGGGTAGTGTATGCGCCCTCTATAAAGTAAGCATTGTGTTTAGGTGTCCAGTAACGCTTAGGTGGGGAGCATCTACGACATATTCATCGTGCCCGCTGTATAATGACGAAATGGTCCAATACATGATTAACATGCACATGCATCATACATCCTTAACAACATTGGAGCTTTATGTGAATGTTAAACTAATCCAGTTCCCATTGGAGCTGGGTATAGGTGCTTACAGTGAATTGCTGATAAACGGAGACGGACATGATGAGTTCTCAGCACCCATGGTGGATTGTGATGTTGCCGGGCCTAGCAATGTCACCCTTTACGCACAGAACGAGTAGTTGGTGGGGTACTTGTGGCAGCAGTATAACTTTGATTTGAATGTGGAGGACAGCAGACAAAGCTATTATGAGGAGCCATACTACTCGCTAGCATTGAACAAGGAAACGCATAATTCGCCTCCTCGCAATAGTTCCTTGCCCCAAAACATTCAAAACATGTCATTTGATGATCCACCCATTGAGGACGATGATATCGGGCTCGACAATGAAGAGGATATCTCATTGGACTTTGGGGATAGCGATGAGCATAGTCTGGAGCCACTCATGGCTGCATATGATGTTTGTGAGGAGTTTGCCCAAGTCCACCAGCCGCCATCTAAAATTTCACGACAGGAGAGGATTGGCCAACAACATATGAAGAGCCTCGGCCCGACAATTTTGATCCCGACACTGATGATCTGCAAACGGGGTTGGTGTTCGACTCGAAGAAGACACTCCAGCGAGCAGTGGACTACTATCACATTCGAGTTTCCAAGGAGTATTTTACTATTTGCTCAAATATAGAGTTGCTACTCCTGACTTGCAAGCACGCTTGTATTTCGGGATGTCAGTGGAGGTTCCGAGCACACTTGGGGAAAAAGGCAGGGGGTTGGATTGTGACAAGGTATGCAGGAGCCCACAGTTGCGATGTCCCCAAGCAAAATCAAGACCACTCCAATATATTCGCCGTAATGATTTCTGACTTAATCAAAGAGAATGTGAGAGTACAACCTAGTTATAAAGTGAGACTCATCCAAGAGTACAGATGCGATTCCTTAAAATTGCACTCGACGAGTGCGATTTCTTTGGTCGGCCGCACTAACACAATTGTCAACGGTGGGCCCCGTAAAATCACACTCCTCGAGTGCGATTTTATAAAAGTAGGCCATTTTTGGAAATGCACGAAAAGGTAGGCTATGTCTATAAAACTTTTTTTGTCAGGTTATTTTGAGAAAAAGTTCAATATTTGACGGCACCATGCATTAGCTAGAAAATGAAACGTATAAAGGGAGAAAAAAGAAGATAGAAACAAAGAAAATCCAAAATACACCAATTATGAAGGCTTCAAATTTTCGATCCTCTGCGGTTAGGATAGAAAATACACCCTGCAATTGATCGTCATATATATATATATATTAAAAAACTTGATCATTTGGTCAAGTTTTAAACTTACTATTGTGCAAAATAAAATATTTTGGGAAGTTTTATTCCAAACATATTTGATAGGTTTAAAACTTTAATAAATCGCTAGAATTTTTGGTGACGCCAAAAATAGCCTAAATGCAAACAATAGCCTGGTTGTCAAATTTCCTGTGATTGCGATGTCTCTCGAGTACTATTTATGTTATTTTGGCAACAAACGAGCCTAAGTTCAGTGACATTTCAGTCCTCCCCTTAGTCAGGTGCAACTCCTCTCATTCCTCTAGGGTAAGAAAGTAAGTAAAAAAAGAAAGTAAAGGGCTAATTGAAGCCACATAGCTCCAGCTTCTTTGAGCATTTTTTTTTTTTTTTTGAGGGCGCCTTGAGCTGAAGGGTCATGGTTGTGTTGGAAGGGCCAACAAATTTGCGGCGGATGTACGGCACCGAGGGGTTGCCCCCCATTGTTGAGATTACCCATTCCATTTCTTTCTCACTCGAGTCCTCGTCGAGCTCGTAGGACACAGGGCTCACCCCTTGTAGAACGATGCTTATATTGTATGGCATATGCGGCACGAACTCTCACTAAATATCACCATTGCCTTCTACAGCTCCAATTTCATTACCCGGTCCATATTTTGCCTCCCTGCCTCTCTTTTCTTAGTTCTTTGAAAGAAAAATTATGAGGGAAACATAAGGAGGGAGAATACGGAAGTGTATGTAAGATAAAATTCTGTTAGAGTTTACGCGGTTGCTTACAACATTACACTGCTGGTATCAAATTTGGAATACCTAAGTCATTACCTCCATATATATTATATTTTTGCGTTAATAGACTCTAATCCTTGAGACCTATTCAACTCGATCCATATCTATATAACATATATTAGAACATGCATATAATAATATAAAATATCCTCAACAAATTCAACATGAAGTATTTATGTATGTGTGAAGCTTGTAGAGAAATCAGTTTGAGAGATGGAATTGGGCACTTGATTTTACAGGAAGGTCGTGGATTATGGATTGCGTATTTGTATTTGTTTAATCCAAAAGTGAGAATTGCGATGAACAGGTTAAGGGTCGTTTGGATATATTTAAATTTGGTTGAGACCCAAAACAGCTTGACTTGATAGAGAATATATACCTGAAAAAAAAAATTCCTGCTTGCATATCAACAATCCAATCACAGCCGAAAGCATCCAAACAACATAGAATATATACACACACACACTTCAACGAACACGTCAAAATACAAAACGTACGGATCCCTACCTTTTCAAGAACAAAGAAGAGGAAGAAGATGGTGATAATGTAAGACGAAGATTTTTATGATGGACGTTCCGTAGAAATGATATCTGCATGCATGGGAATCATTTGTGACCTTTTTCTTTTGCTGATAGTTGGCAAGAATTGGATTTGGAGTTCATCAAAAAGAACCAAAAAAAGAAAAAAAGGAAAAAGAAAAAGGAATTGGATTTAGTCGGTGCAAGCGAATGGACTTGGATAAGTTGTTCGACTTGATCGTTTAAGGCCAATCGTATGGCACCATATCAACTTTTTCATCCGAAGCAAATCCACATTAATAGAGGTGATTGACTAGATTTTCTCCATTGAAATGATTCATATAGCAATCTATTTTTTTGTCTTCTCTACTAAATGTCTTCTTTGATTGATAAAGGAGGCCAGTCAAGAAATCATGTCAACGGATTGGCAGTCAAATTTAATGGTCGATTTTAATTGTTCTTCCATATTTAGGAAGCTTTGAAATGATTAAATTTAAAAATGATAAATGTAAGTATTCTTTTATAGATCAAAGGGGAAATTACATTTTTTTTTGCCCTCCCTGCTTTCGGCTTAGTGTTTGAAAATGGCAGACTTGGTCCCTCAAGTTTTCAAAAAGCAGTGAATTTGGTCCCTAAACCAATGAAATCGGCCGTTTAGATAGAAATGACTTTAGATAGGGTTAGACTTGAAATTTAATATGTTTTACCTAATTGAACTGAGAAAGCACATTTATGCTCAATTTGTAGTACTTTTCCAACATGATCTAATAAAATTGAGGAAAAATTTCCTCAAATATTACTTTACCCTCAATATGTAGTACATTTTAAGTGAGTTGGGAGGAATATGTATTCAACATTTGGCCTTCTTGTTCAAACATTGATGATCCTGTTAATCTAGGGACCATTTTAGTTTTCGAAAAACAATTTTTCATAAGTTCTCCGGCACTTAGACCAGATTTTGCTTTCCCTACCTAACCCGACTTTTGAGCAACAGTTAACATAAGCCATGCACGTTCTGCAGCTGCATGATTAGTTAGGGGTCGACACCCAATTAAATTTCAGTGGGAGGCGGCTTTACATGAAGAGCGAATCGCACCAATCTCAACCACGGGTTTCCTTCAGACGAACATATATTCTCTCTCTCTCTCTCTCTCTATCTCTCTCTCTCCCCCTTTCTGGGATTCCATATGCATGTTTTGTTCTGTGTACCTTTCGGCCATTCTCATCGTCTCACAGAGGGGAGAGAGAGAGAGAGAGGAATAATATAAATGTAGGAAGAGAGGATTGTGGAGAAAACCAAATCAGTGTTTGTGATGCCAGGATCCGTTCTTGCATTCTCCTTTATCTTTTCTCCCTAAAAAGTATACATATTCTTTCTCCAACTCGCACCAACCTCCTTACGCCTATGATCAACCTTATCCTTCCCGTCTTTCACATGTTTATGCCTTATGCTCATGTCATAGTACGAACTGGTAAATGCATGAATTTGCTACACAGACCAAAACAGAAAAAAAAAAAAAAAAAAGAAAGAAAGAAAAAGACAACTAAAACCTTTAGTTGGATACTCGTAGAGGTCCGCCACTGCAAGCTCATAACTACGTACATGAGTAGACATTGGCATTAACCAGCATGCGAGGGCTGAGCCAGTAAGTTTTGTTAGTGTGGCCAAAAATAGCAGTAAATTTGTTCGTCTCTCTTAAAATTTAGTGATACAAATTCTTAAAAATGTATGCAGAGGAACATTTCTTCCTTTCGCTGGATATTATACGAAAAACAACTTACACCACCTTGTTTATTACATTAAGACAACATTTGATTTGATGGGAACCCAATCAAATAAAGTGGTTCTTAAATGAAAGAACTCGCATTCATTGGTTTGAGTTATTCCGCTCCATTTTCAGTTAAGGAAATGCTACAGGATGTGCATGAACATTTCCAGCCTAATGTTTCATTCGCATGCTTTTGTTCTAGAAAAATTATATTCTATACCAAAAACGGACTAAAAATGGCAGGGGCTATAGTTTTGTGCAAAAACAATAAATTTTAAATTGTTTTTACTACAAATACCGTAAAACAATTAGATATCAACTATTGAAAGCTCTATTAGGACGCTACAAGGTTAAGGATAGTGGCAAATCCTTATGAAAAAGCACACAAAAATTACTTCAATCTCATAAGCACCATTTAAAAGAAAAATTCCTCAAAGCGAAAGAGGGCAATCTCCAACCTCAGCCATTAGCCGGCTCCGTCCCTTCTCGCGTGTATCTTTTAATCCGAACACCATACATTCAAGATCAAGGTGTAGAGTAAACAGCTTTATTGAATTTTCTGGATTTTTTTTAGCGGTAAAATTCATCAGGATTTACGCGGTTGCTTAAAGCATTACACCCTTGATATTGAGTTTAGAATACCAACACTGTTACCTCTAATCAGTATATATATTATATATCTAGGGTTTTTAAGTTCATGGGTTCTACCATATTAGGCCCGTTCAACTCAATTCATATTTATGTAACTTATATTATAATATATATATATATATATATTAGAATATAAAATATCCTCAACAGAATTAAGGTCCTTAGAAATTCTCTCTTTGATTAATTAAACAACCTTAATATGTTGAGGTCAAAATCAATTTCTATCATTAGATGATCGAATATAATTTGTTGATACATGTTCATGCGCTCATAATGTATATGTACAAAATTAAAGATACACGAGCGATGGTCTATTTACGACAGAACAATATTAGTGGGGGAGTGGACCTCATATCTTGCTGATCAAATAAAATCCATGTCATGAGCATTTGTTCTACTTTCCAGCGTTCGGTCACTCGTTTTCCATGGATCCAGCGGGGAAAAGAGGCCTGGCTTATCAGCATTTGGAAATAAAATAAATAAAAATAAAATCTCTTTTACAATAATAAAAAAAAAGAAGAAAAACTGTGATTTAGGGTGGTGGGTGATGCTGATGCATTAAGCGATATATAAGTTAAGTGCAGCTGTGCCTTGTGAAGTTTTTTTTTTAAAAGACACAGCACTTAAAATGAGGTCATTTTGAGCTTTACTTTGGTCCTTTTCTTCTTTTTTATGTGTGTGCTGCTCTAAACTTAAACCTCTAAGTTAAATATCACAACTGATTGTTAAATCATATAACTAGATTTTCTTGCCAATCAAGTTTGACACACCTTTTAAATATTATCTGCTTTGAAGAACCCATGCCCCTTACTATTTCAAAAGCATTCATAAGAATGAACTACAAAGGTCTTCAACTAAAACTTCCTTCAACGAAGGTTTATTTTCCATTATCATGACACCTTGTGTTTGGCACACCTTGCAAATCTTACCCACTCTAGGGAACATGCCACTCACAATTTTAAAATACATTTATAATGGAAAATAAACCTAGAGAATCTTTGACTAGTTCAAACTTCCTCCCCATGCACCCATATCATCTAGATTGGGCCACAAGGCGTTACACTCTTCCCTCATTTGAATAGTGATGCCTCCGTCACTGCTTCCATCAATGGTGTCGAGTCTAACCTCTGATATCAATTGTAACACTTTGCATGCAGCACACCTTGCAAATATTATCCGATCTGAGAAACCTTTGCCTCTTACAATTTAAAACGAGTCTATAAGGGAGAACGAATCATAGGGGTCTTCGACTAACTCAAACTTCCTTCGTATTTCACTGTGCAAAAGTGAGCGGTGTCTCACGATGCACCCATCTTCTGTATTGGGTTACATGGCATTACATTCTGGAATGTAATGAACAAAATAAAAGAGGTGGCTTCTGCTTTGCTTATAAAAAGTGTTTTTAAGTTGGCGAGAAAGAAAACATGTAAAATGATAGCTAATATGTTCGCTTCTTTTGCCATGGATGTTGGTCATCCTTGTTCCCAAAAGGTGGAACCCCCACCGCGGGGACCCCCACACCTTGTCCCATCAGTGTGGAGGAGGCAAACCGTGGTGACTCAGCAGCCCCAATTTCAGCAGGAGGTGGATGTTGGTCATCCTTGTATTCAAGGTAACACTTTCGCACCCAAATTGATATTGTATAGATGCATCCACATTTTGCCGCTTTTTGATATATATATATATAAAACCAGATTTCTTTCAAATAATAAATAATGTTAAATATATTAATAAGATTGTGATCAAGCCCCGGAGAGTTAAATAGCGTAATTAACCTTTAGCTCTTAATTTATTTGCCCCAAATTTATTTCGGTGATAAAGCATTACTTTCTATCCAAAGGAGGTTTTCTAGTATTCTGTAAGGTACATTTAGTGAACCTAATTCGCCACTTCCTAGCCAAATCGGGAAGGAAAATCTATGTTTGGTCACCTTTTATTGAACTCGAATCTTTTCCGTAAACAAAGGGACGACAGTCACATCTCACTATTATGATAATTAGGTAATTAATGCACAATTTTAGTTTCATTCTTTTCTTCTTTTTTTTTCTCATGAGCCCCATTATACTCGCATTTAAATCACAAGGGGAAAAAAGGAAAAAAAAAAAAAAAAAAAAGGAATCTGTCTCATTGTTAAAATATCATGTTTTTTTTTGTTTTTGTTTTTTTACATGTGCCTCTCCCCTCTAAGAATGGGTGCGAATCTTGTTACATAAAGGCACCCCAATTGGCTAAATCCAACTTCCTGAGTCAACTCAGCGCATGCTCTATAGAAACCAGAAAAATAATTGGAATGATCAGAGAGCCCTTTGTTACAGGCTCGGTCATTGTTAATCAGTAAATAAACAAGCACTTAAATTTATATAAGTATAATCTCCTTCATCTGATTAACATGAAAACCTAATTATTAGGGAGTCCATCGAATCATAAGCACGTCCTTCCATGATTTAAAGGGATAAAAATTTTACGAGGGGAGTACATGTCTTAATTCTCGGTTGTTGTCTGTCGGTGCCTGCATGCTTTTATTCCCTCCTAGATGCACCCATCACTTCCCGCCAACGATCTAAGAGTATAATTTACAAAATCTCCTTTTTATTCTCGTTATTATCTTTTGTGGGTCACATGGAGATGGATCATGATTCATGAACTCACCCCACAACCTTATAAATACATCTCCGTAGTTAACTCTCCTCCTCACAACTCACATTGCTCTCCACTTCACCTTCACCCTCACCCTCAAAGCGCTCACTCAACCACCTTAGTGAATTCCTCTGAATCTTTTCTCAACTTCGAGATTAATGGATTCGGTGGAGGGACTGAAGTCGGAGCGACCGGTGGTGATCTTCAGCCGGAGCTCGTGCTGCATGTGCCACAGCATCAAGACCCTCATCTGCAGCTTCGGGGCAAACCCGGCCGTGCATGAGCTTGATGAGATCTCGAGAGGCCGCGAGATCGAACAAGCGCTCGTCCGAAGCGGGTGCAGCCCTTCCGTACCTGTGGTCTACATAGGCGGAAAGTTCATCGGCGGCGCAAATGAGATCATGAGCCTCCACCTCAAGCGCCGGCTCAAGCCTCTGCTCGAGGAGGCTGGAGCAATTTGGCTTTGAAGAGAGGTCCGTTATAACTATATGATGCCATGTATTACTTATATAAACTAATAATAATAATATTTAGTACCATAGAGCAAGTTAAAGAGGCAATATATGGAGTTGGATGGATAATGCGAGTCGTAGCTTAACTTTAATGTATGTTACGTGTCGCTTTTGGTTATAATAAAATGGAAGCTTATGACGGTAAGTTCAGAATAATTTTCCCATATTTGTTGGATATTTTAGAAAAGCTTCCTCGTGCCTTTTTCTCATTAAACAAAATATTTAAAGAATTTTGAGCATAAATACATCGCATTGGCCATCAGGCACCAAACCCCACCATATTGCATGTATATGTTATAAACATATAAAAAAATATTTTCATTTTATTTGTATATTACTGAACTATTATTTGCTTAGGGCAGCATGCATCATCTAAAGTTAAATTAAACGTCGCTTCAGTCATCATCATTCCAAGTGCACTGAAAAGTCGATTAAAAAATAGAACTGAATCCAAAAAAAAAAAAAAATTGATTAATTTCGAGGGGCGTTAAGTTGAGCTCGACGATCAAAAAATGCTTCCCACCACCTTATGAAACCAAATGCGAAATACACATCCCCCAATTGTTCATAACATATTGCCACACTCAGTGATAGTTTTGCTCTGAATGGTTTAATTTATGCGAATGATATAATAATACGATAAAACTTCCACATTTCTTTATTAGAAAGTAACGTGCCTGATAAAATACTAAATGTGAAAGAAGAGGTGGTAGGACATAGATATTGAATTTCGGGTGAGGGCTCGTTATACGAATCCTACCCTTATTATTTTTTTCATAATAATTTTACAAATCAAACAGGTACAATTATTTTAATTTCTTCCGTCCATTTGTATTTTTTTAAAAGGCCTTCAATTAATGTAACCCAAGTTTTTTTTCTTTTTTTTCTTTTTATCCATTCCAATGCACTATTGAAGAATCAACAATGGCATGTAAAAGCGGAAGGCACAAACCATAAGAATTCGAGTTCCTCTCTTCTTTTGGTGATCACTGTGCTCCATTAAGGATTCCTCCTTTTCTGCCGTGAATAGTCACATCATTATGTGTCCGCACAAGCTCACCACCATGTTTATTCATTTCCTTTTTTCTTTTTCTTTTTTTTCCCCAGGTACAAAGGAGACTTTCAAATTTGCAAATAGTAGGAGGATGGTGCACTTGTAATATCATTTTGATCGACAGAAAATTAAATTTTTGACCTACTCAACTATTCGCTCAAATCTTGACTATTTCAGTTTATTCATGATTTTCTTTTTCATTTTATCTAGTTTTAACTTAGGTGATCAAATATTAATTTTATGTTAAATTTTAAGTTTTATAAAACTCAGTTTTACCATGACAACCAAATGTACCCTAAAAGATTTTACTTTTTTATGCGGTAAGTTGAAAACAAATGATAATTTAATTGAATTATATTGTATTAAGAGTTTGAAAACATAGTTGCAAAGCCCGGATTGATCCGATTACAGGTAATTTGGGCACTAAACTGGGTCAGGTTTGACCTATACACAAAATGCATATCGACTTGTTGACCCGACAAAATTGGTAAAACTTGATCAATTTTTTTTGTCAAAAAAAAGGCAAAAGAACCCTACCCCTTCAGATCGATGCACACTTCGTCCTGCCATCCCTTAAGATGGGAGAAAAAGAAAAAAAAAAAAAAAAAAAAAAACCCTAGCCACACCACTGCACCTCCATTGCCGCACCTCCGCTATGGTCGTTGCACCTGCATCTCGGCGCCTTAACCTTATTCATCTTCGATAGCTGCGACTCCATTCTTCAGTAAAAGCCTCGTCTCGTTTTGATATGATTTATCAAGGTGGGTTTAGGCTTGATGGGCGTTGGAGGCTTGATATTCAAAATAATCGTACGAAAATAGTTTCACTAAAAATTGTTCCCATTGGATGACAGTTTCACATAAAACTATGTTGTTTGGTACTACCAAATTGAGTTTGTGTGGTGAGTTAATTGATTTAATGAAAATGTAAGTTTTTAAATTTTTAAGTACATTATCATTTACTCAACCGTTTAACCAATTATTCAATACTTTTTTGGTCAATACATGGGTTAGATTGAATTTAATAACTATGACCATCATTTGCTTTTAACTCGCGTGTTACGATGTTTCATGGACGGCAAGGATTCACGATGCTCACCGTGGGATTGCCACGTGTAGGGTCGAGATCAAATGAAATCTCGTTCACAATCCTGGTTCCGAGAGAGGAAAGCGCGGCTCTCTGCCGCAGGCAATAAATGCCTCTCAGCTTAAGCCTTCGATTAACCAATAAATAAAACAAGACCTCAACGCTGCTTCCAACGGACACGCACGATCCGCGTGCGTGCTCCTCGGCGCACTTTATTACAAAAGACAAAGCACTATCCTGCGCGCAAGCTTACTTACATGATTCCGAGAGTAAATCACACGCACACGGGCTTCACCCCAGAAGCAAAGCGCGTGAGATACCTGCGCGTCTCTGTGGAAGTACCACTCGCGGACACAGCCCATATGCGAGCAAGGGTAACAATCCTCCGTAATAATTTCTGAATAATTATGCGGAGCCAATATATAAAGGGCCCAGCAGATAACTGCGCTTAGCAAAATCTCGAAGCAGATTTTAAATGCATAAAAAATTAAAAATGTAGGTGCCGTGGTCTGTTTACGGGAGAACAATATTAGTGGTGGTGGACCTCCTCACATATGATCAAATGAGATCCATGTGCCCTTTATTTCCGAAAATGGATGCTTATCAGATAAATCCAACTCAGAAGATCAGATATGCTCCCAGATAGAAACGAGAAGAAAATGAAATCACCAGATTATCCCTTTCTCACGGGTTGTGCCCCAACTAGATTTTGGCTCCTCGTTAAGTAAATTTCTTGATCGGTAAACAGATACGCACTTAATTTTATATACTTATAATATCCAGCAGCTTTTTATTAAATAATTACGCAAACGCAAGTCATCAACTATAGTTTATGACTTAACAATTCATTTTTTATTAGAATGAAGAGCTATTCACGTGATTAAAGAAGCCAAGCCATCGGTTTGCACGTGCGCCCTTTCGTTATTTAAAGTGACAATGGTTAATTATGGAAGTACATGTGTTCATTAGTGCATGCGACGGTCAGTTGTTGTCCGTGTGCATGCATGCTTACATTACCTCCTCGATGCATCCATCACTTCCGGCTCATGATCTAAGAGTATGATTTACAGATCTCCTTTTTGTGCACATTGTCATTTTTATCCTTATTATTATTTTTGCGGGTCAGATGGAGATTGATCATGAACTCATCCCCCCATCCCACAACCTCGTAGGTGCGTCTCCATGGTTAACTCTTCTCCTCACGACTCGCATTGCTCTCCGCATCACCTTCTCCTTTCAAAGCTCTCACTCAACCTGAGTTGATTCCTCCTAATCCTTCTCTTTTTTTTTTTTTTTTGCTTTAGCGATTAACGGACACTGGGGCAAGACGGACGTGGGTGCGACCCATGGTGATCCTCAGCTGGAGCTCGCGCGGCCTGTGCCACAGCATCAAGACCCTCCTCCCTAGCTTCAGGGTGAACGCAGTCGTGTACTGGCTCTATTAGATCTCGAGAGGCCTCGAAATCAAGCGAGCGCTTCCCTGAGCCGGGTGCAGCCCCTGCGGTCTTCGTCGGCGGAAACTCAGTCGGTGGTGCAAATGAGGTCGTGAATTTCTTCGTCGACTGCTACCCCAAGCCCATGCTGAGGAGGGGGGCGAACTTTTGGTTTGAAGGCTGCCCATACATCTGTAATGGCATATATACTTATCGAAACTAATGATAAATATACTACTATACTATAAGACATATACATACCGTAGGGAAAGTCATATATATATATATATATATGGATCCCGAAATTTAAGCTACTAATTTTAACTTATGTTTCGCTTGCTTTTGGTTATTATAACAAAGTTGCAGTTTGTGTTACTAACTTCAGAAGGGTGTGACTTTATCATTTACATGTAATATAATTTTAATTTACCGGGAGTCTATTCAAAAAGTTCACCTTTTTTTATGTAAAAAAAAATTTGAAAGTTTTCTCATCGTTCACCTATTCAATTCTGCAAACCCAATATAACGCAAGTTTTCTAAAATACAAGAATGTGTTATAGTAATATAAAAAGAGTTATATTTACCAAAACTTAGGTCAAATCCGACAACTTAACACTAGCCTCAACTCCTTGTATATGGCACTCAACTTCGCTGCAAAGGAACAGTATCTTAGTGTAGTATTCATACAAAATTAGTTGTGGCTAGCTTTTTTCTTTCTCTTGCTTGTGTGGGGATTCTTGTAGTCATATGACCTTATATGAACTCTTTTTTTTTTCTCTCATAATGATTTTGTAACAATCAGATATTTTATTATAAGGTCTTTAATGAGGCATATAACTTATAATTCGGCTCCCCACAGAATTTGTCCCTAATTTTTTTGAGACTATTTTATGGTTATCATTTCTTATATCTTTCTAATGGGCGCACTGAACGTGCTAGTGAGAGGGCTTTTTAATGAAATGGGCATTTTAATTAATTTTACGTCACTAAAAGAAAAGATAATCATACATATTGACAGAATACATAAGAATGTAAGAGCACGGCAGTTTTCTTGAGATTTGAAGCTGCAAAATCTTATTCGTCTAAGCATACAAAAATCATCAAATCAAAGCCTTTAAAAATTATTCTAAATTTTTAATTCTAGAGATTAATAGATTTTAAATTTTCAAATATCAAAAAAATTGATGAGCTAATGCATTTTTGTATGTTTTTTTTTGCCAGCATACACTCAACATTATCTAAATGCACTGAACAGGGTTTTCTTAAAGGCTGCAGTCTATTATTTAAGCCTTACTTTTGCCTCTAAGATTTAACCCAATTTTTTTAATAACATTTGATGATGTATTCGGTTCTTAGCCATCAACTTTAACGGACGGGTGGGATAAGGTGTATCGTACATGCAACTATGGGAAAGGATACACTCAGTTAAAATTTTCGAATAACATTATTATTTTTGACATAAATAATTAAATTTGAGTAGTGTTATATTATCATGATAAGCTTTCCTCTGAAACCTTGTTATTTTTTATAAAATGTCCCACGCTCAAATAGTTTTATTTTTTATTAGATGTCACACACTCAAAAATAACCCAATTTCAACAAACAGGAGAGGAGAACTGTGCATGTAACTCTGTTAGTTGGACTAGCACATGTTCAATGACTTTCGATTGGTTTAAAATATTTATTGAAGTTTATGTATAGGAGTATTATTAGTTTTGGAAACTGTAAGGGACATGGTTTTAAAAAGTGGAGAAATTTAGAAACAGTTAACTATATTTGAATTTTGAAGTGTCATTTTTACCTTCTATTCTCAATTAACTGAACAAAATTATTTAGGAGGAAAAAACCTTTTGAAGGGTGAGGGTGTAAATTTTTAAAAATGACACAGCTGACAGAACCAAAGGGTCCTTTAACTTTATAATAATATATTTATAGATATAGATATAAATAGAGATGAAGTGAATAGTTATGGTAATAATAATAAGGTAGAAGGTCACTTTTGGCCCTAACCTATTACCCACCATTCAATTCGGCCCCAAACCTTTTATTTGTTTAATTGAACCCTAAAACTATCTCATTTGATCTAATTTAATCCATTTCTTATAAAATACACTAACTCTATTAACTCATGTGTAGTTGGTGCTCTGATGTGACAAAAAAAATATTATTTATGCACGTTCTTCTTTATTTATTTAGGCTTTTTCATAAAAAAAAAACTCATGTCATCACAATGCTTGTTTATATTCACTGTATCTTTATAGAACAAATAAATAAAGAGGAAAGAGTATAAATAATGTTTTTCTACTGCGATATCAGAGTGTCAACTATAGGAGTTAACGGATTTAGTATATTTCATCAGAAATGAGCTGAATTGGATTGAATGAGATAATTTAAGGACTCAATTAAACAAAGTAAAAGGTTGAAAACCGAATTAAACATTGAGTAACAAGTTGAGTGACCTTTTCTTTTTCCTATTAATAATAAGGGAGAAATATGCTCATAAAACAACATCGTTTTAATTAAAATACTATATATTTAATATACTATCTTTTACAAAGATGATGTTATTTTGGGGTCTCTATCATTGAAGCTCGGTTTACGCATGATGATGGCCTAGAAATTGACGCGTGTAGGGTCCAGATTAAATAGGAAAACTTGGACCTTTGCCGCAGGCAATAAATACCTCTCTGCTTAAGCCTCGATTATCTAAAAAGAATAAAACAGACAAAAACCATAACGCCGCATCCAACGGTCTCACGATCCGCGAGTGCCCACGCTCCCGGCACACTTAAAGAGTCGCGGCGTTCTTTAACCACTTATAAAGACAGAGCGCTATCCTGGACGCTTCGGAGAGATTGGCGTACGCCCACGCGCGCGTGGGAGATCTGAGCGCCTCTGGGAGTATGGCTCACGAGCACCGCTCAAACGCGAGCAACGGTAACACTCATCAGTACTACTCTAGGCCCTATAAAACCCCCCAAACTCCATTATTGAGCGCTCCTCTCCTCCTCAAATAATTTCGTCCCTCTCGTCGATTCTCCCGCCCGCGGAATCTCTCTAACTGTAGTAAAATCCTCGCAGGGAATCGCAGAGAAGAACACAGGAAGCTTCGCCGGTTAGAAGGACTCGCGTATTTCTTCTCAGAAATTCAAGAACCCTAGCTCAAATGCGCACGAGTTTACTCGGTACAGGCGTGTGTATGTTTCTTCTCAGAATTTCGTTTCTTCGATTTCTAATGTTGAATTTTGTGTTTTCCTACTGTTTCTGGAGAATCTGTAAGTCTGACTAGTGTGATTTGGTGTCGTGGAGTGTTCGTTGGGACCCTCTGATGATAATGTGGGCTTCATTTATGAATTGTTAGGGTTCTGGTATGCGGTTGTAAGTAGGGAGGTTTTTTCTGTCGAAGCTTCGAGTTGAGAATAATGTTTGGGCTCTCGAGGAGACGGAAGAAGCTTGGAAGGTGAATTTATTATTTTCAAATAATTCAGTTTATAATCTGAAAACACATTATCCTAAATATTATGTTGAAATGTTTGTTTACTGACGCACTTTGATACTTCAAGTACAAATATAAAAAAAAACAAATAACAGAGAACTGTAAGTTTGGGAAGCTTTTGATTTAATCTGGTTGTAGACATGTCTAGTTGCAGGAAAATTATGTCTTGTGAATAGAAATAGTTGTATTTTTATGAGATTTGAACCGTAAGATCCCCCTCTCATGCACAACAAATGCTAAATTCATTTATGGCCGTTTCAACCATCCAGAATTTCCATTTTGGGCTCTTCAATTGTTGGCTCCTTTGTTTATAGAAAAAGTGAGTTGCGGTCCAGTGTAGGTTTTAAAGTATGGAACTGAACTTATGTAGTTTCAACCACCAATATAGAAAAATAAATTAATAATTTCAAGTGCCAGGATGCCATGCAACTGCTTCATGGGCTAGAAGATAGTTCTACTGAAATCTAGTTTCTTGGAAATGTCATAGCCTGAGAAGATGATTGTAGCTTGGATTGGCGAACTGTTATCGGGAACTTACTTGAGTGAACAACTTATAGCCGACGAGGAATATTATACCGGGTAGTGCAGGGAATAAGCTGTCGGTTTACCTGTTTTTTTTGGTAAGTTAATAATGCTTTCCTTTTTCTGCCATCATTGCCCTCACTTCAGGTTGAAAGTTCAGCTCTCAGAGTCTGCTTCGGGAACTAAAAGTCCTATTGCACACCCTAAACGCAGTGATTCCAATGTAAGATTTTACACTTTTATTCAGGTGGTTTCACGACACCAGTTTTTCACTTTTAAGTCCTTAAAGTTTCACAGGGTGAAGTTGTTGCACCCGTGGGTGGTAGTTCCGATAAACTCAACGCTCAGTGCTCCACTTCTGCACCCGAAGTTAACAACTCGGCATCTGGGAACTCTGAGAACTGGATGGTGCCATCCATTTCTGGGGAGAAACCTACACCCCGATTCAACGTATAGCATTCTTATTTTTCAATAAAAGCTTTCTCTTTATATTATACATTGTTGATACGCCATTCTAGTCGCTGAGACTCCACAGTTTCTCCTTCTTTTGCTCTTTCTTGAGAATAGCATGCAGCCACTGTAATTGGGAACAAAATGATAGTAGTTGGCGGTGAATCTGGAACTGGATTGTTGGAAGATGTGCAGGTAAATAAATGTTTCTTTCTCCTTGATTGCCTTGTAGACGCTGAGTGAAATTAGTTAACTGTCAACCTTCAACAATATAGTCCTCGTTAACATGTATAATGAATTTGTTGCATTAATTTATATAGTCGATTTGTAGGTTCAATTCTTGTGTGATACTGAATCCTTGATTTTGTTTTCAGGTGCTTGATTTGGACAGATTTTCCTGGACTGTGGCTTCATCAAAGCTGTACCTTTCACCAACCAATCTACCACTAAAAATCCCTGCCTGCAAGGGTCATAGCTTGGTATAACTACCTGTCTGATTGTTATAAATATTCTACTGTACTCTTCACTATATGCACTATATGCTAAAATGCTGAAATGGAATTGCTGTCTTATTCTAAATCATGCATAAATATGAAGGTTGATTATAATGGAGAGGAATTAATCAGATATGCTGAAAAGTTGAGTGCGTTATTGCTTTGGGCCTACCAATGCAATTGAAACACATAACATAGATGTTTTGCATATTGTTGCAGGGCAAGAATAAGGACACTTGAAATAGATATAAACCTTTTAAACGATAATTGTGAAGGATTAGGAAAATGGAAGATAAAACTAAAACTGCAGTTGAAGACCTGGAGAAGGCTGAAAACAAAGTTAATGAAAAAAAAAAAAACTGAGAGAGAGAGAGAGAGAGAGAGAGAGAGCAAAACACTAGTTTTGGATGCAATTGAGCTACAAAAGGATTATAAGCCATGCTGCCATCTATATATGCACATGCGCGCATGTCTTGCTATGGCCTGAAAGTTGGTAAACTGGTTAATTGCTGCTTTTGACGTCATGAAATTATGTTCTTGAAATTTTATCTGATTTTCTTCATTAGATTTCCTGGGGGAAAAAGGCACTATTGGTCGGAGGAAAATTGAATCCCGCAAGTGACAGGCTATCAGGTTGGATTCTGTGCATTTATAGCGCGTTAAATTCTGCTCTCTTTGTTTCAATATGTAGTTTGAAATTGTACTCTTCTCCTTTTGGCATTTGTAGTGTGGGCATTTGACACAGAAACAGAGTGTTGGTCACTCATGGAAGCTAAGGGAGAAATTCCGGTACTCTTTCTGACTAGAAAACAGTTTATAAAAATAGTGAGTGATTTATCATTTTTCTGGTTATGTGATATATGCTATGCAGAATATGCTTTTTCAAGGGATGGGGGGTTTGATGTTATATGCTTGTTGAGATATTGCTTTACCCTGCATTTATGAATTTATAGATATACTATAAGGATCTAATGGGTTCAAGGCACGATCAGTGTTTTGAACTCAGCCTATCCAGAATAAACAGGAAGAAAGTTGAGAGGCAGAATTCAACTTCACTTGACTTGATAAATCATGGAACATAGTTTAAAGAATCCTGTGTATGTGGAACCGTTTTCAGCTAAGAGTAGTAAATAAATTATACAAGATGTAACATGTTGATCTAAGCCTCCAACCTTGCATGACTTCGTTCTCTTTTCTTTTTCTTTATCCGTTTTTTTGCTAATCGTATGAATCACATCAGGAAGCTAATATGTTCTTGAATAGATGAGTTTCTGCTTTACTTTCTTTTAGGGGCCATTGCCTACCGTACTGATGTTTGGTGCACAAATGGGGGATTTTCCTCTTCTTCTCTATCTTCTTTGTTGTATTATCATTAATAAAGGTTCCTTTTTTATTAGAAATGGTGTGCGCCATTATTTTTGCTGTAAGTTTATTTCATTTTCTTAATTTTCCTTTTCAAAACTCAGCCCCATTTGTCGGTTGGGACAATGATCTTTTACTTCCAACCCCGTAAAGTAATCATCTTCTTTTAATTCTTATCTTATCTTGTTCTTTTGTTCTGGTGTATTTCTTGTGTCGTCAATGCATTTATGGATTATGATGGTTTCATCACACAAGAATTAGCCGTTACCTGTGACTTAGATATAATCTGCACCGCAGGTTGCTCGCAGTGGTCACACTGTGGTTAGAGCAAGCTCTGTTTTAATTATATTTGGGGGTGAAGATGCTAAAAGGAGGAAGCTGAATGACCTCCATATGTTTGATCTGAAGTCTCTGACATGGCTACCTCTTCATTGCACGTCAGTGGGTCTAACTGCACTGTTTAAATTCTTGTTCCTGTTCTATGATGATAGTCATTGTTAGACAGTTAACTGAGGATCGTTCTTTTCTTTTCCTAATCTGTATAAAGAGGACCTGGACCATCGCCAAGATTCAACCATGTGGCAGCTCTTTATGATGATAGAATTCTTCTTATTTTTGGAGGAACATCGAAGTCTCGGACATTGAATGACCTGTACTCTCTTGATTTTGAAACGGTATGTGAAGTGTGAATTTTACATTTTGAAGTCAATTTAACTGTACATTTTGAATTAAGGTTTCATTTTACACATGTAAAATTATGTTTTTCTTATTTACTGCAAGTTGTTGACATATGGATTTGATTCATCAGATGGTTTGGTCACGAATTAAGACACGGGGTTTTCATCCGTCTCCAAGAGCTGGTTGTTGTGGAGTTCTCGTTGGAACTAAGTGGTATATTGTCGGAGGTGGTAGCAGGAAAAAAAGTATGCCTCTATAGTTGAATAGCTTATGCTTAAACTTTGAGACTTTTTTCTTTCATGGTGCAGTTATGAATATTATAAAATGTTCCATAGGAACTCTAAATCCCGAACTTTTAACGCAGACTACTAAGTGACATATTATACACTTACGGGTCATGGATTTTAATTTGACTATTGGCATGACTGATTCTTCAATAGGTAATATCACTAGAAAGTCAGAGACATGATTGCAGAATAAAAAAAGAGTAAAAGATTTGTTTTTTTCCAGTAGTGGAGGCACTGTAATATATATATTGTCTCTCCACAGGGCTTGCAGAAACCATAGTTTTTGATGTTCTAAAAGTCGAGTGGACTCTAGCTATTTCATCCCCTCCTCCTTCCGTCATTGCCAACAAGGTGAGTCATGTTTATTTTGCCTGCCTGCGAGTAGAACGTAGCTATTGCTGCCTTCTTTCTTCATTGCTGTTTGTATGCATTTAAACAGGGCTGCCTCTTACAAATGTATTATTTTCTTTGGAAAAATGAACTTCATTATATCAGGCATCGACTCTTTTCGACTTACATATTATAATTTCATATTCATGTAATGTATTTACATACAAGAAAGTGATAGTAAACAATCTTGAAAGGTGTGTAGTCCTGAAAAATGAGTCGATGGACAGTCATCTCATCAGGTGTCAGAAACCCAATTTGGTTTTGGTTGAGTTATCAATAGAAGGGAGAGAGCGATATGGACTTTCAGTGCAGATAATGCTTTAGGCTTTTTGCTTATTGTTCTTGCCATCTTTGGGTGGGTTGTGCAATTCTATTTTGGTCAACTCTTCCCCAGTGCTCTTTGAAGATAGGTCTAAGATGGTATGATTGTTGTTCCATCTTTCTCCATCTAAAATAAAATGCAAATTCAGGTTTCAACAGCTTCTTGTTTGTCAATAGGGCTGATTCTCACATCCTATGTGCTAAGATCTGAAAACTCCACCCACAAAAGTCTCTTTTTCTGATGTTTGAGCTGCGTGATTGCTATTTCTTGTATTTTACATTGAATGTATTATTCATTATGTCTCTTGACACGTTTGCTGAATGACTGCTGTTAATGCAGGGCTTTAGTCTTGTGCTGGTGCAGCACAAGGAAAAGGGTTTACTTGTTGCATTTGGGGGTTACAGAAAAGATTCATCAAATCAGGTTAGGCAGTTTTCTTTTTATCTGGATGTGTTAATTTTTCATTGCACATCTCCAAGTCATGAATGCTATCTTATGTATTTTTACAGGTTGAAGTATTGACGATGGAAAATAATGAATTGTCCATGGATCAGCATTCAACTCCTAATAAAGGTCCAGGAATTTTGCTATCTGATAATCGCTCATCATCTGCAGGGTTGACTTCTCAAGTAGATACTGGAGGTCCCCAACTCGATTTGGTAGCCAGACAAAATATAGTATCTGCAATTGAACAACATGGTTCTGGAAGAAAATCATTGTCACAAGCCTTGCTTGTCGATCCAAATTCTGTTGCCGGCAATGTTCCGGTTCGCAAGCAACTCCATATTGATGAAGAACATACTAGATTTGTCAGGATGACCAAGAGTGTAGAAGATCAAAGTTCTTCCTTACAGGTGAGTTTCTCAACTCCATATACTGTAAATATCTAAATAAACATGCCCCTGAACTTTACAATGATGCATGTGTTGTAAATTTAAAGGCCAACTTTAACAGCGTCTGTTGATTTCAGGCTGCAGAGAACAGATCAAAACAGCTTGATATAGGATTTCAGACACACGTCAGTGGAGGTAAAATCAGCGTAGGAGAGATGTCTTCAGTATTTGAATCTGACAGCCTGAGAACTCACGGCCTAGGAAATGGAAATCCTAGTCCAGATGATGATATTGTAAGCTCTGAGAGCAACGGTAAACCTGGAGTTCTATCAGCTCCTTCTGGCATCTATCAATTTTATGAAACAAAAGTAGCCACTTTGATTAGAAAGAATGGAATTCTTGAAGGACAACTGTCAGCTGTACAGGCAAATCGGGAAGCGGTGGAGAAGAATTTATCTTCTGCTCTTAAGAGCAGACAGGAGACAGAAAGAAAATTGGGTGACACAGTAAAGGAGATGGACATGCTGAGAGAGAAGCTGGCAGCAATAGAATTAGCACAAGAAGAGGCCAACAGCCTATCAAACATTGTTCACTCTGATAATGTGAGGCTCGAGCATGATGTGGCCTTCCTTAAGGCTGTTTTGGATGACACCCAGAAGGTATTTTGTCCAATTTAAATTTTACTGGATGGCTTTGTTACATGGACTGGTTTCTATATTTAGTTTGAGTCGCTTTTTTATATTGATGAGATTCCTTTTTTATCTGGTGGACCATTTAACGTGATTGTCTTTATTGTATAATTTGTTGTAGGAGCTGCACTCAACTCGAGGAGTCCTTGCAGGAGAAAGAGCAAGAGCATTCCAACTACAGGTATGCTTTGAACCTAGAGATATGAGGTTCATGGATGCGAGGTGCACTTTATATAAGGTGGACCTTAAAATTATATAGTTTTAGATCTTTTTTTTTATTAAATGATCTCCGTATTGGTAAAAAAGAATTTGAAAAATGAGGACTATTTATAAATTTCCATATAATTTGGTATTATAGAACCTTTAGATTGTGCATTGAGAAATTTAGTTGGTTTTCAATGCCTTAGATTTGACGATCTTCTTTGATATAAATTGGAGATCCTACATTACCAAATTTAATGACAATTGGCCAACCCACTTATTATTTTATGTTCGCCTTATCAATACGATTGAATCTTCAAAAATGATCTAAAATTATATAGTTTTGGGGATACACCTCATATACATTATTCTATATATATATATGTGTGTGTGTGTGTGTGTGTCTATGTATATGTATGTATATATATGCACGTCACTTCAAGGAACAAATCTGCTCCTTCATGTAAGGAGATATGCTCTTCTGAGCAGGTTAAGTTCGAGGAATTATGGCAGCTTTCATACTATTTTTCTGTGAATATGGTTTTAAAACTGTTGGTTTTTTTTTTTTTTTCTACATACCAAAAATTGTTTTGCCGCGCAATAAAAAAGCACTGGTTTATATGATATACAACTGTTTTGTACAAAGAATATTCATCGGTCTGTAAACTTGAGTGATTTTCTATGAAAATTGTAAAGAGAGCAGTAGTTATTATAGACAACAGACAAGCTATATCATCAGTATACATCAGAAGAATTAAAGAAAAGAAAGCGACTGATTTATCCTGGTTCACTGTGAAGTAAGGCGACATCCAGTAGAGGTTTTCCACTATAATAAGCACCTCACAAATTCTTGCACATATTCGCACTTGATACAAAGAAAATTTTAAATATGCAATTTGAGAAACCTTAATTAGGTTTCTCGCCCTGCCGCAAAACTGCAGCTATTCATGGGTCGAGAAAACACTAGGCCCAAATCAAGTGAGAGAGAAAACCCAGGCCCAAACTTAAACAGGGTATGGTGACTAGGGAGCCGGACCTTCATGGTCGAGGTGAGATGGACATGAAGGTGCAAAATATGAATCATATCCATTAATCTCCCACTTCATGAATACTTTGAACATGATGCACTAGTCTGGTCAACACTGAGCTTCTTCAAACACATCTCGGTTGTACATCATTCAAACTGTGCCAAAGTCGCTGCTGTTCAAAAATCTGCCGTGTCAACCACTGTATCAATTTTCCCCATTACCACAACCTTCCGATTATCCTTCTCTCTAATGAAGTGATAAGAATATAGCACTTTGATTATCACACCTAATCTTCATATCTCCTTGTGTAAAGTGAAGCTCTCTACACAATCTCCTTAGCCGATAACTTCTAAACCTAAGTGAGTAAGAGTCATATGCTCTGTTTCTGTGGATGACAAAGCAACAGTACTTTGCCTTTTCCTCATCCAACTCACTGCTCCACCATTCAAGTAAAACACATATCCACTTGTAGACCTTGTGCTGTTAATATTTCCAGCTCAATTACCAGCCGTGGATCCCTTCAAATCCAAGGTTTTCTAGTCTTGTAAGTTTTTCATACCCCCATAGCACAATTCAAAATCAGACCCAATTAGCACCCACGGATCCCTTCAAATCCAAGGTTTTCTATTCTTGTAAGCTTTTCATACCCCAATAGCACAATTCAAAATCAGATTAATATCTCCACCCCAATTAGCACCCACGGATTCCTTCAAATCCAGGGTTTTCTAATCGTGTACCCGTAGCACAACTCATAATCAGATGAGTCACAAAGATATAAGAGCTCTCTTGATTGTCGTCCAGTGCTATCTCCCGGGGTTAGACATACATCTGCTTAACACTCCACTGCTTGGACAATGTCAGGTCTGGTGCATACCATTGCATATATCAAAGTGCCTACAGCACTTGCATATGGAACAGGAGCCAACTCTTCAGCTTCATTATTGTCTTATGACAGTGGTCTGATTATCTTGAGCCAAGTGACATGAGACCTCATGGGCCTGCAATCATGCATGCTGAATTTCCTCAACACTTCCTCAATATATTATTTTTCACGGTCCCTCTTTATTTGCATGCCCAAAATAAAATTTGTTGGGTGCAACATGTAAAGCTTATTTTAGGCCATACATGGATTTTTTAAACTTGCAGACATGATATTCCTTTCGCTTGGCCACAAAGCCTTATGACTGCTTTATATAAATTGTCTCCTCCAAGTCACCATGAGGGGAAGTTGTCTTCACTAAGACTACTTAAGTTTGCTCTGCAGCAGAACTGCGTCTATTCATGGGTTGAGAAAACACTGAGCCAAAACTGGCAAGTGAGAAAATCCAGGCTCAGACTTTGATAGGGCCTAGTGGCCAGGGGGCAGAACCCCCGTAGTCCGGGTAAGATGCGTATGCCTGAGGGTGCAAAATACAAGGGATATCCAACACCCTGGACTCCTTGCATTCTTCCGACTTTTCGGAGGAAGGTAGTATGTTATTATTAGACGCTATTGTCACTACTAATTTTAATTTTTAGCTATGGGAAAGGTAAGCATTGAGCCTACAAATCTTAGAATTCATCCAGCCAAGCAAAACAAAACCCATAAAGATTCATGCATTCCAAAGAAAGTGTTAGGGGCGTACTTTCTCGTCCGTGGTTTTTCATGCTGCCATGACCATTGTGCAGGTTGAAGTGTTTCATCTTAAACAAAGAATGCAATCCCTGGAGAACCGAGCACCAACCCCAAGGAAACCTTTCCAGGTGTAGCATGAAGAATCATCCTCGGCGAATTTCAGTACGCATATGATGATTTGCTGCTTTTTTTATGAAAATGTATCGCAAATCTCTTTATTTATTAGCATAATAAATAAACACTCGAAATTCCTCGGTGGAAGAATCGCATCCCAGTGAGACAGAACCTCGCCCTGCGCTCTGAAGGGAGTATGGTTCTCTAGTCTGAAGTATATTATGTTCAAGGTGCACTCTGGAGCTTCGCTCGTAAACCATGGTTGCTGTAATTGTCGGCTCGGCATTCTTCACTGCAGTGTCAAGAGAGGCTCATTTAGCCGAGTCGTTTCCTGATCGCCATCAGCATCCTCAACTTCATTTTTTTCGTATTCCTCAGGTGCACCTGGGTCACCCTCCTTAGAAAAAATCACACGAGGAAAAAGTGAAAATAAACCACTGCAGGGCTTAGAGTGAATGACATCAATTTACCTCCTTTTCATTAATCCATTGACATGCTTATATTTTCTTGTTTTTGCAGAAGACCTGTTCGATGTGGACAGCGAACGTATCAAAGTTTTAAAGTTTTCTTTTTGTGGTAATCGATTGATGGTGATTAATCAAATAAGTTTTTCTCTTGTATATCTGCCCACAGCCATAGAAATTTGAGACGGAAAAACAAAATACTCCACTAACTTAGAAAATCCATAAATTAATTACCAGATGATGATGTGAGCAGTTCACCAGCAAAAGTGGGGGAAAGCAACGTACGGATGTCATGTCAAAACATATTCCCCCCCCAAAACAAACTCACGCTCGCACAAATAGTACTTAATTTGAAGTATTTAGCTACCGATAAGGTAAATTAGATGTACTCATTGCAACGAGGTGGTCACATAAGATAACAGAACACCAATTTCTTGAAATATTAAGCAGTCGCTCACCCAATTTGACCGAGACAATCTGCAGCTTAAATTTTAATCCCAGCAGTAATATAAAAGCTACCTCTTCTCTTTTTTTTTTCCTTCTTTTTTTAATGCATTTATACAGCTTTTCCGCAAGAGACTAATAATCAAGGAACGTGACCGTAAAGGCCCCATCAAATTTCTCCTCTCAATATAGGTGGGATTAGGAAGGAAAACCCAAAGAAAGATTATATATAGTCCCCTTTTTACCGCTCCTTATCTATTTCCCTTCATTTTTACACACAGCCAAACATTAGTAAAAATTAATAGTTTCCATTCCTTTCTTTTCCCTCCGGCCCCTTTTGAAATGGCAAGTCAAACATACGAGAATGCTTCGTAAAAAAAAAAAAAAAAAACTCTAATAACAGATTCAATTACCAAACCAGTTCTAGTCGCTCACTGCATATCAAACCGCGGAAAGAAAATCAAAAGGGCAACACTGAAATACAAAATATTGGAAGCCTTCGAGGATATATCATTTGAATATGCGTTTGTGTGTATGTGTGTGTGTAAAAACACGCATCCAAGGACAGAAGCACACAATTAGGATGAAAAATAAATGTACCAACTAAATTCACGATTCACTGAGTAAGAAATGGGTCATAAATCACGAAACTGCAAAGCTGAAAGGGAAATTGAACCAAGAAAATCTCACCAATTTATCAGCCAATGGCACGACAAAACAACCCTAATTGAACGGCATAGGTATATTCCTGTTCAAACGTGAACAACAGGATAGGCGAGGAATTACTCTAGATTTGATTTATTGGGACCTACAACTTGGCCGAGGCGACTAGCATCCCTTTCCCACATCTATCCAACAAAGAAGTTATAAGATCGAATTCGATTTTCGTGGTGAAGAGAGCATGGTCGATTAGATTGGCAATTTGGTACATTTGGTTTGTCCATTGCCGCTGGGGAGCTCTACTTAATGGTCGTGTGATCACCTTTGGGCAAGTCTAAACCCTAGCACTTGACGACGTCGCTTATGTCTTCCTTATCCTTCAACCCGCCCCAGAGAGAAAAAAAAATTAGGCTTCGATTTTAGAGTCTATCAAACTACGAGTAATTATGTCCAAACTATTAATTTTATTCTCATTAAAATTTAAAATTAAACTTTTAATTATTCTAAATTAAAGGTTGTAAATTATTCATATATAAATCTGCAATAACTTTGTGTATTTTAGCAGGGGAATATCTAGAAAATTCGTGCTTTAAGAAATAATTAAATAATTAAAGGCATGGTGTCAAGTCCCCTCCAGGGGTAAACACCTCAAAAGGTATTAACATGTATAGCCTTTACTCAATTTTAAATGGGTGTTCCCCGCTAAAGTAGGATATCAAAACTTTAATTTATTAGGATTCGATTTTTGGATTTCTATCTTTGATTTATCTAACGCAAGTAACTAGTATGATTTATCCACTAATCATGCTTTATTGCCACCAATATAATGGAATTTTCTCAGTAGAAAAAGTTAAATTTCTAATCCTTAATCTTTACATCGGACCGATCTATGATCAATCATATTGGGTATACGTTCGAACACCTTCTTAGAGAAGTGTTTGTCATACACTTTGAAATACAGCTCAAGTTGTTTAGTCATCACCAAACAAGTGCGACTCTAATAGGCACCGATTAAGCATCTACCTATAAAAATAAAAAATTATCGTTTATTATATTATGTGAACCTACTTTGACAGTTTTAATACGTAAAATGGATGATACTTGTTATGATTAACCACTAACTGGTGAGAAAAACTCGTTAATCATGATGTCCACCACATCCATTTAAATAAATTAAAAAAATTATAAAAAAATTAAAAAATTCCTTAAGCGTGATCTCTAGTAGGAGTAACTACAGTGAATTTTGTGTGTAAATCGGAAGAAAACCTCGTTGTTAGCGCAGATCCAAGAGGAGGGTGGAAGGGACTGGGGCCCACCCTCCTCCTCACACGCTCTCTCAACCGTCCAATCTCAATCAACTACCCGCATGATGAATCTTTGACCCCCTCGCCTTTAACCTTTATCGTGTAGATACGCTCACTCTAACCTATTTGCCCCCTACCGGGCCCCACCGACCCCCCTATTTAAATCCTCACCCTCCATCTAACCTCGTACCTCAAACACGGGAGCCCCATCCACGTTCCAAGTCGCGCCGCGTAAGCCTATCCCACCCGTTGACGTGAAGATGATGTCAGCCATCGCTTCCCCCTTGATCCGTCTGTGGGCCCACAGGCGGACGGACAGGATTGAATGTCGAATCGAGCTCAATTCTCGACACGTTAGGGATGGTGGGCCCCATGAGGAGTGGGGCTGACTACGTGGCAACAGTGTCCACGTGTCATGTCTTGTGAAAGATGACCTACGGCAGTAGGTAACGTGGCAGGGTACGGTTGGTGCGCTTGGACTAGAGGATATGGAGTGCGCGTGTAATCCGGTGTGCGTTTACTCCCTTCAGATTCTGCGCTCCCTGTGGATATCTTCCCCTGTAAAGATTTTTTTTTTTTCTGAGTTCATTTAAGTAAAATGTGGCTCTATTGCTCTTAAAAATATTATATTGATGAATTTATTTCATACGACAATCTAGATGAAATTTATCATTGTATTTTTAGTTCCATCTTAATTTTTCTTTACAAAAATATTTAATAGATTAATTTTTCTATGTGCAAGGACATCTCACTTGCATTGTTTGATAAATAATTTTAAAAAGATAATTTATTTTTTTAATATGGAAATGACGCAATTTCGAAGCACAGC
This sequence comes from Santalum album, assembly GCA_034195605.1. Classification (NCBI taxonomy): domain Eukaryota; kingdom Viridiplantae; phylum Streptophyta; class Magnoliopsida; order Santalales; family Santalaceae; genus Santalum; species Santalum album. The sequence continues at coordinate 5,028,523 of CM067264.1, read as the reverse complement.
AAAACCCAATTAAGTAGGGAAAGCCCAACAGTATTCGGGATGTTTTCGACAATCAAAAGGCTCTATCATCAAATATTTTTGTCAAATTTACGTAATAGTATAGACCAGATAAAAGAAAAAGTTTAAAAAGTTAATTTTCACGTAGGAGTGAAATCAAAATCTTTTGATCTAACTGGTATGGGCTTTGAGGATCTAGACTTCAAATTACGTGCGGTTGCACACAAACATGTAAGTCACAACTGCTATTAAAATTATTATGATCAGAAAATGCTCCTGCATTTGAGGTGTATCTCATATAAGTTATACAAGGTGGGTTTTAAAGTGATATGATTTTAGACATTTTTAAAAGATCATGTAGCATGTATAAAAAGGCATGAAAAATTTAAGATTATTCATATATTTTCATATCATTTGCTATTGTATTTAATTAGTTTTTAATGACTTAAATTAGATGATTTCTTTATGATATAAATAGGAGATTCTATGATACAAAATTTATTGCAAATTGACCTGGCCACATATTCTTTTTTCATGTTCTTTTGCATCAATATGGCTGAATCTTTAAAAATGATCAAAGATTATATAGTTTTAGGGGTCGACCTCATATAGCTGATACAAGGTGCACCTCATGCACGTCATTCATTCATTTTAATGAACAATAAACGCGTGTCCTCGTGGGATTGGTTGTATGGTAAAACATTGAGTTTATCCAAATATGAATTAGGTTCAATTCTTCTTACCCACAGCCTTCAATTTACCTAGAGACTGATTTGAGAGATCAGGTCAGTTCTCTCCTAATTTGAGCCTAACGGTTTTAAACTGTTATAATTAAGGAGGTGCGAGGGTTTGGGTTAAAAAAAGAGAGTATCTGATAAATTTTTGTACTTACCATATTTTTCATGCCCTAGTATTTGCAAGAAAATGAAATGTCATTGTATCAATATCAATTAACATAATTAGAAATGTAGTTGCAAATACTAACCCAATCTAATATTGCAATATTTTTTTTTATTCCAACAATAATTGAGAGGGGAAGTGACCGGGAAGTTTCACCACACGTGGTACCCCCTTGGAGGAGAGGGTGTTGGGATCAAAACTCGTAAAAACCCTAACAAAAAGGTTAAAAACTCAACCAAAAAATAAAAAGTTAAAACCCTTTTTTGTGTGTCAGGTTAAGCCAAAAAGATTAAAGAGTTGATAGTTCCGTACGGTTACAGGCTTAGTAATGTGATGGCGGGGGCTAAGTACCAAAAGATCCCTCTGCTTGTGCTGCCCCAAAATCCAAGAGGCATCTTACCCCCATAAATTCCATCCATATATATATATAATATTGATTTGTTGATTTATTTATTTATTTATTTTTTTGGTATAAATTCCATCCATACATACACACCTATATATATATATATATATTTATTTATTATTGGTATAAATTCTATCCATACATCCACACCTTCCAATCTCGAATTTAGTAGTATTTGTTTAGCGATCGTATTAAAGATTGGGTTACATTATTTACGTTTTGATAAAGTATTCTCATAATCCTTTGATCTGCATGTTACCGATACCAAATTTAACATCTGTTGGGAAGCTATCAATCTTATCGATCGTTCCTAAATATAGATTAGTGACAATAAGAGTTAGTCTTTCCTCTCCCTCGCTCTTTGATTCTGACATGGGAGAAAATAAATCAGAAGATTATAACTCACTTTTAAGGATTTAAACCAATTAAAGTGATAGAAATTCAGAATTTAGAAATCAAGCACACGCATGATCTGATTCTCTTCTCTGTCTTCAATTTCCTTCTTCAATCTCTTCTCGTCAAAGTCCAAGTCCTAAGAGAGAAAGGTAAGATTTTTGTTTTCTTTCCCCTAAAACCCGGGGGACCTTTATTACTGGAGAAAAGTGTGTGCACGTTTTTGGAGAGTGTGCAGCATTCCAATCTGACCCAAATGGCTCCCTGCTGCCACCCGAATAAATAAGAAAAAAAAAAAAAAGCTTTGCAGGAGAAGAGTGGAGAAGGAAATGAGCAGGGCCCCCCTCTCCCATTCTGTTTATTTATTTATTAATTTAAAAAAAAAGAGTTGTATAAAAAACATGGATCATCATCATGCCCAGGAAAATTATAAAGGTTTTTTTTTTAATTTTTTTATTATGATTATTATAAGGGGGTTTGAGGTAAGTAATCATATGCACATGCATTTGTTTCTTCAAATCTTTAGTGGAAGAGTCAAGGGTCATAGATTCTATTTCCATGTCCTACTGAAAAGGAAATTGGGGACATATTTCTTTGAATAAAAAATAGCAGTTCATTATATTTTCATGCTTTTGATCTTCCCTTCCTCTACATCTCCTTTTTTTTTTTTTTTCTTTTTTACGGGTAAATGTACGTACCCAACTTAACAGCTACGAGAGTTTGAAGTTCAAACTCTTACCATTACTCAACCCAACATCAAAGATTTATTACACATGGCAACACTAAGCCCAGGAGCTGAAGCTCTCTTTATGGGTCTCACTTTTTTTCATTAAGTAGCTCCATTAGATCAAAAATATAAAATCTGAAACGACAAAGTATAGTAGGGACTGGTGGCAAAGCATGGTGGGATTGGAAAATGCTAAAATCAAGAAAAGAGAGGTTGACCAATGTTTGATTATAATTTGTTTATGCCATTCCCAACGTCATGTCTGCATGTGAGGGTTGATCAAAAGGGTGCTTAAATTTATTTTATTTTTTAAAAAAATTTCCTTGTTGGAACTGATAATTAAATGGGTCAAAAACCCCACTTATTGCCTTTTCTTGGCAGTTTGATCCAGCTCCTTTTACAGGTGCTCTTTAAGCTTTTTTATTACCCTCTTCACTGTAGCCTTTTCTACTCACTTTTAAACATCAAAGATTATACACACACACATATCTATCCATATATATATATATATATATAGAGAGAGAGAGAGAGAGAGAGAGTTCTCTACCACTTTACAGTTTGTGACAGTAACTAAGGCAAGCGCAGTTAAATCTTTCCAAAAGTGGTTCTTTCTGTTCCTTCAAAGCTTACTGCAAAGTCCTATTAAGAGGATAGTTGCAATTTCAATATGTGAGCCACTCAAAGAAGACAAAGCTAGGAGACAGAAGAGCCTAAAAGATTGTCTTATTTATTGGCAAAACTCATGTTTAGTAAGAGATGAAATAACATCAACTGCTCCCTTTGAAAATGATGAACCAACCAAATGAGGACTGCCAGGGCTTTTGAATGATTTCCTTTGCCTATTTATATTGTGGAAGCATGTGCATACCAAATTGATATAAGACAACAGTATTGGGAAATTTAAAAAATTCAGAGAACAGAAGATCTAGTCCTTTTATGGGCGGTTGTGTACTGTTGTTATGTGTACTTAGTTCAATACTTACTATTCAGAGGTTCGATAATGGCTCTTAACTAGTCCTTTTAATCCTATATTCATTCTTACATGGGGCTCTCTGCAATTTGAAATTCTCATTATTGTTCCTGCTCCCTTGTTTCTGCACAGTGCATGGAGTTGACAGATTCAGTAGATTTAAGTTCCATTCCAGTTACAGCTTAAGAGCTGAGCTTGTAATCCACCAATTACACCCATTAACTCAAGCTCATAACTATTTGAATTTAGAGTATTATAAGGTTTAATGGAAACAAAAGAGAGATTTAAAAAAAAAAAAAAAAGAGTGGAAAGGAAAGGGAGAGTCTTCCAATGAATGACATCTGCACTGTTCTTTTCTTTCTATCCATTGATCAAATCAGCCTTTAAAAATGGGTTCCTCCACATGCAGTTTCCTCACACTTCCATTCCATCCAAAGCCCCAAATCCTCCCCCTTCTCTGTCCCTATCCTCTTTATATCTCACTCAACTACATTGCCGGTTCCAACAATGTCCAACTCCAAAACCTCAGATAAACCCTTCAAAACCCTCGAGCCGATGGAGAGGAGAGGGCGGAGGAAGCAGACGGAGCCAGGGAGGTTTCTGGGAGTACGGCGACGCCCCTGGGGAAGGTACGCAGCGGAAATTCGTGACCCCACGACTAAAGAGAGGCACTGGCTTGGGACATTTGACACTGCTCAAGAAGCAGCTCTGGCCTACGACAGAGCTGCCCTGTCCATGAAGGGCACCCAAGCTAGAACCAACTTCATATACACTGATAACAATACCACCTTTCACTCTCTCCTCACCCCTTTTGATGTCCAACTCCAGTCTCTGATTCCACCACCAGAGTTTCTCTCCCAGAATTATAAAAAACAAGCCACCACTACGCATCAAAATGGCTCAGACACTTGTCAAACCGACCAGATGCAAATTCAGTCTCGTGAAGGGACTGAGGAACAGGCTCAGGACTCGTGTAACAGTTTCTTTTTCGACAGTGATTCGAACTCAGGTTATCTGGGCAGCATTGTGCCGCCAAGCTGTTTGAGGCCTCCTCCCAACGCGCTCGAATTCAAAGACACCGACCCGAGCTCTTCAAGCGACCAAAACAGATTGTTGTGTGCAGATTCTGGTGACAATGGGCTTGCGACTGATGCGTTGAACCCGGGGAAGTATGTGGGGTTTGAAGAAGGGAACAGAGGGTATTGGGATGAGCAGCAGTCGTGGGAACTGAATACGGACGAGCTCTCGGCCATTATTAACAGCCCTGTGATGGTGAAACAAGAAGGGTGGATGGGAACGATAATGTATGGCGCCCCAAGCGAGTACAATTTCGGGTTAATGGGGGAGTTGGAGGCGACTCCTTCAGGAAATGGCTCTGCATCAGTTCCTTCCTCCTTTTGGTGATGAAGCTGGGCTTGGGCATTACACCTTTTTAAGTGTCTGTTGGATTTGTCAGCATCGTTCCTCCTTTTTTCCTCTCTTTCCCTACTTGTTCTTTTGGTTTTCCCTCTTAAAACTCTCTGTGTTATTGTAAGTATAAGACTTCCCATTGTGTGTGCGTGTGAGAGACTGGTTTTGGGATGTCAATTTTGGATCTACGAGGTATAATATGGATTAGGTTTGTTTGAAAAGACAGCTTCACTCCATGAGTTGGGTTCGCGCTAAGTCCACTCAGATGAGGGGCTTGCGTGGGACCCCGTGTGTTGATTTTCTAAGAAAATGGACATGAGTTAACTATGTGTTGTCGTCCCTCTCTTTCGGCTCTTTAGCCTGATCTTAGTTTCACCCACAACCCTAATAATGCTGAGAATGCATGCATGCATGCACGCACACATTCGGTTTCACCTCACTCATAAAACCCTACTAATCGATCAACTGGACAGTGCACATACTGCGAAAAACAACACTAGAACGAACTGAATCCATCGATTAGTGAACCATTAAAGGCTAATGGGGTTGGATAGCAGCATCTTAGCTCATCAATCGTCATTCTTCCTTCTCGAAGTGTTTTGGTAAAACCTACGCTTTCAATTCTCCTATATTTCTTCTACTTTCTATTCAATCCATGACCACTAATATTCAAGATCAGGACAGCAGGAAAACCGTAAACCCTAAAGCTCGGCTTCAGGGAATCGACAAAGTTCAGTCATAGATTGACCAATAAAGGACAAGTATAACTATACAAGGTCAGAGAATTTCTCCCGCTCTGATTTGGCATTTCATACTAAACATATCAAGACCATGTCAAGTAATTCATTTCTCACAAACATATCCATGTATTATATATAAGGCAACAAGCAGATGCCTTGCAGTCTTTAAATCACCATATTTTTTCACAACAAAACCTTGGAGAAAAATGAGAACATTATCCATTACAAAGTCATTACTGGGCTGCCAGAAAGCTTGTCCCCTAATTAATGAGAGATTACAAAGACAGACATGAATACAGACAAGGGGAGAAAGGTCTGGGACTGATCTTTTATGTCCGGACAGAGATGAAGCATCAATGAACACAACAGACTCCAAAAATGGAAAAGTCGGTGCAGTTTCGGGTAAATTAAAGTTGGGTGTGTTCCACAATTACTCAAAATGAAGGAGAAAGACGAAATTGCATTTTCAGGACCTTTGAAGTTTTATTGGCTTATTCAAAATGAAGGAGGCTGCCATATAAAGATTATATGAACATGGAGGAAAGGCTGAAAAACAGAGGTAGTGCCCACCAGATCCTAATCGTGGAACCATGATATTTGAAAATTGAAGCCTCCTACTGGTGACCCGTGTGTAAGAAAAAATGATAAGTTCTTGATCTTTGAATAAGAATGGGGATGATGAAGACTGCTTGGATTTGTCTCAGGTTTGAGGGTCAAGTCTCACCTCCATGAGCAGTGGTGCTGCTGCCAACTTAAGGGGGAGGATTCTCATTAGATTGTTGAACACCAGAATGAGGGTCAGAGCCACTGATCAATAAGGAGTCGTTTGATTCTGAGACAACTTCAGGACGCAAGTCTGAAGATGAGGATGACGGAGCCAGTGTATTATTAACTGAAGGTCCCATAGGAAAGGGAGCAACTGGCACTTCCGCAAAAGAAGATGCAGATGGACTGTAACTCAAAGTTCCCATCGGATGATCATATTTGCACGTGCGCCCAAACTTGCACATTCCATGTTGAGTGAAGTAAACACAAGGAGATGCTCCCTTTAAGAACAAAAGGAAAAAAAATCAGTATCGTATATTTTTCTGAATGCAAAGGCATCTAAGCAACTTCAAGTATCTTATTAGCTATCTCAATCAAGTATACTTTTCTGAATGCAAAGAAGCATGGAAATAAGCCACAATTACATTATCCTGCTCACATATTCATTACTTTGCTTTGGATTGTAAAAATTGATATATATTGCTCAAAGGAGTAACTGCATTTGTCATTCTTGATAAAATTAAAGTGCTGGAATCACGAAAGGAGAGAGATTCCCTCACTCTAGTTGCAGCAGTATTCTGTATAAGATCATACTATTAGAACAGCTATAAAACATTTTACAGAATATTGAAATCTCACCTTCAACAAACATGATAAGATAAATTTCAGTTACAAACAACGATGGGAAGGCCTTTGCTCAACAAACCATATCATTGCATTCAAATAACTATATCTCATTGAGCTGAATTTTATTTGCTCCTAGACCTTTATAACTGATGAGGAGAAGCCCCCCTGGCTCCTACAGCTACCTACTTCTTGATTTCATGCTCGAGATGCAACATCTAATACACACCATCACGGATCCAGAGAGGTGATACTATAGGGTTGGGCTGAGATACCTTGACCTTGAAAGCATAAAGTTGCCTCCGCATGCTTGAAGAAAGTGATTAGTCATCTAGAGAAGGCAAAAATCCTCAGCCTTAATTTTGTTCTGAGATTCTAATGGAAGATGGTATTGATTAACCAAGAGGAGGATCTGCAACCTAAAAGCATTCGCCATAGTTTAAACATGTGGACAATGAAATTCATGAATTCTCACGTCTAAGGTCCAGATCAACATTAGTAACTAAGATTGTATTGAAGTTTTCAGCATTGGTCATGCAATAAAAGAACCATCCCCTGTTATATTTTCTCAAAAAAATAAGCAGCAATAATTTCCAACACACAATGAGTTCATAGCCTTCATTTATATCAAGACTGATCCATGAGGAATGAAGTCATTGCAATAATGGATACAACCTGAAGAAAAGTCATGCAGAATCCATGGATCGAGTCATAATGGAGACATGAACTCGCAAGTTATACTGAGTACTCTCAACAATAGCATGCCAAAGGTCAAACATGAAAAGCAATTTCTCGACTAAAAGAATGAGTTTTTGCATTCCTATTAGTTTCCCTGCTCGTGAGGGGAAAAAAGGTAGAGTTTCATCCCAAATGCTCCGTAGAATGTCCACAATGAATCTCATTTGACATACATGGTCTTATAGTCACTTTCATCCTGACCTTTTTATGCAAACAGCACCACGGATACAACCAACTTAAGCACACTATGCCCACAGATCCCAAGGCCCGAGTTGTTCTTTAATTCTTCAGACAATTGATGATCATTTCCAATTTCTCGTCTTCCATTATTTAAGCAGAACTGAATACATCATATGCTCTTTGCAATTTTGATCACAACCTCAGATATTATAAGTGCATCTGCGAGTGAAGCCCGCGTATTTGCACAAACCCAGTATACACATCCTCTCTAAGCAAAACTTCAAAAGGAAACAAGGTTTACATATAACAACACAAAAATATAACACTAAAAACATATAAGAAACACAGCTAGATAACAAAGTCTGCATTTGTTAGGACATGAAAGTTGCTTCCAATAAGGAATTATTTTAACTTTATAAAACTTTTATTTAAGATCTAAAGCACTTGCAGGCTTTGGGGAGTTATACCATTTTCATATTGTGCTTATAGGTAGCAAACAACCCTATTAAATCAGGAAAATCAACTTAAGGTTCTGCACTAGAATGGGCTACATACTTTAAATGTAGCAGTTCTTTTAGTAGGGAAAGTCCAATTCATTAATGTTTCCTTGCAATCAGGAGTAACGCCAACCAGAAGATGCTCGAGTTGGGAGAAGCATCAAAATGACAAAGAAAAGAAGAGGTATGTGTAAGATGATGCTCACCTTACGCATAGGAAGACCCATGGGGCTAAAAGCACAATCTGCTTTCGTTGTATTCCATTTGGGAGGATGTTGATATCTACATGAAGTTCCAAATTTACAATCCCCTGTTTTCAAGTAATACTGACATTCAGGTTGGCCCAGGCCTTCCGGATACATGTATTCCTTCAGGACAGTACTTGAAGGGCCAAGCAAAGAAGGCATGGGTGCATAAGGTCCCGCAAAGGCTGGTGCTGAAGGAGATAATTGTGTTACTCCATGGAATGGGGTCGCTCCACCAGCCTGTTGAGCACTAGGGGAAGCCACTGGACTCAGGGGTGCCTGTGCCGGGTTGCTCAAATTATTAATAATGCAACAATAAAGAGTAGGAGAGAGAAAATAGTTAAGTAAATGATCAATTACCGATGTCCATACCTGATAAGGACTCCAACCAGGAACTGGAACCACACCAGGCGGCAGCAGTACATGACCATAAGGCCCTTGTATATATGGACCCGGTACTACCGAAGGCCTCGGGACTTGCCAGTTGCTAACCATCCCATATTGCTGAGTAGAAGAACCTGATGATGATTGCAATGGTGGATATAACACACTTGGATGTACAGGCGTGGGGAGAGGTGCAGCTACAGGAGCTGGTATTGGTGCTGCTGGCACTTGGATGTCAGGTGGCAGTGGATGATGGAATTTACAGCTTACACCATATTTGCACTCTCCTGTTTGTACATAGTAGGAACATTCTTTTTCACCCTGTGGATATAACTCACATTTCAGACCATTTTAACTGTTTAATTCATGAGCACTTTGAAAAACGAATAATGATATAGCAAGTATGTCTTGAAATGTCTTTCCTATATGATCACTTATATATACTAAGTAGAATGAAGAAAGTGGAAAAAAATACAAACTGGTCGCAATGGGTATCCGAAGTAGTTCAGCGGGACGGGGCTAGCAGGTCCACCTCCCTGTCTTGGATGATGGTACTTGCATGAGGTACCAAACTTACAACTCCCAGTCTTCATATAAAACTGCAATCGGTATGTGTACCCTAGTTAGCTCAAAACTAATCGTATTTTCAGAAAAATGCAGAACCAGCCATAATCAACAGAGTCGCAGCGTTTACATCAGATGGATGTATAAATGAACAAAAGGAAAGCACATGAATAAATTACATTGTCTAATGTAAAGCACATCAAGTTTCAAAGTTAATTGAATAACTAATGGCTTACATACCTTGCAAACAGGTTGCCCATCTCGCTCCGGATACTCTCCTCCTCCAGCTCTTCCACCCCCCACAACCTGAGCGAAATTTAACCTCAAACCTAAGATACCGAATATCAACAACTCGATCATTGTTTACAAATTCAATTACCAAAACGTTCCATGACTTGATGCCGGTGATGTAAGACTAGCATCAAATCTGAACATACGTGTCGGATGTAAACTACTCATGGGAATATCAAGATCCAAACGAAATGAGCACATCAACAGTAAACCAGAAACCATTTGACCAAAAGCCCTAATACAGACCAATTTCAACTAAAGAAAGGGAAAGATCAAATTTACCGAATTACGGTCACGAGGATGATTAAACCGACACCGTGGTCCATACCCACAGAACCCGGTGCGTAAATAGTAGATGCAATTGGCCTCGCCGGGCCGCTCCGGGTACGAGCCGTCCCCGCCGCCGCTCAGTTCCAGCTGCCACATGGGCTCTACATTCGCGAAATCGAGCACAGAATGGATCAAATTCGAGACAAATTCAACATTCCAGCAGCCCACCCACGCAAATCCCGATCGCAGGAACAAGCGGAATCACATCGAAATCAGAATAAAGCTAAGGAGAATGCGGTGGAGTGGGGGGAGAGAGGAGCTAAGTTACCTTCGAGCCCGGTTCCGGTTCCCGGAGGGCTCCAGTGGACCGGCGGATCGGGCTGCGAGTCCTCCACCCCCGAGCCCCGGCCGTACCGCTCCATTGCACGCCGGAGAGTGTACGGAGGGCGGAGATGGTTGAACCCCGAATCCGCGGGGATGCGGCTGGAATGCTGTACTGATGAATGAAAACACTGTGATCAAATTGAAAGAAATAGCGGAAGAGGGTTCTCAGATTAGTTTGGATTGTTTTGTTTTGTTTTCGTTTGGTCTCTCTCTCTCTCTCTCTCTCCTATTTGGTCTGGTTCACTGTTCACACTCACTCTCTCTCTCTCTCCCCTCCTCTCTTTCTCCCCGTCTACAGTTTTTCCAAAGCGTACGATCTTTCTCTCGGTTCGGGCCCATAATTTTGGCCGTTTGTTCATATACGCGCCAAACACAGAAGAGTTTACTTAATATAATTTTTTCTTTCGCGGAAAGCTCGTGAATTAAATACCCAGTGCCCTCATTCATTTTCCTGCAAAATAAATAAATAAGAAAGGGCAGAAAATAATAATAATAATAAAACAGCCACAGGTGTCTAATTTACCAAAGGGCCCTTCGCAGGTCAATCATTCACGTTCCGAAGGAAAAAATCGCGCGGGTAATTAACTTCATACGCACGCCGCCGGGCACGAAACGCATGCTAATTTCAAACAATGTCTTGTGCACCGATTTTGAAGTATTTATTTGGAGCTTTCCTTTTATTAAGATTTGACTAGAGTGGATTCGAATTTGTAAGTTTAATTATTGAGGACTAATCGTGCTAACGTGTTTGAAATATAAATTTTTTCAAGTTTTTGATTTTAAAATTTGTATTGGAACGACAATATTATTGATGATATCTATAGTAGACTCGGCGTCCTAATAATCCCAAAATTAGTTTAAAAGAATAACTACCAACACTTTGACAACCAACTAAAATAAAACACAAGAGTCATAGATTGTAGCGGACTTTCTAGCTAGGTTTTGTTTGACATTATTACTTTGTCTACAAGTGTATTCAATAAAATGGACGTTTGATTACGTGATACAGATGGAATCATAAGTGCTGGTATTTAAATAGAATCTCCCAAATCCTAAATTCAGGCTCAAGCAGTACCTTAATTCACTTTTAAAAACAACGCCAACTTATTAAAAATGTGCATTAATCAAGTAGAAAGAACCATGCTGATCTTAATGAAATGATACAGTTCAGGATCTAATCTTATGATTCTCATTCTTATAAGAATACATGTAGAAACTTAAAAGGTAGTATTGAATGCAAAAGGCCTATGAAACGAAGTCGCACAGATTACGGATTCTCAACCTCCCACGAGCTCATTTAAATGTGGGGTAAGAGCGTGACGTGACTAAGTTAGCAATGGGAGGGTGGCATTTCAGGAATTCAAGCAGACGGAGGAGGGCAGCATCGGAATTTCGAATCGCGAATGAGATCCAGATGGTGGAGGCTTTCACCAACTCGAAATCGACACGTCCCATAAGCACGTTTCCAGTTAAAGCATCGGGAGACCCACGCGCACTCTGAGGAGCCTCGGCGACGCTCTGTGGGAAAGTCCTGGTTTATTGAATGTGAGCGGAGGGTGCGTTCACTCACTCGCGGAACCCTTCGTGGAACTAATCGTCGGTTAAAAAACAGCCGAAGAACCAGTAACCATCGCTCATTCATTCCGTTGGACTCAGCCGTGGAATCCGCTCGGCAACAAGCGGTCCAGATCTCGACCGGATGATTCGACGGTCGAGACCTTCCGTTCCGCTTCTCGACATGGGCCCCACGAGCCCGCAAATGAGTGGGGGCGCTGAGGAGTAGGTGAGAAGTTCCATAAATGCGCAGCGAGCGACACGCGAAGGTGGTGAGAAAACGAAGATGGAGGTGACTGGCTATGGGTGGTGGACAGGTGGCGGTATTGACCGGATGAGGTGGCGGCTGCTGGGGGCTTACCGGGATTTTCCAGTTACCCTCAGAAAGCTATCGCCCTCGACCGACCGTACGCCGACGCCGACGCCGACGTTTCATTATTGCGCCCCTCCATTTGTTTTTTCTTATTCTTTTTTAGACAATAATTTTCTCCTTCGCAAGTTGGGAGGGGTGTGAAGAAAAATTGGACGAGGGTACACCCGTGAAATTTTAAAAGTTTTTTTTAAAATAAAAATAAAATTTGGTGAAATGGATAATGGATAGTATGCGGTGGTTTCTGTTTCTTTTTTTATAAGAAAAGAAACTACCCGTTTTTTATTTATCCATTTGCAATGACATGGAAATTATGTTTGAGGTCTACTTGGGCCTTGAATATGGGTAGCATGTCGATCTGGGCTTGTTCTCGCCAATACCCGATCCGCCCAAGCAGCGGCGGCTCCGATCTGTTCGCTGGATCCCAAGCTCAGGGGAATTGTTCAACTATGGGCGTTGCGATCTTCACTCGGCGATTCGAGTTCTCCTTATAGACGTCGTAGTCGCGGTGAGTTCCACCAGTTCAATCAATTTTCTTGTTTGATTTTTTCAATCATGATTCGTTATCGTTGTAGAACCCTAATCCATGCGAGGCGTTGTTCGTCGCAATCCACTTCCTCGATTATCCGTTCTTCAAAAGCCCTCCTCCTTTCTCAGATTCTTGTCAAGTAATCGAATCAAGACTCGTTTACTGTTTCTTACCTCATAAACTCTCTAGGGTTTTATCCAGACGCCGCTCTAGCAGCGTTTCTAGAGAAATTTGTGACTTATTTCAAGGACGAGCTTCTCAACTCTTTGAGTTATAGAAGGAGGAATCAAATAGCAAATAGGATGGGGCGGTAATAGATTTTCCACATTCAACTTGTGAAACTTGGTTTTTTGTTTTGTTACTTGCTCTGTGTCGCTGATTTCTTTAACGCAGAAGGAGAAGTGATGATGCTATTTGCAAGTTCTAACTCAAATCCTTGTAACAAATTTGAACCATTTTCATGGAAATGACAATTGGAGTATCATTTCCGACTGGCGTGCCCCTCGCCGTTCTTAATCATATTTTTTAAGTGCAATTTACTTCGATGGGTTCTTTTAGAAGTTCGCCATTCGTTTGGTTCGTGGAATGGAATGTAATAAGTATTACATAGAAAGATAACATATAAATTGGTAATAGCGGATCTATTCTCCTTATGGTCCATGGGAGTAGCCATTGAAATATTTAGGATTTATTTGGGCTATGGGAAATAATTTGTTGTTGATTGAATATGTGAAACATCTGCTCATAAATTACCTTCTCTTCCCTTCTCCCTCTTCAATTATTTTCCTTTGCTTTAGTACTTCGTTCAATTGCTAATGTGGTGGACGAAACCAAAATGTTTCAATGAGCTGGGTTACTTTTCTTTTTCTATTGAGCATCTTTGGTCTTATTTCATTCATTGTCGAACCCATACCTGTATGGTCAATTTTAATTGAAACTTGCTCGTGCTTTATGAACATTCAAATTTTAATGAATTGTTTTATCGAGTTTAAGTTTTGCATCTTTGCTGTAAATATTATAATGTTTTCACAGGTTTATAGTTAAATTATTTATGTATGGAGGAATGTATGAGAGGGTTGGTGGGAGGTGTGCAAGGATTATGGGACGAAAAATGGAATGGGCAGCACAGGCATATCATATGGGTGGGATTCCTCGAAAGATGGTGATTATGGCTGTTGGTGCATTCGCCAAACTGGTGGCTAACACCCTAAATACTACATCTGTGTACAATGCTGATACCTTACTTAGCCTAGTCCGATCCCGGCCTCCTGGTGTACCTCTCATCACTGTTAGCAATCACAAGTCCACGTAAGTCATCCTATTTCTTTATTACTAATCCTGTTGTCTTAATCTACATGCTTTACTTTTCAAGGCATATTCCATTTGTGCCATTGATAATGAATTTAGCCTATTGATTATTTTTAAATATGATCAAAAGAATATAACCATGTCAAATGATGGCAGAATAGGTTCATCACAAAAATGATACGAGAATAGAGAGTAAGTTAAATTTGTATATTCTGATCTGAATGGTCCAATGCAGCTGAATTAACAGTGGGTTTTAGACTTCTCATTGGAATTTATTAGTTAATTTTCCTTAAAACTGAATTTCGAAACTGGGTAGCATAATATGAGCTATGGGAGAAAGGAAACTAAGCAGATTGGCTAAAGTGGTATTTGGACATGCTGCTGGAGGTTATTACATACCAAATTTTATTTCACGTGGCTTTCCCTGCAACATTAGGTAGCATGTAAGGTGGTGTACCCATGCTCGTCGAAAGGAACTAGAAGGGGGTGTTGTCAGTGTTATCAAAGGCCAATATTTTTAACATGAAACAAGATGAATATCTATCTATGCTTTAATATGCTTGAGTTATTGAGGATCTTTTTTTTAATTATAAAATGAGGTCATATGTTGAATTTCATTAAAAAAAACAGTGACAAGTAAATAATGGATAAAACAGGATATGTAAAGTCACAAGGCTGATTTAAGGTTAGTCATGAGTACAGAATAACCAGTACTGATTATCATCTAATTGTATTAATGACCTTATATTGGGTTTCATAAAATAAATGTACAGGTTGGATGACCCAGTTATGTGGGGATTCAAGGGTTTTCCTACAATAGATGCAAATTTGGCTCGATGGGTGCTAGCTGCAGAAGACATTTGCTTTAAAAATATAGCGCTATCATATTTTTTCCGACTTGGTATGTCGTGTTTGATTTTTCTGGGCCAAATTTTCTTTTATCAGAATTATACACTCTTCTATTGCTATTATCTAGCTTTTATTCATGCATAACTAGATTTACAAATTGGTGTAGAATTTGTTTGGGTCTACAGTATTAAGTATGAAAATGGGGGTTTATATAGCAAAGGGGAAATTTCTATTTTTCTTGGTCATCGCATCTTGTGCTGCAAGATTGAAAGTTGAACTAGATGGAATTATTTGTCTATTATTGAAGGCTAAATTATGCAGACCCTTTTCAATTTCTAACCATTATCAGAGGGGATGATGCAGCAGGAACAAGAGGACTTATGTTCTTAATTCATGGTATAACGTTCCAATATTATCAGACAGGCAGGGGGATGAGGGACAGGTAGAACATGAGTTGGCGAAGGGGCAGACTGTACAAAGAGGGAAAATTTTTAAAATAGTTACTACCATTGCGTAATTAATAACTTAGAGGATCGAGACAACAAAAATAAAAATTGCAAAAGAATAGCTCATTTTTCTTTTCATATTTTGGGCATCGATTGTAATGACATTATTGAGCTTAACCACTCAGCAATCATTAAGATAGCGGGGTGATACAATTTCATTGCTCGAACCTAACTTTCTCAAAGAACTTGTTAAAATGCATTGGGCACGGGTAATAATAATAATAATAATAATAATAATAATAATGCTACAATTATGTGTTGAGAATGCCACAGACCTCTCTTTCAGGGAGCAATTACAGAATTAAATATGAATATTAACAATGAACCATAAACAGTGCAATACCAAATGATCAAATCACTTGTCGTTCAACGTTACTATTCTCTGTTGGTTGCTGCCACCAAGAGAGGTCTTTAATCATAAGGGAAAGGACATTTTACCCTAATATTTACAATAACACATTTTCATTGTCATCATTACTGTTATACGATGTTCACGCCTCAGTGTTCTTCATTCACCTTTGTAATTTTTCACTGAATTCTTGTAGAACTTTATTTGTCTCATCCTTTTCAATGGAGCTGGGTTCTAACCCTCTTAATTATATAGGGAAATGCATACCCATCACTAGGGGTGCCGGAATCTATCAAGAACACATGAATGAAGCCCTTGATCACTTGAGTAATGGAGCTTGGGTATTTCCTCTTACACTTATTTATGCTGGAAAATTTCTATTACTTAGTTTTAGGAACCTTATAGAAGATTGTTCTTGTTTTGGTATCATATTATATTGTAGTCCCACGTGTGTGTTCAAATTCATACATGCTTACATGACAATCATGCAAGCATGATGGATAAGTTTTGAAGACCCTGCTATAATTTGACTTCTAGACTTAGCTCAAGGTTCTTCTTCCTCCTTACCTTTATTAATTGCAGCTTCTGGCTCGAGCTATTACAGCAGCTAGGTTTTAGTTTATACATTGTTATTTTCATGGATTCATCCTAGGCTTTGGACAGTTAAAGTTGCATTCTTGGATTGAGGGACAGAAAACCAAATGGAGGAAAACAAGGTAGCACATTCTGCGCTGCTAAGGTTGTGGCAACAACGATGTGGTACCCTGCCATCTGTTCCCTCCCCCCCCCAACTCCCCACTCCCCACAATAACAACAAAAAAGAAGAAAGGAAGGGAAAAAAAAAAAGGGAAAAAGAAAAATCCTTAAGATAGTTTGCATTTAAGGACCTTATGTCCCTTAGTTTGTTGCTGTTCTTTTCTAACTGTACTGCTTTTGCTTGCCACTGATAGTGGTGTGATGATAGGATTGTCTTCGAAATTTCTTATACAGACGTGGAACTTTCTCAAACTTTGGACGTTCCTGATAAGTAATTCAAATTGATTACTGTGTAATCATTGACAATTTAACTGTTTTTATTTTTTTTATTTTTATGGTTCTCTTTTCATTATCCTCAATAAACAGTTGCACACATTTCCGGAGGGGAAAGTGTTCCAAGAAGATGCACCTATAAGACGATTAAAATGGGGAACTGCTAGTCTCATAGCTCGGGCCCCAGTAACTCCAATAATTTTGCCTATTGTGCACCATGGTTTTGAAGAGGTAACCTTCTTAATATAAATACTCTAGTGATGCCAAATTTGATGTATTTACTACTGTTTCGCGTGAATGAAATAGAATGGAATGGAATGGTTTGTCAAAGGCAAAAGTAATTCTCATTGGAGCACCTCAATCCATCCCCATTCCCATAATAGTTCAAAAAGAACTAAGCATGGGAGTAGGCATTCCAATTCCATATAAAAGAATGCTCATTCCTATGCATGAAAGTAGCAAATGGGTTAATAAAACAATTGCTGGAGCATTCTATATATGAAAGACATGATATTACAGGATTAATTATTATTGCTTCATGACAAACCTGAATATATACTTATGCATGGTAAGCTGTCCATTTGTCACTAGCATTACCTTCTCATATGCATATGCACAGTTGCTTTATCTGTTTAAAAAATTTATTCATATTGTATGGAAAAGAAACAAAAGAAAAAGGTATAGAAGCTCTATTAAAACCTTTGCCCTCTGGCCTATTTTGTCAAGCACATTCTTTTAACATTTGCTCGTTTGTTTACCAGGTCATGCCAGAGAATTTTTTTTGGGGGCGTAGGCCTCCTTTTCCATTATTTAACAAGAAAATTAAAATAGTCATCGGTGAGCCAATGGAATTCGACCTTCCGAGATTGAGAGAGATGGCGGTGCGTATGTCTAGAGATTCATCATTTCATGATGTAGGGTGGCCAAGCCCTTCCAGTTGCAGACTTGATGAGAGAGCACAATGGTGCCTCTATGCTACCATTTCAGAGCGAATTCGAACTGCCATGGAGAGCTTACGGTGCCATGCTAAGACTTTTCAGAGGTCATAGGTTTGAAATATCTGTCCTCCAAATTCTTCCTATTTAAAAGTTCAGGTAGGTCCACGGAAAAGAAAGGGATATTTGATTTTTGTCTCTATCATTCAAATGCACTTCATTTATTTTTGGTCTACATACTGCTATGAATTCATTTGCTTCCATTGCATTGTACACGAGTGTATTTTGGAAACATAGGGGAGTTGAAGCTCCATCTCAATCCTGTGAAGTTCCAAAGGAGCTTCAGGGGCGAAATCGAGTAGCCACAGATTCCAAAAAGATTGTTCATACTCGGTGATACTGTTACGGCGTGGGACAGTGGCATTACACCCACAGGCACAGACAGCCCACGCATAAGCCATTGTAGTATTCTCTTCCCCCTTGCGGAACCATTTAATTTGCACCGAAGATTTTTTCCTTTGTATAAACGATAGAATGTTGGACTTGCATAATGTTGATGCGAAGAATTTTAAGTGAGTCATTACTGTTATTTGACCGAATACCCTCATGAAAACATTTGCATTTAGGTGTGAATGTGAAAGATGGATGTACAAGTAAAATTATTTATTTTAAATAGAGAACCATCAAATATTCAAGATGGCTCATGCAGAAGATATTGCTTTGATCGTGAGGAGCTTATAGGAGTAATGCATACGACAAAAAATATTGTAATTTCCTGTCTCTGTGATGGACAGTCAGCACAAATTGGGATTATTGTATATAATGGTTCTTAAGATTATATGATCCGTAGGGAAGAGGAAGTCATGCATTAGATATTCTTTTTGGAGGGAAATTTTTTTATAAAAAAAATTATAATAATTTGGAAATATATGTATGTATATAATACAAAAAAAGGGAACAAATTGGGGGATAAATTAAGTATTTGATTATGGTTTGACTTAATTTAATGAAAGAACAAAGAAATTCAAATTGAATGAGAAAGGGAGAATTCCTTCAGGAAGCAAATTCCTTTTAGTTGGAGGAAAGATGGTATTTATAAAGACTTTTGATGGTAATGAAACCCTCAATCTGAATTTTGTGTCTCTTCCCCATCCATATAGATTATTCTTCTCCAACCACCTCACATAATGACCACTTGGTTTTCTTAGAATCTGTTACGAAGTATTAAAAAAAATCTCAAAATTAAAAAAGAGCTAGGACCATGGTTTTAAAAAGCGGCCACTACGGTGCGTAGCGGCCGCTTCGTAGCGGTATCGGCGCGTCCCGATACCGCTACACCCTCGCTTTAGCGCTTTGAACCCGATTAACGGTCGCAGCAGTCGCGACGCTCGCTACGGCAGTCACGATGCCCGCTACGGCCGCTACAAGCGGCCGCAACACCCGCTATAGCCGCTACGGGTAGACTAATGAGGAAAAAAAAAAAATTTGTGGATATATTTATACATTGCTAGATCTCCGAGTTCGAGAGGGTCCAGACTCGCATCGTTGCCATGCACGGTAGTCAACGTTTCACGAGGGAGTCGCCGCCTCCTCTAAGAGTTTGTTTGACCATGTTATCGATGATGATGAAATGAGGGTGGTTCGTGGTTAGGAACTCTAGTTGAAATAATGTTGTTACCATCCCTTACTAGATTTTTAAGTTTTACCGGATTTTCAAATTAAACCAATGAGGATGACGACGTAACATTGAAGCCACACATTTTTACTTCGAAAGGTATTTTGATGAACCGAGAAAAAAAATGTGAAACATTACATAATTATTATTATTATTTTGGTTTTTATGCTATATATGGTTATACTGTGAATATGAATAAGGAATTAGGTTAATGCTTTTCTTATGTGAAAAGTAAACTGTTTGATGTGATTTTTTCTTTTCACTTTCCCTAATTAACTGAGCAAAAATATAAGAGGGGAAAAATTTTATTCATATGAAGTAGAAAAAGAAAAAAATACAAGGAAAAAAATGAAATATAGTGGAGAAGAGATATTTATACATGTGATTTTTGTATTTCATTTTTTATTTTTTATTAACAAAATAAAATGATGTATAGTGGATAAGAGATATTTGGACATGTTGTTTTTGGAGATTTTATATTATTTATTAACAAAATAAGATGATGTATAGCGGATGATAAATATTTTATACTTAACTAGATCAATTATGTTAGAAAATGTGGGTTCTGACAATAAAATGTGGATGATAAAATTGATTAGCTAGTGCATCATTCAATGTGGTGGGGATGAATTACCACCACATAACATTTATTGTGATTGCAAAAACTTGTTAAAATTTATATGATTTTCATTTATGATAATATGTATTAAAATCTTTATTGTTGTGGTGATACATATCGAGATTTATGTAGGTTTATGTTTAATAGCGCACTTAATTTTATCTAAAATCTAAAAGTCATATGTACCAGTGTTTACTTGATAAATAAGGTGGGTCAAAATAGTCTAAAAATCATTTATAAAATTTTTATAAACTTAAAATGTGAAAAAATAATTGTCGTGCGCCGTGCCTCATAATTCACGTCCGTTACGCCCGCGTCCCGTTACACTCGCGACCGTTACGCAACAGCGGCCACGACCGCTATTTAAAACCATGGCCAGGACAGAGAAAAATGATTGTGTGCCTGTTTGTTTGCCGCTCAAAGCTAAGTTTTGAGAGTCAAAATTTAGTTTTCGTTCAATTTTGCTGACATAGTGTGTTTGATGGGTACAAATTTAGTTTTGAGCCCCAAAACCAAGTTTTACAAATAGTAAAGGGGAGAAGGGGGGTTGTATTTGCAAAACTATGGTTTTAACCAACCCAAAAGTAAGTTTTAAGTGCTAAATATATGATAGGATGATGCTAAATCTTGTGAAGTCGAGCACATCATCGTATTCTTTTCTTTCTTTCTTTTTTTTTATTATGAGTGGCGGGGAGGAAGGTATGGGAGTCTAACCTTGAATCAATTGTCCAAGGAGAGAATATTTTACCACCAGACCAATTTGACTCCCCAATATCATCAAATTCTTATATGTTCTTTCTCCGTTATTTTTCTGGTTAAAATTGTTAATAATACCTGAAAATTTTTAAAGCACAAGTCATGGAGAGCAATGGAAAAAAAAATTAATGGAAGAACCAAATCTTTCTACATAAATCTTGCAAATATTCATGTTTTTTCTCACACGGCCTCATGAGAGATTAAAACTTTTGACAAAGATATTATAGAAACCAAAAAATTATAGGTGCATGTACTTTTTTTTTTTCATTAAATATGTATGAATAACACAAGTTAATTATGCATCACACTTAGTTATAAAAATTTAGTCTAAATTACAAATGACATTTTAGTTTAGTTTAATTAAAATTTAATTTAAAGTAATATGTTAATGCATAATTTATTTATTTATTTCTTTCCTTTTGCAAGTCAAAACTTAGCTTTAAAACATTGCTACCAAACACACCAAATTGAGTTTTGAGTCAAAACTTAGTTTTGATTTAAAGCAACCAAACATGTATTTTACACAACTAAGTTTTGTAAAACTCGATTTTGGAGCCAAAACAAACTTTTTCTCGCATCCAAATCCTTACATCCAATCAAAGCATAAGAAATTTCTTATATCATAGGCATTAGCAAAATAGAATTATTACACATCCCTCAACTCTACCAAGGATGATGACATTAGCAGCACAATTTAGGTGGCAATATTGTGAGTTGAAGATGAATTAATGGTAGAAAACTGAATCCACTTTAAGTTTCAGGCCTCCGTTGCTAACCCTAATATCCTTAAATAAATAAATAAATAAAAAGGGGAGGGACAGGAAGCGGGAGGCCGATCCAAATTACAAATATGAAACAAATGAAAACATGATGGAAGGGATGGAAGGGATTTATGGAACCATCACACAACCCTCCTAACCAAGCAAAAACCTGAAAATGTCGCTAATCGAAATAATGCCTTCTACGCGCTTACTGCCAGCCTCCACGATGATGAGTCGTCTAACCCCTGGAAAACCAGTGGAGATTGAGTACGCGAAAATAAAATCAGTAGAAATTGCTAGAACATAGTCAAAAGTTCCAAATGGTCTTCCATATGAATTTGCAAAAATTGAAATAAAGCCAGCTACAAATTTTCTCAGCTGTTCTTTTGAAACCCAATGAGATTTCCAAGCAATATCTTGGAACAATTTTACTGAATTTAAAAGCAGTTAGACAAGGAGAAAAGGTTAAAGGATAGAAGGGACACAGAATTTACCTGGGTTGGCCAACAGTTCCATCACTTTGTGGAGTGGATCAGAGCGCAAACACATATGACATCTTTGACTGGTAAGTTCATAAGGAGAATACGAATCTTGCACCAGCTGCAACGCCTATTCATGCATATTACAATACTTGAGTTTCTAAAGTTTTAGAATTTTATACATATAGCTTAATCATCTAAACTGCGCTTTAAACCACTAAATCGCATAATACGATATTAAAAATGCACATGGAATGATGATATTGTACACAAAGCAAATTCAAGCCTTCCAAGACTACTTTAGTAGAAAGTAACTGTAATTGCGACTTTTTTGAGAGTTCTCAATTATTTTTGTCTTATGTTAACATCTCTAGAGCCTAGGGTAATATGATTCAGGAGAGAACTATTTCTCAGAATCATAGAATTAATTCCTTGGTTTTCCAGCAATCTTAATTAAGAAAGAAGACTATTACAGATTGTAAAAGTATTTTCCTTGTTTTCCAAGTAATTTTAGCATTTAAAAGATCCTTGCATGGAGTGATGGGCAATGCTCACCTTTTAAGATTGGTCTCGAATTCCATCTTCAGATCCTGCTAATGAAGGAGCTTTGTGCACTACTATATAAACTTTCTAGAAAACCATTGCATCATACTTCTTCTTATCCTTGATTAACATTACTTAAGTTCAGGCTCTTCTACTCAGAGTTAGGGCTCAGAGTTAGGGCGGGTCTTCATTCCTATAACTCCAAACACTCTGCACTCACTTCACATTATACCCTGCAACTGACTCCCTACGATAATCTTAAAACTAGGACCCTTCACAAAAATTCCCATCAGTAGATGAAGATGAAGGAATATAACATAATGTTCCCACCAGTAGGCAGAAGAGCAAAGACTAGGAGAACACTCAAAACAATTCATGATGATTACTGCAGCACTTGGTATTTAAATGAACTTGACTGCTGATAGTGTCATCACCAATCCCAGTTGTCTGCCTAACTGTCACAAATTGGATAGGATCAAAGAATTGGCAGGGCACGATTAACACCTCCCATCCCTTTTAAATGATTAATATAAAAGGCTGCTAGTTTTATTTTCCTTTTCTTTTGTTCTAAAGACTGTAGCCACTTAAATGCAATAAAAGGACACAAGAGTAACAATACATAAACAACGTTTCAGAACAAAAAGAACTACACTATATTACCTGATGAATGGTCATCTCGTCAAGATTAATATTGCTATATGCTGTGTCTTTTGCCAAAGCTGTTATATCACTGTTAAACAAGTGCTGACAGAATATTACTCTTTACATGGTAGTAGAAAGCAGATTTTAAATAATGCAGAAAATATTCATCTACTTACCGAATGCAGCTTACCTTCGAGAATATATATCCAAAAATGAGTTGTTATCATCGACTATAGGTATTGAGCTAACTCGAGCTGCAAAGGCATTCAGCATGACACAATGAGATTTAAGAAAATGAAAATATGGCTTAAATGAATCTTGAAACTGCTCTATTTCATTATTAGATACATTACAGGTGCATATCAAAGAATCAAGTGAAAGACACTGAAGAAAGAAACACTCAATAACTGCTATTTTCTGAATATTCAAAATGTGAGAGCTCTTTTAAATGTTCAATGTAAACAAGAGGCATACCCTGAACTAACAACCTCAATGCTGAACTAAGAGAAGCACTTGGTCTCAACATTACCAATGGCCGTCTATTTGTTTCTCCAACTTTCGGGACCCAAGTACCCACAGGGATTGCATAAATTGGTAGTAAGAGTATGGGCAAGGAGCTAGAAGAATGCTTAAAATACCTGCACATACCTGAAAATAGCTGGTCCAATAGTTAGTAAAAGGCCAAATTCTAGTGATTTTTTTGGATATTCTGAGTGGTTACATACTAGTAGTTAGCAAGCTAAGAAAGCAACTTACACTTTAATATGCCAGAAAGTGAAGCAAGATGTAATAGTTGTGGAAAAGATCCATCCTCCAAAGGTGAATGGATGACAGGAACTGTGGCCACCTCATTTTGCAAAATCTTGATAGCAACATCTTTTAAATTATCATATGGCCCCACCTGCGCACTCAACATACTCGGGTCAATGGAAAAGACTCATCCACACATGGTATTACTATAGAGGATAAGCATTCACAGTATAGAGTCTATTTACATGAAAAAAATTACAAGGCATATAGAAACACGCACATGGATGAGATGCCCTGGAAATGCACTTCCGATCCCATCAGCATGTCTATCCAAGTGTACTTTTCCTTCTTTCCATGCAGATATGGTGTGCGTTTCAAGCTCTTCCTCTGTCAAATTTGAACCATGATTTCCAAGCTGGAAATAAGCTGGGAGTTTAGAGGCATCTTTTCATCATGAATAAGCACACAAGTTAATTATTCATAAATACAGATCTCCAAATTTCATAACTTAACAAAATTGCTTTGTTCTCAATAAACCTGGCTAATAGTTGAAATCCAACAAGAATACCCAAGAAATAAAGGTAAATAACATTTGACCAATTCACTCAGGAGTGCGCTTGGTAACAGAAATTAAGAGCACAAAATTTTGAAAATCACCAAGCTTGCTATGTGATTTTCTATAAAAAAAATTTTAACAAAGGGAACCTTGCGAAGATAGAACACATAACACAAAACATGGTCATTTGTTTGGTTTAAAATTTTCAGGGCCAATTTTTCAGCAGCTAATTTTCAGCACTTAAAATTTTTAGTAAACAATTTTCTGCTACACCAAACAGGTGTTCAGACCTTAAATTTAGAATCATATCAGAGACTTGGATTGCAGGGAAGCTTCTTCCAGTACATGATTTCTAAACGTAGCATATGGCAGCTACAAATATCATGACTACTTTAGGATCAACCTACTCCAAGATCTCACAGTAGTAGTAACAGTAAGAGATTTTTCATTGGTAAAATCAAAGAATGACTAAAAAAGAAATAATAATTTATTTGCACTCACATACCTCTCTTAAAATTAAGATAAAATCTAATGAACTAAGAAGTCCGACAAACTGCCCCTTGCTGAAGTCCCAAAGAGGAGCAATAGAAATTCCCTGGAAACAGCTTGACTCAGAAACATTCATATCCAGAGTTGTTATCGGAAAAAGGTAAATGTCCAAGAACAGTGTAAGCAAAATAAAATGGTTAAATGCAACTTCGAAGTATGGTATACCTTCTAAAAGACTGCAAAAATTACTTTAATAAATTGATGGGATCCAATATTGGTCCAATTTGAAACACCAAATACATAATCAGAACTGAATGTGCGTATCATTAATGTCCTAACCCCATTGAAGAAAAAGATAAAACTCATTTCACCAATCACTAGCATATATGTAGAAGTAAGTCTCGTGCTTCTAAAAGATGGAGTTTCTTTGACATTTAAATCCAAACCAAACCTAAGATTTTTACCACATGCATATATGCTTGAGTCCTCCCAATTTTTGTTTAGGAGGGGGAGGCAACAAAGATCAATCAAATAATCCAGAATGCATCACTAAAATTCAACCAAATTTGACAGGAATATAAGAGAGATACCTGCTCATATAGAATATGGAATGCTTGCTTCACAGGTAAATCAATGTCCAGCGCAATAACCTGTAAGCAGCACATGTCTAAATTAGGGGGAATAACCATGTGCTAGGCTATTCAGTTAACCAAGTTCGAATTGCCAAATTAAGTCTGGTAAAGTTGGGTCAAGGGTAAACCAGTCAAACCTTCCCGGAATCAGGAAGCAATTCATAAACCGTGTGAGTGGACAAAAACATAGAAACACGATGCCTGGAAACCTCTAAATCAGCCTCCGATATACTTGGCACCACCTCATGTAATGCACCATCTGAAATTCTGACCTGTATTACGTGAGAAAATTAAAAAGCACAGGGAAAGCATAATGGAAAATACACATCAAAATAATAGACGACACACACACATTGAACTAAAGATATATATTCCCATGGCCTATGGAATGTCCTTTTAAGTGGTCGGGTACTAATTGTACACAAATAAAACAATGGTACAGTCACTTTAAACAGAGTAAATAACAAGAAGTATTAAGGATTTCAAATTCATTAGTCAAGAACACTGGGAATCTGTGCTGAAAAAAATTTATGCATTTATGATTATTTTCTAAATGATGCTCTCAATTCTAAACACAAAGAACCAGAAGTTTCGTGAAGATATTGATGCTCACGAATTGTTTTGCCAATTATAAGGTCTTTGTTTGAGAAAGCTTAAACCAAGCATTGGAAAAAATCTGTGACCAAGAGTTATGAATAGTCAACAATTAAATAACTATAAAGGAGAAAAAAAAAATCAGAAAACGTGTTGGTTCCTATAGTGGAAGCCCATTAACAAAAAGAAAATTATTACCCTATAAAATGCATTAAAAAAGCCACCACAAAAGGACCCAGGTAACCATGATGCCACTTATTCAAGTACAACCCACTCTTACCAATCGTCGAAAGGACTCATTGTCCACATCCATGTTAGATCTTGAAGGCGTCTCTGCATTCATGGTTGTAGGAACAAAACCTGATTCCCTAGCTAAGAAGACGGTATTCACCATACCATATGCACCACTAACCAAGGGTTGGTGCTCATCATGCCGCCATTCTCCATCAACAAAAAACTTATACTGCATAAGAAATGAAGTACAAAACATACATAGATATTCTCAAATAATTCACACCACAGTCCTGAAGTAGAGCAAAATGCATTAAACAAAAAAAAACACAAACTCATGACTGGCAGTAATTGTACAGGCATTGCAAAACAAGCATTTAATAGGAATTATTTAATTCATTAGAATTGTGTCAATACTCTGTGGGATTACACAACCTTAACACTGATCATATATACAAAATACACAAGTAAATGCATCCCATCATCAACTTATACAACCAGTTCCATATACTACCTCATGGTAACCTGGTACTAGGCTGCAAATAGCCTGGAAAACAGTAGGGCAGCCCTCGACTGGAGACATTGGCAAGAGCTCGGACCACCTTTGCCAACAAAGAGTTCTTGTTAGACAAATATAAGAGAAGTGGCCAAAGAAGAAAAGCGCCCCCCACCCCCCCCCAAAAAAAAAAAAAAAAAACGACTGCAACATAAAACTACCTTGGAAGTTAAAGTAAGCATTTACAAAATCGTGATCCTTACCCGATGAAAGAGCCAGTTAGAAACACGCTTCTTCCCCCATAAGGCCACACAAATCGCATGGGAATTAGTGCAGCGTCCATGGCCCCAACAGCTTCATGCGCAGGTTCCATTCGCGGGGAATACATTGACTCCAGTATGATGAGCGACACCCAAAATATATCCTCCAAGCAGGAAAATTTTATAGCCTATCTTCTTAACGCTGGTGGGGAAGGGGGAAAAAAAAAAAGAAAAAGAAACAAAAGACAAACTCATTCAAATGTCAACCAAGTTCTGAGCCGACCATAAACACACCATTCAGCGGCCAAATAAATAACATATAAACACAGATCAGAAAGCACCTTTCCTTCCAAAATGCCGAACAATTCCAAACACTAAAATTGTAAAATCAGCGCCACCCGGTTAAGGCCTGCTTCTCTCTGAACTCAAGGACTGAATGAAACTATGAGGAAAAAAAAAATTGAAGAAGAAGAAGAAGAAGAAGAAGAATTTAAATACACAACGGTTAATCAACCAATAATCTGGAAACGCTCGGACACCTGGATGAACAACAAATTTGCCCTAACCCTCACAAACTGAAACAACCATCGGCGAAATCAAGAACCCGGCACTCGCTAGAAAAAAAAAAAAAAAAAAAAAAAAAAGAAAGAAAATTGCGTGCGGGGAACAATCAAACTCCCGGATGGGAGGAGAACAGCGTGCTTGAAAAATCAAGAACCGGTCCTTTGCAATCAAAGAAACGAGAAAGGACCAAACTTGACAAATTTAATGGAGAGGTATAAAATCTGTGGGAAGCGGATCGAGTCTAACCCTAGAAAAACCTGGTGGCGTGTCAGAAAGATTAAGAACACAAACGACACCGCTGCGCATGTTTGTCGAACCCGTGACCGGTGAGTGAGTGAGTGGTGGTGACAGCTCTCGTTATTGTCGCCAAAAATGGAGGACTGGAACGCAAATAAAAACACTTCTAAAAATAAAACAAAAATTACCGTTGGTCGAACACGAATCTGTAAGTAACATTCTTTTTTCCCATTTCCCCTCTCGGGGATTTTTTTTTTTATACGATAGAATTTACTTGATACTGCTACTTTAATTAAATAATAATATAAATAACATAAGTTTTATCATGCCGCAACTTCGATATGAATCTTTTAAGAAATATTTCATTTATTCAGTATTAAAAATAATTTTACTCTTTTGCCCTATAATAATTTTATAATAATAATAATATTTTTATTATTAATATCAATATGTATATGCTATCCTTCATGCATCAAAAGCCTTATCGTATTAGAATTATGTAAGGTGGAAAATTCTATTTTACTGTGTAGCCCATATTAGTTATAAAATTGAATTAAAAACTTTACATTACTAAGAAATGATTTTATATCACCAAATAAGAAATTTTATCTGATATTTTTTTCTTCCTTGTTGGAATAAGGACGACTGATTTATTTTGATACTTGATACGGTTAATTAATAATTTATATAAACTAGTCTTCTTTTTTTTGGTTAGGTCAGTCCTCATGTACAGGTCTTAGGACTTTAAGAGATGGGAAAATGTTACTTTATTTCGTAGCCCATAGTAATTATGAAATTGAAAATAATTGCTAGTCATTACTAAAGAAATAATTTGATATCAAGAAATAAGCAAGGCCATTTAATATTTTTTGTGAGGATTCATATGATTACATTTAATAAAATAGAAAGAACTTGACTTGTAAAATGACCTAGCGGCAAAAACTAAAGTATGAAATGAAATGAGAAGGATAATTGAAATGTATTTTATAAAAGGAGTCGGTAAATCTACTATCGTGTAATGCTTAAATGAGTGTTTTTGATATGCATTTTTCAAATTCCAATCCTATGGATTGAACTGAACATTAAAAAAAAAAAGAAAATACAATGTTAATTATCATCTAATTTTGTTATATACACATCTTTCATCCATTGATTTTAAGCGGTTATACGTGGTTTAAATCTTTTGGTCGTTCATAACATAAACAAGAGTCCTAATATGTGATAAAATTGTATGAAAATTAGTATGACTTTTTTTTTTTTATGCTCATTCAACCTATAAGATTAAATTTTAAAAATAAACACAAAAAAGTCATTTTGGTGGCTCTTAATATAATCATGGGAATATAATAGAGTTTTATTTATTCTTGGGTGCTCGTTGTTGCCTATAAAAGAGGAGGGGATGGAAAGGAGCTGTGTAAGCGTGGCCTTAAAAACGGAGGGAAACGCGCCGCTTTTTCTTTGCTGTACAACGAGAACCCAAGTTCAATTCGAAGAATAGTGGAACGAACCCTAATCTGAGAGAGAGAGAGAGCAGAACTGTGATTCCTCAATCGTCTTATTCTACTCGTTAGCAGCGATCGATTGTCCTACTCGAGTGCAAGTTCACATAATCATTGTTTCTCCCATGTTCTATTGAGGGTTTTGGTTCTTCACTATCTAGCCAGTTTCTTGGCAATCCATCCACCCCCCTTTTGGGTCTGTCTGGTTTATGGGATCGTTCCTGAGGTTTTGGAGATTTTTAAATTTGGAGGGATGTTAGATTGTGGTAGGGTTTTGGCGCTTTCCGTTGGGACGGCTTTTTTGGGTTCAGGGTTTAAGTTGGATTAGCAGTAGGGTTGGGGTTGGGTGCGGTGGGTGATTATAGATGGAAGGAACTGAGATTGAGGGAGAGGCTCGCTGTTACAAGGAGAATGAGGACGGCACTAGGATTGATCCTGACAACGATTTCTCTTACCTTGTAAGGGTTCTATGTAATGCTTATTGAGTTTTCATTGGCTTGATCAATGAGTTACAATCACGTTGGGGTGTCGGCAATTGTTTGATGTATAAAATCTCTTAGAAACTCATTATAATGGCACTGAATTCAAAAGGGTTGGTTTCATAATTGTAGTTCAGGTCATTAGTCTTCTGGGATGAGACTAAAGACACTATAAAGTTTTAAATTGTTTTGTTTTTTGTTGTTTGTTTGAAGAAAAAGAGCTCAGCTTTGAAAATAGTGTTGAGTGGGTATAATGCAGTTTTCCCTTTCTGACAACAATGGTGCTAGAACCAGGCAACTTGTTTTCTTTGTTTTTGAAACAGTAAGGTTTCTTTCAGTCTTTCAGGCGTTCATGGAGGGGGCTGGGGAAGGTTGAGATTTATGGTGTAGAGTTTTGGAGCCTGTGTAACCCAAATTACAACAGCAGAACTCTTAACACTCCGTGTGGTTGCTCAAAATAATAAGGCGACACAAACCTGTAAAGGAGAAAGGGCGGCCCAATGCACAAGGCTTCAGCTTCTCCTAAAAAAGGTTAAAATTTCCAGTTCAACAAGGATCACCCTCATGCTGGAAAAGAGAGAAGCATTAAACTTACCAAATGTCGAGAAGAGTTAACTAACATTACAACTTATAGTGGACTGTAACAACAACACAAAAAATAAAAAATAAAAAAAATACACACAATCAACTAGCGTTCACTTGTTTATGGAAGTTGATGATTGTATTCTTCACAAGAAAATGAAATATGAACGACTGGGTTTTAAATTCTATTGTCTCATTGATTCAAGTGGATACATTCGTAATAATTTTCAAATGCCTAATGCTGCACTGATCTCTGACATATGTACATCTTCCCTGTTTCGTAATGCTATTTATTTTTTGGGTTAAATTTTACTGTTATTGTTCATTATGATTCTGATGTCACCATTGTCTTTCTTTCTCAAATGGATGATACTAATGCTACTAAGATTCAAATTTCTTCTTTTGAAGGATGCAAAGATTAAAAATGTCCTGGGTCATTTCCGAAAAGATTTTGAAGGTGGCGTTTCTGTAGAGAATTTGGGTGAGTAAACTCATACATTAAGCACTGAACTCAGGTTTTACAGCAGAACTGATATTATTTGTACTGTCAGGGGCAAAATTTGGTGGATATGGATCATTTTTACCGACACATCAATGCTCTCCTTCCATATGGTCCCACTCAAAATCCTCACAGCCTTTTCCAAATCACTGTGAATCCAGTTCTTTAGACAATCAGTCTGCGGAGGTATAACTCCGTGTTTCCCCTGTATTTGTCTGAATGAGATGTACATGGCTGATCTGTTGTTGAATTTGGAGTTTATTAATTTAACTTGAATACGTTAATTATGTCAATGTACAGGTTGCCTCTCAGGACTATACAGCACCTCCAAGTTCGCTCCCACGTGGGGGTTCTGGAGCCGCTTCATGCAATTCCCACTTCTTAGACTCTTCAAGGTTGCCTTCTGGGGAAGTGCAGGCCAAACAAGATTCATGCTCAAAATCTTGTCATGTTGCAGAGCAGCTTCCCTTGAAGCACGAAAGTTTAAATAGGCCAACTAATCCAAGTGGCGAGAGAACATTGAAGTTTCGGATCAAAGTCGGGTCTACTACCATTTCACAGAAAAAAGCTGTGATATATAGTGGTCTTGGACTTGATATCTCTCCATCTTCCTCGCTTGAGGATAGCCTTGTGGAAACTGGAGATAGCCCAGTTCAACTTCGTAGGACCTTAAATGAATCCCCTACCGGCATTCTTGAGGTAAAGCTTACTTATGTGCTTCGATATTTAGTATTGTACTGTCTTTAGGTGAACCCTGAAACACTTTGTGCATGTTTCAATGTCTGCTTATGCATCTGTATGTTTGGCTGTGGAACAGGTAATGACTTCATTTCCTGTCCCTGGGGATATATTTTTGTCGCCTCTGAATGATAGATTTCTCAGCATGACAACAAATGAGGCACCTGGTGGATCCAGTAAGCCTGCAGTCAACCTCAGGGTTACTCAAAGACATACTGCCTCATCGGTTGATGAATCGGCATGTGAACTAAGTGACGAGAAGTTTCAGAAAGAGAAGAAAGTGAAGGTAAAGGGAAACCGTAGGGCTGGCCTGAAAATTGAGAATGACATGAGTTTTTTAGCAAAAGAAAAAGTAGATAATGGAACCCCAGATGGCAAGGAAGGTCTCTCTAATAATGTAAAACTTGAGCCACTGTCCAAGTCGACATGTTATGGAAAGTACTCAATGAATGGTACTATTTTAGCACACAAGGCTCACAAAAGGATCGGTGGGGAAATGTCCTCTGACTCAGCAAAAAAGGATTCCTTTGAGTTGATGTCTGCCCAAGACAGCAGCAACAATGAGAAGCAAAAATTTGGGAGTCATTCATTGGGAATTGCCTTGGACAGCAAAGCATCTGATTCTCACAATTATGATTCTGTCAATATGAGGGAAGATGACAGGACCAAAACTGACAACATCTCTATACGATCTAAAGCTAACGCATCTGAATCCAAGGAAGTTCCTAATGTTAGAGTGAAACATCCTTCAGAGCAAAAGATTGTCAAGAAAACTGCATCCTCCATGCAGGACGAAGTCAAGATGCCTGGAGAGACAGAGAAATCATTGTCTGAGAGCAACAGGAGGCCAAAGAAAATTCTAAAGAAACACAGACTAGCTTCTAATTTAATTGAAGAAAACTTGAGGGATGGTTTTCCAGAAGCTTTGAAAGACGGGAAGCATATTAATCATAATCATGCTTGCAAGGGTAAAATGCACAATCTGAAATGTGAGAAGGATATTCATAAAGTCAGAGATAAGCAGAGAGATTCATTGGGAGATACAATATCGAAAGGGATAGTTAAAGAAACAGTTCTGTTGCAGAAGCCTTCTGGTGATGTGCGAAAGAACTCTGACCATAAAGCTGCTGTGAAAGAACACAGGGAGCCTGACAGAGAGCCTGCTGCAAAAGAAGAAAAGGCGCTGTTTAATAAATCAAAGGAAAGACTACATTGTAACAAAGGTGGCAAGAAGTCAGCATTGGAAGGAACTGTACAAGATTCTCCAAATTGCATCACTCAATTTGTGGGAGACATACTCGCACCTGAGGCAACACAAGAAACAGGTTCAGATTATTGGGTCTGTTGTGATAGTTGCAATAAGTGGATACTTCTTCCAATTGGCAGAAAGCCAGAGCATCTCCCTGAAAAGTGGTCATGTAGCATGATAGACTGGCTGTAAGTTCCCTTCTGGCCCATCTCTAGAACTTCCTTTAGTAACACAAACTATCCTATCATAGAGTTTTCAAAAGCTTAGATTGTACGGTTGAACCACCGTGGGTACCTGCAATAAATGCAAGTAAGATTTACTGCCACTTAAGAAATGGGTAATTTTTTACCAGCTGCCCAATGACTCAACCTGTTTTGATTCATCATGTGTGTACAGTCTAGTTTCTTGACTGAAATTTCTCTTTCTACACGCATGCGTGTGTATATATTAATTAAAGATCAGACTCATTACTTGGCCTGAGAATAAACATGCATGCCATGCATCTTCAGGCCCATTTTTTTTTTTTTTTTTAATATTGACAATGTTTTACAGGCCTGGTATGAACCGATGCGATATAAGTGCGGAAGAAACAAATGCCCTTACTGCATTCCCATTTCCAGTTCCTGGCACTGAAAATAATATGTACAATCATACCAATGGAACTACACTAGGAGGAACCTCAGCTAATATGCAGCAGCTTGACGAAGGCTGCCAAGATATCAATATGCATGCTATGCATAATAGCAGGAGGAAGAAACTTGGATCAAAAGGGATGCCAAAGAGACACCAAGAGGAGACTGTGAATTGCAGGAGCTTATATGACGTGAACCAAGGCCACTCAGAATCAAAGTTGATGAAGGCTAATTCACAGCTCTCAAAAATGACATTGGCCAAGGAAAAGCATTTGCATAAAAATAAAATGAAGCAGATAAATGGAGGTAGTCTGTTATTTCTTGAACCGAGATTTAAGCTATCAAAGTGTAACACAGCTCATTTTTGTGCTTAACATGATTGCAGGTGCTGCGAAACAAACAGGGGCAAACAACAAGCGGGAAGCTGATCAATCTGTATATGGAGCTTCCAAGAAAACAAAGATGGAAAGAGTGAATCATATTGACAAATTTTTGAGCTCTGAACATGATGTAGACCTTGTGAAGACTGCTGGGAGGGATATGCAGCACCATGATGAGTATTTGTATTCCAAGGATGCAATGGGAAAGCTGGTAAGAAAGAAACAGAGAGACCATGGTTATGTCTCCTTGGATGGACATATGGAAACCTGCAAAAGAGAGATTACTCCGAAAAAGAGAAAATTCAAGGACTCACTGGAGGATCATAATTGCGTGGATATGGTCCCAAGTGCTGGACGTCATATCCTAGATGCCAAAGTTTCTGTGAAGGAAGAGGGTAATAAGAATTTAATCACTAAAGAAATGAAATTGCAGGTGGGTAAGGAGAGGATAAATGAATCAAGCAGAAGTAAGGGTGGTGCTAGATCAAACAAAAAATGCAGAGTGAGCAGAATGTCCTCCTCTGGTGGTGCAGATGATCCAGTGGTTGGTCTGGAACAAGTAAAAAATATCAAGGACAAGCTACTGACTAAACATGGTAAGATTTTTCCTCAAAGAACCTTGAATGGTGTAGATTCACTGAAAAGGGATTTGGGATATAGGGAAGCTTCAGCTGTAGTCACTTCAAGCTCTTCAGTGGTTTCTGGTTCACGCAAAAGCAATGTGAGCTTCCAAGAAGGAAAAGGATCTCCAGTAGAATCTGTTTCCTCGACTCCTTTCAGGACTTCCGCTATGAACAGATCTACTCCTGCACGAAAGGAAATTTCAGAGAAAGTTGATGCTGTGGCTCGTGGTATACCTCAAACTTGTAGCCCAAAAAGATGCTCAGATATTGAGCACAATGGTGAGAGTAATCAATTGGTGGCAGTGAGGAAGCAGAAGTCATCTTTTGTCCTTCATACTGAATCTCCTGAACTTCCTGAAAAGCTTGATTTTCAAGATACAGATGCTAACAAAAAATTCAGTGGCACTACTAAATTAGATGTTAATTGTCCTTCTGAGAATGAGAATAGCCATTTGGCTAAAGGTGATGCTTTAAATTCCAAAAATTATGTTAGGGATTCTTTTGATCTGCATCCTCTGGGACATGGACACAATGAGGACAAATTTTCTGACCACTGTAAAGTTAATAATAACAAGGATGTGATCAATCTATTTACTGAGAAGAATTTTCTACAAAATTCTTCCAATGTTGACACAAGAGAAATACAATCAAATTTGGAAGAGGATGATGGTTTAGATGTTAAACAAAGTGCTATGCATACAGAGGATAATGCAAATAGGAGAGTGAATGTTGAGACTGGGAAATTTCCCAACCCATTTTTTGGGAAAAGTGATTTTATGCAAAGGGAAGCTGGGGATATAAGGTCACGGATTGTTTCCAGGCCTGGAGTTAAACAAGAAATTTTGGTCCAAGGTTCCCAATCAGTACTCAGGCTCCAGAAAGGGGGTATTTTGGATGCAGTTTCAGCTAATGCATCTGGAAATGGTGATCATTCTAGTTTGTCAAAGCAATATGGGTATGCTAATAATGAGACTGGAGGTTACTTTTGTCTAGGACATCTTTTGTCTGGTGGAGTTGAGGTGAGTGATGAACGTGCCCCAAGTCCCTTGAGAATTGATACCTTTGCTTTGACTGCTGATGATGCTCTTAAAAAGGCAAAAGATCTTCTAGATTATGCTGCGTATCTCAAGGTTTTGTGTGCTGTTCTTTATTTTTCTTGTGGCATGACTCTTAAGCATCATATATACTGCATTTGCTCTTTGCCTAATTGATACGGTTTTGTTTGCTATTGTATTTTGTAGAACTCTGGCAGTGCTTTTGAAAGCAATGAAGTACACTTCCAATGCGGCCTGCAATATCTTCATTGTGCTTCACTTCTAGAAACATCCAACAATGAGGATGACAAACAGGGGGAGATGACTCAAATTCAAATGTATAAGCGTACTGCCGAAATTTGCATGTAAGTTAAAGCATTAGCAATAACTGTTGTTTCTTGCCAGCTATAAATCCATTCAGCTTTCAAGTTAGGAATGATGTCA
Source organism: Santalum album (assembly GCA_034195605.1). NCBI lineage: Eukaryota > Viridiplantae > Streptophyta > Magnoliopsida > Santalales > Santalaceae > Santalum > Santalum album. The sequence continues at coordinate 4,992,166 of CM067264.1, read as the reverse complement.
AGGATGTAGAGATTTTGGCTTTATTACTTTCAATTCCAGCATATGTATATCTTTGCTTCTTTCCTAATTCTGATCGTGGCCTTGCTGCCCCTCCCCTTGCCTACAAACAAAAGAAAATAATAAAATTAGAATCTACCTAAGACTAAATTTTCCCACTGATGTTTTTGGTTTTATTTTGGGATATTTTGATGTTGAGATGTTCTGAAGTTGATATGTTTAAATCCCAACCTTTTATTTCTGTGTCACCCTTCATTTGATTCTCTCTCTGCTGGACTATTTACCTTTACAGATCTTGTGCCCATGAATATGAGAGACACCAAGAAATGGCTGCCGCTGCTCTGGCCTATAAATGTGTAGAGGTCGCATACATGAGGATAATTTATTGCAAAAATTCAAGCACTAGTGAATACCAGCAAGAAATTCAAGCAGCTCCACAGATGCTTCCTCATGGTAACAGATGTGTAATGGGAATCCTGTTTTGGCGTGTGTGAAACCCTTTTTATTCCTTTTGTTTTCCCTAGTTGCATTAGGTTATGCTTCACTATGATTTAATGAGCAAAACCAATGTGGAGTTTCACATCTACAGTAGGTTATTCCTATTACACAGTGCCTTGGGCCCTTAGCTGTAATATTTTTGATAGGCCTTGGCTGGGTCTACTTGAGTGTAATTCCAGATTTGGAAATGTGATTTTTTTCCCCTATGACCAGGACATGCTTATAATCTAATGATGTTGGAATGCTTTTTTGTTTGTAATTAGATGTTTATTTCATTTGATTAGAAACTTCCTCTCTATATAATTGAACTTTTTATTTCTTTGGTTACCTAAAAAGTGATTATATCTCTGCTGTCAATGAGTTTACCAAAATGAAACAAATGACTTAAGTGCAAAATTTATTAGGTGAATCTCCGTTATCGTCTGCGTCAGATGTTGATAACTTAAACAACCAATCAGAAGTGGGCAAAGCTGCTGTGTCAAAGGACACTGGTTCTCATGTTGCTGGAAGCCATGTCATTATTGCTCGAAACCGTCCCAATTTCATCAGGCTTCTTGATTTTGTAAGTTCCATGCACTATCTCTGTTATGCTGTTTGCTTAGAGAGGTTTTCTTAAGTGCTGATGCGCCTAAATCAGGTTGAAGCTTGCACAGCTTGGGCACAGGTCAGCCACAAATGTAATTTAATTCTTTAACAAGTTCACATTTTATGAGGCTGCAAGGTTTTCCTTCTGTTGGGAAATCTGAGGGTGACATTTGGGCCTATCTAATAGACTATTGGAAAGGAAAAGCAGAAGTGATTAGTTTGTCTATGACTTCATCGTGCATTTGTTTTTGATACTAGATTTTTACTTTAGAAGATGCTTATTTATTGAATAAATTATGAAATCTACATATTTTTTCATGTGAGTTGTTTGTAAAATGTTGAACGCTCCTCCTGAGATTAAAATGTGTCTTAATATGTGCACTTAATGACCTTACAGTAGGTCTACTGATGTTTCAGGTTCTATCACTAAAGCCAGGGTCAGGTTTCTCATAATTAATCTCCATTCTTGAGCCGTTCCAATAGCTTGGTTTTTTGTTGAGTTGGTATGTCAGTTTACACCTATTTATGAATACTTGGGGTATGGATGATTGGACCATCAGGCATTTACCATAGGCTCGAGAATTTCCAAGTATAACAAGCTTTGATCTGCATGTTATGTCCCTTAAATCTATGTTTTCAATCTGATGATCCATGTAGGACAATATTTGAAAATTGTGATTGGTTTGCAGGTGCAGCAAGTAAATTATGCAATGGAGGCCTCAAGAAAGTCACAGAGTGCTTTTGCAGCTGCTAATGAAATTTTAGAAAGTTCACTTAATAGGGAAGATTTTAATTCTGTGAGAAAAGTTTTTGATTTCAGCTTTCAAGATGTAGGACTTCTTGTAAGTTTGGTATGGCTTGCAAAGGGAATCATCAGCCGCTCATGTTCCAGTGGCAGTAAAGGTTAAGTCAACCCCTTATATACAACATTGTTTTCTGGTGTATTTCCCCCGCCGGAGGAAAAGATAAAGGAGTCAAGAAGCCTCACAAGGCCTCCACCTGGGACTCCAAGAAGAAACAGGTCTTTGATAATACTTCTCTGTACATGTGTAGAGAAAGCAAGACTGGTTTGCAAATTTTTTCATTTATTCTTTGAATGATCAGCCTGATCTCTGCTTCTTTTTTTATGAGATGAGTATTTGGCAGTTGTTTAGAACTGAAATTTTCTCTTTCTTCTAATTTTTTTATTTTTTAGTTCCCAAGTTTGGAGCTTTAGAAGAGAGAAAAGTATTGATAAAAAAAATAATAATAATCCTTAGGCAAGTGTTTTTTTTTTTTTTTTTTGAGGTTCTGTAATAATATATCTATGATGACTCAATTGGTTTTTTTTATTATTTTAACGAGTTTCTTGGAATATAAAATTAAATTCTCGGTGAGAACTTGCCTGTGTCTTGGTTGAGTTTGAGCTCAGCCTTTTTTATTCGTTTACGTAATGTTACCAGCTCCCCCAGTTCACTGATTTGGATCTCCAGGTTTGTGATATTGCCAACTAGCAGTATGTAGAAATGCTGCTTCTTTAATCCTTTGTTTCTTAGTAGTACAATTCAAAATTGATTCTGTGCATCTGATATTTCTTTGGAGCCTCCTGGCTTGCAGTTGAACCTTTGAAGCAAGTGGTAAAGGCAACTAAGAAATTAGACTCGTTGCAAGGACGATAAAATTTGCAGAATTCTGCAGGGGATTTTCGTAGGCATGTGTCTCAGATCATGGTCTCTAAGGTTTTTTATTTTTATTTTTATTAGTGCAAGAATTTGGGTGGACCTTTATTTTTGGGAATTTTGGTGGTTAACCTTCTGAATGCTAATTTGCCTTTGATACAAACAGGAAATATATGTTTATTGTTGCAATCTGTAAATTTTGAAGCTTGGTTAAGGACTAACACAGACTTTTGCAGCTATTGCTAGAGTCCATCATTTCAGTTTGCAACTCTACAGGTGAAGTTCAGCTCATCATTTCTGTCAGACATCCTCATACTTGCACACACATCAAGGTGGATAGTTTTTTGAGCTTTCGACGTTTCTCGGTCTAATTTTTTCGATTGAACGGCTGATGAACTGCAGGAGCTGGTGTGCAGATAGAATTTGCTAAATCCACCACATCATCTATGCACTTATTGGTACGTCATTTTAGTTGACTTGTGATTTTTCTAAATAAGCTTGTTTCGCAGAAGAGTGCTTTGTAGTTTGCTTGTGTTCAGTCATGATAAAGGCGTATAATGCGGATTGCAAAACATTTGTGACTGAGAATGAAATAGAATGGAACGGAATGTACTTTGACGGGCCAAAGTAATTCTCACTGGAATGTTTCAATCCATTGATGAAATGTTGGCCGAGTGTTTCTGTGCATCTAGTAAGGAGACTAGTACTATTGCTGGTCCGGCTCGCAGCGCAGTGAGGTGGCTGAAAGCGAATGTCGATGGAGTTGTCTTCAATGATCTTAAGAGTTGTAGGTGTGGGGTTTTGGTAAGAGATTGCGACCGTCATTTTTCATTGCAGGGTCTTCTGCTATTTTTCGCTTAGCGTTAGAACTTCTAGCGGGTGAGCTTGCGGCTCTTCATGGGGGTGAGTATGGTCTCTACTATGGGGCGGAAAACGTGGCTATCGAGTGATTCCTCTCATCTGTCAGGCTGTTGTAGAATCGGCAAAAGACTGGATCATGGCCCTTCTAGCGCACCCAGCTATTGAGGTCGCCCATCAGTTGAGGCTCTTCAAGAGTTGGAGCTATACTCATCAAGAGTTGTAAAAAAAAAAGCAGCAGCTTTTGTAAAACTCATCGGATACGTATTTTCAAATCTCATGGAAATTGATATGCTTATACATTTTTATATGTTATTTTTATTTATACAGGTTAAAATTATCTAACATTATCTCGAGAAATAAAAAATTAAAAAAAGGGAGGAAGTGCACCATGAAAACTGCAGGGAATTGGCACTAGCTCAACGACTAGGGGTTCTAAAGCTTGATTAATAAAAGGCAAAAAAAAGAAGGAACATTTTTACTTGATCACACATCCTTCACGCTAAAAGAGTAATGTGATAAAATTTGTGTGGTCATTTTTTATTAGTGTTTTGATCAAATAACAACGTAAAAATACACAAATTATGCCTACTAGCAATTTTTAGTATGAAGGGTATGTGAATAATGTACTTGCAGTATTATCCCATAAAAATAAAAAAACTAAAAATTAAAAATAAAAACCTTGATGTAGAGACTTATTTTCTGCCATAATTAGAGATAATCAAAACCCATTAAAACAACTCAGACAAAATTCAAAGCGTTATTAAACTAAAAGAAACACGTGGCGTAAACAAGAAGCATACATGCTCGTTAAAAATTATGAGATGAATCAAATGTTTGGATCATGACGATGCGAGTTGGATGGGCAAATTTTCTATATAAAATCTATGACCACCTCCACTTTACCCTATTATATCCTCAGTTCAATAAATCAAACTTTAGGCATCTTTACTATCCATTGGGATCAAGGAGTGAAGCTTATGTGAGCCTAAGCTTGGACAGGCCTTGAGTCGAAATTTGAGTTGGATCTTTTATTTGGACCGAGCTTAAGCCAGATAAGCTCCGGCCTCATACAGGCCCGGCCCATTATTAATATGTTAATTAATTAGTTTTTATATATCGGGTCTTCCCATCTTTTCCTCTCTTCCTCTTTTTTTTTTAAAATCATCTTTCAGGGGTTTTTTAAATTGCATAATACAGTAAACATGTTCAATTACCATCATACTTGCTGGATCACCTTAAACTATACGCGCCCAAAGCCCTTTTGTGTTAAATAAGTTAAAATATGAACCTCAAAATTAAGACCCGTTGTAAGCTCAGCCCGAGCTAAAGCCCATTTAATTTTATTTGATACTTATGGACTTGAGTTACTTAGGCTCAGGCTCTAGGCCCAAATTGACAGGCAAGTCGAAACTATTTTAAACTCCCTCATTCGGCGTGAGATTCATAGAAAAATCTAGCAAAGTACTCAAAGATCAAAATTATTAAATTGTGAATATATATACATATGTATATTTTTTACCCAACAAAATACTCAACACTCTAAAATATTAAATTGTGAATTCAATTTCTTTGATATTAAGGGGGGGAAAAAAAAAAAAAACTGGCGTGGAGCGGACGTTCAGAGCAGCGACGACAACAGCGGAAGTTGAATCAAGCCTATGAACTTAGAAAATTAATAAAATATCAAAATTTTGATGAGATTAAACATGAACTTTATATATTTAAGCGTGTAAAATTTAGTCAGTACACATTTCTAATTTTAAAATTTATAATAATTTTTACGGCCCGTTAATTTAGGGTGCTGGATCTAACTACTTCCCTTATTATTAAAAATTCAGCTGGGCCCAAGCCCAAAGGCTTATAAAATATATTCAACTAGATAATTGGGAAATTAAATTACATTCATTTCTCATATAGGAGATGGATGAACACAAGAAAGGAAAACAAAAGAAAGAATACACATACAAGTTATGAAAGTAGGGTTGCTGGAAACAGATGGACAGGATGTCGGCGGCCATAACAAACGTTCTCTAACATTACAGAATCAAGTAAATTCTACGCGGCATAAATGTGCAATCTGTAAAGGTTGCACGTACCTGGCTCATGAGGCAAAATATACACATACTTTCACCCTCTCATCTCAACTCTAACCAATCGCGCAAGTAGCGATACCATTTACAGAATCTTGTCCTCCAAACTCCAGTCATAGACAAGTTACCGTTGTTATCAACCACATCGACAACTCGCAACTTCATTTGTGGGTCACCGACGGAGTTGGTTCATGCCAAGTATTTGTACACATTAGGGTTTTCCCTTGTCTCTTTCCAAATAGTCACGAGTAATCAGATCTTCAATCCGCTTCTTGATTGCCTTGAAATCCGGCTGTACGTGCATATTACAATTCACAGTATTGAGTAAAACTGGGTGAAATAACAAGTTGGTCGATCAGAAAACACAAGACTGCTTAAAGAAATAACCTTGAACATGCGGCCCAACTGCTCCACACACTCCATGACCAACTGCTGATGGCCCAAAACCTTCCTACTCTTCATAATACGCACGATGGAAGCATCGATAGCATACCGCCTGTCCTTATCAACATCTTCGATCACTTTTTTCTTCTCATCCACAGGAGGTAGAGGAATCTGCAAATAAAGCCAGATGTCAAATTTATCCTCCTCATAAATCAGTTTAACAAGAAGAAGAAGAAAGTTATAACACATTAATTTTCCTCCATACCTTGATTCTCCTCATCTTGTCAGTAAATTTGGAGTTGAACTCAAAATAATCAGTTGGGGAAATCGTCTTTGTGTTCGGCTCTTTAGTAAGAATCTTATATTTGGCACATGATAAGGAATGCAGCAATCTAACAACATCATCATCAGTCAAGTTCAACTGGGTCATGATCTCTGAATAACTTAACCTATCTGATGCATTGAACAGCAATAGAGCAGAAGCCTACAAAGAAATTACCAAGTCGTCAAAAACCACAATAAATAAAGCTGTCCACAGATAACTTTCATGTCAGTTACCTGATAGGTCGTGACAATCAGCTCCATAGTTTTTGGTTCAAATTTTCCATTGATGTTACAAGTACCCAACGAGTAAATCCATGTCAGTTTCCGGTGCTTAGTTTTTGTTTGATAGAACTCCCTAAAAACTTCAACGCACTTGACCTAAAGAAGAAAAAGGTTAGAAATTTCCCAAAAAAGCTTCCACTTGCAAATTTACACTAGCAGCAAATCATTTGTTGAGGCAGAATTTATGAATGTACCATCTCCGCAGGGAGGTTGAGATCAAAAGATTTGTAACTTGGCCAGAAGCCAGTAGTCAGGACAGTCACAGTCAAATCAATCCCGGGGCTTGCATTAGGATTATTGCTGAGATACTCCTCAAAATTGGCTTGGTTTTCCCTAGCTAATGTCAAATCCGTGACCTAGAAGAAAGAAAGGCAAAGAAGAAAAATAAATACCATGAGATCCTAAGTATAAAACAGCATTCATCGCAAGCCAGAAAACAATAGAATAACTTACCATTCCCTCCATCTTCGAGGTGAATTGACCTCCACACTGTTGCTTCAGCTTTGTCAGGATACTTCTCTCATGATCATCATTAGCACTCTTATCGAAAAGAAGCCGCCGAGCAAGCTTCTTCCTGTCAATGTCAATGCAACCAAGTTAATCATATACGACCAAAGGAACAATGACTACTGATAACCCAGCCACGTCAAGAGGATGAAATTTACCTGTAGAATTCCGCAAACAAGTCTTTATCACTAATATAAGCGAGCAGCTTCACTACCTGCAGATCAATTACAAAATTCAAGATCTATTGATAGAAATGTAATAGCATGGAAAAAAAATTTAAAAATAAGAAGAAAGAGTGGATATACCTTCTCAAGTGTTTCCTCAATGGCTTCATCACTCAATTTCTCACTCCCACCCTTCTTAAGAATATTATCGCAAAATGTAGCCAGCAGTTCTGCACTTGAGCTCCCAGAAACACCCTTATTGCAGAATACCTCAAAAGCTTCCTTGAGTGCCTGCAGAAAATAATAAATCACTACAGCACAAGAAAAATCAGATCTAGATAATTTGACCATGAACCTGTCTTTAGAGCAAACCTTGTGGAAGAGACTGTGGTTCATAAAACAATCGTTCACATATGCCAGGTACTTGTCATGCAGTTCAATTACTTTTCTAACAAAAACCTGACAGCCAAATGACCAACTCAGTTTCCACATGATGGGACAGTGTAACAACATCCATTCAAATTCACAAAGTACAATAATAGTTTTACCTGTTCTTGTAGACCAACCACATCCCTTTTTTCCGCCTATATAAATAAAATTTAAAGCCATTAGAATCCTGATAAAATATTAAATATCTACAATCATGATATACTTTAGTAGATTGGCTATTTTACAATCACACAAATCTATTGGCACTTGTAAATGTATTAACTATTGGGAGTCCTTCAATCCATTCTCTTATCACAAAATCAGGAAGAATTTCAGTACAGTTCTTAATAGTAAAATAGTAATAATAATAATAATAATAGGCATACGACACAAGTTAGATGTAAAAAATGCACAATGAACAGCCCCTACACCCTTCTTGCATGACGTGTACCTTATTCAAGAAAGGACCAATAAAATGCATTTTTCTATAACGATTTTGGCATCTTCAATATGTTGTGCAAAAAGTTACGATTGTTAACACCTCAAATATATGAGACTTTCGACATTGTAGAGTCCATTTAACAGGTGAACAAGCACTAAAGGACCTGTGGCAGTAAATACATTTCGTTGTTAAACACATATGAAAATTCAATTTTATTTTATTTTTATTGATTTCAGTAGTTATCCAACCCCTCCTCCCTCTATTTAAAAAAAAAAAAATGATCCACATTAATTTGATGTTGTTCCCAGAATATGGAAAGCAGAAGTCATGAATTGGTACAATTGGTTTAATTATATCAACTCCTTTTATTTATGATATTATGTGGAGCAACATTAAAAAATTAATACAGAGGCAAATAAATAATATGAAGTAAAGAATAGAGCGATCCCAACTATATGGGCCTCGCAACAAAACCTTTTTCACCAGTTGACTCAAGATGGAGTTCTGATTGGCTCTTAAAATAGATTATAAGAGATCTTTTAAAATTCATGGTCTTCCAAGTCTTTCTCCCATACTTAAATTCCTCTCCATCTCAACCAAGTCACTATTATCAGAAATATATACTAACCGTTTTGTTTTTCCTCAAATGGGCTTATCCTTTATCTATTATGCATGCATGAAAGAACCTGCAAAGGATTCTTTTCATTTTATTATGCTTTTGAGTGTTTGTCTTGTGGGGTGGGCATAGAACAATTAATTGAGATCTATACCTTCTTATTGCTTGCTGCATCTTCTGCTTGTTTGACCAAAGCTGTACCTTCAGCTGTAACATGCTGCATTATGAAAATAGGGGGAGAAATAATTTAAAATAGAGACAAAAAAGAGAAAGATAAGAGTATCCATATTCTGTATAAAAACAAAAGGTGTGCAAGATGAAAAAAAGTATCCTTGTCTACAGAAGAAAACTTGTGTGCGAGATGAAAACTGCGAACCTGTTTAAATATATTAGAAACGGGATCCAAACCTCGAGGTATTTTGAGAAAGAGTCTATACATCCTTGAAAGATCTTCAACCTAAACAGAACCAACAAAGAAAAAGAGTACAAGAAATACTTAGGATCAACCCTCTTTTTGTCCTTCTTTTCATCTCTTTTTTCTTTTCTTTTTTTCTTTCTTTTTTCTTTTTGGGAAAGGAGACCCGGGGGGGGGGGCACTTAATGTAACTGTACCTTATCATCTCTAAGCAAAGCATGACATCCAGAGTGCTCCTTCTCTAGTAGTTGGTTTGCATATACAGACAACAACTCGTGTTGCACTTTCTATGGTAATGGAAGTGGAAATTGGCAATGTTAATTTCAGTTTTAAAATAAAGGAACCATACGAAACTTTCAACATGCTCGGGAACTCAGAACCAAACAAGAAAGAATTACCTCTAGTAGCTTTGGCTCACTGCTAGAATGCAGGTAATGAGAGACCCTATCTTTCTCACGTTTTAGGCACTCCTCAGCCTAAAGACCACAGCAAGAGAGGGGTCACATAAGATGGGAGAGAATTACATTTTTCATCTAATAACAAAAACATTTGAAGGTATACCTTCAACATATAATCTGGACAAGAATCCTCAAGTATCCAGTTTGAAGCCTTCCGAGAATAATAAGCAGCAGTATCTTTGAGCATGTCTGCTTCAAAGTCGTCGTCATAATAATCCATTTGTCCCATCCCAATTTCAACAAATATATCTAATACATTCTTCAATAAAGCTCGGTCAATCTGCTCTCCCTCACGCTCTTGATCAATCTGATTCAAGCATTTTGTTAATTAACCTTACTACAAAAATACTGAGTACTGAACCAGAGGGACAGGCATACCAGAGAAATTACGGCATCTCTCACTTTTACATTAATCTCCTGGTAAACCTGAAATCAGCAGATAGGATCACATGATTCACTTCACTCACATAAAGGAACATAATGAACATCCAAAGCAAGCAGTCACATGTGGTTCTAGCATAGGCTAAGTCACTAATTCTTCAGGTACCAATAAATTATTGATTTCCTGAGTATAAATCAAGTCAGTGGCCAAAAGTTTCAGTACATCTCCTCATATGCATACCAGATCACGAAAGCAAGTGAGTCCAACTTCATTAAGTGCAGGAAGCGACCTCCGAGCAATAAAGTACCGATCAAGGTAATGGAAGAAACGCGAGAGCCACCTGACCATTACTTTATGATTCTGCCACCTTTTGACAAGCTCCCTGAGCATGAATTCATCATGCTTCTCTCTTAAAGATGGCAAAACCTAAATTAGAGTACAAAAACAATGGAATTATGTGAACATAGAGAATAAGATTACAAAAGAACTCTGTGAAAAGCATCAAGTACACTAAATTACACAAGTGAGTCTGTTAAACCCAACCTTTTTAACAGTATAGAACTGAGCAGGAATTCTATTTATAAATATAAACCCCATATCCATAATAGATTCTGCTAAAAGAAAATTTCTCGTTTTTTTTTTTAATCAGTTGCATAATCAATATCAAAACAAATCCAATTTATGTCCTGGAAAACATGATTTTCTAGTTTTCTTCCAGAGAATAAACAGTGTTACGTTGACAGCTCCACAGGATCATAGAGGTGCAAGAATGGGGAACATTTTTTTGTTGTGCTTTTTTACTTGGGATAGGCATGGGGATCAAACTCTCAATGTTGGTACATTATGCAGTTCGTTGCATTCTCAATTTTCACTGACAGACATATATATATATAACATAGAGGTGCAAGAATGGGGAACATTATAAATAAAAGAAATCTCTCTCACCGTCGTAGTAATGTATTCTTCAAAAGACTCCCTATATTTATCATAAAGCTGCTGGGAGTAATCATGAGGAGGCTTCTGAGTACACATATTATAGATGGTCCTATGAAATTACATCAAGGAAAAAACTCACATATAAACACAAACACTTCACCATCGAATATAGCCATTGAAAACAAAGGCATTGAATAGGAGCAAACAGGTATAAAAAAACATCAGGAAAAGGGATACGTATAAAGCATCATGTAGTCCTCTGAGCTGAACTGTGGCTCTGGTAATCCTTCTAGTATGTTCTTCAACTTTGTTATCCCCTTCTGCATGAAATCCCATCCCTGTTCTAAGTCAATGGTCTTCCGTTCGTTCATTGTCATGTAGCCACTCTCGAAATTTCAACTTCAGAAGCAGAACTGCGGATAAATATCCAATGCCTCAAAACTCAGTTCTCCCGGCAAATCACAGGCGGTAAAACAGCAAGCCAGATTAAACACCCAGTAAATGAACAAAAATCCAGAAACCCTCAATAACAATTTCAATTCATTAGCAAACCTAACATAAACCCTAAATCAAAGTCTTCGCAGCATGATACTTCTTCCCCCAAAATCATACCAGACAGAACCAATCCAAGCCGCGCTAGGTCTGGAATCAGGAAAACTAAGTGGAAACTTTGAATCTCAAGTAGAATTCACCTTTTCCTTTATTTTCTTCGCCTCTTTCAACAGTAGCTTCTTAACGCGATCATCGCTCGAAATGATCACCAGCTTAAAAAATACACAAATCGAAAATCATCACCACAAACACGAAAAAAAGAGAGAGGGAAAGATCGTACAAACAAAGAATTAGAGAAGAGAAGTAATAAAATCATGTGAATAGTACTAAACGAATCTAACATACTTAAATTGATACAGACCTGATCGCAGTAGGCGAATAAAACACTAATTGCAGGAGGAGGAAGAGGAGGAGGAGCGGAGAGCGGAGAAATGAGAGCCCCGGCAGAGACGATTGGGGATTGAGAGCGAAACTCGATGCGGTCTTTGCTTTGCTGGGGAGCCTTTTCTTGCAAACAGATCCCTTTAGTTCAAGCTAATACCGACTTCTCCCCCTCTCTTTTTCGTTAATTTACGATACGCACCGAAGCCTTCTGTTTTTTATCACTTTGAGATAAGTCACCTATCCTCCACGTATCTTATAACAGTCGAGCTTTCAATTTTCGTCTTATAAAAAATTGAAAACTTCTAAATCTTAATTTATTGTTTCCCCCCACCCCAATGAATTGTTAAGCAGCCAAAAATTATGTACAAAAATCAATATAGAATAGATACAAAAAAGGTGAGGGTCTTATTCATTAAATGCATGGAGTTTATAATTTGTCTTTCCTCCATTCATGTACAAATTTATACACACCAAGCATTTATTTAAACCTGATAATTATTTTTTTGTTAGAGATTTGATTAGAATAAGGTTAGAATGATTTCTTTAAAAGCCTTTTAATGAAGCATATGATTCCTTTTATTCGTGTTTTCTAGGAGCTACTTTTGTAGCTATTTTTTATTTCTCATTTATTCAATTATTTTTTTCAAATTTCAATTTTTTAAAAAAAATTTGGCGGAGGGTGATAGTTTTGAGTTTGAATGAAATGAGAGACTCTGAGAATGATAGTCCTGTACTCATAGCAAATAAAAACCTGATTAGTGTAGGTTGCATATGAGAGAGTTTTATATTCAACTCTAAATACAGCACATGCTTTCATTATTATACCTATACGTATGCCAATTATACCATAATGTAAGTATTTTATTACAAAAGTTCCTTTACTTCTAAAATCATGTCACTATCACCAAAGTTAACTTGCATGTTTTTTGATTTTTGATTTTTTTTTTTTTTTACAATCATTGTAAATTCAGGTAATCTATATTAATTCTTCTTTTATTTACATTTTTCTTTGGCTGGATCAACCCGGTTTCCTTTGTGCAAGATATATGGGCTTGGACTTATTACTCCCATCCACATCGTTAATTGGGACAGTTCAGCTATACAAGAGCCTAAAAATATTATTAATTTGAAAATAGTGTGTGGATGCGACTACACGCACATGAACCTTCAAGATGATATCATTCTAAGGAGAATCAAGAAAAATAAAATAAAATAATATTATTTTAGATCATCTATTTTCAGGGTAAATAAGGGATAAAAAATTTATAGTACGACTCTTTTGAGGTTCATTTTATAAATTTTAATTATAAAAATTAAATAAATTTTTTAAAAATTAGATGATGTATTAATTTTCATGCAAGTTTATTGTGTATTCAATTTCTATACTTATTATGAGCTTGTTAGAAATATAAATCGTTATAAGCATTTTGAATATTTATATTCTATGAAAATTAATATTCTTTTAATACTTATTCAATTAGTATAGCTAAAGTTTGTTAAGTAATTCTAGAAATGACATCATTTTAAGTTATTACGGTAGCTGATTATATAATGTAACGACTAAAATTCACCATGGGTAAAATAAATTCATGTTTTTAAATCTCAAGTCCAAAGTTACGAGGTCACGTTTGGGACCCGCCACGGCAGTCCAATTGGCACGGGTCGGGGAAGTTAAGGTGGCCAATTTCTTTAATAAGGGCACATTCGTCCGAATGAAATTTAGGTTCACAGTGGCGGCCACCCTATTTTGAACTTTTTAAACCTCAGGCCCGGTACAATTTCTGACGTTGAAATGACAATCTTACCCTTATACACAGAATCATACACGAAGATCATAACTGGTTGAATTTATCGAGGTGGTTGTAACCATGCGGCATGATATTAAAAAATTAAAAAAATTAAATTTTCCTGTTGCTAAATTGCAGGTACCTACAAATTTAGAGCGGATCACCGCGGTTGGGAGATATATGTCTCATTAGAGGAATTTTGTGGGATGGGTGAGTGATCTATGATCAGATATTGTGATAATTTTTGGGATGAGAAAAGTTGCGAAAGAAAAAACCAATCATTCCTCGTAAATCTGATATTAAATTATTAAGTCAATTATTTATAAATGATCGATTGTACCACTAAATTAAAAGGCTACCTACAGGTATGTTATATGCCAATGCTCTCTAGAATTAAAATAAAATGACAAATAATTATTTGAATTTTAATCACTCGAATTCTAGCATACCAAATGAAGAATCTCACACGTTGATACTAGAATGACCCTTTCAATTTTAACGAATTAAAAAATATTAACAAATTAACGATGATTCAATGTAAAAGGTATATAATTTGAGTATATTTCAATATATCAAACTATTAACGTTTCTTAAAATATTGAAAGCTATTATTATTGTGACAAGTTTGGTTAGGCTCTTTTTTATGCTTCCTAAAATGGCCCTTTATTCAAATAACTTTATAACTTTTTAGATCATTAAAGATGGAGGAATAAAATTCATCCGCGCAAAACAATTTTTTGCCCCACTCCGCCTTCTTGAGAGCAATGCATAATGATTATTGCAAGGAGATCCAATAGGACCTAATTTATTTATTTATTTTACTTTATTTTATTTTTTTATTATTAAAGAGGTTAGGTGAAGTTTGAGAAAATTTAGTATTAAGCACCGAAAACATCATTCCGAATTATGCTGATTAATTAAGAAGTATAACTAGAGATATTGAATCTAAATTTGTGACACTGTTTGATTATAACATTATTGAAAGGTTTGAATGGATTGTGTTTCAAATTTTACCCTCGTAGCAACCGCATAAATTTATAAATATTTATGAGCCAAATAAATGGACAGGATATTCATATTCTTATCTTAAAAAAAAAAATTTCTAAATTAAATTATTTCATTCGTTTACCTTTAAAAATAAAAGGCTATTTTTAAGCCCTCGGGATAAACCTCATCATCGTCATCATCTTTTTCATTATCATCATCATCATCATCTTCTTCTTATATTCTTTTTTTTTTTCATTTAACATAAAATTATAAGAAAAATAAACGAAAAAAAAAAAGAAAGAAAAAAGAAACACAAACATAATAGTGAACATCAACTTCTTCCTTCCTACCCCCTTTTTCTTCTTCATATTCCTCTTCATCATTTTCTTTTCTCCTTTTTAAAATCAAATAACTTAATTGAACCCATATCAAATTTATATTTTTTTCAAACCCTTTTCAAAAATCAGATGGCAAAAACATCTTCTTCCCTAAAATCTGCACACACGAAAAAAAAAAAATCCAAAATCTCTCGTTTGAACGAAAATTTGAAAAAAAAATAAACTTAATAAAATCTCAATTCAAAAACCCTAAATCAAATGAAAAACCCTCAAATGACAACTCAAATCAAATCCAGATTAGGAGATTTTAACCCAAAAATAAAATCTAGATCAAGTATTAAGAGAGAGAGATGTGAGAGAGGGCCAATTGTTCCTCTATTCAACGCCTTGTAAAATCAAAATTTTTCTATTCACTGCATGAGACAAATCAATACCAACTAAACTAATACTAAAGATATAAATAGCTTAAATGGGATTTGGATTTTTTTTCCCATTTGAGAGAGGGCCTAAGTTTCCTAGTAAAAATTTGAAGGACTAATTTAGATGAACTTATTTTTTGCTTTTCTACTAAAAATATTCTTTTCAATAAATAAAATAAGTGTTTGACAATCTCCCGAAAGTTCAAAATTGATTTTCGAGAAGTCCAAATATGCTGACAAAAGTAGAAAAACTGCTTCTCGAAAAAGCTATATCAAATAGCTCCTTCGAAAATCTTTTTTTTTTTACTTACTGAAAAGTCAAAAGCAATATTTTAGAGTAATACTACTTGTACATCCTTGACACAACTGTCATACCGAAAGTGGCCACGCGACAGAATATGTATGATCCTTTTTGAGTAATATTTTGGTCAAATAAAAGTAGAGAACCATACATATTCTGTCACATGGCCACTTTCGGTATGAAGATTGTGTGAAGGATGTACAAGTAGTATTACTTAACATTTTATAAAGGAAAATTCTATTCCTATACCCTTCACAGAGATGAGGTGATGACCAAAAATTTGTGTGGTCCTTTTATAAATGTGTTTTAGTTAAATAATAATAATAGACCTATACAAATTTTATCACTTCATCACTTTTGGGGTGAAAGACATGCATATAATATTACTTTTTCATAAACTCCCTGAAATGCCTTAAAAATTAAATTAATATATAATATTTATAGAAAAGGAAGTACGTACTTAAATGCAAGAAATTAATGTGTGTTTGATCCTAAAATGATGTTATTTTACTAAAATTTATTTTGTGAAACAAGGTCATAATTCATTTTTTTTTCAAAAATTTGTACCAGTAATTTACATATATGCTATTTAATTTATTATTTTTTTTTTTGCAAAAGCTCCACCCTGAGACGGTTTCTTCGACCCTATTGTATGACAATCTTACATGCCACGCGTCAATTTTGGCAAGAGGTGAAGCCACGCACATCCGCCGCGCGTGAATCTATCAATCCTGTCCTCTCCAAACGGACCCTCACTCTCTCTCTCAACTCGCATGTTTATTTTCTCTCTACTCTTTCTCCCTCTCTAAAAAGCAGCGAGAGAGAGAGAGCGAGAACGACTTGGGTCTCATTCTTCCTCTCTTGGCCTCTCTCTCTCTCTCTCTCTCTCTCTCTCTCTCTCTGCTCCGAGTTCTCAACAAAATCAACATTCGTGTCCCTGGACCTTGAGCTCTCCTAGAACAGGTAAAAATCCTTTCTTTTTTCTCTTTTTCTCTCTTCTTTATTTTGCATAACAACTTCAATTTATTACCCTTCTCTCTTCGTATCTCTCCCTCCTCCATCTTCGTTTACTCTTTTTAATGGGTTCACGTTTGGCTTATTTCTCAACTATAAGTAGTCGATCGACGCATAATATACAACACGCCGTAACCCATTTCCGCAGGCCTCGTCCTTTTCACGTGGGGTTTAAGTTCCAACGTTTCCTATTGGTCTTCCCGTTCTATGGAGGTACTCATAGATATGATTTTCCTCTGTTGTTTTTGCTTCCTGCAATGAGTCGTTAAATTTAATGCGTTCCCGTCTGTCTTTCGACGTTCTCTTGGGGGCTTATCTGTGTTGAATTTGGAGGGATCGCGTTTGAATTTTGCAGACTTTGTCTTTTGTTGTTGTTTTTGTGCTTTTGTAGCTTCCTTTGATGCGTGAATGAGTCTACTAATTTTGCTTTTGTTGTTTAGGTTGAGGCTTTAAATGTTGGGGATGAGATAGAGATTGTGTTGGGTTTCGCGTTGTTCTCGTATTTCTCATTCTAAGCTTTATATTTCTTTTCTGGGTTTGCTTCAGAAGTGTGTTTCGATTTGAAAATGGATCTGGTTTTGCTTATTTTATTCTGAACTCTGGTACTCTGTTTGCTTCCTTTCTCTTTATTTTTCAGGTAATAAATAGCTTCCTTGGATTACGTTAATACGAAATTGGATGTTAATCAAGTTATAAACATACATATACACATGAAAATGTTTTCATTTTTTTCAGGAGGAATTTTGATATTTCTTGTTATTTCTTAAATTTTCTAGAACACCTTTTGACTCAGTAAAATTTTCCCTGAATTTGGTGGAAAACAGCATTTTTTCTGTCTTTTAAAAATTTTATTCTCAGAAGAGTTTGAGATATTTTGGTTATAAATTCTGGCATCCCAGCAATCCTGGGCATGGCCTTTCTCACCTTTACACATCTAACATCATAATGCAACAAAACAACCGAGGGTATTATGAGTTACAAAAATAGTATGGACACAATCAAACCAGTAGAATATTATCCATAGAAGCAGATCTATGTAGGATCACTTGTTTGAAGCACATTTAGTTTAACATTTTGACACTGTTATGTACATTGCATGCTGATTATTTGTGGTGCCAATTGTAGCACTACAGTCCCAATGTTCCATGTGCACATGCTCCATGCTTCCTCATCTCGTAACTTGAAATGGCTTAATAACTGTTCAAATTATTTCTTGACATGATATTTAGTTTGCTCTACCATTGCTATATCGGTCATTTTGTTTCTCACGAGTTTTGTCTTATGCTTAAGATTTATAGATATTCTAAATAACAATTTGTAAATTCTTTGGCAGATGGATTCAGTTCGACCAGACCATTATCAAGATCTCATTGAAGATGTGTCTCATCAGCAGTCGATGGATTCAAACTCTTCTGATATATGTGATGTCTTTGGAGATCCAGAGATACCTTCTCGACTTGGAGATCATTACCAGGCCGAAATACCACTTTCGATGACGGGATGTAACATTCCTTGGCCTACAAAGAAAGTGGAACCCATGGGCAGTGATCCCAATGATTTTCTCGTGGGATTAGACATACCAATTACGTGGGTCAATGACGAATCTAGTAATAATGAAGGCAACTTCAGTGGCAGGTCTGGTAAAAATCGGTCCATTAAAGTTGAGCCTTCAGACATCACATCCTATGATGAGGTAACGCTGTTAGAATTGAAAAACTCAAGCCTGCTGCAGAAAGTAAGAAATGAAAAGTGTGGGAAGTACAAAGCCAAGAGATATTGTCTAGTTCCTGGCTCCTCGGGTGAGCAGTGGAGTGAAATTGAAAAGGCAAGTTTTGTCCTTGGTCTGTATATATTTGGAAAGAACCTCGTTCAGGTGATGAAGTTTATTGATTGTAAAATGATGGGGGACATACTGTTGTTTTATTATGGGAGGTTTTATGGGTCTAAGGAATATCGTAGGTGGTCAGAGTGCAGGAAAATTAGAAGCAGGAGGTGTGCTTTTGGACAAAGGATTTTTACTGGTTCGAGGCAACAGGAATTATTATCTCGTTTGCTTCCTCACTTATCAGTGGAATGCCAAAATACCTTGATGGAGGTAAATATGAAGTACTATAGTTCATTGTAAGTTTCCTGGAATTTACTAAATGAATGTAAATCGACAATGGAAAATCCAATAGGTGGATACACACACACACACACACACACTGATAGTTCTGAGAATGTCCCATGCTGAGCTGGCCAACCACGTTTGTTAGTACTTCGCAAAGTCTTCCAACTTCGTTACTGTGATTAATAATGACGTGATTTCTTCCATTGTGGATGAAGGCTAAAAGGCATCTCCTTGAATCCTTGTTAACTTAGATATGTAGCTTATAGGGCTGGCAGTTATGCATGTTATTGGATTTAGTGGAAGCGAAGGAAAGGGCAGATCTTTTGGGGTGTATGATAGTTTCATCAGTATCTTTACAATATTAAGCACATTGCATACACTAATTTTTATTTTGTTGCTATGTTTTCTTCTGATAGTCAATTTCGATTTGCTGGGGGAAGTATTATAATTTTGATGTCAGGAAGTGCCATGCATTTATATGTTTTGCAGTATTAGATATGTGTTGGGTGTTCCTTCCTGCATCAAGAGAGTATAGAATAGATGGGCATGGGTGAAGAATAGCAGGTGGCCCGCCCAAATTTTCATTATGCAAATTTATTAGATTACTATCTTTTACTTAATTCCTTTTTCATCTAAGTTTGTAGTTGCTAGCCTTTGTCCGAGATTGAAGGGCCATGTTAATTTATTGTTCCATTTTTGCATATCTATTATTTTAGTCCTCATGCATTTCTGTTGTACCTATAAAGTCTCATCAACTGGCAGGCATCCAAGGCATTTGGAGAGGGAAAAATTTTTCTGGAACAATATGTCGCGGCTCTGAAGTCTGTGGTTGGGATGAGCAAATTTATAGAAGCAGTTGGAATAGGGAAAGGAAAGCAAGATCTTACGGGAATTTCTGGGGAATCTTCTAAGTCCAATCAAGTTCCTACAGGCCGCCCAGACATGCCCATTGGCAAAGCATGCTCCTCGCTTACGCACGAGGAAATAGTGAAACTCTTAATTGGAGATGTCCGACTAAGCAAGGCCCGATCCCGTGATCTCTTCTGGGAAGCCGTTTGGCCGCGCTTGCTTGCTAGAGGATGGAATTCTGAGCAGCCTAGGAACCATTCTTATGCTTCCAGTTCTTTGGTGTTTCTTATCCCCGGTGTTGAGAAGTTTTCTAGAAGGAAGCTAGTGAAAGGAACTGACTACTTTGATTCTGTCACTGATGTCTTGAGTAAAGTTGCATCAGACACTGGCATTCTTAAGCTTGAGACTGAAGCTGATACGAACAACAGAAGCAAGGAAGAGTATGGTTCGACTGATGTCACAAAAGTGGATGAAGATAATTCGTCTAAACAGCCGAGTCGTTATCTTCAACCGCGAACACCTAGTCGCCATAAAGACTTCATGAAATTTACCGTTGTAGATACAAGTCTAAGAAACCCTAAGGTTAGAGAACTGAGAAGCTTGCCACTTGAATCTTCAAATGTTTCCAAATCCATTAGTCATTCTGAAGATGGCGAGGATATCTCTGAGGGCCCCACAGATGAAATGAACTCCTCTGATGCGGGAGATATTTCTGTCCCGAAAGAATTTGAACTTAGCTCTCCAACCGGCGCTATTTCAGTTGCTAGCTCAGAATCGGGTGATGTATTCGCAGAGTGCGCTAAGAATCAGAAGACCGACTTGAAGAGTCCAAGAAAGGTGGCAAAGCCCAAGAGGATGAAACCGAGAATCGTAGGCAATATTGCTCCTGTCACTAAACGTCGAAGGAGACTAAGTTCTTGTGGATTGAAAAAAGAAAGAGACAGTTTCTGCTCAGGCCTTCCTGATTCCAGTGAGACAGTGGTCTCTGAGGTGGAACCATCTCAGGAGAAGGGATCTCTTGCTAGTTCTTTGTGCAAAGGGTGCCCAAACAGTGAAGGCATAGAACATTTTCATGAGAAACATCCTTGCCGGACATTGTTTGACCTGAATGTCCCCCCAGAATTCGATATTGATAAACCTTTGACATTGGAGAAGATAGAGAGCCAAATTTTAGATAGTTCAAATGGACATGAAACCGTTGAGGACTCAGGTAACATTCAGCTGCAGCCAGATGTGAACCCCCGGAGGCAAAGCACAAGAAACCGTCCCCCAACCACTAGAGCCTTAGAAGCTTTAGCTTGCGGATATTTAAGCAGTAAGAAGAGCAGAAAGTACACTGATGAAAACTCGCAATCAAAGCCTTCCCGACATGTCCGTCTTAAGGTTTCAAGTTCTAAGGTAGAAGGAAGAAATAAGGGCTGTAATAATAGCAGCAATGCAATGTTTAGCCAGTTTCAGATGGAAGCTCCAGCTCCAGGCCCCTAAACTGGTGAAGCCCCCTGTTAACCGTTTCCTTCAAATGAATATTTGCTTCAACAACGATCAAAAGATCAGGAAAGGGAGATGAAAGGAAACTTCAATCTCCTGTCAACTTTTGGTTCAAGAAAATTTGAAAGTGGATTCAACAATCATTCATAGAACCTTGTTCATTATTTGGGTCTCGACCGGGAAAATTTGGTGCACCAATTCAAAATCTGAACCGAAACTGCTGGTGAATGTTACTGCTGCTTGCATCCTGATCAAGCTTCTGCAGCTGTGCTCCAACCATGATATGAATCCCTAGCAAGGCAAATTGTGAGAACCTCTTAATATTAAATTGTTTAATCCATATAGAAATGATCTTTCTGTTTCCTATTGTTTATCAAAAGAAAAGATGGAAGACTAGAAAGCAAATGTATCCTTTGGTTTCTTGCAATCTTCTAGGCCACAATTATTAGCATACACACATACACACACACACATATATATATATATATATACATACACACACTCGTTGGTAAAAAATGCGTTGTAAAGGCCACTCATAAGCCAAACATTTACTCAATGATTCAATCTAGTTGTTTGATTGAATTACAAAGCTAACCTTATTTCTAGTGTTCAAGTGTTCGAGCTTAGTTTGACAAATTTTTGGCCAAGTTCAAAGATACATTGTCCAAATTTGTTTTTTTCGTGTTTCTGAATAATTTCTAGAGTTCATGAACAGCTTGCGAACAAATTTTGATAGGTGTCTGTGAGCTTGAGTTAGCTAACTCATTCACAACCTCACTTTAAAATAGTGCAACAATAATCTATGAATAAATTTGCTTGTTCATTTACTTAGTAAACAAATTAAGTGCATGTAGAATAATGTTAAACAAATAACATTATAGTGAAGGGTCCTATATATCACAAATCTACTGATGAAATTGGTTGATCGTTATATTTTTTCTATTCATTCAATTTGTACGGTTATAATGGGTGGAGTTTTCTGAACGAATTTCAGATGATGTGTACTTATTTATATTCATACAAGGTGCACTTATTCATCTACGTTTTCATATATATATTTACAAATATGTTTATAAAAATAAACGAGACGTATTTAATTATGTTCAAGCTTAACTCGTTTTAAAGTTACGGTCATTTATGATTTTATCCTTCTTTTAATATTATAATTTGAATATCTCTTATTTTATGGTCGTTTTTTAAATAAAAAGCGTAAATTCGTGTTTATTTATTCTTTCCGAATAATTATTTATCATCGCAGAAATTAAATTGGAATCGAATGTACGAACGGCTTCAAGAAAACTGCCAATTAATGCTCGTTCCCGGCAGTGCTCAACTCAACGCGTTCATCTTCCCCACCTTTCCTCCTCCTCTCCCGCCTGAATGAAACCCTAATTCGAGTTTTCCTTATGCGTCCATCGGTGATTTTCAGTCTTCATTCCTCTATCTAGGGTTAGGGCGACGATCCGCAATAGAAATTGTTGAAAGTCACTAAAGAAACCACTCCGTTGTGTGGTTTTTTCAGATCGGAGGAGGAGAAGAATGGGTCAGGCATTTCGCCGAGCAACCGGAAGGATCAAGAGTTCGAGTCTCGAGACGACGGCGTCGAAGAACGCCGTCGACCGGCGGCCGCCTGTGGTTCCCGCTGACAAGGTCGAGATTCCGAAAACCGACGAGGATGGTCATGGTAAGTGAGATTACGTAGAGAGATATTTAAGGGTTTCTTATTAATTTTCTGTAGTACGAGCTTGTTTGGAGAATTCGGAGACTGAGCTCCTATCTAAATGGTAGCAGTGGTTGTCGTAAATGCTAAAATCAGCACTGCTGAACTTATTGAGTAGTATGCAACTTTTGGCCAAGATTAAATCCTCGTTAGAGAGAAGATATCTGGAATTCGAGAAGTATGGATAATGCCTCTTCATTAGCATGTACGTCTAATTTTATACTAAGAAGTGATGAATGCATTAGAAATTATTGCGGATATTTCATCTTGGTGCCTGACAGTGCCCTCGCTCTAAACTGTTGAGCTTTGTTTCGTTGGGATGATGCCTAATTATTGAAAGTGGAAATAGGGTGGGGAAAGCTCGACTGAATTTTTCTAATGTTCAGTTTCATAATCTGGGCTAGTCAAGGACGAGCCCTGGCATATGATGTGTTTTTTTATCCATTTCAAACATATGTACATATTTATTGATGACTACCCTAACTTTGGAAATGTTGGTTGCTTCATTTCTTGTTGTTGAAGATAATGCTTCAAGAGTTAATGCCGAGAACGTCCTTGAAGAACGAGATCCAAGCTATGATGCTATGCTTAGTCAGATGGTGGGCAGAATAAAAGCAAAGCCTGGAGGGAAACTTGAGATGGGTGAGGTGAGTTCAGTTTGTGATTTTCAACTTTCGCTATTTGGTATTACTGTTAGAAACCTGCATTGCATTCTTGACGATTGATGGAGTGTAACATTTGTGCCAATTGTTTCCTGTCTAATGGATGTGGGATGATTTAGATGCATTAGACTGTCATATGAATGCTGGGTTTTAGTTAACTTCAGCTATAACACAACAAATTTTACTAAGCATTTTTTATTGGGTTTAATGAGATCTAGGAGCTGTGTGCAGCCTGCAAAACAGTGCTGTTGCACTTAAGTGTACAACAGCGTCAACCTTTTTTCCCACCTGAATTCTACTCTGCGCCACAGTGTAGTGAGAGAGAGGGACGATGGAGACAGATAAGGATGAGCAATGGGATGGGATGGGGAACAGCATCAGCGACCATGTGTTGCCATGAGGGACGTTGGAGAGTGAGGAGTAAGTAGTCAAAGAGATCAAGAGAGGTTGAGGGTGAGAGATTTTGGGTGGGGGGGTGGGGGGGGGGGGGGGGGGTGGGGGTGAGACAATGGTGGTGAAAGAGATCGTGACAGGATGTGCAGCAGTTTGGGGGCATTTGTTGCCGGTGCCAGGAGTATCACCCAAGAGGGAGGAGGGTGGGATGTGGGAGAGAACGAGGCTTCTGTGGTGAGGCTCTTTTGGGCTCTTTGCGTCTTTTTTGAACAGCTTTGTTTTGTCAAAACTGGTTAAACAATTTCTTTTATCACAGCTCCTCTTCTCTTATATTAATACAATGAACTAGCAATATTTAAAAATCTTCTGAGGTCATATTCATGATCCTATAGATATCAGATTGTTTAGGCATTAACATTGGACAAGTCTGTTGCAGGCATTTGTGGTGGAAAGGTATAATAGATCCATGCCAAAACTGCGTGATACAAAGCCAGACTCTGGCAAGTATGAGGAACAGCCTACTCCTCCAGGAACCTTGAATGTTGCACAATTGCGGCACATCATTCTCCTGCATCAAGGCAAGGCTGATGATCATGAGGGACCCATGGAAATACATCAGATTGCCAAGAAATTCCGAGTTGATGCTGAGCAGATTCGGAAAATCTTGCAGTTTGCATCACTGCCGCCAGAGGACACCGCTAGTCAGCCAAAAAAGTTCCGGTGATGAATGCAGCGGTCATTCTCATTCGTTATCAAAGAATCCGTCTGTGATAAAGAAAAGCAGATATCACAAGATTTTCAGTAGAGCTCTTGTGAATCTTCAGGCAGTTTTGGTGGGTAAGCATAAGCTCATGGCTGAGAGAGGCGGCGAAAGAAGCACATAGCTACCAACAATAACTGGGAATGCATTTCCCAAACTCTCTTGCACTATGGCAATGCCAATGAAAGGAAAGCATCATAGATGACAATTTTCCGTTTAGATTTTCATGTGTATTACTTTAAAAACACTATGGTCAATTTAGGTTCTGCTACGCATGTTAAATGATTAGGAAGTTTTGATTTTCAAAATGGCATTTTCAGATCGCAACGGGCTAAAATAATATGTAGCGTAGCTCTTGACCTGCATTTCGGGCTGTTTCATGATAGTTTCGGATTTGGCTCAATTTGTTGAACGACTTTTTGTTCACTCCAATTTGGATCAATCGATGTTGTCGAAACAGGAACATACAGGAGACCGACGAGGTGAGGTTGAAGTTTGCAACTTCTGCCGGGCGATAAATTGAAATCGGGTTCCGAGCCCAAAAGGGCTCTCTTCGAAAGCAACAGAACTTGGGCGGACTCATCGGATCTCCAGACACAGGGCCCCGTCTTGGGCTCAAGACTAAATATGGGCCCTAAATTTACAACTCCGTTTGGGCCTGCGTGTGGGCCGAAATCGTTGCTCAACTACCCAACCAACATGCCTTCTATACATTGTACTCAGTCGTGGCTCTTTTTTCTTTTTCTTTATTGTTAATATCAATATTATTTATTGTTTATTATTTATTATTGTTTTTCTCCAGTTCTTGTGTTGCAAATCAAAATAGATACTACATTAGGCCCAATAGAAGTTGTAGGCACAAACATAGAAAGTGAATTTTGGGGACATTTCAAAAACACAGGAAAGGGACAGTCGATCCTAACACCAGCCACACATTCTAAGTGCCAAACGGCATCTTCTTCTTCGCGTCTAATTACGGAAACTTCATCCCACGACCACACGCCCCCAATCCATTGTCTAGAGATCTTTCTTCACTCCATGATGTAATCCCCATCTCATGTAGGAGAGGTCATCCAACTGAACATTCACAGACGGGTGTCTTCGGAGGGCTCTGGACAGTACTTATTCCTTGTCGTTCGAAGAATGAGGGGCTGCATTCGAATATGTCGATCGGTAACCTTCATAGATGAATTTGACCCGATGAGTCATTGTTAAGTTTACTAGTAGACTTTCATGTCTGGTGAGAAATGGGTTACCAATCAAGGGTCCATATGCAAGAGTTTTAAGATAATTCTCGAGATCAATCGATGTTCTTAGTGCGTTAATATAAGTACTCAGTGCGTCGAGCAATCTGTAGCCTCTTGCGTATGAAAATCATTTTCTTGCAATCACTATTTTCTTTGGACAAAACTAGAGGATCCAGTGGGCTAAGGAGTGCGGGAAAGATATCATAGAACCAAAAAAAATAAGAAAATAAAAAAATGGAGAAATATATGTTAATGGGCAGCGACAATTAATAATCAATGATCCAATGAGTTGTATATATTATCATATTTAAAAATTAATGGCTTAGCAATAATTAAGGGTACACCTGCAAAAACTTAGTAAGGACACCCCTCGACATCAATCAATGTTTGTGTATAAGCACTACGCCATCCTTAAGTTTTTCGGGTATACGCATAAAAATCGTTTTCTTTGCAACCTTTTTGCAGGGAACCCTCGTTCTCTCCCTATTTGCTTCAGACAAAACTAGAGATTCCCAGAGATAGTGGGCTAGGGGGGCATGGGAAAGATATTTATAGACAAAAAAAAAGAAAAAAAAAAAAAAAAAGAAAGAGAAAGGACAAGGGGGAAAAAAGAAGAAGAGAAATACGGATTCTCCTCAATCCGATTATGCCCACAAACAAACGAAACGTACGAGGACTACCCCCAAAGTAAAAAAAAATAAAAATAAAAATAAATGTGCCCTACTAGACTATCCCTATAGTGGCCCCACCTTAGCTACACCTATATCCAAACATCCCCCCTCGTCCCTCTAAATATTATAAATAATTATTCTTCCCCCTATATATAAACCCTACACATTCCCATTCCATGTACTTCTCTCCCCTTAAAGCCCTCCTTAGCAGTGTACTTGAAGAATAAAAAAATAAATAAAATGTCCGGTGTGTGGGTGTTCAAAAATGGGGTGGTCCGGCTGGTGGAGAATCCGGCGGCTGCTGCGGCGGAGTCGGCGGACGGGAATGGGTCCTCCGGCACGCGGCGGAAGGTGTTGGTTTACGTGCCGACGAACGAACCGATACAGTCGTATACGGATTTGGAAGAGAAGCTGAGTTCGCTCGGGTGGGAGCGATACTACGACGACCCGGACCTCCTCCAGTTCCACAAGAGATCCACTGTCCATCTCATTTCGCTCCCCAAGGATTTCGCGAAGTTCCGGTCCATGCACATGTACGATATCGTCGTCAAGAATCGCCGCCTGTTCGAGGTCAGGGACATGTAGTTCATGGACTTCTCGGGGTGTACGTACGTGCTTTGTGTTGTGTCTTCTGTTTCATGTTCTTTCTTTTTCTTTTTTTTTTTTCTTTTTCTTTTTGGACTTGTTTGGGTTTCCGAATGAGTTGTTGTTGTTGTCGTGTGCTTGTTTATTTTTGTGATTTTTCTGTACGTGGGTGTCATTGTAACTGGGGCATAGCTTTGTAGAAGAAGCTAATGCAGTCTGTAGTTATAAATTGATTAAGGGAATGTAAATTACTGATTTGTAGTGTAATGATGGTTTCAGCAATGAAAACTGGGTTTCTGTTGTGTCATATTATTATTAAAAAAGAAAAAAAAAGCTTTTATATATATATATATATATATGTGTGTGTGTGTGTGTGTGTGTGAGTATCTGTATGCAGGAAAAGCTTAGGAAAGCAATTAATGTTTTCTGAAGCAGTATTAATTATGACAAATAGCTTTAGTGAGTGAGAAGCGGGAGACTCTCGTTTTGTTCTACCAAATCTAATTCTTTAGGTTAAAAAGAATAATTATAACAAGGGGGGAGGAGGGTTTTACAAACAAAAGCAACTTTGCAGTCCCTCTGAAAAGAATCTAGAACTTCAAAATCACAAGTCTAGCTGGAAAAAAAAATGAAAAAGACGAAAAGAATAAACATCAGGTGCTATTTCATTAAGAGCCAATTAGGTTAAGAGTTTGGGGGTCTTGCAACAAAAATGTAAGCCCAACGCCATCTTTGATTCATTCGATAGAATCAACTAAATTTAAAATTTCAAAAGTATACTCTTTCTCTTTATGCTTTACGAAGCAGTTATGTGTTAATGGAGTTGGTATGTGTTTATCATGACCATGTCAAATGACTTATGATGAGCATATTATAGCTTGAGAGAACTTCAAACAAGTAGAATTTATTTGATGAGATGGGAACGATGAGACGTATGTACATAGGAATAGGGATGGGTTGAAGAGTCCATATTGGTCACGTGAAGCCGACCCCACGAGCTTTGCTTACGAATGACGTAGTGGTGCCATGTGTAAGTGCATGCCCTTCAATACATCTATGTCGATCCCATTTGTATGGAAACTGGGCCCCATCTGTCTCCTGTTTCTTTCTCCCAACCCTGTAGTGTTATTTGGATAAAACCCCACCGCACACTTTTTATGTGGTTTCACTTGTGGTCCATTGCAAAATCCTTGCCGCTTGGTGCTACAAACTCCAACCTTTGGAGGTTAGCCTACCTCCCATAATCAAATAAAAATGAAGTGTAAGATATTTTTTTTTTATTATTTTACGTCCATCTAATAATTGTAATAAACTCAAAATACTAAGCAAGAAATCCTCCATTTTAACTCATCGTAATTCGATTTCACCTTTAACTTAATCAGTGACTCATAAGGATTGTTAGAACCCAAAGATAGCAACTCAATTTACAGTGCATGCATTCTCCTTATATGTTGCTCCCTAAGCATAATTGGTTCTGAGGCTGGCCAACTCTTTTTCTGTCTTCTTTCTTTCTTTTAATGTGTGCATGCGTGCTCGATATTTCTTTCTCCTCTTTGAATTCTTTGACCAAGGTGCGATGGGGAGGGGAGAGAGCACGTTGAGACATATAAAATATTATATTTTTCTTAGTGGTCAAGCATGCATTCATGCAAAAGTCTAAACAACATGTGCAGGAGCCACACACACATATATATATAGAGAGAGAGGAGAGAGAGGAGAGAGAGAGAGAGAGAGAGAGAGAGAGAGAGAGAGAGAGAGAGAGAGAGAGAGAGAGAGAGAGAGAGAGAGAGAGAGAGAGAGAGAGAGAGAGAGAGAGAGGGAGGGAGGAAAGCGTGATGATGTAGGAACGAAAGGCTAAAAAGAGAAGCGTCTTGCAATGCTATATGCCATGCCTCACGAACAAAGTTCATTGGCACTGACTGATCCATAACCCATGGTACCTACGTACAACTTTTATGGATAAGGGCCTTATCAACATGTGTCGAAATGAACCCACCCCTACACCCTCTTCGCTTTCATGTGTTTGTGCATGATGGGGTCAAATTCATGCCCATTTCTTCCCTTCAATGTAAAGGTGTCAAAGAGCTTGGGACCATCTCTAAACACTATATATGGTCCAATATGATCTCATTTGATTCCTGTTTGGAAACTTAAGTTTTATTTATCTTTTATTGTTTGGAAATTTAAGTTGAACGTATTGAATTAGTATTTCAATTATATTAACTTATTTAATATATATATATATATATCATTCTTAGTCCAGTCCCAATTAAACCATAAAAGTCAGGACCACTACTTGAGACCTCTATTTTTGAGCATTCTACTTTTCCTTTTCCCTTTTTTTTTTTACTCTAAAATGGGCAGATTTCTATCGGGGGAGAACTGGCTGCCCCTTCAAACCAGTCTCTAGATAAATCGGTGAATATTATAAGGCTGTGAATAGCGAAAATTTCTCCTCCTCCACTATTGATTTCTACTGATGCCTTAATATAGAGATACCCATAAACTATATATTTGTTTATTTATATTTTGTTCTGATTATTACCTATTTTTCCCTTTTGGCTCCCTCTAAACCCTGACATGTAAATTATCATTTTGTAATATAGGGATCCGAAAGAGATTTAAAAAGATAAAATCCCATCTTGTCGTCTTGTGAGTTAGGGTTTTGAAGGAAGTTTGAAAAAGCTTTGTGTCTTATCAGTGTCATTAGGGTTGAAATGCTTGAATGTTTCCGACCAAAGAAAACAAAAAAGTTGAATCTACATGGTGGAATTTTTTAGGGCAGCTTTTCCTACATTTATTCCCGCGGCGTTATTTTTTTTTTTTATGTATTATTATTAAGCAAATGTCTGTTCTTTTGAGCAGTAACAACAGTAAACATTATGATTGCGCTGCTGCAGTGCAATCTACTTACTTTAATGCTTCCATGCCTAGCTTTTGTTGATATATGCTCTATTTATTTAATCAATTGTGCTTCTATTATTTATTCCTGTGAGTAGGATTATTGGGCCAGTTTAGGGGAGGCTACTCAGTGGGTGTGTGACTGCAAAATTAGGAATTGTTCTTCAAATTTTTATTCTTTTTTGTTGGCTCGATATTTGACTTATAGATCTCATGTGGAAAATTAGAAGTGAAATGGAGTGACTAATATACCTGGATGGACTCATTACTCAACGGCTTATAAGCTTTTGGGTTAAGTTTGGGCTCGTTTGGTTTGTCAGACCAACTTAGGTTGGACTCCCTATACTCCATATGTTTGTTCTAGCAAAATTAAGTTTCGAGAGCAAAATTTTAGTTTTCTTCAAATTTGCTAATGATGACTGTTTAATTGGCACAAACTTGGTTGGAGTATTTTACCCTAGTTTTTTTTTTGGGTCTAGTTTTATCTCGAGCAGCCAAACACGCATTTTATACAAAATTAAAAGTTTCACAAAACTTGATTTTGAGCTCGATTTTGTGATGGCAACTAAAAAATGCTTAGGTGTGTAGTTGGCCAGCACCCAAAACTAGGTTCTGAGAGCTAAAACTTGGTTTTGCAATAGCTTGTTTTCCTTCCACACAACTCAATTTGCAAAACTTAATTTTTATTTCTAAAACTTAGTTTTGTAAATGTAGGGGGAAGTGCATTTGCAAAACCATGGTTTGAAGAATAAAAAATTAAGGTTTTTTTTTTATTTATCATTTTGGCCCAGTTTTAACTCAAGCAACTAAATACGTATTTTACACAAAACTAAGTTTTACAAAACTTGATTTTACCATGGCAACCAAAGACACTTTTAGTTTTTCTATTGAAAAAGCTCTTTCTGTGGCAAAGTATCCATTTATTAGATTTGAGAACAACTTTTCAAAAGTAAAAATGTAAGCTTCTCGTCAACTCATTCAAATTGACCCCAACTTCTTGTTTAATTATGTTATCTTAGGCTAATTCTCTTATTAACACATTATGTTATAATAGCTTATGGTAATAATAATTTTATTACTATTTTATGTCATTTTTAGTTTAGGGTAATAGTCATTTCATTATTGCTCCTATTCCTAGCTATTACTTCGTTTGCTTTACTTTAGGACTCTTTACCCAATCAAGAATGCATACTATCCACATGCCTTGGGAGCTAATCCCTTCGCCATTCTACTCATGTTTTATTTGTATTAAATAACTGCTCCACTCAAGCTCTATTTTATTGCTCGAACCGAAGTGCCATTATTTTTTTTTTCCAAGACAAAATATAAAATGAGTGTAGAAATATAATTCATGCGAAAGAAGTACCATCATATATAGCATCACCTCTTACATTCCAAACACGTTTGGTTGATCTTCATTTTGAGAGATTATGTTGCTTCTACAACACTAATTGGTTTCTCTTAGGGATCAATCGATCGGCATATTCCTAGTTCATTACCTACTAATTACACTTCTTCATGAATTACTTATATAATACTGCAGCTTAGAAGAATGTTTATACAGTTGGAACCCATAACGATAGAGGCAGTCCACAAATATAAAACAAAAAGAAAAAAGATTGTGGTAGAAATAGATTCTAACATAACCCAATGAGATGCACAGCTCCGGGTATCTACAATTTTGTGGGGACTAATTTGATATTATTGATTATTTGTAAATCTGTCATGCATGGTGGTTCTGGTTCAATGCTACAAAGGTAGGCTGATTTAGGGTCCTTATAAAAAAGTTAACCCGATTCCCAACTTCATTGAATTGTATGTTTATATATATAATATATATATACACACATCAAAATTCCTACACTTTTTGACAATATATGCCCTATAGGGTTTATAGGGTTTACACTGATGTTTATATATATATATATACTTAAAAATTCCTACTCTTTTTGACAATATATGCTCTGGAGGGTTACCTTCCACCCAATCAAAGGAAAAGTAAGGAAAAGTTTATATATATGTACATATATTCATTTTCTAAGATATACCTTTAGTAGAGCATAATGATGGCAAACACATATAAAAACATTCGTAAGGTCTAGACAGCATAGAACCTCGCGCACTTCAATCAAAGCACGCCATGTTCTTACTCATAAAATAATCACATATTCTCACCAAAGAGTGCAAGAGGATCTAACATATAACATTGCTTTAGGTTTCCCCATACCTACCTTAGATTCATGTCACTGCCAATCAAAACCCTAAACTCGATGCATTTCAAAAGAAGTTAGGTGCGGTCGGCCTGCAATTGGACTTATGATGCATCCAAGTACTTAAATAATGCATATATATATAAATTTCGTTTGACGTGTCTATTCCGGTCTTTCCTCTTCTCTGATCTTACATGATGAGCCTTGTATAATCTTGTGCAAGTTTTCTCAGTATTATTTTCCCGCGAAAGTACACGAACAATTCTAGGACATAAAGGGTGTCGAAACAATCCATGGAGATACCTAAGTAGCGCTCAGATTGAGTAGCGTGATAAAGAGAAATATTTTCATAAATTTCACCCAATTCATTACATCGGCAACGAAAAAAAACCAGTGCTATGTTATCTCATAAACGCAGCCCTTGAATGAATACAGATGGGTCCAACTAGTGTGACCTAAGAAGTATGAGGACTTTTGCGAGACGATGCTTAGGAAGAAAGTGATGTTTGAGACAATCCATGTAGCTAATCTGGGACAAGAGTGGCAGCCTATAGTTAGCCATAAATAGAGCTAGTGTTTCTCAGTTTAGGCATGAGGGTTCTAGGAGGCTTTCATATTGGCATGCATGCATGAACAGAGCAGTGACGATGCAAGTTCATAATGTCATAGCTTTGTAGGCACAAGTAGCCTGTTGCATGGAATGTGCTAAGCAAGGGGTGGCTAAAAGCACTCAGGGTTGAGTAATTTATTGTGTTTATGAGGGCATTCAATTGAGGAATGCAGATTTACATTTAAAAATCCCATATGTAAGAAATGTGTAATTTAGCTTTTGTAGAAAAACTTTAATACTTTCCAAGTACTGAGACTTGGCACTCTCATCTATAAAGAAAAAATGACACATATAAGTAAAAAACTCAAGTTTAAAATCAAATAATAGGCTAAATGTTACATGTGACATTATATATGGACATGAGTACCAGAAAATTGGAATTTTCCCTACTTTTAAGTTAATAAGCATACTTTTGTTCAAAGCATGAATTTGAACAGAAATGGTAATCCTATGAAGGCAAGAGAGGAATTTGAGATTCATAGTTCAAACGGTCAAGTGAGATTATTGGAAGGCATTTGAAATGGAAACATCATTAGAAGAAAATATGCCAACTGCAACAAAACAGATGTTTTTGGTCGATTTCAATGTCTTCCCTAATTCAAAATGTTGGGCCACTTTTAGCAACAACCATCTCGTGATGGAGGCCCAGAGTTGGGTCAAGTCACAGTTAAGTTGTGACACTTGGACTACTGTATAGTTTAAAGGATTTAAGTGGCTTTTTGTGCAGTGACAGTCGCTCGGTCCAACACAAAATTAACACCGTTGTGAAGAACATAGAGACAATATCATCAAGTTGGGGCTGCAAATATATACAATGACCAAACTTTTCCATGGGTCCGAGAGCGAAAAAGGACTTGCAGTTCAAAAACCAGACTTTGTTAGTCCTCGATGAAGATGAGGAGAAAACTATCAGGGGGTGAGGGAAAGGTAGGCAATCACAGGTAGTCTAATCCAGTGACACTATAGAAAGGACCATTCTATGGTTTATTGAGTTCTGTGTGACACGAAACAAATTTTGTCAACTATAGAAGAAGAGTATTTCAACATTTCACAGAAACCATGCATTTTGCAATTTCAAATTGATAACACGAAAAAACTACCATGATATACATACCGTCCCCAACTCTTTCAAACTATAACCCCCATACCTCGAAGAGGAAAAAGAAAAAGAAAACAGAAAAGGAAGAAACAAGAACAAATCATCTTTTAATTTACAGTTTTACAGACAGCCTGAACATATAAATATAGATATCAGCTCACAGACAAGGTACAAAACTTCCCTTAAGATCCCATACCTCCATTTTCGAACTCAAACAATTGAACTGAAGCTCAGGTTCCTATAGAGTTGAAACTTTTGTGGCCTGAACAACTGCTAGTTGGTGCAATCAAATCCTTGGCAGATAGAAACCCAGATTATCAGGACCAGAAGTAATAATATCCCAAGAACAACCAACTTTATTTTCATATTTTGGTACCACATCTTCCGCCGGATCTGTGTCCCTTGTTTCTTGAAGTCTTGTGCCTGCAAATCCACCAAGAATAATCAATTAATCCTGGATAAAGAGACAAAGAAGATAGGATGATCGAAACTTTCTTCTACACCCTACCTGAGAGCGCAGGTTTTCAGTCTTATCAGCAAGAGTAGTTAAATTCTCGCCTCTATCAAGAGCCTGCAAGACATTTTCAGTCAAATAAACATTACTATTATTGTTTTGGTGTATCACTAATTAAATGCAAAAAAGGCTTACTACAAAACTTGAAAAAATTAAAATAAAATTGACAGAGGCAAGTGATCACAGAGGAATCAAATAGGTTACAGAACGAGCCTCTATATGGTGCACTGCTTAGCAGTCTTCAATCTAAGCTGCCGCCACTTGACAGATAGCTCATACCTCGACACTAAGGCTCATGTTACAGAAAAACAGCCATATATTGGAATAAATATGCTAGAAGGTCTGCAGGTTTTGAGATGGAGACCTTGGTCTTTATCATGGTTGTCAAAGCAGGCAATCAAAATGTGTTTTGCTTAAATGTTGCCACAAGTGCTCCACGTCACCCAATCTAAGTTGTCCATGTGTTTGGCTCAGATAACATCACACCTGAGAGGGTGTTTTGAGAATATAAAATCTAGCAATTTAATTAATATATTTTTTTTGGGGGGGGGGGGCGCTCAACCTAAGGCCAATTAGTTTTGGGATGAATTCTTTTATGCATAATAGCTTTTGATCTTTCCTTGTGGAATGACTTTCCATTTCTTTCTTAAAGAAGCTTACTCAAAGTTCTTTTCATTTATCTCCAAGAATTGATAAGGATTAGGTATAATCCTTATCCCAGAGATATCATCAATATCTTATGTTGATAATATCTCTAATAGTGGGGAGTTGTTGTAAATGCGGGGTGCATGACTATCTTTATGGGTTTGACTTACCTTCTCCCTCCCCTAAATCACACAAATGAGTGGAGTTACTACTTGTGGCACATCAAACCAGATAAATCAGATTGCTCTATAGGAAAATTTACCTAGGAACAAAGGGTGGACACCAAATGCATAAGGCTCCCTGCTTTGCTATAGTTGGGGGAGGGTCATTATCATATGCAGCCTCGGAAGCAGAAACAAGACATTTATAGCACCCCTGTGGTCAACTTTCAATTTGTAGAAAGTCAGAAGAACAAGTCCAACTTTCTAGGGAAGTATTAGGGCATATAGTCGAAATTCTTTGTACTGATGCAATCAGGTTCTTATTTCTAACTCATAAATACATGAGACGGGGAAAAAAAACATGAGGACAAGCAATAAAATAGTAACAAGCAAATGCACAATAATTTTCTACCATGGCCTGATATACCTTGTCAATATTTTCCAGCATAATGCTTTTAACTTCTGAAACCTGAGCTTTCACTTTTAGTAGCTTCTCAATCTCTTCTGCATGGTCAATAATATACTGCATGTGCTCTTTCATGATCGGTCTGTAAAATTCATACTAATTCTGTTAATTCTTGCTCAGTTGGGTGGGGAACAAAAATATAAAAGGCTATATCAATGTATAATTTCCAGAAACTCTCTTGAAGAAACAATACCCAAACGCCTTGTTGAGACTTTTGGCAGTAGCAGTATCTGCTTTTCCACCACCATATCTCTTCTTAAAGTCCAGCTTTCATACGTTCCAGAAATGCTATAGAAATCTGCTTCCCGACAGGATTCCTTAGCAACAACGCAATAAGCTAGGAAATTTCAGAATGCATCAGAAAGTGAGGTTCAGATTAGGGAAACTGCTAATCAGCAGTCAAAAGTCTCACTGCAGTTTATAGTCGAAACAAGTCCTGTTTAAGAAGTATACATGAAAGAGAAAATGACTTGTTGCCTCACAACCACCAAACGTGGCAACTGGATGCATATAATAAAAAAATCATCCTATCACACAGAACTATCTCCCAAAATCAAGATCTCTATAAAAGGTTTATTGTTCAAACTCTTGCTTGCTTCCACTACCATTTGGAGCAGCTAGTTAGGTCTTTCATATGCAACATATTGGTTAGTTATAATGTTAATACAACCAAGCACCTGACAAACAAAATTCTGCATTTGTATCTATTTATCTGCAACAGCAATATACATCAGAAAGATTCCACTAATGACTACTAAATCCTTAACTTCAATCTCAGAACAGAAATAGGACATCAGTCTCAAATCCAGGAGTTTCAAATGGAAAAAATGCCCAGTAGTGTCTCTTGTGGTTGAAAAGAGAAAAAGGAAAATGTTGTAATACCAATCAGTGTTTAGCACTTAGTTGCCTTGGCAACAAATCAGAAACTCAAGTCACACCATCGTCCAGGATATAGATTGGTCTAAATTCTCCTAGTTCATGTATAAAATCTTGCCAATATAAGGAAACGAAGATGCCAATCCTACAGGTATATTGTTACAACTTCCCAGACACGTTTATTCAAACAATAGGAAAGTTCACATTATGATTGCTTGGCTCAGAAGTGTAGCACTTTCATTTGAAAATTTTTATACTTAGGATTGATTTGGAAGGAAAAAAAAAGAGAGGAAAGATAAAAGGGAAAACAGAACCTTCACCTGTTGAGCATACACAAGCATATATCTGACTTGAAGCTCAAGCTCTGGATTCGATTTTTCTAACTTTTCCTACGTTTCTTCAAAAGCCAAACCCAGAATCAAAAAAACTTCTCAACAAAACCTCAATAGAATACACAATTCCCAACTCCTCGCATTAGGGTTTTAGTCCAAAGGAGGGTGAGCAAGCTCAGAGCATATTAGATCCGATTACCCCATTTAAAAACTCCTGTTGGTACTCGGGATCCGCGAGAAAATTAAACAAGATGCTCCGACGTGCTTAGGAATGAAAGAAACGGAACATAAACAGATCAAGAGAGGAAGTGAGATTACCATAGCCATCCTCCACAACAAAATTGAAGGTATGGTGATCGCAGTTGTAGGTGAACTTGTTGTTGGAGGAGGAGGGGAGTCTCTGGAGGCACTGAGTCGCAATGGCCGGGAAGTTGCCGGTGAACTCGGTGAACTCGGCCAACACCATGGTGCCCCGAGCCACGAAGCTGTAGATAAACGATTCCTGACTCATCTTCCTCCCCTATCAGAGTCGACTGACTCAGCGCGGGATCACACGGAGAGAGAGAGAGAGACCCAATTAGCTTTTGTCTCTGTCTCCTCTGTTTCTCCCCCTTTCTTCTTCTTCTTCTTTCTAACGTTCGCATTTTGTTTTTGGGTTTAAAATTTTTAATGGCTCTGTTTTCCGACTTGTTGCTTTGCTGTGAAGTTCATCTTTTCTTAATGTTTATTTTATTTTATCAGCTAAGCTAACCTCTGACGTTGATTCTTAGCCGAAACGTCGACGTTTCCACCTGTGTTAGTCAAAGAATCAAGGCCAGTGTTCAGACCGAAATTCGAAATTAGCGGCGTTTAATTAATTAATTAATTAATCAATCAATGTTGGCAAAGAAATAAGTAGATAAATAAAAGAGCCACCATCAAATTCATCGCCAGAAAATATCAAAGTCGTCCACCCTTTATAATTCAAAATGTAAATGTTTTTATTCATTTAAAGTCACCCACTTTCACCCACCCATTCATAAATAAAAATTGTACATAATTATAAGACGCTATGTTACATAAAGCAATCATTTATTAATATTATTATTATTATTTTGTATAACCTGCACTAAAAAAAAGTCAGATATAAATCAAAACTAATGCATTCAATAAACCTAATCAAGAAAAAAACATCAACCGATTTCTTCTCGTATTATTTAATAAGCAACTCCAAACGGGCATAGTAGATGGGCCTTTTTTATTTTAATTTTTTGTGCACTTGGATGTATTAACTGAATCTAAATTTTATAATTTGGTATCATAAAAAGTAATGTAATTATTGGGTCAAATCTATGTTATTAGTCTTGAACTTGAGAGTGAAATTTTCAGAGTGAATAATAAAATTTCAGATATGGCCCGCAAAAAAATAAATAAGGAGAGAAGCTAAATTCCAGAACATTCATGAGGATGCATGAGCAGGGTCACCCATCAATGCAATTCAGTTAAAATACATTGAAATCATAACAAGAAAAAAAAGAAAAAGAGAGAGAAAAGGATGAAAGATCTTGACACTTTTTATCTTTATTTATATTTTTTATTATTTTAAATTTTCATGTCGTTCGATTTACACGAGTTTAAAATAATTAGACTTTAAATATTAATTGCAAATATTCCCTCATCTTTATTATAAAAATACTGACAAATTTGTGATTTTCAAACAACTCTCATATCTCTTAATTCTTTAAAATTAATTTTTAAAAGTATCATTGAGGATGTCGATATCTTTAATCAAAAAGGGAGTAAAAAAATAAAAGGCATTTGCTGTGATGATGACTTATGATGTGTCATCATCAGAGTATGCATGCTTCTTTAATGCTCATGGTGATTAATAAATCCAGTTAAACTAAAAATAATTTAACTAATTAATAAATAAAGCCCTGAAATTAATTTTCATTGTATCCCAAACGTTGAGCGCTCGCCCCAACTCATCGTCTCTCATCCAAATCCCAAATTTGAATTTTGTTCGGCTTTCGCGTTCACTATAATTCTCTCCCACTTTCGCAGTTCAAACTTCAAACTGAGGTTTTTGTCTTTGATATCCTCCTTTTGCTGTCCACCTCAACAGCTCCGAACAACAGTAAACCCTAGAAAAACCTCCAATCTAGAGTCTTCCGTCTCCCACTCGATTGCAGATTCGATCCTCAGCTCTTTCATCTTCCGATCTCCGATGGCGAATTCCGACGACTCCTCTCCTTCGTCTCTTCCTTCGGTCCCTCCTCTTTCTTCCGTACTTCTCTCTCTCTCTCTCTCTCTCTCTCTCTCTCTCTCTCTCTCTCTCATCTCCCTTCTTTAGCTACGTATGCGTAGATTAAGCTGCTGAAATCTGGTGCTTTTTCATGTGTTTTTTAAAGGGTATGTAATGGTGTAGCTCTGTTTTTGCAGAAAAAGGAGAATGTGACCCCGATCGGCTCCAAGATTGCCGTAAGTTTTGCTGTTTTTTAAAATAAAAAAAAAATCAGTAATTTACGATTTTTTTGGTCGATTTTGAAGTACCTTTAGAAGGGTATTTTTAAAATGATGTTCACTGTATGATCAGTTTGCAAATGGGGTGGAAGAATGAGAACAGTTTACAGCAAAGCACTATTTTTTTTTTTCCCTTTTATAATGTCAGGAATTAAGCGAATCGAGGGGGGAGCTGCTTACCAGAATTCAGGGGCTAAAACAGGTGATTCTTATGGGCATTGTAGTAGTGTTTCTGGGTCGTTTTGTTTTCAGATTTGTCTTCTGATTGTTTACATAACTTTATCTCTGTCCTTTCTTTTAGGATCTGCAAAGTTGGAGGTCAAAGTTAGACACTCAAGTTAAAGTTTATCGTGATGTAAGTTAATAGCTTTGTATTTTGAAATGTTCTTCAGTTATATCTTTTGGATTAGCCTGTGTTCACGGTCTGTGCCTTATCGTCGATTGCCCTGAGGACTGATCCCCTTTTCGTGGCCAAGACGCTCATGCTTCTCTTGCTAATTGGCACTTGATCTTTGCTAAGAACCTGGCTCATAGATTAATGTGCATGAATCATGATTTTGTGTGTGACAAATTTTGAGTTAAAGAGTATGTGCAGTTCAGAATGTTTGGGAACAAGTATCCTGAGTTGAACAAATTTTGGGCTCCATGTGCCCAAGGTGCTTTTATGTTTTGAATTTTAGAATATTAAGCAACTGAACAAAGGAGAATGGAGAGTAGCATGGTTGAAAGATTTGGTTATCCTTGGGAGCACGTTTTATGAGCTCTTTAAGCAAGATATACCAATACTCGCACATCATTCAAAATGGCATGATACAATCTTGGGAAAAGGATTGGAAGGACAAGGGATAAGAATGAGCCAACAGTAATGATACATGTATATATTTTTTTTATGCTACTAATTCCAATGCATCGATGCACAGAAGAATCTAAATGGGTAGTACAGATTTTCTTATGGTAGGGTTGAGAAAACACTGTAGGTGTGACACTGACGATTTAACTAGTTTTAAGATGTAACGTGGAGAAGTGTAAGGTGTGATACACGAAGAGTTGTTCTGTTGGTCTAACATAGTGTAACAATGCAACTCCAATCAGTAACTTGGAGGTTGGATGCTATCTGACTTGTGATGGTTGATGAATTTTCCTATTCTTCGATGCAGGAGCTTTCGGAACTTAAGAAATCACTCAATGTTGAAGTGGAGCAACTGCGAACTGTAAGCTGCAATCGTAAAGATTTTTATTCTTTGATCTGCTAGTGGTTCTATAGGTATTAAATTATATTTGAATGGAAATAGGAATTTCAAGACCTGAGGACCACTCTCCAGCAGCAACAGGAGGATGTTAGTGCCAGTTTAAAAAGCTTGGGGGTAAGCTACGTCCACAACTTGAATCTTGTAGATTTCCCTATTAATGCATCCAATTGCTTCATAGGTTCTAACTTGAAACCGGTTTCAAGTATTGGGCTGATTGATAGAAACATTTGCAGCTTCAGGATGACTTGAAGGATGCTAAAGAGGTTCAAGCTCCTAAAGTTGAAGAAAATGTTGGGAATGCTCAAACTTCAAAAACAGAGGATAATCACGAGGAGAATGAGCAGTAGATGGCTTTAACCGTGCATTTCACCTGCAGTTCTCATCATATGGACTCTTGGAGAAGATTAGTGTCTTGTTTCATGAGCGTGTCACAGGTCTTTTCTCCATTAGTTTGATTACACCTGAGCACAGTAGACTTTACCCTGTATTGTGAGTCAAGTCAATTGAATCTAAGTTTCCCAATTGCAGAATACTTTTATCATGGCAATCATCCCCTTTTCGTTCCTTCCTATATCTGAACTTTGAGTTCAAAATGCAGAGCATATAGATCTTTATTTCTCGATTAATGATTTTGTATAAGCCTAATCTCAATATAATCAGTCAGCCCAGATGGTATTCAAAGAATTCTCACAACTTCCCGATTTCGATAACTGAAATTAGGAAGAAGACGACAATAGTACATAAGGAAACGTACTGCAATGCAACAATTAGAAGGTACAAGAAATGAGTAATGTAGGAAGAAATGTAAAATCTTTAGTCTCCTTAATATATGTTACCACTAAAATTAAGAAAAATAAATATTTTGAAACGGATGAATTGGCACTGAGCACTTCCTTTTCTAATTGTTAAAACAAGGCAAGGCACTGTGCGAGTAGACGTTCACGATTGAATTTCTTGAAACCTATCTCTAGACACACGGTAAAAATAGTGTTACTGTTTTATTTCACGCCAAAGAAGAAGTTCGTGTCCGTTATTGTTACTATCTAGTAAAAATGTTTATATAATTCCTATTTTTATCGCTCGAGTTGTAGCACAATGATTCACAATAAACTCCCCTAAAGAGGAGGTTTCACACTCGGATCCTAATAAATACAAATAAAATCTTTCCATTGCAATGTGTCCACCCATTTAAATAGTAGTTTCACACCAGTGTCCTAATGTGTCCACCCATTTAAATAGTCCGTTTCACACCAGTGTCTCAATGTGTTCACCCTATTTAAATAGTATCCCAAAAACCCCGAAAAATGCTAGACTCCCCAAATTTTATTATAAAATAAAATAAAATAAATCCAAACACAGATTCAATATTCCCCCATTGGAAAATGTGGCAAGAACAAATCTATTTCACTCTCTTTTTCTCTCCTGTTTATTAATGAAAATACATGACATACCTTAAGAATACATTAAACTAGAACCATGCTAATGCCACTCTTCACTGTACACACCCAGTGTCATCCACTAAATTAGTTTCAAAACTGTGTAGCTAACAGTGACGGAATCAAAGAGCACCGAATTTCCAGATTCAAACTTCCTCACCTGAAAGGAAGAATTGGGTGCACTGATGAATGAACCCTCCAAGATGACGCAAGAGAAACCATAATATGTCACAATGGGATGTGGAAGCGAGGTCAGGCTTGATGGGGTACCCTCTTCCGGCAAAGTATTTCCAGTTCTTTTAGTCGATGCTGGAACCTGGCGAGACTAGCCTGAAGGCTGACCAGGGCTGCTGCTTTGCGCCTGAGCACAAAGCTAAGCCGGCTCACATAGTCGTCAACAAGGCTGCCTAGGTTGCTCTACTTCTGCCGACAACTTCATTTCCTGGCGCCCAACAAATCGGACCAAGTTCGAGATCATGGTATTTATGTTATGAAACAAATAGATTTTTGATATCCAACTATAAGAGTCATATATATGGATAAAAGATGTACGATTAAAGGATGAAGCTGATTAAAATTAGATCTGGAAATGGAGGAAACCGATTAATACCATTCATCTTGTGAAACTCAGAAAGATCAATATTTTCGCAATGTAATGGTACAGAAGCAATCTCTCCGGTTTTAAATGGAAGAGGTGAACCGTAAATCCATTCAAACTGAGACGCAAATGTATCACATTCAGTCAAAGAGAACGCTTTTTGTGCACAAAATAAATGTATATGAAAAGCATCAAAAACCAATTTTATGGCAGTGTCCATTGAAAATGAGAAGCATCAAACCTAACTTGGATACTTCACCACTGATGCATTAAATCATATTTCAAGGCAACAATACGATTTGGCGAGCAAAAGAGGGAGAGGGAGGATAGAAAAAGCTTGGGAAGAGCCATTACAACTGACCTCAAAGACGGCATTGATATTAACGTCATGAGGAGGCCCAGACTGCCTATAACCAAAATTATTTGCATTAGAACTGCTCATGTTATGCTGTTTGGGAAGAGTCAGATACACTTGAATCTTTTCTTGACCAAATTCCCAGTTTTTCTGCCTTTTCATGTCTTGAAGGTGTTCTATGAGTTGGGGACACCATCTGCACTCTCTCTTCCATATCGATGGTGTTCTGGGAATACGTTGAATATGGTTTTTGACCTGTAGAACCACTGAGCATGTTCTTCACTCCAAACCTCTCCCACTCCATTGGACAAGAAGGCAAGCCACTCTCTCCCCGCCCATTCAAGGCGTGACTTGATGGAAAGCTTGACGGCTGCTTGCCATAATCAGCAGTGGAGCTGTAAGTGAACCGTTCTTTTTCAACAATCCTTCTACCCGTCTCCACAGCCTTCACGTCTTGATGCTGCTCATAGTCATCATCCACATCAATAGGAACAGGCAAAGATGGTGCTGATGCAAACTTATTCGCGATAGTCGCCAGTAATGAATTTACAACTCGGTCCTTCTATGCATTTCGGCT
Organism: Santalum album; assembly: GCA_034195605.1. Lineage (NCBI taxonomy): Eukaryota > Viridiplantae > Streptophyta > Magnoliopsida > Santalales > Santalaceae > Santalum > Santalum album. The sequence continues at coordinate 4,948,339 of CM067264.1, read as the reverse complement.
TTTGGAAAGACTTTTAACCCTGCTCATGGATGATAAGATCTTAAGAATTACATAAATCTGGCTTACTACCAACGCTAAAATTTCTAGAAATTTGTCTCTAGGCAATATTTCCAGGGATGTATAGAAGTAATAAGCATACCGATCAGCATATCTCAAAGTATTAAGTGTGTGTTCACATTGAATTTCCCACAAAGGAGTCAGCACCTCTCTCACTACGTGCAAGATCAATGAAAGGGATCTTCCCCACAACCTCCCCACGCCTGGTCTCATCTCCATCATTGTTCTGCTGCTTGTACATTATCTCATCGTGCTTCTTAACAGCAAGTTGTAAAATAGCATCTGATCTTGAGGATTCCTCATTGATTTTGAGTCCATAATCATTCGTTTAGTATTGATTTCCAAACCATTTGTGTTTTTATGGAAATTTTGTGTGATTATTCATTATTACTTTTATTCGTTTCCTAGAACAACGTCAATCATCCAATTAAAGACTTTAAAACCTAAAAAGACATGCACGACAGTAATTACGTCATTTCGTTTTTAGAAATAAAAATAAAAATTTATTTTTATGTCGTCATTACGTCATCCAATCTTGCTGTCTCAGTTTCGTCCCTAAACTTTTCGATTCGTATCAATTTTGTCCGAATACTGAACGTCGTTAACGTCATGGATGGAAGTGGTCGCCATGGCAGTTCTCTTTCGTTCAAACAAACCTCTTCCGCGGGAAACCCAAAATTTCGAAGCTTCTTGGAAACAGACGAGGAGAGAGTTGCAGATACGAACCCACCTACCTCAAAGCTTCAATCCAGCCGATCATGGAAGAATCAATATCTCGGATTGTTGCACACCTCGAGATGCACCAGTCGGATCTTCAAACACCCATGTCCAAATCGACCCTTCGCGATCTCCAAATGCTTCTAGACCGCGCCCTCAATGCGGGGGACTCAGAAGACATGGACCGCCTCTACGAAGACCTCGCACTCAGAAACCTCTCCATGGATTCTCTCGTTCGTCAGATCACCTCGGCCATGGATTCAAGCCCTACCGACCTCTCCCTCTTGGCTTCCAAGGTATACCTCTCTTTACTTCTCTCCCCAAACGCCCCGGTTTTCACCCTTTTCACTCCTATGGCTTTTCTCTCCCTTCTCCGCTCCATTCGGCAGTCTCTCAAGCACAGATCGCCTCAGATGGTGGCTGAGGACAGTGGCAAGGGGTCCGGTTCGGGGGGCCGTCGGAAGAGGAAGGGCGGTGGGAGGGGCAAAGGGGATCGAAATTATGTTAGGAATTTTGAGGATGATGATGGGGGTGAAGAGAGGGTTTTTGACGTGAGAGTTCTGTTCGCTGTTCTGGAAAGGTTAGAACTTGTTCTAGGGTTAGTCCATTTGGGTCGATTCCCGGATAGTTTGAAGTCTTTGATCCAGACAGTTTCTGAGATTCCAGTAATTGCACTTGAAATGTACGGTAGATCAGTGAACTATACTAAATTATTTGACTTGTGTTCGCGAATTTTAAGTCAATTGTTAAGGCCCGAGCATGGTGATCAGGCTGCTACCGCGGCTGAGGTGTTGAAGTCGCTATCACCATCGATTCTTTTGGTTAATTCACAGGCTAGATCTTCTGCCTTAGAATTTGTTAAGATTCAGATGATTAATGCAGCTAGGGAGTCGCAAGATATCAAGAAGGCTGTAGTGAATCTGCCTAGGTATTTGGCACAGAAGGCACCTGAGAAATCTGAGGCTCGATCTTTAGCTGTGGAATCGATAATGGAGATTGTTGGGGCACTGGAATTTGAGGATCAGTTGGGGTTTGCAGATTATGTGGTCAAGATGGCACAAGGGAAGAGCCATCTCAGGTTGTTGGCTGTTGATATTGTTCCTATGCTTTTGATGTCATTGAAGGAGCCATTTAGGGTGGATTTAGAGAGCGAGGTGAAGAGTTCATGGAGTGTGAGTTGTCTAGAGGCTTTGATTCTGAGATGTTCTGATGCAGGTGTAGCGATTCGAGCTCGAGCTCTCTCCAACATGGCACAAGTTGTGGCATTCCTCTCTAGAAATGAAAGGAGTTGGGCCTGGTTGAAGAAAGTAATGAGGTATGGCAGTTCAGGGGATCAGAGTCCGGTAGGTGGGATAGGTGAGCTTCTGAGGAAAAGGTGTATGGACGAAAAGGCAGCTGTTAGGAAGGCTGCGCTACTTCTAATTACAAAGTTGACTCCTCTACTTATTGGTGCCTTTGATACAGGTGTGTTGAAGATAGTGGGCATGGCTTGTTCAGACCCATTGGTTAGCATACGGAAAGCAGCAATTTCTGCTCTATCTGAGGTTAGGTTATTGTTGAGCTTGAGCTCATATACGCAAGTGCATTTACAAGCATCCACTCTCTTTTCATGCATAAAATGAAAAGCCTTTCATGCATTTATTTTTATCTAGTATGCATGCTGTAAACTCTCATCACTTATTCTCTGATTCGCTTATTGCTTATTTTTGTGAATGAGTACTAGAAGAACTTTATAATTTGGTTTAACGCTTTGTCCCGCAATAAGCAATATTGAAATTTCCAGCAAGTGTTACAAAATTATTGTTGCTATGCCCAAGCATTTTTGGCATTGCCCTTGGAACATGGGGAGGTTTCTTATCATGTAATCATCAATTACATATGGAAATCAACCCACTCATTTGAATCTTCAATCTCCGTCAAGGATTGTATTCCCTGAGTCTTGTATTTTCAGTGATTTGCTTTTAACACTCATTGTTTTTTTTTAAACAGGATTAAGGCCTGTATTTGTTTTTAAATTCCTTTGCTGTCATTGTTTCTCTCCTAAATTATCTCTGTCCCTGGAACTTTTTAGCTCATGCATGCTTGATATTTTTTAGGCCTTCAGAACATTCTCAGATGAAAGTATAACTGCTGAGTGGCTACATACAGTTCCGCGTTTAATATCTGATAATGAATCTAGCATTCAGGAAGAATGTGAAAGCTTGTTCTTGGAATTGGTTATAGACCGGGTGTCCAAAGCTGGTTCTTCGTGTTTGCGACATAGTGAACCATTTTCTTACGCATCAAGTGTGAAGGCAAAAAATATTTCATCATTTCCTGAGGGAGTTTTAGATCTGCTGCGAGAGATATGCAATGGTGAAGTAACCCCATGGGTTAGGAAGATATGTACAAGCTTGGGAAAGAAGAAACGCCTCAAGCAAAACATTGCAACTGCTCTTCAAAACATCATTAAGACATCGGAGTCTCTCTGGTTGGACAATTCTAGGCCAATAGAGAAGTGGACAGCCCCCCCTGGTGCTTGGTTTCTTCTCTCCGAGGTATCAGCTTTCCTTCCAAAAGCTGTGAATTGGGAGTTTCTCCATCATCATTGGCAACTCTTTGACAAGCACGGACTGGATGGTGAAATCAAGATCACAGATGTAATAAGTGATGGTGGTGGGACAGTAGGGAGCATAGAAGTTGATTCCGTTGCTTGGGCTGGAGACCGTGTTTGCCTCTTGCAAACAATTTCTAATGTTTCTGTGGAGTTGCCACCTGAAGCTGCGGCAGATTTAGCTCATAATTTGCTCAAACGGCTTGAGAACTTCAATATGCACTCAACTGAGGTATTTATTGGCTGATATTATCAATAGGAGTATCAATCTTCAGAAGTGATTGCTTTGTTATTTTCCCTCAAACTGCAAATTGATCTCAGAACTATATACCTCATTGTTTTTTTCATAAATTTTTCTTCAGCTTAGGTGTTCTTTGTTACATTGTGTATTTCACTACAGGTTGATGCTCATGTAAAGGCACTTAAAACATTGTGCAAGCGGAAGGCATTGAATCCTGAGGAGGCTGATGTCCTTGTTCTCAAATGGGTACAACAGCTTCTGTCTAAAGCTTCTCAACTTCTAGATGTTTTTGTTGCAAAAAATTCCGATGCAAATAAAGAGAACAGCTTTTTTACCCCGGCAAGAAGTGGGGATAGAAAGGTCCAGAAAACATCGACAATGTCCAGATTATTGTCACGAGCAATTACTGCATGTTATACTATCGGGTCTTTGGTTACTGTTTGTCCTTCTGTGGACTTGCGTGCAGCTGTTCCAGTTTTACATGCCATCATCACTTCAGGGAGTTCAAATTCAAAGTTGCACAAATTACCAGTCCCCGCGATATCTATACGGCACACAGATCCTTCGTTATACATTCAAGCATGGCTGACAATGGGAAAGATTTGTCTTGCAGATGGTAAACGTGCAAAGAAATACATCCCCCTCTTCGTGCAGGTCTGACTTTAAATTAGTGTCACATTTTTTCATGGTCTAAAAATTGTTGAAGACAAAGTGTACAAGGCTTTCATGGCACTTCCGTTAACCTGTTGCCATTATGATATTGGTTCTCTGGAATTTTCCATGAATGTGCATATTTCTAGAGAGACTCTTGGTATTTGATCTCTTTGAAGCTGTCTTGCATCATAGGCAATGCTTAACTCTATTTGTTAATTTATCTTTCAGCATTTGGTGTTCTGATTGAATTGCGAATTTTCCAAATTAACTTTAAAACTTGTATGCAAGAGAGCTGATCAGGTTTCTTCTCAATTTGCATGTGCTTATTCAGGAGCTCGAAAAGAGTAACCACGCAGCCCTTCGCAATAATATTGTAGTGATGATGGCAGATTTTTGTGTCCGCTATACTGCTTTGGTCGACAGGTGAGGGCTGAGGCCCCATGCACATTATTTATGTGTGTTCATGCTTTAGAAATGCTAAAGTACTTCCAGATGTCGTCTTCGTTGTTCTAACAATTCCTTATTGAATCAAACAGTTACATATCAAGGATCACCAAGTCTCTCTGTGATCCATGTGAACTTGTAAGGAGGCAGACATTTATACTTCTCTCACGTCTATTGCAGGTACAGAATTGTAGCAAGGCTATTTCATTTAAGAATACATAAACACGTACCCAATCCTATTTAAAGGAAAAAATCTCACATTTAATTTATATTCTTGGCTAGAGGGACTATGTGAAGTGGAGAGGAGTTCTTTTCCTCCGATTCCTTCTATCTCTTGTTGACGAATCAGAAAAGATACGGCAACTGGCTGATTATCTGTTTGGGAATATCTTGAAAGGTTAGTCATTGCATATACATAGACTTGGATATGTTCTTCCGGTTTTTAACCCTTTTCTTGCGTTTCCCTTTCCTCTTTTTTTTTTTTTTTTTTTTTTTTTTTTTTTTTTTTTTTTTTTTGCGTACATATTTGCAGTGAAAGCCCCACTTCTAGCTTATAACAGTTTTGTGGAAGCGATTTTGGTTCTGAACGACTGTCACATACATAGTGGCCATAATGATTCTCAGAATTCGCGAGCTGAGAACAGGCTTTTCAGTATTAGGTAAGCATGTTATGTTCTATATCCTGTAATGAGTACACATCAGTTTCATTTGAAGGAAGGGTTTTATATTTCAGTTTTCATAATCTCCAGAGGTAATGATGAGGACTCGAGGTCTAAAAGAATGCATATTTATGTTTCTTTGCTGAAACAAATGGCCTCAGAGCACCTTCTAGCTACTTTTGCCAAGCTATGTGCCGAGATCCTTGCTGCTGCAACTGACGGAATGCTCAACATTGGAGATCTTAGTGCACAGTCTGTTCTGCAGGTACTAATATCTAAAATTACAAATTTCCCTCATTTTCTTAGAATTTTTTTTATTCAAGACATACTGCTTCTCTATATACACATTTAGCCATTAAAAGTCATTTCGCTCATTTATGTTGGAACAAAGTTAAGTCATTTTCCTCATTTATTTTGTATCCGAGTATTGAATGGATTGTGCCCCTCCTTATTTTCTCTGGATTTGGATCCTCCCCATTTGTGGCAGGAAATGGACCATCCATTTCACCTTCTATCCGCTCTTACCTATACATCTGATATATGATGATGAAGTAAAACATTTCTTAGTTTAAAACAAAAGGTGGAATGAACAACCCATTTCCCGCCACAAATAAATTTACTGCTCATATTTACCTTTTTTTTTTATTCAAAAATTTAACTAACATGTTCAACATGAAAACAGGATGCTTTTCAAATTCTAGCTTGCAAAGAGATCCGCATCCCAACCAACCGCGGATCAACATCTGACGCAGCGGACATGGAAGAAGAAGGTGGTGATGGTGGGAAATCAGGCGCTGCTGCAAGTGGAAGGGCCATAACTCAAGCTGTGAGAAAGAGCCTTGTCCAGAACACCATCCCCATTTTCATTGAGCTGAAAAGGCTATTGGAGAGCAAAAACAGCCCTCTAATAGGTTCCCTTATGGAATGCCTTAGAATCCTCCTTAAGGACTACAAGAATGAAATTGATGACATATTGGTTGCTGATAAGCAGCTGCAGAAAGAGCTACTATATGACATGCAACGATACGAAACAGCCAAGGCCAAATCAACTGCTGCTGAGGCTGTTGCCGCTTTACAAAGATCGCATACTGATCACACCCGGAGATCTCCTATGGTTGGAAGTGGAACTTATGGTCAGACCAAATTGGCTAAGAAGTTGCAAAGCAATCAAAAGGTGGCTTCCGCAATGGCAGACGTGGCAGCTGCTGCCACGGCTCGGTCTGTACTGAAAGAAGTCAACGGCGGAATGTCATCACCACCACTTGGTTCCATGAGTCGGCCTAAGCTCAAGGCTTCCATGAAAGGGACTGCTTTGCAAGGTGGTGTATCGACCGAGGTATTGAAATCTATACAGAGAAGACAGACTTTCAGTTCAGATGAAGAAAGCTGATGTTTGTTTGTATGTATGTGTTTGTATATTGTATTGATGAATGCTTGGACACAAGCTTTTGATACCGATTTTACCATAGATGTAAATGTCCTTCCCTAGATTCCATATTTTCCAATAATCACAAGCCGCTTAATTTAATAGGCTTGTGTTTCCACAAGAAAATTGGATCTTAATGGCGTTTGTTTGGTCCTCTAATTAGAGTTCATATCTGATTCAATTAGGTATGAGCTCATTCAGTGTGTTTAGTAGCACCACTTAATGGATTTGAATTTGGTCTGAGTGAACTAGAACTGGAAACTCATCTGATTTGCTTAAATGGAGTTTTCAAAAGCTTTTGGGGAAAAAAAAATGCCCTTAACGATATTTAAATTCATCATTTTGTCTTCTTCCTCGCTTATGCTTCCTTGACTCTTCCCTTATTATTATTATTATTATTATTATTATGTATAAGTTTAATGCTAGGATTGAAGATTATGAGATTCCATTTTAATTCATTTTTTTATATAAAATTATTGATTAATTCCACTATTTATATAAAATTGTACCCAATATTATTTTGAATGATTTTCTAGGATTAAAATTGGAAATACATCATATTAAGAGACTGTAATATTGTAATAATCAAACAAGATCGCACATTTGGATTTAGTATCTCTTATTACGCATCTTAATCATTTTCCAAAATTCAAATTGATTTTCTGTGTTCACCTAAGAATCCTATCATTTTTTATTTTTGTAATTTAATCAATGATACCCCCAGATTTATCTTTAACTCAAAATCAAATAATAGAGTTATTCTAAAAGGAAAAAAAGGAAAATCTGGCGGACACAAAATGTAAAATTTTCGACCCAAGTCCATGAGCAAACCTACCTAAATTTTGCAAATTAAGCGACAGAAAGTGAAGGAATATGAAATAATAAGGGAACGTGCTTCTTTGCTCATTTGAATGGTGCTTTTCCTCCACTTATTTGATACATATTTAAAGTTTATGAGCTTCAATCCGTTGCAATTATGGGCTGGAAATCTAATTATTCAGGAGCCCACTCCTAGAATGTTTTTGTCGATTCTGGCGTGTGTCGATTTAGTTAGAGGACTCGTTGGTCAAAGGAAAGGGGAGGGGGTCCTAATTCTGAGACAAAACCGTATCAGTAACGATATAGATTGAATAGGCAATACATAATCTACAAACCTATCAATTTTTATATAATTTTAAGATTACTAACCCATCTTAAGGATAAAATACTATAAAAATAATAAATTTTTATACTTTCTTACAATTATTCTATTCCTAAGATGAGTGCTCTATATATCGTCAAATTGAATGAAATTTACTAGATTTTTTATTATTATTTCATGTTCTTTCAATCTGTGCGATTAAGTTTTGTAAATTATAAATACGTTTTAAGTTATATAAAAGGACAAATGGAGAACAAGCATCATTTAACTAATTTATCTCCATTTTCCTAATTATTAATTTGTTCAGTTAAGGAAAAGGAAGGGAAAGAGGCGACGAAAGGAATAATTATCTTTATTTTGAGAAGCCTTTTTTTTTTTTTTCCAGATGAACTGATTTCTTGGCATGGGAAAAAAATTTTAAAAACAGATAAATTTCTTGACCACTTTTAACTGGAAATGGATTAAATTTGAAAATTCAGTGAATTTGTAGAATTGGATAATTCCTAATAATTATTTTCCTTTCCCTGCAGTTTCTTTCCCTTTTTTTATTTTTGCAATGAATGTTTCAGATCGTTCAAATTCACAAGTACATGACTTTTTAAATTTACATGATCCTAATTTCTTCTTTAACTGGATATGGATCCCCAGAATTTATAAAGGATCATGTGTTTATAAATTTAGACAATCTTAATTATTTATTCCTTCACTTTTATATTTCATATTTATTTATCTTTTATAAATATTGTCCAATTTCACAGAACCTCCTCCTTTTTTTTCGCCCTTTTGATACCCCTTACAACTAGCTAAGAGGACGATCCGCGTGCCCAAGCATATTTGGACACATCGTCTTCTCTCCCCTGACTCTTCCTCTCTCTCGCACACTGAGAGCTCCGCGGCTATGATCCCTGAAGAGGTACTCTCGCTGTCACCCTTCGCCTATATTCCGGTGAATTGCGATTTCGATTGTAGGATCCAAACCTAATTTTTGTGCTGATTTTATTATTGTTTATGAACTCGGATTTGCTGATGGACGAAAACTTTCCTCCGTGCTTTCATGTCAACAACCAATGAGTATGATACCTAATTTACCTTGCTTTAATTTAGGTTACTATAATGCGAACGGGTCTTCAGTTTATTCGATTATGAGAAGATCTTCGCCTCTGGTTGCTGTGTACTATAGGGATTGATTTTTGACTGATGAGTTTTGGTGCGGAAGTTCGAAATTGAATTTGGGTATTTTTTTGAATTGGGGTTTTGAATTTTTGAATTGGCTCTGTGATCATGGATGGTAATAAGGATGAAGCTATGAGGTGTGTTCAGATTGCAGAAGAAGCCATTGCATCAGGAAATAAGCCGCGGGCTTTGAAGTTTATTGGGATTGCCCAACGCCTTAATTGTAATCTGTCGGTTGATAATCTCTTGGCTGCATGTGAGAAGCTGGATTCGGTTTCACCTTCTGCTGTTAGTGAAAACGGTGTTGAACGAGACAGGAGTGAACCTGGTCGGACTATGTTTGATGAGGTCTCAAATGGGGAGCGGAATTTTACTGAAGAACATGTACAATTGATCAGACAGATTAAGAGAGATAAGGACTATTATGAGATTCTAGGTGTGGAAAAGGTAAGTTCGGTCGAGGAGATTCGGAAGGCTTATAGGAAACTGTCTTTGAAAGTTCATCCTGATAAGAATAAGGCTCCTGGATCTGAGGAGGCATTTAAGAAAGTCTGCAAGGCTTTCAAGTGCTTGAGTGATGATACTTCGAGAAGGCAGTATGATCAGGTTGGTCTTGTTGATGAATTTGAATACAACCAGCAGCACAATGTGAGGCGCAGGAGGACAAGAACTTCACATGATCTATTTGATGATGATTTTGATCCTGACGAGATATTTAGATCATTCTTTGGTCAGACAGACATGTTTAGGGCGGCTCATGTTTACAGGGCTAGAGGAATGGGCGGTCAACCAAGGGAACAATTTCATGGAGGACCTAACCTTATGGTTTTTCTTCAAATAATACCCTTACTGTTAATTTTCTTGATGGCTTATCTGCCCTTCTCGGAGCCTGATTATTCTTTGCAGAAGAACTATACATACCAGTTTGCCAAGAAGACTGAGAAACATGAGGTGGAATTTTATGTTAAATCTTCAGATTTTGATCGGAGTTATCCACCTAGAAGTGTGGCCCGAGCTAACATTGAGGACAGTATATTGAAGGACTATAAAAATATGCTTCGGCACTATTGTCAAATGGAACTTCAGAGACGTCGTTGGAGTAGAAATTTGCCTATTCCTCATTGTGATAAGCTACAAAGCCTTCGGGAGCATGAAGGTTAGCTAAAATTTGTGTTTTTGTGTGGTTTTTCGGGTTCTTATTCTATATTTTGACATTTGCACATGTTAATTTATTTCTGTAATATAATACTTATTTTCCTTCATTTCTTGTATTCTCCGTGAAATTTCTTACTACATTTTCCCCCTTTTCTGGCATGTTGTTTTTCTGGACGTGTTTTAAGGCTTTAGTTTTGTTTGAATAATCTCTTCAAGAAGCTTGGGTATACCATTTAGTGGAGTGGAAAGGAACTTCTTAACAAGTAGTAATGACTTTTGTCTGTTAAAGGTTTCAGTAAAACTGGGTAGGGAGGAGGAAGTGGGATATCAAGGTATGGAAAACTTGTAATATGGACACGGCACAAACTGCCGATGGTTACTTATCTACTCGCGGATGTTACTAAAGGAAAAATGTATTTGCTTATTTTTTGTTGACCCTCTGTGCAGTCTGTCCAGTAGACCTTAAAATTCTGATAAAGATTCAATGGAATTGTGAATATGTGGAAAAGTTGTGAGCCTCTATGCACCTTTGCTTAAGGTTTGAAGAATTGGTAATCAACTCTCTAAATAAAATGTGAGATATGCCACAGTGGGGTTAGTTGTGTGATAAGGTGTTGGGTCTGTCCAGAGATGACTTAGGTTTGATTTCCACTACTTGCAACCTTATAGTATCCACCGATTTATCTAGAGGCTGGTTTGAGGGACCAAGCTAGTTTTCCCCCAATTTGAGCCTGACCATTTTGGACTTATGTAGTTTCAGCGGTGCGGGAGTCTGGCTTATCAAAAAAATGTGGGATATTTAGATGCCTTTATGTTTCTTGGAATGGATCATTGGTCGGGAGAGATAAGAAGAGAAATGGGGTGAAAAGAAAAAGGCCAATATATATATATATATATAATCTTTCGTTCTTATCAGGAGGTTCATGATAGAACTATAGACTGTTATTTATGAAAGTATAGTTTGATGTCTTCTGTTCTGTAAAATTTGTGAAGTTGTATGAGGGTGTTTTGTAAAAATTATGTCCATTTTCCTTGCAAATTTGCCCCTACTACACCAAAGAAAGTTTAACTTTTTATATATTTCCCCTCCTAGAGCAAACATAAAGAGAAAAGTAAAGCCATGTAAGAACCTTCTCTCCATTTCCCTCCTAACAAACTGACTGCTAGAGCTGCTTAATTTATTATTATTTTGAGAGAAGCAGGGCGGCACCCTACGGGATGTCATTGCAAAAAGGGGGGTCAGGACTATAAAACCTGGTCCTATTACAGTTGTTTAATGACTGCACATATGTATATGATTCTCACAGATTTTTGTTGAGAAAATATTTTTGTGACTAAAATTAAACCAGAGATAAGTACTGGAAGGAAGAGAAGCAGTTATAAAGGATAGAGAAAAGAATGGAAAAAAAGAAACATAGATGTGTGATGCACTTGGTAGGTGCAAGATGACTGCTCTCTTCGGACAAAAGATTTTAGTCAGATAAAATATTCATGTTATTCACTGTCCATACTTGGTGGTATCTGTTGAGTTCACCCTTCAACTCGATATCTTGGTACAGGGCTTATAGCCAGGGATACTTGATTCACAGCAACTAGGCATTATGGTCAAGTAGCAGATAGTTATGTTTGTCAGTAGCTATTGTTGTTGGGGATTATAAACAACACAAGCTATCTATCTATTCAGTTCTTTAATAATAAATAGATTTACTCTAAGTTGTAAGTTGTGTCTGTTTGTTCATATGAGCAGGACTTGTGGCTTCCTGAGGGAGCTTGATGCAACACTATAACAGGCCATGATCGTGTTCTCTTTGTCTGTTCGGTTCTGAAGTGGCATATGCTCCATGGCTGAATGGGCATTTGGTTATATATGCATTGCATGCAGCAACCATTTGCAGTCCAGGAGGAAGGAGTTTGGGCTCCCGGCGTCCGGTTTCTGTCTCTCTACGTGGTTTATCTAGTGAAAACATATTGATCAAAGTATAGTACTTAACAAATGAGTTAATGCAGATTTCTAGTGTGATTGGGTTATACATTATTTGCCGTGGAGCTTGAGTTTCATATTAAACTATTGCCATGGGCTTGCTTGGTCAACTATTATATTTGAATAAAAGCTTCTGAAGTTAGAAGTATCTGTTCCTCTGTTCTGTGTCCCACTCTGAGACGCACGGATAGGCTTGAGCTGATAGTGTTTACCAGGCGAGGGGGAGGTGGGCCCCAGCCAGGGCTTCTTGATAAGCAAATTGCTGTTCTTAGTTAAATTTGTTTTTGATAGCCTGTCATTTGGCATTTGGAAGTGCAAGCTGTGGCCAAATGCAATCTGTCCTCCATTGTTCTTTCTGCCAGGTGAAAGCCCTATAAGCTTCTCTATTGTTCTTTCTGCTATAGGTGAAAGTTTCTCTTTATGCTGTGTGTGTGTGTGTGTGTGTGTGTGTGTTAATCTTGGCTCAGCTTAACTTTGGCACACACTGCAGCGGGGCTATCCATGGGGGCGGATCTGTGGGTCTAGTTCCATATGTTGGTTTAATGTAAAATATAAGCGTACTTTAAAACTATTTTTAAAAAATTTAATCGGATAAACAGTGAAAAAGTGATAAAAATATGTTTAACTTTTCTATTGAACTGGCTTATGGGGGGTGGGATCAACCGCCCTTTTCGCTATTTATAAGTGGAAGATTTTGAAAATCCATTATTTGAGTACTTTGTGAACGCTTCATCCAAGCAAGAAAAGAAACGAGGAAGTGACGCATCTATGAAAAGGAACCCAATGAATAATGAATGACTGAGGGAAACAAAATAGGCAGAAGCTTTAAAATGTCCTTCAAATCTTCATTTCATTTTAAATTTGGTCTTTTAATTTTAATTATAAGGTAGTTTAGTTCTTAAATTTTTATTTTTATTTTTTATTCAGATCAGAAAAAGGAAGTTGAGCGGTGAAGTGAGAAGAGGAAATAGAGGATTGGAAAGAAAAAAGATATGTGGACTTAAAATTACACATGTAATTCTTTATGTTGCTATACACTAAGATATTATATTAATAATCGATAGTCCCTCTAATGTTTATTTTAGATTGAATAGAAAATTAAAATTTGAGGATTCAAATTATTAATAATTAAAATTAAAAGATTAAAATTAAGAATAAAATGAAAGTTTGGAAAATATTTTGATATTTTTATTAAAAATTAATAATAATGAATGAGAGGGTTTGTCACGTGTCTCTGCCCTTCTTTATGTCAATCACTTCAAAAGGACGAGAGGAAGAGGGAGAGAGAGTAGAAAATTGATGAGCGTGCAGTGCGGTGCAGCTCCTCTTTTACGGTGACTGATTTGATCTAATCAGTTCTGCAGTCTCTTTTTCAAAGCTTTCTGTGAATAAGGGCGGGAAATAAAATTTTCCAGTAAGTAACCATTATCATCGTGTTATAAAATTTATGTAATCCTAAATGATTATTTAATTAAAATATTTCTAAATAAAAATAACATAAATTCTTTCGCAGCACTCTTTTAGTATAAAATATATATAAATAAAATTTCTCTTTTCTAATTTCCTTTAAAACTTTAAGGACCAGAATAATTACAATAGTATAAACTTGTTTCACACAAAAAATAACAAGGCTTCCTTCTTTTAGATCTGATAAACCAATTCGTTTCCGCCGACAAGTTTGATCTGACTAGAGGGATCTGAAATCCGTCGGTGAGACCCAATTTTTTTCTTTTCTCTCATCATTTTCTTTTAAGATCTCTATGAGCCCAAATAATAACAGCAGTAAGTGAAATTTTGCGACACCGTAAAATCATTACCCTTTTTACTGTAGCACCATTGAACCGACGAATTCCGATTTTTCTCCGATACACTTTACTTTTTTATTACCGTACAATATATTTAATTTTAGACTTTTAAGACATCTAAAAGCTTTAGTTATATAAATAAGAAGAAATCAGAGACTGAGAAATCAGACACCCTTTATAATTTTTCAAATTTAGTGTTTAAATTAAACATTTTTAAAATATCAAATCTCATAGTAATTATATTTTTATCTGTTATTCAAATCGGTAAAAATAGAAAACATCTAAAACGGTTGAAAATTAATTGTTTTGAGCTAACGGAGCCACAGATTGGGAAAATAAATTGATAAGGAAAGAGAAAACATGGGAAGCCGTGTAATTTTGAACCCGTCGCCAACGGTAAATGCAAAGGAAAAAGAGAGAAGTGCCTCAAAAGACGAGAAGCCCACCAGCACAAGGCGACAAAAGTAGACAATGACGGAACAAAAGCGCGTGCCATCGCTGCACCGGCGGCGGCATTCGCCGGATCCAGGCTTCACCTTCGAATCCCAGCAACTCAACGCAATCTCCAGAGAGAAAGAGAGAAGAATACGCATCGAACAAATAATGTACACAGAAGCATCATGTCGAAGAGTATCTCCGCAAATTAAAAAGGATTTTAACAACTCCAAGTAAAACTAGGGCCACAAAAGCAGAAATACAGAGAGTGTGAGCCAAAGATCCGGCGGAGAAGGAAAATCACTCGTCGTCGTCGTCGCCGCCGAAGATGGAGACGCGGTTGTAGAGGAGGAAGAGGAGGAGGAGGAGGAAGAGGGCGACTCCGATGGGGGAGCCGCTGACGCGGTGGATGGTGTTGGGCTCGCCGGTGGAGAAGATGGATGAGATGATGGAGCCCCGATCCGAGGAGAGGAACTGGATGGTGAGGAGGAGGGCGATGGGGAGGAGGAGGAGCCCCACCGGGGACAGGAGCTCCGAGATCGCGTCGGTGATGGCCTCGCCTTGGTCCCCCACCAGCAGCGGAAGCCCCACCACTATTCCCACCACCACCGCTAGTAGCACACCGTGCGGCGCGCGTCCTCCGCCACCGCCGACTACTCCTCTTCCGCTGCCTTCTTCTCCTCCTATCATTCTCTCTCTCCCTCTCTCTCGGTGTTTAGTTTTGTGCTTTTTTTTTTTTCTTTCTCCTTTTTCTTTCCTTCGATTTGGGAACGGAAGAGGGGGGAGGTTGAAATATAGGGGAGGTAGCTAGGTGCTTCAGGCCCGTGCACCTTCCTGTTTTCAATCTCTGAATCCTCTCTTTTATTTTCTACTACTACTACTTCCTGGTTAAATATAATATAAAAAAGTAAAATACCGACTAGGCTCTTTTGTATTTTGATCGAGAAGTATACTTTATATTTTATTCATTTATTTAAGTTATATATTTATTAAATTTATTTAAAATATTTTTTTAAAAAAATAGTGTAATTTATAAAATAATAAGTATAAAATTTACATAAATAATCAGAATATTTTTATATACACATAACAACTATCTATTAACAACCTATAAATTATATATATCATCTTAAATGAAGATAAGGCCGATTGAAAAATTACACTACTTTGCTTTTCTTTTCTTTTTTTTTAGGTATTTATTCTTTAAATTATTTCTTAAAATTTTATTTTGTAACTGAAATTTTGTCCCTGCTTCAAGCAAACATCAACTTGGACTTACTTGAGTGTTTATTTGTGGGCACAGATCACTTTTTAAAAAAGTCATAAATTTACGAATTCAGATAATTTTAATCATTCCTTTCTTCGTCTTCAATTTTTCTTTCTATCATTTTCTTTTTACAAGAAATAGTATAATTATTTAATCTCATGAATTCATGATATTTTCGGATAATCCTGATCCTTATTGATGAGCTAAGTAAGTGAAATATATATATATATAGAAAGAGAGAGAGGGAGAATAAATTATTCATTCCTATAAAATTAACCCTAATAAGTCTCTACATTTATTTAATAAGGACGGATCTACCTCATTAAAAGATAATTATTTTAACCATAGACGTTTTGCGTTGACGATTTAATTATTTTTATCTGCGGGATTCGATGTACATGTGTTTTCTAATATTAAAGCTAATATAAAAAAGTATGCTGATAATGCAAGGTTGTATTTCACGTGAAAAAAATAAAACCTTCGCAATTTATTAAGGGCCCGAATTTTTTATTCGTGAAAAATCGATTATTTTGGTTTAGATGTGCTCTGATTTTAATAAAATATTATGTATTTGTTATAAGTTTAATAGCAGAGTAGGTATTCTAATTTTAATGGATGCATCATGCATGTGATGTATACGTTTGACCTTTTCACATACGCAAGTCTCTGCCCTGAAATTTTATTCTCAATTTATTCAGCGATAAAATTACACCAGTTTGAGTGAAAGATATTCGTTTTAATTAAAAAGAATTACAATTTTTTAACAAAAAGGATTACTGGCTTTTTCTTTCTTTCTTTTTTTTTTGTTCTGGAAAAGATATACCAGAAGGAAGGATGAGGGTCTCATAAATATTATGGAAACATTGCTTCGCTATTTGATGCGTTGAATCAAATTCTTGATACTTGTTATAAGAAAATTGGTCGCCACTTACTGAACTAATACTTGTAGGTAAATTTTAAAAATTAAAATCCGTATAAAATATTCAATACATTAATATTGAATATTTATTGATTGTCAATGGTGTTAAGGTTTAAATATTTTTTTAAGCACTACTCTTTAGGTATCAAGTTTAAAATACATAGACAGCTACTTTTTTGCCAATATATATAGCATATATTTAGGATTTCTTATGTTAATGGATTAAAAAAAAGGACTACCTGCTTTTATCATTCCGGAAAAGATATATCAGAAGGAAGGATGAGAGTCTCATAAATATTATGAAAAAATTACTCAAATTCTTGACATCAGTGATGAGAAAATTGGTCGCCACTAACTAAACTAATACTTATAGATAAATTGAAAAAAATAAAATCTGTAAAGAATACATCATTCAATATACTAATATTGGAAATTTATTGATTATTGATAGCATTAAGGTTTAAGTGATTTTTTAAAACATTATGCTTTCGGTATTGAGTTTGAAATATATAGATCATTACTTCTAATCAACATATGTATGCATAGTATATACAAGAGATTTCTTGTGCTCGGCTAAACGGTATTCCCATAGCAATTGGAGTTATGGATTTTCAGTTTATGGGGGGTAGTATGGGATCCGTAGTAGGGGAGAAAATCACTCGTTTGATCGAGTATGCTACCAACCAATTTCTACCTCTTATTATAGTGTGCGCTTCCGGCGGGGCACGCATGCAAGAAGGGAGTTTGAGTTTGATGCAAATGGCTAAAATATCTTCTGCGTTATATGATTATCAATCAAATAAAAAGTTATTCTATATATCCATCCTTACGTCTCCCACTACTGGTGGGGTGACAGCGAGTTTTGGTATGTTGGGGGATATCATTATTGCCGAACCCAACGACCCATTACACTCGGTCCATATTCATATATCTTATGTTATAACATATGTCAGGAATATTTTCAACAGATAGCCCATAGCTTCCGTGAAAATTCAAATGTCAGCAACATGGAAAATTAACAGGAAAGTGAAAGGCGCATGCATGGCTTTAGTCAACAAAGCTAATAAAGTTCATTCCTCTCACTTTATTATGATTTTAAAGGTCGTAGACGCATGGAGCCCGCTCCACGCGCAGAACGACTCTTCGGTTCTTAATAGTCTAAAATGGCTATTTCATTTATTTATTTATTTACGTAGGTAAATAAATAAATAAATAATATTATTATTTATATATGTTTCACATAATTTTTACATCAAAAATAGTCACGTGATAGCATATTTATGATTCTATTTTATTATTTGATTAAGATATCACTTAATAACATCCACATATATTTTATCACGTCATCCTCTCGATGCGAAGGATGTTCATGTAGTATTATTATTAAAAAAAATACTGATGCTAATATAATTGGATCGCACGATAACATATCTCTTTTTTATGTTACTTTAGAAAACTAAGCAGTGAATTATTGTGCTAATCATACAAGAAGAACGAGAAAGAATGGGGGAAAGCTAACCGAAAAATATAATAATTTTGAACATCTCAATGTGGCCCATTCTATTTATCAGTTGAATTTTCTTTTTCAAAAAGAACAAAGTCCTTTTTTGATATTCTCCTTGAAAGTAAATTTTTCAGAATTCTCGCGTAAGGTTCAACTACCGATTGCATTTAGCTTTGAAAGTTTCAAAGTTGGTAGCACATGACAGGTAGTTGCGTTTGATTATATTTTGGGCCAAGGTGCAAACAAACCATTTTGGGAGTGTTTGGCAGCGCCCATATACAATTCAGATCTCTTCCTCTGGCACAAAAAATATGAATGTATTATATAAATTAGTGACATCGGCTGACTCGGCTCCAGTGGCGCACGTGGTAAATTCGGGCGATTCGGTAAAGATTTATTTTTTTGATCCAAGAAGCCCATTTAAACTTTGCCTATCGTTAATTGAACCAAGAAGAGTCGGTGTGGTCGAACCCATCTGGTCCATCTTTTATCGAGCTTGAACAAAACTTTTATGAATTTTGTTCGAGCTCGACACGTGTAGATTTCTTAACATCGAGCACACTCATTTCTGAGCCCATGAAGAAACTTGTCGAGCCCACCCAACTAAACTAAAATGCAACCTTCAGGCTGCCAGGCCCACAAGACCTAACCTAGGCCCACCCATCCGCGAACGAGGGACCAAGGCGCCCGATTAACCGCTCCTTTTTCCGTAATGCTGGAATAATATATATATATCTTCAATTTCATAAAAAAAGAAGAAGAAGAAGGTGAAATGAAGGGATTCGGGATCAAAATATTTTTTATCAGCTTCAAGTCAGTTTCAATTTTCGTCATTCGTAATCTTATAAAATTCATTGATTTTCTTGGAGATTGGCTTGAAGAATTAGGTTAACTCTCCTTTGATTAAAATCTGATAATTTTAAACTCGTGTAATTCAAACAATGTGAGAATTTAGTTTAATAATAATAAATATATATTTTTTAGCTTCTCCCGTCTCAAATTTGTCTTAAATAGTAACAACATGACTTCAATCTCATGCAAATGCTTTTGTATGTCGTATTATTCGGGTTATTTTATTTTATTTTTCATCCTTTACTGGAATTTAAACAACGTACTGAAAGAAAGATGATGTAAACGTCTCCGCTGCAAAACGACGTCGTTTAAGTCCATCACTGAAGAAAGTAAAAAGCGTCTCTCGCCCGTGCGATTCCTCACCGTTCCCTTACGCCCCAACCCAATGCAAACCCTAACTCCCTCTCTTCCCCTCAGTTCGTACAAAACTTCCATTAGAGATCGATACACACCTTCTTCGATTCTAGGTCTCTCTCTTTCATTCTGCAAGCATTGATCGGTTCATGGTTGTTCTCTCTGTAATCTTCCTCATTCCTTCTGCTTTTTTCTTTGTGTGATGCAGTGTTTCTGTAGTAAGCTTGCGGAGGCCTAAAACCCTTCGGGCTTCGCTTCTCAGGCGAATCGAGTGGTGAAAGGGAAGAGTGGAAATGCCTGGCCCGACGCTGGAGATGGATCCGGTAGAGCCCCAATCCTTCAAGAAGCTGTGCTTCAAATCTATGAAGCGATCCCTCGACTTGTTCTCCCCCGTCCATGGTCAACTCGCCCCTTCCGATGCCGAAAGGTACCTATTCACCCCCCTCTCACTCATTCTCGCAATCCATCTATCTATGATTTTACTTCACAATCCTATGGTCTCGGTGGGTTTAATGTTTCTTATCTGATGCCAATTTCTATGTTAAACATGTTATTATATACGTGGAAGAGCTAACTTTCTCGTTTTTCTTTGTTTTGATGGGGCGCAGTAAGAAGATTAGATTGAGCCATAAGGTTAGTATTTTACTAACTCATATTTCCGCTTTCAGTTTTGCTGGGTTATTCAACTCTCACATGCGTCTAAGATTATGATCCAATTTTACCTTAGATGGGAACAATGTTATAGATGAAATATTACCCGTATATTGGAAAAAGTTATAGTTCTTTTCCTTTGTGCTTACCTATGCTAGAGATGGTTGTATGAACCTCTTATTATTTTTTGAATTTCGATGTACAGTTGAATATTGAATATGGAGGCATTAAAAGTGGAGCCAACCAGCCTGCTACCCAAGCCACTGTTGTACATTCAGGTCAACCAGATAATTCGACCACCCTTGCCTTACCAGGTATACTGTTGTATAAGTTATGACATTTAATGGTAAAAGAAAATAAGTTTCTCCTAGCAGTAACTAATCGACTTGGTCTAACATAATCAAGTAGTTTTGTAAATAATTAATATGGTTAAAGCTGAAGAAAGAGTGGTTCCACCCTATCAAATTGAGTAGATAAATTGCAGTGTAAGGATACTATCCACTGACCTTACCTTAAGTGGCCATAATTTATTGCTTTAAGAGAGTAGTTAAAGTTACTTTGTCCAAGTTTCAGCTGCAAATTTGTGAATGAACAGTTTTTTGTTTGGGGCTTTGCGACTCACTAGTCTTTTATTTTTGCAAGTTTCCAGCATATCAGCTGATCTGTTTGATAGGCAAGTCAGTTAGTTTGGATTTTTTTTTTTTACCTCTACTCAGTTTATTCTTCCATTGACACTTCCTTTCGTATTTATGTATATTAGATATGGAGCCCCAATCCAACACGAGTTTTTTTTATTTTTTTATTTTTTTATAAATTTCTCAGCAATTATATTGACAACATTATATTGAACACATGTAATTCAATCATTAGTAAGTGAATTTTTTTTATCTTCGTTCCATAGATTTGGTTTTTTAACTTTACTTGAGAAAATGGACAACATGGGAGTAAGAAGTGGTCTGTATCTGTAGTTTAATGAGGGTAAAAAGATGCTGGACATTGTAGTATGTTTTCTTAAAGTAGAAAGAAGACAAAAAAATGTTCAATCTAATGATTTAACGAGATGACATTGGCTTCAAAGAAATCTTGCCTTAATTTTTCTTTTATTTTTTTTGCTTTTATTATAAAATGCAGGCCCAGAAGATTCCAGGGATCCTCTGAAGGGAGGAGCTGAAAATGCTTTAGTTGTTGGTCCGTCTTTGCAGCCAAAGGGACTGTATGTATACTGTTCCGTTATTCCTCCATTCCTTTTTCCTCTTTTCAATTGCATTTTTTCAGGAACTGCAGGAAGAAGATGCAGGAAGTCTATCGTAATTGTATCAAATTGTGTTTTTTGATAACCAGTACTGTTATTTATGCTGCCATCATTCACATAGCAGATTTCCCCTACTTTCTTCACCAGCATTTGAAGACTTTAATATTAGAAAATGTCTTGTTTCTAGGGCATGCCAAGTATATATATTCTCTTGGCAACTAAGAGGCTTATAAATTCTTCTTTTTGACATTCATCATTATATGTCAAAGAATGCTTTGCTATTGAACTGATTTATATGTATATTTTTTGCCAGAAATGATGGGAGCCTTGCTGGTAAAAGTACTTCAATTGTTTCTGCATCTGGGTCATCTGAAAGGTTTAAGCTTTTCTTTTTGTGCTCCTTCTAAATACGTCATGGTATAGAAGATGTAGAAATCTTTGTTATACAGTTGTGTTTATTCCCCCTTCTAAAGCAAGAACTTGTGTGTAGTAATTTGGTCACTCTGATTGAATGTTCTTAAATCATTTTAGTAAGAAAATATTTTCCAATAAACTATAAAGATCTCTTAGAATTTGATGCCTGTCTTGGTCAATAGAAAGCATAGAAAGAGAGGGGAGGGAGAGGGAGAGAGAGAGAGAGAGAGGAGGCATTTGATTCATTGAAACAATTAATGGTCTAAAGGAGTCTGTATAGTTTGGTTGATTTACTTCTTGACATTGTTCTGCTGTACATCATTTTTGGTTCACGGGATTGGAATAGAATAGGAATGGAATAACTATTCCATAAAAATATAACGTTTAAGGAGTAATATTGCCATGGACCATAAGCGAAATGGTTTCCCTATAGAAGAATAAATAAGGGATAGCGGTTACCAATAGCCAAGGGTTTAATAGGTATTCCTTACCCGTTCCATTCATTGTCCTTGGAAAGAGTTATACCTCATATATCCCTCTCATGGTTCATGTTATGAACCAAACCAGCGGTTAGTGATATAGGTTGTTTCATGCTGTGAACTGGAAGTTTGAGTGGCAATTTTGGTAGGCTTTATTATTAAATGACGTAATTGCTGCTGTATGGATCTTTGATGCTTTTTGTGTTTTCTGTGCACATCTTGTTATGTTCTCTTCATGCTTCCTTACATTTTAATGAGATACCACCGTATACTGCAATATGTATATATTTAAAAACAAGCAGGTTCTTATAGAAAAATCAGTTTTTTTTGTTTTTTGCTGACTTTTAGGAACTTTTCAACTTCTGCTATATTGGAAAGAATACCAAGCAGATGGCCTCGCCCAGTTTGGCATGCTCCCTGGAAGAACTACAGGGTTAGTGGTGTTTTCATGTGTCTTCGTTTTTCCCTGGTTGTCATGGGCGAGCCTAGATTTATGCCTATTCCCATATTCTTGATTAAAAATAAATATTATGGATTAGGATTTTGTTTGACTCAATGTTTTGTATATAATTCATATGTTAAAAGGAAAATTAAAGTCGTTCGAATCGGATAATCATCAATAACACATGGTGAATGACCCAACAGCAAGACCATGCAAGAATTTTGTTTTTAATGTGTATATTGACAAAAATATGTGGCATCTAATTGATCATTGCATCTAGGCCTGCCCATCTTTGCAAGGCTGATTCTTGTCACATTTTTAATTGTAAGTAGTTGTCCTATCCTCAACAAGAAAAATAAGTTTCTTTCTCAGTACATTTCCTGTGTGTGTATGTAGTTATGCTTTGCCTATATTGAAGCTTTTGTGCCTTGCAGACAAGCTTTTGCTGCAGTCGTGTGTGCACAATTTCTTCATTATATTTTATCAGTTCAGAACTTCATTGTTACCTATATAAGCTTTGCTCTTGTTCATAGTAGTTGGGTAGATCTTATCGCTTGTTGAGTTTTGAGCTGTTTATTCTTATATGCCTGTCTTTTAAGTTTTGTCTTGTTTGTCAAAATACAAAACAATGCACTCTGAATGTTTTGACTTCTGTAGGTCATTAGTGGTCACTTGGGTTGGGTGAGATCTATTGCATTTGATCCTAGTAATACATGGTTCTGTACTGGCTCTGCAGATCGCACAATTAAGGTATTAGGTTTTGATCTTCAATCTCCCCCCTCTCTCTCTCTCTCTCTCTCTCACCTTGATTATTCGGCATTAATAAGTTTGGATTTTCACTTTCTTGGAATACTTGCTGATAGTTCTTTTCTACTGATTTTGTTCACAAGATTTGGGATGTAGGAAGTGGGAGGCTAAAGCTTACGCTAACAGGACACATTGAACAAGTTCGAGGTCAGTTCTTAACTAATGGTTGCTATTGGTTGAGTAAGCAGTGGACAGGAAATTGGAAAGGGAGCCTAATGAGTTTTTGCAATTCTGTATTCAGGTCTTGCTGTTAGCAGCAAGCATACGTATATGTTCTCTGCTGGTGATGACAAGCAAGTCAAGTGTTGGGACCTTGAGCAAAATAAGGTCATAATTTTTAATTCTTGAGACTGATATATGAAATTGGAGGGGATATTTCTTTTTAACATATGATTTTCTATGTAGGTTATTCGGTCTTATCATGGCCATCTAAGTGGAGTTTACTGCTTGGCTCTTCATCCCACTATTGACCTTTTGCTCACTGGGGGACGTGATTCTGTCTGCCGGGTATTGTTTTTTATCGGTATAAACTTTAGGCCACTTGTTAAAGGATGCTTAGTTTGGTAAATGCCTAGTTCAGAAAGCTGAATTCCATAAAACTAATATGAAAGCATTCCTTAGGTCTGGGATATTCGTACCAAGATGCAAATCCATGCACTCTCGGGGCATGATAACACAGTTTGCTCAGTTTTTACTCGATCAACGGTATGGAATTCTTTTTGTAAATGTGGAATTAGAGTATTTACTGCATTGTTCTTGAACTCCTCTCTCTCTCTCTCTCTCACACACACACACACATGCGCGCGCGTGATGCATGGATACACATACATAAAAGTAGACTGGCAGAAGACATTGGTGTTTGATACTCATCTAATGTGTTGAACATGCTCAATTAATATATGTGCCGGTTTACTGGTTTTGTATTTTGTGCAATTTCATCTCACTATATTTATATGCTCCAACTTTGCAAAATTACTTTTATTTCCAGGATCCACAAGTTGTAACCGGCTCTCACGACACAACTGTTAAGTTTTGGGACCTTAGATATGGTAATTAATACTTCACTATAATGTGTCGCCTTTTAGTTTCATATTCTTGGTGTTCCTATGAATCAAAATTTCTTGTTTTCTTATTCTCTAACATATTTCTTGCTATTCTATCACAGGGAAAACAATGTTAACCCTAACACACCATAAGAAATCTGTGAGGGCATTGGCTCAGCATCCAACAGAGTATATCCCCAAATTTCCTTTTGTGTGAGAATAAAAGAATTAAGCGTTATTTTCATATGCTTTTTTCCCCTCCTTTATTCAGGCATTGCTTTGCATCTGCATCAGCTGACAACATAAAGAAATTCAACCTTCCAAAAGGAGAATTTTTGCACAACATGCTGTGAGTTCTCAAACAAACTATACACATTCCCCTACATGTTTTTATTTGTAATAAAGATTAATTACAATTTTTTCTTTTAGCCTGTCTAAGCTGAAAGATGTAAATTATGTTAATTTATTCTCAATTTATGTTTTTTTTTATAGCAATGACTGACATGATGAAACTTACTCTCTTGTGAATAGTCTGTAGAAATTTGGCATGGAATCTTTCTTCTCAGGAAAATGGTGCACGTTGAACTGAGAATGAACTTTAATTGGATTTTTGACATGGCATTTGGACATCTATATATAAATTTTTTATTTTTTTTAAATTATTCACAACATAAGTTAAGAAGGTTTATGATTTTGTGAGCAGCTCTCAGCAAAAAACTATCATAAATGCGATGGCCGTCAATGAAGATGGTGTGATGGTTACAGGAGGTAACATTGCATTTATATTATGAGTTTTACTAATAAATGGTTTGAAATGGTTGAGTTCACATTCATTTGTTGTTTCTTCTTCTTCTTTTTTTTTTTTTTTTTTTGGTGCTTGTGTATATGTTGTGGAGGGAACCCCTCCCCGGCCCGGGGGGGGGGGGGGGGGTTGTATAATTGAAAACTTGGCCTGGGACTCATCTCATCTCCTAATACCCACAGGGGAGTAGGGTTCAGCTCTCACAGGATCAGGGTATTTAGATTACTTCTAAATCGTCTTTTAAAATGGTCTCTGGAATAAGTATGTAAATGTTCTTTTTCCTTTTGTTTCCCTTGTACCTTTACGGTAGGTGACAATGGGAGCTTGTGGTTTTGGGATTGGAAGAGTGGTCACAATTTCCAGCAATCTCAAACAATTGTACAACCTGGTAAGCATCTTATGAGCAGTCCGTTTCTTGGGTTTTTCCCTTTTGTAATGTCGCAATTATATCAAGTATCTAAGTTATTCCTATACTACTGTTAAGAGTCCAGGGTGATGTCAACCATGTTCGGTTTACATCCTGTTTTGATTTCCCAAAATGCCTTCCCTCATTTTTAAGCCTCAAAATAGTTATTTGCCCAAGTGCACATGGAAATTGACAATGGACATAGTGAAAACATTGTTTCTCAAAATGCCACCCATTGAATTATGTCACCTCGTTATCCCTCCTTTTTTGAGAGTTGTGGAGCACATCGGAGCTTGTGCCTCGTAAAGCTAGTTTGTACGAAGGGAAAAGTGGACTTAAAATGGCGTCGTGTATTTCAGGATCACTGGATAGTGAGGCCGGCATATATGCCATCTCCTACGACATAACTGGTTCGAGGCTTGTCACTTGTGAAGCTGACAAGACCATTAAAATGTGGAAGGAAGATGAGAATGCCACGCCGGAAACTCATCCTGTCAATTTCAAGCCACCGAAAGATATACGTCGATTTTGAGTGGCAATTTTAGGTATATCTCAGCCCTGTGGTTCTGTTGGGTGAAAGCACGGGCACGGCCTTTCTTTGTGTTCCATATTCAATTTCATCTTTCAGAAAAGCTAGTGTTTGTTTTGAGGCTGTATGCTGTAATTCAGGCTCTCTTTTGGGAAGCTTCAACATGCCTGTCAATGGAGTGCGAAATGTTCAAGTTTCAAAAGTAAACTTTATGTTGTAAAATCTAGTTAGAAACTCGGCTTTGGCAGCCTGAGGTATTTATTACATATATGCGTTGATGAGAGGCCAAAATTAACTGAGATGTTATTTCAATCGCAGGGGTGTTCTTCACTGTAAATTGGCTTTTAAGATTTTGAATTACATGTAACTTTGAATGCCTTGACAGCTTATCAATAGCTAATTGTGTTTTAAAATGTTTTCATTTTTTTTTCACTTTTACCGAGTGAGTGCATTTAAATATGAGTCATGTTACATTTCCTTTTCTAGAGGTCTGTTTTTTTGGATAAATCCATTTATCCTAAGAATGAATTTCGAATAAATTTCATTACTCACATATGGTGGGTAGAATTTACTTGTGTATGTGAGGTTTATCGTCATATATATTTCGATAGGATTTGTTCAAAATTATCTCTTTCAAAAAGGGTAGCATTATTCGTTTCTTTTTTCCTCTTTTTTTTTTGTTAGTTTTTTTCTTTCAATAAATTGAGCTGATCCCCAGAAAATGCCCTGATATTTATGCATATTCGGTGGCGCTATCGCGGTTTCCACTGGACGGGCCACCGACGTTACCTTCCTTGAATGTTACGTTATGAGCTAATTTACTAATCACTGCCACCTGTCCTTTTGAAATCAGCCTTTTCTGATTAGATGATAAATCAGTCTTTTGGCAAAACTTGGGTCCCCCTTTTTCACTTTGCCATCGCAACCCAGCGCACCAACATTGATTGAAGCTAAAACCATGGTGCTATTTGGAAAATTGCCGCATAAACGAAACCATCCAATGCGAGTGTGAGCTCATCTTCACTCTAACCCTCTTTCGTATCTTACTGGATTGTTGGACAATGTGTGTATTATTAAGTCTGCAAAAAAAATATTTAAAAGTTGGGCTTGACCAGTAAGTTGAATAGATTCATTTTCAATGTGAAAAATAAAAATTAATGTCATATGATGTGATATTTTACGTTATTAAATATAAAAAATATTTTAAAATTATGTTATTTTAATAAAAATAAATTATTTTTTAAATATTATTTATTAAAAGGACATCGTTTTAAGTGGGTGGTGTGTTGAACTATATATATATATATATATATATATAACTTTTTTTTTCTTCCTAAGACTGGGCTAATAATGATGATGAGATCTAGAGAGGGGGCTCAAATTTGGAAGCAGTGGTGGGTTTTGGAGGACACATGGAGCGCAACCCCATAAGTGCGGGAAACTTTTTAGGGCGTTTCTTCTGCTTCTTCGCCTTCACTGCTTCGCCTCATTTTCATGCAAATTACGCCTCTCTTTGCTCTCTCTCTCTCTCGTAGAGCCCCACTCTTTCATTCCTTCCTCGCTCCCTTCACACCTCCCCGCACGCACACACTCTCTCTCTCTCTCCTCTGTTAATTTGTGGGTGAGCTTTCCATCAGAACTCGTCAATCCCATCCCTATCAAAGCTCGGAAACTCCTCTCCACATTCAAATCCCACGCCCCCCCGAAATCGATCCATCCAGATTCACAACGCAGATAGGAAGATAGACAAGAGGGTAGGAGCACAGAAGAGCGCAAACAACAACATGAGTTCTTCTTCCGAGTTGATTCACAGACACCAGACCCGCCCCGACCTCGCCGACTCCCCGAACCCTAACACGATCCAATCCACCTTCATCCAGAAATCCACGACCCCAATCCGGTACCTGTTCCGCGAGCAGCGCCTCCTCTTCATCCTCGTCGGAATCATCGTCGCCACCGCCGTCCTCCACACCCTCGACGCCGCCGTCTGGCACTCCGGCCACCACCTGGAGCCGCTGTTCCCCTCCGCCGCCGCCGATGATCTGGGCGGCAGGTCCCTCCCGCTGAGGCGGATCGCGATGGAGGTCGGATCCGGGTTCGGGTCGGGGCTGGTGAACGTGGGGGGGAAAGTGCCGCTAGGGTTGAGGAGGAAGGGGCTGCGGGTGGTGGTGACGGGCGGGGCGGGGTTCGTGGGGAGCCACCTCGTGGACCGGCTGATGGCGCGCGGTGACAGCGTGATCGTCGTCGACAATTTCTTCACGGGGAGGAAGGAGAACGTGCTCCACCATTTCGGGAACCCCAGGTTCGAGATGATCCGACACGACGTTGTCGAGCCCATTCTCTTGGAGGTCGATCAGATCTATCACTTGGCCTGCCCCGCCTCCCCTGTTCATTACAAATTCAATCCCGTCAAGACCATCATATCCTTCCTCCTCTATTATATTTTCTCAAATACAATATTTGTTTTTCATAAATATATATATATATATATATATGATTATATATTAGGAACATATTCATAATTGAAAGAGTTATGATGAGATTATCTTAGCTATGGAGGATTTTGAATTTGAATAGTTGCGTTTGCCTTAATTTTGAATGTTGGGGGGTTCTTCACAAGACGAATGTGATGGGGACGCTAAACATGCTGGGGCTGGCAAAGAGAGTGGGTGCGCGGTTTTTGCTAACGAGCACCAGCGAGGTGTACGGTGATCCGCTGCAGCACCCACAGGTGGAGACCTACTGGGGCAACGTGAACCCAATCGGTGAGTCACCCACCGACTCATCCAACGCCTCCTAATTCTTTCTTCTGCTCCTGTGAGGGAGGGGGCATTGTGGTCATTGTGTGTGGGTTTTGTAATAATAGGTGTTAGGAGCTGCTACGATGAGGGGAAGCGAACTGCGGAGACGCTTACTATGGATTACCACAGAGGCCTTGGCGTTGAGGTCCGCGCTCCCCCCCTCTCTCTCTACCCGTCTCTCACCCATAAACGCTTGCGTAATCCGTGTTTTTGGTTAATTTTGCAAGTTTTATTTGTTTAATCTGTGTGGTTTTTGGTAGGCGAGAATCGCTCGAATCTTTAACACTTACGGACCCCGGATGTGTATCGACGATGGTCGAGTTGTGAGCAATTTTGTTGCTCAGGTGGGTGAGAGCTGCCCCTTTTTGTAATCTTTTATATATTTTGGAGAGGCGCATATTATTAAACTTCTTGAATACGATAATGCAGGCCTTAAGAAAGGAGCCCATGACAGTTTATGGAGATGGGAAGCAAACAAGGAGTTTCCAATACGTTTCTGACCTGGTAAACAACCTCCATCTTATTGTCCCAGCGTACACGCACGTATTGTAATTGTTATTAAAACAAGAGTTCCCCTTTTTCCTTTTCTTGAATCTTTTCTTTTTTGCAAAAGTCAGTCTCACCAATACATAATGCATTGCATGTTGTCTTATGGTCAACTAGCTTTTACTGTAGCTCTTGCAGCTGGCCTGCGGCACAGCAAGCAATTTGTCTTATTTTTGTGCTCGCTCTTTTTATTATTCAATGAAAGATTTTAGTGAAGTACGTAGGGTTGGGTGAATAAGACTCAGTCTTGAGTTTTTCCGGTAGTTAGTGGCCATTATTAAGCAATTAATGATGTGTACTTGTAACTCTATTAAATTAAATAAATAGAAAGTATACTTTCAGGTGCATATGACTTGCAGATGCTATCACGTGATGGACCTTTTGCATTGACAATGATAACATCAGCTTTATTAGCTGAAACCTCACATTATATATGCATGTATGCTGCTAGTGATTTTATTTTTTAATTCTTTTTGGTATAATGGGCAGTTTTCCATGTCCAGAAAAGTCAACTGTGTAGAGTACTATTTTTTTAATAGG
The DNA here is from genome assembly GCA_034195605.1 of Santalum album. Classification (NCBI taxonomy): domain Eukaryota; kingdom Viridiplantae; phylum Streptophyta; class Magnoliopsida; order Santalales; family Santalaceae; genus Santalum; species Santalum album. Next base: position 4,918,250 of record CM067264.1, on the reverse strand, counting down.
GCAAGTCATCTTAGGGGCTTATGTGAAATGGGGCCATTTCATTCATATCTTACTCCACTTCTCTTCATATGGTTTCTTATTCATTGATCATATAGGCATCCTATTCCTATCATAACAGTGCTAAGCAAAGAGGAATCTAACAATGAATTTCATAGCGTTGTATGCATGCTTTGACTGTTTGATAATACTAATACATAGCATCCCTTTACTTGAATCGATGAATTTCTTGCCTTTTTCTCACTAAAGTTTTGGTTGAAAATCACATAAAAATGGTAGTTGGTTTAATTTATATACAGAAAGGGTGGTTGCTGCAGGGAGGGATCAGGGATCCTTAGGCATCATTTGTATGAAGAGATTGTAATTTTGCTAATAAAATGAACAGGTGGAGGGTCTCATGAGGCTGATGGAAGGGGAACATGTGGGACCTTTCAATCTTGGAAATCCTGGTGAATTCACCATGCTTGAATTGGCCCAGGTTTTTTTTTTTCACTTTCCCCGTCCGCATTATCCATCCTTTTCAAAATATTCACGTCTACTGTTCTTTTTTATCTTATCCTCAAGTGCCATGTAGTTTCAAATGCCAAGAAATTAAGGCTCTGTGGTTCCTTCTGAAAATATTTTCCGGTGGAAAGAGTCTTTGACAGAAAATGAGTTGCTTTTTTAAAAGCGACATCATTTTTCCTGAAATTAAGCCTATATCCATCGACTCAGGGAAACACTTTTCATTAGCCATATTTTTGGTACCGAAACATGCTTAGCACAGTTTGCTAGCTTTAATTTATTTTTTTTGTTGCTAAGCATTTTGAAGGGTAAACTTGTGTATGGGTGCTCGGTACGTGCAGGTGGTACAGGAAACAATAGACCCGAAAGCGAAAATAGAGTTCAGGCCCAACACAGAGGATGATCCTCACAAGAGGAAGCCAGACATCTCAAAGGCTAAAGAGCTTCTAGGATGGCAGCCATCCGTGTCCCTCCGCGAGGGCCTTCCCCTCATGGTTTCCGACTTCCAGCAACGTATTTTTGGCGATGAGAAGGACGCCGTTGCTGCTTCCAGGACCAATTTGTACTCATGAATTCTTCGACCATTCGAGCCTGAAGCAATAAGGAATGAAGAAGAGAAAACACACGACGACAGTAAAAAAAAAAAAAAAAAAAGATAGATATATCTATTTACAGTAGCCGTCCGTTTATTGTTATTGTTATTATTATTATTATTTCATTGTAGCCCCTGTTACGTCCTTTGACAATAATGGTTGCAGCAGATTTAGTGATATGTGGTTGAGCTGCCCAGTTTTGCACTGTATATTACGTTCCTTTTATTATATGTAATTTATATATATTTTCAATTTTTATGACTCCATTTAAATCCTTTAACCTCAACAACCTTTACCCATGATTTATCTCTATATGTGTGTGTTGTATAAGTTCATTTTATGAACAATGCATGAATTGACATGCTTTAACCTAGAGCAACAATGTCCAAGCCCCAACGGGATTGCCTTTGTTCAGGTGTCTCTGCAGTGGCCCCTAAGTCCAATGTTGAGGTATTCTTGGTGCCTAAAAGTTATTTAACTGGCAAGATTAAATTTGCAATAAGGAGATCCCCTTATTTTACTGTTGGGAAACTCCATAATTTTACTGCTGCCGATAAACGTCCCTCGTGTTATTTTGAGCTGCATGAATTGAGGAGGCGACCCAAAATAAGTGCGCTTGTCAGTTTTGATACGATTTGGTGATGCAAATGTCTCCATCGGTAGGGTAAAAGTATGAACAGTCTGCACCGTATTAAATCTTACATAGTATTTTTACCTTACATAGTTATGGGCCTGGTGGACACCTAGGAGGGGAGTCCATCCCTATTGGGCCTGGCCCATACTTACCAATTCTACGGCTACTGGGCTTCTAGCATAAATGAAGAAAAGGAAGGAATGGAAGGAAACAAGTCGCATAGTTCAGAAGCAGAATAGAATCCCTAGTAACCGTCGTCGAGAGCTCCAGAGCTCCTCACCGTGCTCTCACACAAATCGTCGTCGACTCGCTCTGTAATTCGGTGAGTGAAATTTCTACTCTCTTCAACTTTAATCTCTTTCTATCAGTCCGTGTCGTTTCTGATTCTATGGAAAGCATGTTCTTTTATCTTAATTTGTATCCCGTTTTTTAGTTTTTTTTTCCTTGAAATCAGTTTGGTTATGTGCCTGTTATGTTTCAGTGATATTTGCTAGGTTATCGGCTATTATCGATTATTTATAGGTTCAATATCCTGTTCAGGTTAGGTATGCGAAAATAATCAATAGTTTAGCTTCATTATGGTGGTTACGGGTTTCTGAGATTCAGGATAGGTGGAATTGATGTTTGCATAATTGATTTTTTATTGGGTTTGAGTTCCAAATCACGCTTGGATTTGGAGGGGAGAGATATAATGCCCAAGTTGCTGAACAAATAATGAATGTTTAAAATAAACTACCTAATAGTGCTAGGGTTTATAATGCTTGGATTGCTTGTATTCGATTCATTTCTTCTATTTCCAAGCTGCAATCAGGAAGGGATGATTTCACTTTATTTTCTTTCATAAACTCGCAATCGGGGATGAGGAAAAATGTCATCTTTTCTTTTCTCTTCTTTATTTATATTTCCTTTTCTTTTATTTTCTGACTGAATTCCCTGTCAGAGTGTGAATGTAGTTATCTGTTTCCGCCATTAATTTTTGGTTGGTGGGTCGGGTATGAAAAAGTTTGCTGAGCTACAAGGTTTTTGAATTTGTGGGCTGGTAGTTGTACACATAGGTACATATGTTTTTATGTGCTGTGCATAAATATGATGTCAGTTACTACTTTAGCATCTAGTTTTATTTTTAGCAAGCACCTGGTTCTCCAAGATCTAATTGATGTTTATAGCATTTGATTTGGCTTTTCCCATCCCAGAAACAATTAAGAAAAAAAAAAATGATATTTAAGCAAATTATGCTGATTCATTTGTTGATCTCTTTGAACCGCTTTTTATACTTCTCTGTCTGTAGTAGTGCTAAACTTCGGGACAGCAAAAATGTCTCGGAAAGGGTTGATGGAGCAGGACTTGAAAAAGCTGGATGTGACAAAATTGCACCCTCTTTCACCTGAAGTTATTTCTCGTCAAGCAACAATTAACATTGGTGAGTTGCATGCGTATATGAGATTCTTGAGTTTCATAAAGTGGACTGTGGACATACATGCATAATGATTGGGGTTTTATGTGTCTTCATTAGTGTCTGGTCTGCGATTGGTATTCTTAGGAATCTACATGCTAAATAAAAGACTCTTGATTTCAGGCACTATTGGTCATGTGGCACACGGAAAATCAACTGTTGTTAAAGCAATATCTGGTGTTCAGGTAATTTACCTGCTATATTCCTGCACTTGGAACTGCTTGTTTCATATGTTTTTTCTTTGGTATGTACTGTATTACTAGTGAACTTGCTCCTGTCTTCACATCCTTTTTCTATTTCCTCTCATTCTTTATATGTTCCTCTGCTTAAAATTCTTAACTGAATAGTTCCCTTTATTCGAAACTAGCCCCCTGATTTGATGCATTGAAGTTTCTCAGATTATGTTCTGCAAGGACATCATAGTTAGTTTGGAAGGAGGGAGGGCATAACGTATTTGTCATGATTATATTATGCCTCATGCATCTTTGAGGGCCAGTTGCAATGGAAGCTCAAAAAGGAGGTTCCTGAAAAATTCATCCAAACTAGTCAGAAGGCTGAAATAAGTATTAAATGATTTTGTATAAGAAAGTATGATTTGTATAGCTTCTTTAAGGCCTATTAAATGGGCTTGTATTCAAAATTTGTAGCCATTGGATGAAAAGGGTAGCAATTGTTGCCTACCATTTAACAAATTGAAAAATTTATGATTATGAGCTTCATCGAAATAGATAACTAAACGAGCTCATGTATCTATGAGGAAATATATGTATGGAGAAAAGAAGAATTGTGTAAGGGAAGAGAAAGAAAGGATTATGTCAAAGAGGATAAGAGGTGTGAAATAAATGAAGATGAAGCTACCATATTTTCTACCATGCATCTCTATTTATGTGGGTATGAAAAAATAGTAATAGTTAATGATTAGGCTCTTCCATAATAACAATGATTTAGCTTTAGTAGATGTAGTAGCATGATTATTCTTTTTTATTATTTAGCTTAAGTAGATGTGTAGCTTGTTATTGTTATTTATGAATATACTTGTATCAAGATCAACATTTTTTTTTCCCTATCAGACTGTTCGTTTTAAAAATGAGCTGGAGCGAAACATCACCATTAAGCTTGGATATGCCAATGCAAAGATATATAAGTGTGAAGATGAACGTTGTCCTCGCCCCATGTGCTACAAGTAGGTGGATATTCATGTAGTTGAATGATTAATGGTTTTATAAGGATGCCTGGTTTTGTTATTGTGTTCTCAATGCCGTGACAGGGCCTATGGAAGTGGAAAGGAAGATAGTCCTTTGTGTGATGTGCCTGGGTTTGAAAACAGCAGAATGAAATTGCTGAGACATGTATCTTTTGTAGATTGCCCAGTAAGGATGCCAGATTTCCTTTGTAAATCTTAATGCTTTGCTGCCTTAAAAGTGGATACTTTGTTGTTTGGAAAGTCTAGGAAGTTGAAGTGGGGATTCTATCGGTAATGTAACACTTGAATTCTGGCTGATATATGATGATATTTCGTTGTTCATTATCTTCGTGCAGGGGCACGATATTCTCATGGCTACAATGCTTAATGGAGCAGCAATCATGGATGGAGCATTACTTCTAATAGCTGCCAACGAGAGCTGTCCTCAGCCACAGACTTCTGAACATCTGGCTGCTGTTGAAATAATGCGCCTCCAGCATATAATAATCCTTCAAAATAAAGTTGACCTCATTCAGGAAAATGTTGCCATCAACCAGCAGGAAGCTATTCAAAGTTTTATTAAAGTTAGTTTGCCTGAATCAGCTCTTGTGCCAATTTATCGCCTGGTTTATCAGTTCAATCTGCTAAATTGAATTCCTGAACTTTTTACTGACAGAAAACTGTTGCTGATGGTGCACCAGTGATCCCAATTTCTGCTCAGCTGAAATACAATATTGATGTTGTCTGTGAATATATTGTGAAAAAGATCCCAATTCCAGAGAGGAACTTCACATCACCATCCAAATATGATTGTTATCCGGTCATTTGATGTTAATAAGCCCGGGTTTGAGGTTGATGAGATCAAAGGTGGTGTTGCTGGTGGAAGCATCCTCAGAGTATGTTTTATCTTTGTTGAAGTTTTATCTGAAGCCTTGTTGCCATGTTTTTGGTGCAAAATGCTTCCATGATTTTGATGCAGGCTATTCACCTACTTTTGCCATCCACATATAGGTTGCAGTTTTAACTTTGTTTTTCCTTGGCCAGTTGGTTGGTCCTAGGCATTACAAACACTCCAATTTGATTTGTCTTCCCAGTTTATCCTTTTGCTTCCTTTCCTTTGTGTGTTCTATAGTCCCCCTTAAGTTAGTTTCAACTTTGAAAATTAAAATCCATTTTAGTTATTGGGGGGAACATGCATGCCAGATAATAGGAAAATCATTCAAGTGAGCTAAACTGTCATATATGAAGCCATAGTCTTCTATTTCTGATTAAAACTTGTGCTATGAATCAGTTTTTTTCTTTATTTTTATTTTATTACTATCTTTGTGACCTTTGCTTTGTGCAGGGTGTCTTGAGGGTAGATCAGTTCATTGAGGTTCGTCCTGGTATTGTTGTGAAGGATGAGAGAGGCAACATGAAATGCACACCAATATTTTCCAGGATTGTCTCATTGTATGCTGAACAAAATGAGCTGCAATTTGCAGTGCCAGGGGGTCTCATTGGGGTTGGCACAACTATGGACCCCACTCTGACCCGTGCTGACAAGTTGGTCGGTCAGGTTCTTGGTGAAGTTGGGTCACTTCCTGAAGTTTATGTTGAGCTTGAGGTATAGAAGAGTTACACTGAAAGCAACTGTCACAGGGATTGTTCAAGTATCCCCTTAACGTTCTGCCTTGCAATTTTGCAGGTGAACTTCTTTTTGCTACGGCGGCTTCTGGGTGTTAGGACAAAAGGCACAGAGAGGCAGGGAAAGGTTTCAAAGCTGGCGAAGTCGGAGATCTTGATGTTGAACATAGGTTCAATGTCAACAGGTGCCCGAGGTTATTGCTGTTAAGAATGATCTGGCAAAGCTACAACTGACTTCTCCAGTGTGCACGAGTAAAGGGGAGAAGATTGCACTTAGTCGCCGCGTAGAGAAGCACTGGCGTCTCATAGGATGGGGCCAAATTCAAGCTGGATCGACTCTCGAGGTTCCACCATGCCCCCTTTGAGTGAGAACAGGACAGGTAATCAGACGCCGAAGAGAACTGGTAGAACAACAGCAGAGAAGGGGACATTGCGAACAATTTTTGTTTGTGAGAAAGGAAACGTGTTATGAATGCTCATCTCTTTTATATGCTTCTTTCTTGTTTCTTTCCTTTTGGGAGCATGCTACCAAGTGCTGATTCATTCCTTGTGTTTTGTGTTGCATCTGAGTTGTAATTTGAACTGATGAAGCTTCTGAAAATTTACATTACTAAGTATGGCATGATTGTTGTCGAGAAATGTATCAGTATTTGGTTTGAACTTTCCTGTGAGAAATTGCTTCCTATAGTTATGTGGCACAATGTGGAATGGCCATGAGAGATGATGTTGTTAGTCGAGCTATGGAATGACATGAAACCTGCTTGCCATTGTATGCTTTTATGTTGCTGGTTCATTGATGGACGTTCCCCCTCCCCACCTGACGAGGTGGCTGCTACAAGAATGGAATATTCCAAAGCATTTGCTTTTGAAAGAATCGATTGTGCCTCAGTTTAGCATTTCTGTCCTGTTGCAACATAGTCACAATACAATGTCTCTGACTTTTTACAGTGACTTTGAATCAATAGGCTTCTCCCTTTTTGATCATTTTGTTTGAGGTGGACCAAATAGGGAATGAAATGCGGAAACAGGGGAAGGGCTCCAAATCCTTTTTCGGTATATGGTATGCTCCACCTACCGAGGTACCAAATTCTGGTTGCTTTAAAACGTATGCCATGTGCTTGAGAAACAGGCGGTGCAATCACCAGAAAAATCATCGGCCATTCTTTCCCAATCATTTGTTTCGATATTGAAGTGCAAACTGGCATGATTATGTTGTGCCTTGAGGTTTATCACGTTCTGTATGCATGTGGAAACAGTCCAAGGGTGAGATGGGGTGATCTCAGTCTGCACCCTTTGAGGGAAAAATAACTTTTCTACTACTATATTTTGTAGTTTAGATGCCAGGTTAGTGCTGCTCTTATGTAAAAGGGTTGACTACCTCCAGATTGATTGCACTTCACATTCGAATTTTGTCTTTTCAAGAGTACCTTAATTGGGCATTTCCATCCCCTACTATTGCATTGCCTTCAGGTAATTGCTTCAAACAAGGATCATAGTGTTCATGAGCTTCGATATTTCACAGATTTTGTCACCTTTTACTTTCTGGTAATTCTCTTTGCTTACTGCTGACGTTCACCATCTGGTGCAGGAATTTGATTATGAATCCGTGTTGCCTTATGCGATGCTTTCATTCATATCTGTGTTATTTGCTCATATGATGACCCACGGTGTAGATGCTCCATTTCATTAGTTATCTCTCAGTTACTCCTTTATTACTTGATTGTGGAACTAATGCACTGGGGCGAATCTAACTTCTAAGACCTTTGTTTCCTGGCATAAATTCATGCTCAACTGCATATTGTGTTTAATTAAGGACCAATATCTAGATTCTATCAAATATAAAATATAAAACCTGAGTAGCTGGAAATAGCGCATTCACAATCTAACTCGTCACAGATTAAGAAGGTACGTCTACAGGATATAAGTTAATCTTGTCTCTCCATGCACTGGCCGTCTCAGGCTCTGTGGTATTTACGCATTTCCATACTGCACTGTTACACTTGAACCCGCTTCCAAAGGCAAGTTGCCAAACTGTATTGCCCCTCCTCATCCTCCCTTTGGCTTCTAGATAGCAAAGCTCGTACCAAATAGAAGAAGATGATGTGTTTCCAAACCTGTATAGGGTCATCTTAGAGGCCTCAACATCTTCTCCTCTCAGCTTAAGGTTCTTCTGAATTGCTTCGATGATGGCTTTTCCTCCCGCATGTATGCAATAATGGTCAAATACTTTCCTGAACTCGGGCACGTAGATGTTTCCCCTGCCTGAAAGCATCTTCTCCCTAATTAAAGAGAGAGCGTATCGAAGCTGCTCCGTGAGCGGCAAAACTAGTGGCCCAGCTGAAGTCATGTTCGTCTTGAGAGCGTCTCCGGCCACTTTTATTACGTCTTTCGATATCGACACCCCGGTGTTATTTTCCGTGTCTACGTCCTGAATGATACACGATAAAGATCGATCGTCCTGTGCTTTTATTGTTCGCACAACGTGTTGCAGTTCATACTTTGCTGTCTTCCTGTCTTGATCTCGGTTAGACATTAGTATAGCTACTCCCCCCATTCGAAAGAGGCATTGGGGCAACAACATGGACCGCATCTTTCCAGTGTACCAGTTCAGGTTTAAGACCTCTGTGCTCACAATGAGTGCTAAGGAGCTCCGATGAACCCTCAACAGGTCTCTTGCCAGACCCACGGATGTGATTCCGGCGCTGCAGCCCATTCCAGAGAGGTTAAAACTCCTGACGTTGCTTCTCATTTGAAACTTATTGACCACCATGGAAGCAAGGGAAGGCGTAGGGCAAAACACGCAACTATTAGAAACCAATATGTCTATGGCTTTTGGGTGTACGTTGCTCTTCTTCAACAAGTCTCCAATTACGGAGAACATTATCGTGAGGGCCTCTTCTTTTGCGTATTCGAATGATTTTCTGATGGGCACTTCATGGAGGGTTGGAGGAATGCAGGTTTCCCCACTGAACCCTGAGTTCTCAAGGATCTTCATTTGGAAAGCGACGCCATCGGAGTCGAACCGATCGTCGAGAAAGATATGCTCCGACAGCATGGCTATGGGTACCCGGTAAGATGCCGGCGGGCGGTAGCAGGTGAAACCCAGTAAGTAGATTTTGGGTTTTCTCTTGTACAAAACGCATGAGACAGCTATGCTTGCAATCACTGCGATCATAAGTTGTAGTTGGGTGATGGAAAGGAGTTCAAGGATTGTGGCCATGAGAACAAAGAAAATGGAGGAATGAGTACCCTGAAATTGCTGTTTGGAACTCTGATTGGCAGATATGAAGTTAGGGTTGGGATTGAGGTATTTTTTTCAGAGAGTGAGAGAGAGACATATTAAGGTGGAAGGAAGCGAGAGGGAAGAATGGATAGGACATTAGGCATTCTTTTCATGCTTTGTCTGCAGTAATGAGTTTGTGCACGTAAGGCAATAGTGTTACCAAACAGATAAAAGCTTTTTCACATTTTTGGGAATATATATATATATATATTTATTGTATGGTACTTGAGTGGGTAAATGCTACTTTAGGGAACAGTATAAAATATGAATGCTGCTATATAATTTGGTAAATGTCTATCTCCCCATTATGAGACCAGGCTTTGGGCTACTGCTGAAAGTGACGTGTGCCTGCACGCACAGGATTCTTTACGAGGGAGTCAGTCACATCGTGTGGCCCACCACAAGCCAAAGCCTTCACTCGAAAACACTAGTTGAAAGTCCCACACGAATCTCCCTCCCCGCACGTGAAGAAGGTGAATCTACTCGTCTTTATGCCATGTTTGGTAGTAGATCAATAGATATTCAATTTCACCCCTCCACTTAAAATACTTATTACATTGTTTGATTTAGTTTAGAACTTAGTATCCAATGTTTGGTAGGTAGTTTTCACGTGTCTGTCATGATTGCTGGCCGCTACTGTTGTCGTGCTTGCTGGCAGAGAAGGGTGGCCAGACCCTGCACTGACAGATAAAGGTATGGAGGCTAATCTTTGAGTCGAGATAAGGTCACAATTCACCACACCACTCATTTCATCCACAAGGTTACTGATGATATTGCAATTATTATATCCTCTGCATAATATAAGATCTTATATGTGCAGTCTGGAATCACTGCACCAACAACACATTTATCTAGCTTACCATGACACCGGCCGCACCAAGGATAATCACTTAATCACAGTAACATGATTTCTTGTTATTGTGGGAGTTGGGGCAACCAGTTTTAAACCAACTGATGATGATAAGAGGGATGACGAACAAATGCTATTAGTCAAATTGCATGAGGCATTGTGTTTGTGACGTGGTATTTTATGTTCTCTAATGGGTATTAATATTTATTAATTGATTTCGTCTTATCTTCCTAGTGGCTTAAATGATTTCTTTAAAAAAAAAAGCATGAATTACTTGTTCTATTGTATAAAAAGGTATCATCAATACGTTATCAACTATTGGTGGTGAGCATCTCTTTTTTTGTCGGTCCAATTTTAAAAAAATAATGATATATGCATATATATATATATAAAAGGGGAAAATGAAGTGAAAAATCATAGCGCAACATGTCTTTTTTATGGAACCGAATCCCTTCTGACTAGAGAGCTCGCGTCTGACCACTAAGTCCCTCCTAGTTTGGAAAATATGGTGAGTATCGACGTTGGTATGAACCATTGACATACGAGTGTGGTTCATCCCTAATGTGAAAATGGTGGCTCCAGATCGCTACCCAGAATTCGGTGCCCATAGCATGACCTCCTTGGTTTTCTTTCCTGGACGCCCCACCCCACCGTCCTCTATAAATGAAAGAAACTCCACTCATAAGCCAAACCCAGGTTTAATACTCTGTTGTGATCATCATCATCATCACCATCCAATAAAAGCAGAAGAGGAGAGGCCTCCTTTTTCCAAGTTGGCAGGCTCTTTCTCCACTGCGAAGCTCGTTGCTTCTTCCTTCAATGGCCATTCCCCTCCATGTCGTCGACCGATGAGTCTCATCATCTTCCGCCTCTCCAATCTTTCTCGGATCCTTGAGCCCCTCATTTTAGGGGCATATCCATCAATTTCAGTAAAGCATTTATTTTGGACTTGGGCCGATCATTCCTCATGTTACGATCCAGATAAATCAAGAGACATTGGTTAATGCTGTTAGATGAAATTTCCCCTCTTGTAACATTTGTTTATCGTGCAATCCTCAGTCTCCCTAACGGCTCAAAATATGTCACATCAGCAGATTTTGTTATATCCGAGGTCGGTGACCGCCTTGATTTCTTTTTATTTTATTATTTTAATGCATTACTCTAAACAATTATTTTATTTATTTAAATAAATGTAACATCAGAATATAGTACTACAGCATTTTTCCACGTCGGGCGTGGATACGCGTAACGCGGACGCCGATACGCTGCAGCGGTTGAGGGGAGATGCGGAGGTGTGGGAGGGTCCAGGACTGGAATTGCCGGAGAAGTGGTATCGACGGCTCTGACCATTAGGGACGACGAGGCGAAGGCGCAGGCATCTTACACGTGGGCCCCTGATCCCATCACGGGGCATCATTAGTCCTCTTAATCGTGCGGCTGAGATTGACGCTGCGGAGCCGATGGATGGCCACAACGCAAGATACGGCCACGGTCGTGAAAATAAAATTTCATAAATCTACATTTTAACTTTACCGCTCATTTCGAGGGGGAAAAAAAATAAAAGGAAAGAAGAAAAGACGAGGGAGAGAAAATCTTGCGTAAACATTATTTTTATTTTTTCAATTTTATTTTTTCTTGTGAGGGTCACGTGAGTGACACAAAAAATAACTTTATAGCCATCCATATTTCCGATCTTTAAACGGGAGAATGTGATTTTTCACTTTTAGGCAGTAAATGATGGTGGAGACATTTTTAGATAATTCCATGCATAGTCTTATGTGCTTCCACTGCTTCAGGCGCAGGCTGCATGCTTTCAATGATTTGGACTGCCTTGGCACGTTAAAATCTATCATTCGATTCATCTCTATGGACGAGTACGTTATGTTTTGCAAAACAACTCCACTTAGTTGCACACATCCATGTGGTATATATATATAATAAATCAAATTGTTGAAACAAAGTCAATATAAAATCACATTAGTCTAAAGTGGGGCACGAAGTTATACAACATGGGGCATCACCCACCAAACACATGGAGTTTCCACCTCGCATGTGAATTGCCAAGACGAGTACAGATTCCCTCCACCACAAAAACCAGTAAACATTGATTCATTGATTCAAAAAGCCAACCTGTGTTCTTCCCACAACATTAATTTGCCACCAACCACATCCACAGTACGAAGAAATAGGACACACGTAGTTTAATTGCATCAACAACGAACACCCTCATTGTTACTGTTCACAAACCAACTGGTCAACATCGCTGATTCATGCGAACCTCACTTCCCTTCCTCCTCTCGAACCACACTCCACGGGCAGACCCCATTAGCACAGAGCATTCTACTCATTTAGATACAGTGCCATAATCGAATTGAAGAAGAAACAGTAACAAATTCAAGTGTAGAACACTACTCATAGATAGGGCTTTGATCACCAAAACCCAGAGATAAAAGAGATTTAAGGGACGTTTGTAATCAAAGAAAAATGTGATGTCGATTAGCAAGTTTTTTAACTTCTCACTGCAAGGATTGAAGGGATGGCTGCGAGGTTAGGGGTGGCGTTCTTATTGGATGCATTCATCTCTCTCTTCACTTCCTTCGAAGATGGCTTGCTGAAAGCCCTCATTGGAGAGGCCAGAGCCCACCCCCAGCTCCTGCTCCGGCCGTGAGCCATTGACGCCGGCGTCACCGCCGCCGTCGACCTTCCTCCGTTGACGTCCTCCGCCGAGGTTGAGACCCAGTACGAGGATGAGGACGAGGAAGACGAGGATGACGTCAGGTTGAACCCTCCGAAGATGCCCCCGCACCTCACCCGCTCCTTGATACAGTGGTGGTGGTGGTGGTGGTCGCCGCCGACACTCCCGGCGGCGGAGACCGTGGGCTTGCCCTCCCTGTGAGACTCGACCCGCCTGAGGGTACAGTCGCCGAACCCGGTGGAGATTCGGTCGAAGAAGTCTCCGGAGAAGCTCCGGCTCCCGCACCCAACGGATCTGGATCTGGACACCTTGCGACCGAAGGAGGAGGACGCGTTCGGGCTGTCGCTCTCGTCCGTGCACTCCACGATGATCTTCTCCTTCGATTTCGCGCTCTCACTCCTACTGGAATCCCTAGGGTTTCTGCTGACCTTCCGCGCAGAGGAGGAAGAGGGGTAGAGGAAAGACCAGAAACCCCCGCCGCCGCCGCCGCCACCGCCGGAGGATCTCTTCTGCGGGCCGAAATCGAAACCACCGTCGTCATCGAGGAACCGCCCGCGCCGAGGCGTCGCTGTGGATTTGCTCCTCTTGAGCGCGGCGGCGGCGGCACCTTGATGCTCCAACGCTTTCTCCTTCTTCTTCTTCTTCTGGGACATCAACCTAAAAGGGATCCGGGCCCGCTTCGCCGAGGAGGAGTAGTACTGTTGTTGCTGTCGGCGCGAGGAGAGGGAAAGGGCGGGCTCAGATCTGAAACGAGTAGGCGACGACGACGAGGAGGACGGAGCAATGGGGGCAGCGACGGCGGCGGCGGCGGGGAAGAAGGAGGCGACAGCGGCGGAGGAGGAGGAGGAGGAGGAAGAAGAAGAAGAGAGAAGCTTACCGAGCTTGTCTTGAAGACAAAAAGCACAGATCCCACCTGGATTGTTCCTGTAGGGATGATCACTGCACTGCATTCCCTCTCCCATGTCTTGATCTTCTCCTCCTCCTCCACCTTTGTTCTTCGTCCCCTCCATTGAATGAAACCCCTCTTTCCACAGTCGAAAAGGAGGAAGAAATGGGTAATCCTCTGAATCTCAGAACGAAGATCTTCTTCTCGGAATCAATGGATACTGGGTTTTGCCTTTTGCTTTCTTTTTGGCGATCCAGTAGGAGAGAGCCTGTGAAAGCGAAGTGACTGAGCAGAAGAGGGGAAATAGAGTATTGGGAGAGTCCGCAGAGGAAGCACGTGGATTCCTGACTTGCTTCATTTATTTTAATAGTTGGAAGACGAAGAAGTAGAAGAATAAGACAATACAAACAAAGGCCCTTTTAAACAAAAGCAATACTATTATGTGTTTATTTTTCACAAACTTTTTATATTATAAGTGGGTACATGTTAAAATTTATAAATTATTTTATTAAGAAAAAATCATTTAATTTATTATTTAATCTAATTTAATATAAAAATTATTTTAAAATAATATTATTTTTCATTAAAATAATATACTTTATAATATTTTTATACGTAATTATGTAAAGAGGCATGCTACATAACATATATATATATATATTTATTTAATTAAAATGATCCTCAAAAAGATTATATAAATTTTGATACGTTATTTTTTAGTGAGAAGAATATATAAAAGATGTACATATAATATATATATATATATATATATATTAGATAATTATTAATTTACTCTTCTTTTATTCCCTTTTTTCTTTTTTCTTTTCTCCGTTCTTCCCACCCACGGCGTAATAGGAAGGATCTCGAGTTCCCTCTCAGAGGGACCTCACCTTACCCTCCTCCTTCCTTGCTAAAGAGAGAGAGAGTTGTTTACGTGTATTTCTTGTTTCCGAGAAATTCGAAGACGGGAGACCCTTGCAGCGAGTAATGGCCGTCGGATGAACATCGGACGGCTCTCCTGTAATCCCCCCCATTTCATCCTCTCTTATTTCTTCCCCTTTTTTCAAACTCACATCCATGCTTGCTGTTGATTCTTTTTAGGAGGATTCTCGGGTGGGTTTCTTCTCTCTGTTTTTTTCTCCTTTCTATTTTTTTTCCCACATATTGCACTCAGGACTAAAGACAGAGTTCAAGTTTAACTTTGATAATTTAATTAAAGCTTCATTTATAATATGATGATGAGTCAAATTCTTTTAGCAGTAATAATTTCTTGTTTCATATGTGTGCGGACCTCAACGTGATCGGGAAATTTTGGCTGTGAGTTGAAAAGAAAATAAAGGGGAGAAAATCTAGTTATAAGAGCATTAAAGCTAATAAGTCGTTTAATTTTTATCTGTCTTTACTTGCCGGCAAACAGACTATTTTTAAAGTTTCATTAAAGCCATTTTCTTTCCTTTAAAAATATTTTTCTTTTGGACATCCAAAGAGGCATACAACAATAATTTGGATGGAAAGAAGTCCACTCAATCATGACAAGATACCAACTTTGACGCCATCTTAGTTAAAAAAATCAGCAGTCATGTTTCCTTCCCTTCTTTTATGAGTGAAAGCGTAGTTGTGCAAATGTGAAGCTAAGGCCTGAATCTCAGGCACAAGATGACCAAAGGGTGCTAGAGTTTCGAAATTACTCTATAGCTTAGTCAGGACTACCAACCATCAAAGACAAGCAATCGAACTCTTTAGCCCAATTAAACCGAAATAAAATAGCTTCGGTTTCTAAAACGTGAATAGATTTCACTGGATCCTCAATTGTAGTTGCTACAACAATAATATGACTATAATAATCTCGAAGGATAGCACCGATTCCATTAATAGCCGATTCCATTAATAGCCCTACCACAAACAAAAGAAGTATCAACATTTACCTTGAAGGATCCTTGGGGGGGGGGGGGGGGGGGGGAGGCGGGGGGCTACTAGTTACACAAACCTCTTTGAGATGCAAACAACTCAAGATTCCAATATTCCTCAAAAAGCGATGTAGCCCACCTAGCTATATTTTGAGGATGTTGATAAAAACCTTTTAAAATAAAATTATTCTTTTCAAACCAAATTGCCCATGCCAAATTGAGAAACAAAGCTACATCTTTGATCGACATCTCAACAATGGCATTAGCAATGACATCCTTGAACTTAGCCAATGTATCAAAGATAACGAATAGAGATAAGTAATCCCCATTAGCAATGACATCCTTGAACTTAGCCAATGTATCAAAGATAACGAATAGAGATAAGTAATCCCAAATACTTTAAGACAAACACATCATGATAGGGCCCACAGTCTCATTCGACCCACAAGAATGCACACAATAATGAGCAATCCACTCTCCTCCTCCTAAGCTTATCTCATATAGGGAGGATTCCTTTTAAGACCCGCCACCCAAAAGGATAAATTTTATTTTGAAAAGAGAGCTTCCGCAATTTAGACCAAACAGTGGGCAGAGAGGAAAAAGAAGGTGGATCGACATTACTTGAGTTCCGAGCCAAAAAATTACGAGCAATGTCATTAGCACTTTTAGCAGTAAAGCAACCCTTGACTGATCCTGTCCAAACAAGCACATTATCTTTCGACTGCCTAGGGAGAGGAATATTAGCAATAACATTGACCTTAGGGGGAAGAAAAAAGTTATAACTTAGGCTAGTATTCTACCTTAATGGGTTTTCCAACAAGAGAGAGCTCACATTGGCATTAGCATCCAAACCATGATTACCACCTTTAGTGTTGTTGGAGTAAAAAGCCATTTATTAAGCCGGATATAAATTAAACACCTGTTACCCACCCTCCAACAAAGTCCCTTAAAGAGAATCCTTCGAGCCTCGTTAAGCCTTAGCCAAATGAAGGAAGAATTATATCCCATTAAGAAATGATCCACAAAGAAAATATCTGGCCTTGTAAGCCTTACTATAAAAGGAATCAGCATGCTATAAAAATCTCCATCCTTGTTTAGCCAACATGACAAGATTAAAAGCATTTAGATCTGGAAAATCCATCTCACCTTCTTTATAATCACAAAGAACATCCCAGCTAGCCAAACAATTCCTTTCTTTTTTGGATCACCTTTCTACCAAAATTTTGAAATGAAAGAATTAAGGTTGTCATGCATATTTTTGGGAAAGCGAAAGCAACTTATCACATATGCGAATTAGTAAGAGCCACAACATTAATCAGGACCGCTTAACTAGCTTCATAAAGAAGCTTGCCCTTCTAGCTTTGTAACTTCTGCATAATATTCTCTTTTATGACAAGAAAGGCTTTTGATGGAGACCTAACAATAATTGGTGGGAGGCCTAGATGGTGTTTAATCGCCACCATGCCAAACAAACTCTTAATAGTTTCTTGAACAACCTCTGGAGGGTTTACCCAAATTTTGAAGATTCAAGTGCTGCCCTAAAACCTGTTCATAGATGTCAAGAATGTCTAGAACCTTTGTGCAATACAAAAAAATATTAGCTTTGAGAAGTAGTAAAGAATCATTCGCAAAATATACATGTGAGATTGTTGAACTGTTTTTGGTAATTCGTACCTCATTGAGAGGCTGATTATGAACAACAGTATAAAGATGTGAATTCAGACCCTCTACACAAAATAAAAAGACATACAAAGATCATAGATCCCTCTGATGAAGCCCCCTGGAAGGCCTAATGAAGCCTACATGCTCTCCATTAATCAATAACGAATAGCAGGCATTAGAGACGCAGGTTATAACAAGATTAATCCATTGTGTAGCAAAGCCCAGTTTACGCATAATAGCCTCCAAAAAACTCATTCCACCATATCATGCGCCGTACTCATATCAAGTCTAATAGCCACATAACATTTATTTCATTTACGTAGATTTTTCATGTAGTGCAAGCGTTCAAAACTGATAAGAATATTATTAGATATGAGTCCACCGGAAACAAAAGCACTTCGTCCTTGGGAAATCAGTTTAGGCAAAATGGACTACAGCCAATGAGTTATAACTTTTGCACCAATTTTATATGCCATATTACACAAACTTATACGCCTATAATTGGAAACCCTTTGGGGACATTTAACTTTTGGGACTAAGGTAACACGAGTAAAATTAGTGCCTCTAGGCAGGCAGAAAATCAAGAACAACATACATAACAACAGGGCCTACTATGATTAACAAGTGAATGATGTAACTTCACTTGTGACATATGAGGGTAATCAAACAGGACCCGACATTAGACAAAACCTGCATGGAGTAATTATAGTGGCTTTAGTGCAGACTACAAAAAAAAAAAAAAAAAAAAAAAGACAAACCAAAGTGATTCTGGTGCTAGAGTCTTTGAAAAAAATTAATATCAAATTCTTAAGTTGGTTTGGTGTTCAAGATGGAATAATGATGCAAACGGATGAAATGTAATGTTTTAATTGGACACAGGATCAAAAATCGCATCTTGTAGAGTAATAATCTCGTAAAAAGGGTCCTTCATTTTATTCTTTAATGGTAGCTTTATAAAATCTTGAATAAAATGCACTCCTATTAAACTTTTTTTAAAAAGAAAACAGAAATTGTTCTAATATTTTTTTTATATAATGTTTAGAAAGGCCTAATGATAAGAATAATTCCGTACTTTCTTAGCTTTTTGATTTAAATTATAAACTTTTGATGTTCTGATTTTAGACTTGAACTTGTATTAGTGATCAATATTAACCCTAAATTTCATATACTTTTATTAGGATGAATGTTTACATATATGACAAAAAAATCTCGCTGATAAGTTGAATAGTAAAATTTAGTGTTTCTCCGGTTGTAATACTCCTAAATTCGTTATAGAGTTAATATACACTTTATCTTCTTGGCTCTCTCCATCCCTTATTGGTGTTTATGTGGCCTTTTTTTTCTTAATCCATGTAAGCAATCACCTTAAGAAAAATTAATGAAACTTGATAAAAGTTAGAAAAAAGATTAGAATTACTTTAATAATATAATTTGATACTTAAATCAGAAAATAGTAAAAGTTTGAAATTATTTTCACCCGGCTATTTAAAAATATTATTCCCCTTGAAATACAAAATGCACATGATTAATTAAGACAATGAACGTGTTAGTTGTAATGTATAATGAAAAGATACGTTGCAAATACTAATCTCTTTTGTCTTTTGTGCGGTCCCATCGCAAGTCCGTGACGTGAGGCTGGTGCATTTTAATTGGATTCGCTGTTGTTAAATCTAATCTGCGCTGTAGGCGCAGGGTGAATGATTAGACGGTACGAGCGTTCCCATCCGCGAATCGTTTTTAGTGGTTGACCAATTAAATTCAGACATCTACGATAGCGCCATCTCAGCCATTAATATAATATATAAATATATTGAAGAAAGTCCTTCGAATATTTTTCAACTAGAGGGGTCTCCGCCCTCACATGAAGAGATCTGGTGGGGGCTTGGCCTTATAGCTTCATTTAATAACCACATATGCCCCATGTTACCCGTCGTTTTATATGTGTACTCATTGTTCCCTCACACTCTCATTTTCACTAGCAAAATTATGTATTAAGATCTTGAACTTCTATTTGGGTATCTTCGACCTCGACTCGGTGCATCTAGGGTCTCTTTCGACCTTTATGTGTGAAAAAATACATATTGAGTGGGTTAAGTTGTCATAAAATGACTTTTTGAAGCTTAAATTTTAATTTCACACTCACGGAAATAATGATCATAAGAAAATAAGTTATTGTACTAATTTTCATATGATTTCATATTATATTGAGCTCTTGTTTGCATTGCGAATAACCAAGAGATATAAATTGTTGTAATTGTTTTAAATATTTGGATTCAATGGATGAGAGACTTATATATAATAAAAGTGCATGAAAATTGGTATTTTTCTTCTTTGTTACATAATGCATTCAAAACGAAATCTTTTTGAAGTGATACAACAGTTAAATTAATTACTGTGTCAATGTATTAATGCTTTTCACCATAAATGCATATGAACTTTTAGCATTTTTTTTTTGTGCCCACCTGGATTATTCAAGTGGCTAAGTCACTTGGACAGTGGGTGACGATGTTGAAGGTAGGAAACTCGTTGTTTATAAAAATTACTCACGATTTACTTAGCAGGCGTAGGGAGTGGCCCCTTACGTAAGTCCGAAGTTTTCAAGCCCCTATGGGATCTGTTTCCTCGTCACCACAAACTATTATTTTTTTATAAGTTTGTGAATTTTAATTTTCTTTTTTTTCCTTTTTTATTTTGCCCATCTTTTTATTTATTTATTTATTTATTGTTAAGACTCCAACTTTATGATTTTTCTCCCTTCCTAATTTGTCATACCACCTCTTTTTTTGTTAGTCCTTTTCTTGTCATCACTTTAGGAAACAATTCAAAACAGAGATGGTTTCTTCTTCTTCTTTTTTTCTTTATTATTTTTCTTACTTCTCCACCTATCTCATTTTATATTTTTCATCTTTGATTTTTCTCTTCTTTTTAAGCTTAGGTTTTTCAAAACACAAGCAAATTAGGAAGGAAAGAAAAAAATAAAATTTACGAAATTGGAGGTAGATGCAAAGAGAAGTGAAATATAAAGAAAAGAAGAAAAAATTACAAACTTGAAACTTGAAAAAATCGAGTTAAGTTTTTTCATTGATTTAATTGTATATTATTTTTAATCAAAATTAAATAAAGAACTGAATTACAATAATTATATAGGTATAATCAGGTGTGTTCTCGTGGAGGCAAGGTTAAAGCGCTGCACGACACAGTAGCAACCGGTTTGTTTATTGTCGAGAACAGCGTGGCCCATCGACAATGAGATAATTATTTGCATGAGCATATCTTCAACAAGTCAAAAACGTTCCCTGTATCTACATAGGTTTCAAAAATCGCTCAAAATTATAATATTTTGAACACTTTTATAACTAAGCAGATTTTTTTTACTGTCAATATTTATTCGTGTGTATATATATATATATATTTTGAGAATGAGTTTGACAAACATCAAACTGGATCCACTAATCCCTCCAAAAAAACTACGCTCACTTGTAGCAATTGCTTCAACGGGCTTCATAAGTCCATAACCTATCGAGCCATCCTTTGTAGCTTAGATATATTAGCCTAAAAACTTGCAACATTGCCTCTAATTGACTATAAAACATCAATAATCGATCAAGGGTAAAAGACTATTTGTTCCCTAAACATGGACTAGGTTGCTTTCTTTACACGATTCGTATAAATGCAATAGTTTCGATGCATTAATATCACCGGCTCATTGTCCCAAGATATAAAGACTGGTATGCGAATAGTTTCGTTTTGCACGAGACTAACTTTAACTCAAAGTAGGTGTCCTATGAGATAAAAGACAAGGATCTATAATTTTTAGTTACAAAAGAAGCTCAATCTTTTGTGGGAAGTCAGATAAATACTATCTAAACTGGTGTTCAACAATAAGATAAGAGTAATATAAATTAAAGTTATTATTGATCCATAATGTGCACATGCATGGGTAATTAAGTCCACATAATTTTCTTCCCCGCCCTTTGGGTGAAGTCTCGGCTTTTTAAGGATTTATATACCATGTATTTCTTAAATTTAAATTTAATATACCATGTACTTCTAAACATCAAACTAATATTTATGTGTATAACATAATCTTGGTTTTTTGAGTAGGTAAGACTTTATTAAGAGAAGAAAGAATACAAAGGGGAAAGTGCTCCAAACTGGAAAATGTTGATATTAGGATGTTTCAAAGAAAGATGAGGAAATCATGCAATCTTCATAAGATACTTTGAGACAGCCCAATAAAAAGCCCCTTTTACCCCCCGAGTATGGTGTAGTGGCAAAGTCCCTGAAGGAATACTGAGGCACCCCAGGTTCGAATCTCGCTGGAGGAAGATTTATGGCATGATTTTCCACCTCTTTGAAAGAAGAGGTCCCAGCCGTGCATCATAAAGGAGGGTCCAGTTACTAGTTGGGTAGAGTCACGGCGCGCTCTACCACCCCTCCGGGGGTCCTACTCGCGCGTCATAAAGGAAGGCACTAGGAGAGGGTGACCGCATGGGAAGCTCGCTTCAAGGATGTATAGACTGTATCCGCATTCGCGATTCGCATGGAGGTGTCCTTGGGGTAAGGCTCCACTTTCCTCAGTTTGTAGGTTCGGGTGGATCTGAAGGGTCCGTTCGAGTTGAGTTCTGAGTTTCCAAAAAATAAAAATAAAAAGCCCCTTTTAACTTTTAAATTGAGGCCCAAGCCAGGCCCGTTTAAGGCCCGTTTAACTATAGAGAATTTGTTACCCGTATGAAATTGAGGCCCAAACAAGGCCTGTTTAAGGCCTGTTTAATTAAAGAGAATATTTGCGGCCCAAACAGGGCCTGTTTGACTATTCAGAATTTATGACCAATTTTTTGGATAATCGAGCGGGAAAACAAAAGCTTTTGCAGGGTGAATTATCGAATGCACACGTAGAATGGGCAATGAGTAGTCCCACTCGAACGCTCACACTCAAAAGATCAACATAGGCTAACTGACCCATTTCTGGATTTTTTTTTTTTTTAATTCCTCCCAACATTAGGCACTAAACGATGTCCAATTTTGGGCCTATCACATTCCTTAAAAGAAGGCCAATGGACCCGGGAGGGGCCCGGGGGTTTTTGAATTTAAGATTTTGGCATTGGATGAATTTTTTTTTTTTTTTAAAAGAGTGAAAATGGCATAATCTTAATCCATAACCAAAGGTGAGTTAGGTATAAATGTATTACACACACACACACATATATATATATATATATATGAGGTGTACCTCATATAGGTGTAAAAATAATATTACTTAATTTCTTGAATTTCTAGTGGCGTATTTTTGGGGTTTAAGTCCATCCTTCCTATATTGGGATATAATATGGCTTCAACTTCCCCACTTAGAATTCACTCATTTCCTTATAGGATTCACTCCTTACATTGAGTTTAATATGCACATCGTCTTTACAACCCAAAGGTTGGTTGATTGATAAGGACTTGAATTTGAAGAAAATCACGTCTAGGTTCAAGTTTTGCTGTCCTCACCTTATTTGCACACCTTACCTCTCAATGAAGGCGCATCCATTCTCATAAGATTCACCTTTCCGATATACACATTGTCCCCCTTGTCCCTATGGGGTTGGTTGTTTCGTAAGACATTTAGAGTCCATTTAGAGATGAGTTAAGTTTGATCCCCGTACGAATTATCAAAAAAATAAACACGTTGTCCCTCTTATTAATAATAGCAAGAAAAAGAAAGAAAAATGAACAAAAAATAACATTTGGGGAATTAACCTATCGATGGAGAGGCAAAACCCTTCCTACTTCTGGTGGCTACTCAAATGACCAAAGTTTAACGTGAGGAGATACATTACTTAAAATTCAGTAATATATATAGAGGCTTTCTTTTTGGTCGAAAATGTATATGGAGGCTAAAAAATAAACTGCGTCACTATGTATATTTTACAGGCATTCCAATTCTGGGACGCACCCATTGTTGCGTAGAGGTTTTTCACGTCGTCAGCGGTACCGTCCTCTTCATTAGCAACAGCATCATCTTCATCTTCATCTTCATCTTCACCGGAACCACCTCCCTCAGTCGGAGCATCAGCAGAAGCACCACCTTCTTCTTCATCAGCAGAAGCGCCACCTTCCTTCTCATCACCAACAGCGTCACCTTCTTTATCATCAGCAACAATATCATCTTCATCCTCATCAGCAACATCATCATCTTGATCTTCATCAAAACCATCTCCTTCAGTTGGGAGAATCAGCAGAAGCACCAACTTCCTCTTCATCAGCAGAAGCTGCACCTTCCTCTTCATCATTTTTCCATATTCTCACATATCCTAGTCTTGGGAAAAAAACCCGCCCAGCCCATATTGTAATCTAATGGGACGGGTTGATTATCATTTCACATGTAATGTGCCCTGTAATTTTGTGAAGGATCCGGCCATGGATTGCCTAGGGTTGAAAGTGAAAGATGCAATATCATTTCACGTCAATCATTGAAGGCTTGCATGCAATACTCATCATAGATACCTTGAACTAAACTATCATACCCATCCAAACTATCTCTGCTCAAATAGGTGTTTCAATCGTGTGGATCTAGCATATCGGAGATAATTGGTAAATATCGAATTCCATTTTCTCCTTCATTATCATCTTCATCATCCCCAGTTCCACCTTCACCTTCACCTTCAACGTCGCCTGCATCCCAATTATCATCACCACTAGTCACTAGATGAACTAGGGGACTGGCTTGGTTCGGAGGCATAGATAAGCGTTGTACTGCGACCATACTCGTCCGAACGGACAACCTTTCTGAATACAGAGAATATGGTTGAAATTGAAGAATAACGAAAGCTGAATTCAAAAACATTAAGTACTAAATATACATGAAAAAAGAGAAAAATAAAGGGCAAAGCTCACAGCGTCAGCAGGTCTGGTGAGCTCTTCCCTTGGCAGCTGTTGTTTTAAAAGCGGGAAAGGAAAGACATGGACCAGCTAATGAACAAACATCAGGTAGACTCGAGTACACAAAGTTTAATGATTTGAAATAGCAAAGACATCTTGTCGACAATGTGAAATCCGTTCCCTCTCTAGTCTATGACCTGTAATGCATTGAACTAAAACAAGTTCGAGCAATTGAAACTAGTAATGTTACGGATCTAAATTAAAATAGGAACTCAGAAAACATAGATAAAGAAAACACACAAAGAAGAACAATAAGAAGCGATTCAATTGCCCGGACAATGACTGGGCACGAAATATAAAACAATGTAACCTTCATCCCTTAAGT
Organism: Santalum album; assembly: GCA_034195605.1. Lineage (NCBI taxonomy): Eukaryota > Viridiplantae > Streptophyta > Magnoliopsida > Santalales > Santalaceae > Santalum > Santalum album. Next base: position 4,893,728 of record CM067264.1, on the reverse strand, counting down.
TCCCAAGCCTTAGAACATCTCTACAAGAACTCTCTGTTTCAATTTATACGACTTTAATCTGTGTAAATGTTCTTGGAACATCTTTGTGCATGCCTCCTAACAAAGCAGCGATACAGTCTCCGCATGAAAAGGCGAAGTGATTATGTGGAAAAAACTTTCTGAACAATGACGGTGATTTTTGAGATGGTAAATTGGAACATGGACAGATTGGCCGCGTTCCAAGGGCTGTTCGTGTCAAAAGCATCTGCAGGAAACCATCAAAATATTTAAGACGCCGCATATAATGATCCCCAACGAGGAAGATGTTGTGGGAAGCTTCGGCTCCATAGAAGCTAAAGGAAGCCACAATTGATTACCAGATACTAGTTTGAAACCTGGGGTAATTTACAATCGAAAAGCCCTCTAATTACTGAGACGATCAGAATTATATTCACGTACGCCTTCTGATTCTTCAGCTGTCAAACCCCGGTAAAATGAATTCTACAGAAGAGCCATAGAAACACAATAATCAACACATAAACACAATACAGCCATGACCAGTAAATCCTCTACATTTCGGAGTCGTAAGTTTGAACTTGGGAAACAAAAATTTCCAATCAACCAAAAATGAGCCATCAACTTAACTTCCCAAAAAATTATAAAATCGCACATACATAGAATGCAAATTCAATGAAAAATGATGCCGATAGTTTTCAACGATGAAGAACAAGCTATAATTTACGAAATCAACAATTTGCTGCGTATGATAAGACGACGGACCAAACCTGATTGACGAGTAGAACACGGTGATCATGAAGCTGTTGAACGATCAGTCGTCTTTTCCGGAGCCCTACCTCCCGAAACTCGTACTCCAATAACGCACAGACACGATTAAATTCAATAACATAATACTCGGTCTCAGGAAATTCTGATCGCTTCCCGGAGTAGAAGTTAATGTCAGAACCCTACTTAATAAAATTGAAGAACACCAGCTAATGTTACCTCGCCAGTACGACATTAGTTTTTTTGAATATTTTTATAAACTGGATAATATTTGATAAAAACTTTAATTTAAATCTTGCAAAAAAAAAATTATAAGTAGAAATGACAATGGATTGAGTTCCTTGAATCAAAATAGGCTGTGAGTTAGTATGAAAAAATGAGTTAAAATTATGTCATGAGCGGAATGGTTCAAGTCGTCTTATGAACCAATTAAGTTTATCCAAGTCAATGCTCCGAACTTTCTAATATTGAGCGAACCACCCCTAGGCTGAAATACTCTTCCCCCTATCTTTTCCTTTTTGTGACATCCCGTTTTTTTTTTTAAAATTTATTTTATCTTGTATAAGTACTATAACGAGATTGTCAACGATTCAAACCAGAAGAAGTCTATAATATTATTTACCATACCAAAGATATGGACTTAAATATCTATTAGATCTAATTCCCCACTACAATAATTCTATCATACAACTATTACTTAGCCCCTACTTTCCACCATTTCCTATAACATCGTCTCTTTCAGCTGGTGACTCCATTAATTATTCCACATGATGATTTTTACAAAAGAAGATGGGTGAGCTCAAATAGCTCAATAAGGGTACGAGTAAGACACTAAAAATAAATGGACCATCAAAGAATAAAGTGGTCAAACAATAGTTGATCAATTTTAAAAAGCAAGTAAGGAATTGCAAATATAACCGACCTCATTTGAGTTTGACTTGTCTTGTCTACTTCCATCCATTCACTTGTACCTCTCACTGCATTTTGTAAGGTAATGATTATACCCATAGTACACACTAGGCGCAAAGGTCATAAATCTCATCTTCATTAAAATACTCAAAGTTAATGGAAATCATGACATAATCTAAGTCATGAGAATAAATCTGTAAAATCTTGGACAATATAACAAGTCAAAGTTTCTCAAAATCAATCTTCTAATAAAAAAATACCACACCACGTGGTTCAATATAAAGAATCCCAATAGGAAATGATGAGTGTCCATTAAATTGTCCATAGGAAATAGACTTAGTTTAGGAAAGAAATACTTAGATGAATAACAAAAAGTCACTTAACGAAAGGATAGGAAATCCCTTACCTCTAACACTTCTGTTTCCTAATAATGAGTTCGAGTAATTCCACCTATCACAATTAATACGAACCATTCATTTATCATTTACGCATTCCAACTCAAAACTTGTGTAACATTGGTTAAGCGTGCCCAAAATCCTAATTAAGGTGCTTTGTTGAATAGAAATAGCCAGGTAGTGGGTTGTTGGGTGCTATCCGCGGCTAGATCTATTGTCTAGTTTCGGTATAAACTTTCAGGGGCCATAACTCTCTCAATAGACATCAGATTTAGGTTACTCTTATTCCTATTTTGATGGAAATGTAACTCTTGACAACAATGTATTTCACGTCCTAAGGCCAACTTATAATTTCATACTCAACTATTGAAGAAGGTAATTATTTTAAATATATGCTATAAACGAAGAATATTTAATTAAAATAATGGTTATTGGATAATAAATTTATATATATGTATGTATGTATGTATATGTAATTTTAATATACATTAGAAAATAAGTACAATGACATACCTTAAATGAATGCAAATAATATTTTATTATCCTTTTCTTAGATAAATCATCAAGTTTGAGAAAATCCTTATAATATCTTATTTTTAACTATTAAAATAATCTTATCATTGAAATACAACTATAATTCTTAGTATTTTGATAATATCTCTCATGTAATATTGAAATTTTATTTTTAATAAATTTTAATTGCCAATTTGATTGTATCAAGTTCAATTATTATTATTTTGCGAAGCAATTTGAACAACTTAATAAATGTTGAAAGGTTTTTCTATTCATTAAGTGGTAAATCTATTGTAATAAGTTTTGTTATTTTGTTGATTATTTTATAAAGATTATCTTTAAACATATGTATAATTATAACTATTATGAGTTATTATTTTGCGAAGCAATTTGAACAACTTAATAAATGTTGAAAAGTTTTTCTATTCATTAAGTGGTAAATCTATTATAATAAGATTTGTTATTTTGTTGATTATTTTATAAAGATTATCTTTAAACATATGTATAATTATAACTATTATGAGTTATAAGATAAATGTCATTGACTCGACGGTTTAACCAATGACCTGGTGACTTGACCTCTTGATCGGATTGATATTCAGGACGGGTCTGATAACTATAATTGAAGGGATTTGGGGAGAGAGAGAGAGAGAGAGTAAGTTTGTTAAGGAGGTGGAGGAGGTGGGTAAAGGAAATTTTCGTATTTCACTTAAACCTTAACAGGCGGCGTAATTCGGGGATTTGGCCCCATTTCACGAGTAAGATCCCAGAACCATAAAGTAAAATAAGAAAAAAAAAAACCTCGAAATAATGCCAAAAAAATAAAATCCACAAAGTAAGTGTATGAATGAGACCTTTCTCACCGGTCACAATTGTATATTACGGGATTGGATTTCAATTTTAAAATCAAAATTTCATTATTGTGAGACTCACATGATTTGGGAAACTCACAATTGAGAAATGTGAGTTTCCCCTTTTTAAAGAGAGGAAGTTACATCATGTGGAAATAATATACAAATTCATAGTGTAACTTGCATCACTCTTTTGTTCAATGCTTTTAAAAAAAATTTGAACCATAAAGCTAGAAACATCATACAAAAACACATGTGTATCAATTTTCAAGTGATTCGGAAATGCAAATCCTATTCATACTAAGCATAGAATATTTCAGGCTTACTTTCCTATACAAAAATTTATGTGCCTATCAATTTTTTATTCTTAGGATGAATAGGATTTACAATTCCAAAGCACTTGCAAATTCATAGGCATGTGTGCTTTTGATTCTTGTTTCCATCTATGCGGTTCGAATTTTTTCTTAAATGCATTGAGTAAAAGAATGATGTAATTTGAACTATAAATTTGTATGTTGTTTCCTCATGATACAATGTCCTCTCTTCGAAAAGGGGAAACTCGCATTTCTTGATTGCAAGTTTCCAATTGAGAGTTTGCTTCATGTGAAAAAACATACAAATTTATGGTGTAAATTGCATCATTCTTTTGTTCAATACATTTTTAAAAAATTTGAACTGTATAGATGGAAACAATATACAAAAATTAATAGGCCTAAAATTCTTAGTACTTAGGATGAATAGGAATTACATTTTCAAATCACCTAAAAATTGATAGGCATGTGTGTTTTTGTTTCTTGTTTCTATTTATAAGGCTCAAATTTTTTACAAATGCACTGAACAAAAGAATAATGCAATTTGTACCATAAATTTATATAGAGCCACACGGTGCAACATTTTCCCTTCAAAATATTGTGAGTCTCATGTAATTCATTATTGAGAGACTAATTTTCCAATTTCAATCTCCTAATACTCAATTGTGGGATCAGAACTTATATTGGGAAAGATCTAATCCATACACTTACTTTGGGATTTTTCTTTTCGTTATTATTTCAGAATTTTTCCTGCGAAATAGCATAAGTATCAACTAGTCCCCAATTCTTCAGTGTTGGAAAAGAGTTGGCCGAACATCATGCAAATTAAACTTGCCTAATGGCTGTTATTATGCATCTTTGTCAAGAGCGGGAGAGCAACTATTAGAAAGTTGTAAAACTCATCGGCAGTTGACCTAACGGGTGCATTAAATACAATTTCAATTCTTAAAAAGAGTAAAATGCAACAGCTAAAGCAATGTGGGGGATCGAAGTTTCTCTCAAAGTTCAATGAAATCTTGCATAATTTTTCCTAAAATGAGCGCACAATTAGTTGCACTAAAACTCATGTTGTTGAAGTCCATTGATTTTTGAGTATTTAAGGGCTTAAGAAATGGAAAGAAGATAGAGAAGGAGAAAAACTACAGAGAATTCTACTATCGGATTTTTCTACGTATTTTCAATCTAAGGGTATACCTCTTTATACCGTATTTCCATATTACTAGCGGCAACAACTTTGAAAATTCTAATTCTTTGTATCAATTTAAAACTTGTTATTTGAAAGCTGCAACGTTTTGAAAAATTTAATTCTAAACAGATTTGCTGGGTTTCAAACTTAAATGACGACCACTCACTTTAGACAATTCATATAAATACTATATTTTCAATACGTCAATATCAGTGAACCCATATATATATCATCCGCTAATACACGACCAATTAATGCTTGGATGAAAATTCTTTCCGGCATCATCCCCTTTCGAGGACTCACAGAAATACCTCGCATGGTGCCACAATCTGTTCTACGTACAACAATGTGTTGAACTACTTCAATAAGTCTGCGCGTGAGATATCCAGCATCTGATGTTCGTACAGCAGTATCCACAACTCCTTTGCGGGCTCCATAGCAAGAAATGATATATTCTGTTAAAGAAAGTCCTTCGCGTAAATTGCTTTGAATGGGTAAATCAATCATTTGTCCTTGGGGATCCGACATTAATCCTCTCATACCTACTAATTGGTGTACCTGAGACGCATTTCCTCTAGCTCCCGAAAAAGACATTATATGGACGGGATTAAAAGGAGTCGTATTCGAAAGATCTACATAGGCTATTTCCACGCCTTTAAAACACCTTATAATTTATTTTTAAGGTAGGTGTTATACATACCTAGGAGTATTACAATACCACTTTTCCATCAACAAATTAATTTGAAACGTTCGGTGCAGAATATTTAATTCAAATAATAAATCAAAAGTCAGTTTTGGTCATCTTTTGAAGCGGAAGAGATGAGAGGGTGACGCGGGGAGCCTTCCTCCAACGAAGCATTCTTAGTGGTGGGGTTGGGCTTTCTGTAAATTGCATAGACCACGAGCTGCGCTGCTCCAAGAATGAAGCCTATTCCATTTGGTACCTACAAAAGTCACATAGCATCCGCAAATCTTTAGCAACAAATCTATTCATAGGGTATTCTTTGACCGCTCTCATAAAATTGATAAGGGACAGTTTGCCTCAATTTATTTTTAACTCTTCGAAAAACTTAAATATATTTCTCGAAAAGTTCAAATATGCATGCGTAAGCTTAAAAAATAGCTTTTTAGAAAAAAAAAAAAAGTTTTTCTATAATAAATAGTTATTTCGAAAAAATCATTTTTTTTCCCTTTTTGAAAAGCAAAAAACACTTCTTATAGGCTCTCCTAGACTGACACTAAATTATGTAGCAGTGATGTGCATACCTAAGATGACAAAAGTAAACAGAGCAATGATTTAAATTTTATGGGCAATACCTCACATATAAAATGCTTATAATAATTACGGAGGTGCCATGATAGGAGAAGCATAATAAAAGAAATTTTCCAAAAACACTTCTGTTATGCTCTTATGTATTCTTGCCGCCTTGTTAATTTTATAAACATTTTATAAATATTTTTTGAGCATAAAATTATTGATATTCTATTTCCTACTACTATTATTCGAAAATTGTTTGTAGTATGACACAGTAGGTAATATACCCATGTGCCACCTCAAAACAATGTCGTTTTGGATCCATTATCGCAAGCTTCAACTGTACAGATTGAGCGAGCATAAATAAATAAGAAGATAATCTAATTTTTTTTTATATAATTTTGTTTTGTATAAACATCTCATTCATCGAGTCTAAATATTTATAACAATTGTAACTTTTAATCCTAATACAAATGAGAACTTAATATATGATAAAATTGTATGAAAATTAACATGTCATCTTATTATTTTCACGCTCGTTCAATTTTTAAAGTTAAAATTTAGACAACGGACATAAAAAAATTATTCTAAGGTGATGCAATAATAAGTAAATTACCGAGTCCATTTATTATATTCATGTGGAGAACGTGAGCTGAGAGCTAATACCGACATGGCATCCACAACACATTTTAGGTCAAAAAAACAGTCGTGAGTCTGATAAATTGATGATTTTTGATTGTGGTGCGCGAGGGGGCCGCGCCCAGCCTTCCCCAGATTTTTAAATGGCGCATGATTTATGTGCAACGACAAACACATTAAATTACACCAATCTAATCTTGGCATCAAAGTTCACATAATAATTTTAGTTGGTCTCAAATTTGTCCAGTGAAGAATATTATCACATCGGTTGACAGTAATACCAAATGCATGTATATATTATGAAATTATAGTCTATAAGGTAGATCTTGTCACGTGGGAAGTAAGCCTCTCTATACTTTCTGGAAGATAGGGACCCCAGAGACTGTGGACTTGTTGATGGGGGAATGGATTGGGATGGGGAGGGCCTTATCACCACTAACTACAGGCCCCTCTTATGAGCGTATGGTGACGCTGCTGCCTTTCATATTCATTCCAAATCTCCTTCACCAGGGGGACCTACTTAGATTTTTCTTCATTGCTATAACAGCAAACTACTAGAGTGTTCTTTCATTTAGCTCCATACACCCCTGTTATGATTGAGAATTTTGGGTCCGGTTGGCGAATAGGGAAGTCTGGCAGGTTACGGGTGGGCTAACATGGGCGGCGGCAGGTTAACATTATTTTATTGATGAGACATTTTTTTATCACGTGTGAGTCGGGTAGGTTAAGGATTTATCTTACCAATTCAACTTTTGTTTTTTTTAAGATTTTCATAAATTAATCAATATTTAAGTAAAAACTGTAATTTTGAACCCCACCTCCCCGTCGCCCCTAAAAAAAAGTAATTAAACATGACTAGGTTATGGACTGATCAAAAAGGTGTCAAAATTAATTCATATATATATATATATATTACGGTACTTAAGTGATCAAAATATTTATATAGTATTCAGTTTAAATGGAAGGAATCATCGACAAAATTTGAACCTCAACTATTATGGACTAGGCTACACCTAATTAGTCAAAAAAATTAGTGGTTAAGTCGGTTAATCAGAGTTATTGCACTAGTGAAGTAGAAACAACAAATATCACTTGATTTACCAAAAAAAAAAAAACAAATATCACTTATTTTTACCAAAAAAAGAAAAGAAAAAAGAACAAATATCATTTTAAGAATAAGTACTTACTTGATGTCCCTAGCACAATAGTTGGAGGAATTCACATTTAATTTATCAAATTAACAATAAATGTAGGTGCACAGAAAATATGCTTGCAAAAGTTTACAAAACAAATAGGAGAGGGCGTGTGCGCCCAGGTGAATGGGGTCCACAGGTCTTGTATTCGTTTGTAAAATTGTTATGTGTATGTTTTCTATGCATGTTCGCGGATATGATTTTAGATGGAGAAAAAAAAAGTAATGTTGCTTATATTGATGGTGTTATAATAGGTAATTAAATTAAGGGACATAAAATAAAAAGAAGAGTTTACCCCAAGGAAGAGGTCTTGTACGAGTAAAGCATAGAAAGTCCAAGTGCCTCCATTTAAGAACAGGAAAAAAGAGAGAAGGAATGGCATGTACTCCACGCTTTTTGTTGTCACCACCGTTTTCTGAAATTTAAAATAAAATAAAAAATAAATGATTCACACGTTTAATTATTTATTAACAATAATACTGGATAGCGTATCCAATTATAATCAGATAATTTAAAGAAGAAGAATAATAAAGCATGATTCCGTCCTCCACTTCCATTGGGCGGATTAATTTTTCTTTGACTTTTAGTATAAATAATACGAAATATTTCTAAAAATAGTATTCAACCCACGATCCTTCCAAAAATGATTATGAGAGGAGGGAATGGAAGGGCTCTCCCAAAACAATTACCGAACACACGTTGATGTATGGGTCCGGCATTCGGTAATTATGTGGGTACCCCAAGGAGGAGCTACAGTTAATGATGATCTTAATTAAAGTAGATGGAACTAATTGAGCTTAATGGACACAGTAACATTTATAATTGTGGATGGAAAAAAAAGGGTGGGGGCACTAATTATAATATTAGTTCTTACCAGAGCAGCCAGAGGAGAGCCATACATGACTATGTTCAAACCAGCACACAAAAACCCTATAGCATCAATACGCTTATCCCCCTTCAACGTCTTCCCTGTTACCAATATCGCTGCTCCTAAGAATCCCACGTCCAGCACCCCCACTAGAATCCCACTCTTAATCTGCAATCAAACATATGAACATCCATCAATACTCGTACATCCACAAAGTTTCTCTCGTTCGATTCATTTCAAAGCTCAGAACAGCTATTCATATTCGGATCTCATCTCAAAACGGCTATTTACTTTGTGAAATGAAAATTTGTATAGCTCGAATACCCTCATTCTAGGAGGTGCGAAAATGAGAAAGAGGATGACATATACGGCCTCCACGAGGACGCCGAACCCGTTGACGGTGGCGACGAGGAACTCGCCGGGCTTCTGAGATCCATAGAAGGTCCACAAGGATGAGTTCAGCAAGGTGCATATGTAGGGAAGGCTCTCAAATTCCTCGGTGGACCTCTGCCTCGTGATCCTCCAAAACGTCCCCCTGCATTCAAATTGCAACAACTCAACTCCATCATCCCCTCTTTCAAGATATATAAGATTTATACATACAGATGTTTGGCCTACATGGGGGAGAGAAACATGAGGACTGATATAATGTTGCCTGCAGCATAGAAGGAAGGGGGGGGATGAAAATTAGTGACATAAAATGAGTACACAAAGAGATGGGGATGGAAGATTTGCTTAGACAGTGATTTTACCTATGATTCCAACAATGGAAACTAGCCCTTCCATCTTTGGATGGAGGGAGAGAGGAAAGGAGTAGAATGGGAGAGGGTTGCTCTCCTCTGCCTTTGCAGCACTGTTTTTGATACATAAACAAAAACGAGTGGTTTTAAAGTTTTGGGAGCCTTTTATTTATTTATTTATTTTGTATTTTAATTTTTGGAATGGAAGAGAGGGGGCCTTTGATTGGAGGGCTGGGCGACAGCAATGTCCACTGATGGGGACTGTACTATTATTATTTTTGTTGCCTTGCCTAAATAATTTTTTTTTTTTCCAGTGAGCGTGCAAAAGGCGCTCTTTTATTTATTTTTTATTTTTTCCTTCTTTTTTGGAAAAAGAAAAGAAAAAGAAAATAGAGAAATGTGTTAATTACTGTTGAGCAATGCTGGGATATTTGACTTTTTCGTACGGTTCCTTTACCTTTTTACCCGAACACCTCATATTGGCCTTGTTTAGTAGCGAAAAATATTTTCTGTTTTTCATTTGTAATTTTCGTTTCTTTTTCTCATTTTTTGCTTTCCAACGGAACGCTTTCAAAAACTAAAAGAACCTGTGAAAATCAGAAAATGCTCACACCATAATTGCAATGACTTCCCTAACTATACACCTGATTAGGATTTGATACCTTCTTATACATTTTCACAACCTGCATCATTCTTGTAATGAATAAAGTTAGATCACCAATTATTTGCAACTTTACTAAAGACTCGAGAAATAAATTACTTTCAACTCAGCTATTGCTTGCAACTTAGACGAAATCATTTTAGACTCAAACCTGTAGAATCCAAGCCACAACTTGTTAAAGGGTTTGGATATTTATAAATATAACTCCAGTCACGAATATTTAATTTATTTTAATTAGTAAATCAAATTGAAAGATTCAAACTCTTGACTTTGTTGAGCACCAATGGTTTGTTAAACTAATAAGCGGTGAAAGAAATTTCAGGTGGTACAATTACAGACATAATTTATATGCTGTCCATGTTTAATCCTCACAAACCATATTCAAATCACAACATTACATTATTTTATCCCCTTTTCGACCATGCATTCCTCCGCCCAGAAAAGGAAGGAGAAGAACATTATTTTACCCATTTTTTCGACTTGCCCGAAGCAAATAAAGGGAAGTGAAAATGTGACGAGCATATCAATCTCACAGCTTGGATTTTGCTTGCTCCACCGGAGAACTCTGCAATGAATCAGTCGAAACACATTGTTAGAGCAGCAGTACCAACAAATAAAGCAACAGCCATAAGAGGCATCAGAAAAGCAATCCAACATATAATAATGATGGGATAGCTCATAGTTCTATCAAATATCCTCCGCTAAATGGAGCCCCATCAACTCTTATGACGTGTTTGGTTCGCAGAATAGAATAGATGGAAATGAAACAGTTATTCCACAGATATAGGATAGGTAAAGAATAAGTACTCCCATGGACCATGAGTGTTATTGATTGAGCCGGAACAAGACCAGAATATGGATAGTTATTTTGAGCTCCGATGTCATATGCTCACTGACATGGACATTCGCTCAACTCCAATAAAGAAAACAAAATTATAACAGGGGTTTGGAAAGGGATTCATTTAGAAGGGTAGTCCTAGAAAATATACTCATGGACAATCCCAAGACCATGCCAAGGCAGAGATGGCAGAGCCAAGTAATTCATAAAGGCATCACTCAAATTAGACACAAATTTAAGTATTCTAAGGTTTGATTAAGTCTCACCAGAGGAGCACCCCTCCAAGCTCTTTCAGCCAGATAGGCACAAGGCTTGTAGAATCCCCCAAACTTTTTGGACCATTCCTCCAGTCTCGAGTATATGTATTTGGATCCAAGAGTATCAGCCCAAAACATAATCCCTCCCCTGAAGAAAGCATGTAAATTCATTCAGTATAGTGGGCAATTATGATGTTTGGAAAAATGCCATTCAATCAAGTATAACCACAGACCTGTAAGGTGGGAAACCCATGCCCATTATACCAGCAATATCAAGGTCTGCTGCTTTGACTGCAATGCCTTCAGTAAGGACTCGGCAGGCCTCATTCACCACAGGGAAAAATATCATTTCCACAATGTCTTTATCTGATAATTTCGTTAGCTGCATCCAAATTTAAGACCAAAATTGAGGGAGAGAAAAGGCTAGAGTTCAAATTTCTTTGCTGATACATGAATTATCAGAAAATGATTTAGACATGCACTGTTTAAATAAAAGACATCAGTCCTTGCATGATAAAAACAAGAAATAACAACAAACCCCAAAATGCCCCCATACAGTAAGAAGAAATTATGTACATGCGTGGGATAGGGGATGGGAGGAAGGGGTGCGAGAGAGAGAGAGAGAGAGACCTTAGGGTCAACAGTTGCACCAGAAATGTTCCTAGCCTTGTCAATGTACTTCTTTATTTCGGGATCTGGGCTTGCTTTACGTTTATCATCATAAATATAAAACCCTTTGCGAGTGGTTTCACCTAAACCAGGTGCCATGGTAGAACAAGAATAACAAAATAAGGATTACAGAGGAATCCAATGCATTCTGTGAACATGTAAATTAACATTGGATTATTCTCAAGCGCAGTAACACATACCTGCTCTCTTATCTTCTTGTAGGAGTGGGACCAACATTGATTTATAGACCCTTTCAGGAAAATTCTCAAGATATTGTATCCCAGTTGCAATTGCAACACCAAAACCAACAAGGTCAGCCAACCTGCAAGAGTATGATTTAAAGCCAGCTCAATGCATCAAACAAAACCATTTAGGTTGCATTTCAATGGTGGGAATGGAATGGCAATCGAATGATCATTCCATTACCTTTTATATTACCAAACAATGGAATGGCAATTAGCATTCTCATTCCCATTCCCTCTCGCCATCCAGACGAGTCCTTAGATAAAGGCAGCAGTCAGATCAATATCTCATAAAATGTTTATGTAGCAATATAGTACCTGAATGGTCCCATTGGCATTCCAAACTTGGTGATTGCCCTATCAATCTGATAGATATCTGCACCATGCTCAACAAGCAAAAGACCAGCTTGTGTGTATGGGAAGAACATCCTGTTGACTGCAAAGCCTGTGCAATTCCCAACGACGATTGGGGTTTTCCTAATCTTCTTCCCGACATCCATTAAATCAACAATTACTTGGGGAGATGTCCTCTGAGTACGAACAATTTCCAGTAAAGGCATAACATGAGCTGGGCTGCATCGGAAGCATAAGCCAATGTGAGTCCAGAAAAGAAGGTATATTATAGGGAAAAAAGGGGGAACAATAGGACAATTATCATTACCTAAAGAAATGGGCCCCAACAATCCGATCATGCGACTTGGTCTTGCCACCGATTAGATTCAAGTCAATGGTAGAAGTGTTACTCGCAAGTACGCAGTGTGGTGGACAATATTTTTCAAGATCAGAAAATATTTGTTCCTTTAGAGAAACATTCTCTATTACAGCCTATTCATCAATAACAAAAACTAATGAGACGTTGATTCGTCACTTCTTAAGTGAAAAAATAATATGAGCTAAATTTGAATAGTCCCTGAATTACCTCTATGACCAAGTCCACATCTCTAAAACTCTCATAATCAAGAACACCTTTAAGCAGCGAGAGAGTTCTTTCAAACTTTTCTTGAGTCATGTTCCCTTTCTTCACTCGGCTTTGCAGATTGGCTAAATAGAAGAGACATCAATAATCATTCTAATGGAAGACAAGGAATTTTCAGCTAAAAATTTGACCATTTAGAATTATCCGCCAACCCCCCCACCCCCCCCCCCCCCCCCCCCCTTCTCTTTTTTCCAAAAGAAGAAAAGAAAAGGAGAGTGGAAATAGCTTAAGCAGTGAACTAACAAATTTGGGCTCACCTCTGACTCTCTTAATTCCAGCCTGCAAGAAATTCTCATTTACTTCTTTCAATATGACTGGGTAATTACTGAGAATTAATGCTGTTGCTATGCCAGAGCCCATTAAGCCTCCACCAACAATGGCAACCTTTTTTATCCTTCTTGGCTTCAAACCTCGATCAGAAACACCAGGAACCTGAACATAGTTGAGAGAGTTGTGGTGCAGTCAAATGCTAAGGTGTAAAAGTTAAGGTGCCATGCAAACAGAAATTCAACTTGACAATATAAATCTATAAAAGGTAATCCAATGGTACAGATTAAATCAATTAAACAGTAGTTCTTCATTACAAAAATTTGGATAAAACAGCATTTATAGTCTCTAAGCAGTGTTATATTGGCATCTGATAACTAGTTCAAACAGATTAACTTGTAAGGTTGCTTAAAGCCAGGCTAGTCCACCGACAGGCGAAAGAGAATCAACAAGCTTAGTTGAGTTCTGATCTGAGTAGGCTCGAAATAGGGAATACCCTAACCCTAACTCCGAGAGGTTAGGTGGCTGTCTAAAGAAATATGAGTAGGGCTCTCATTATACGTATTAACAACTTTATAGGGAATTGATGAGACTATCATTTGATGGGAATCCCCACTTCTATTTGATTAGCCTTCTCATTAGGGTTGGACAGAAGTGAAAGAGGAAATGGGAGGAATAGCTCAACACGGTACTTCGAGCACCACAATACATACTCCCAACTCAAAGTGGGACTCTCAACATAAATGAAAATCAGAAATTGTTCATTTGTTAGATTAACCTATCAACGAAATTGTTAATTGCCAGGGACTTGATTTATACAAAAATAAGAACTTAAATGATTATCTTGATGTTTTGGAGCCAGAGAAAAGCATTATGCATTTTGTTGTATTTTAACCATAACCACATGTAGCATATTCATAATTCAGATAACCCATCATAAAACACTAAAAGAGGGAATAGGGACTAGGAAAAGGAGTACAGAGCATGCAACTACAAATTTAATTTTTAACTCCATCTTCTTACCTTTGAGAGGCTGTACAATTAACTTAAAGCACATTTCAAATCTCACCAAGTGAAAATGTAAAAAAGATAATAATAATAAATAAGAAGAATAAGAAGAAAATATAAATAAAAACCTCAAAAATGTTTCAACTGTTAATCACACTATCTTACATTTCTGTTTTTATTCATTCTGTGATAAAAGATGTGGCCAATTTAGTTTAGGGCTGTTGATTTAAAAGTTATAAAACCCAGCATGTAAATAAAATAATAGAAAAATGAAAAATTATCATTGTAGCCTCAAAACTGTTATTTTACTTTACCGACAACCATATAAAACAAGAATTGGCAAAACAATTCTGACTTCATTCACACCTTTGAAGTTCCGCGCTGAGCAAAGAAGACATGGACCAAGCTTTTGCAAGTATCAGAATTCAGAAGTCCCTGGAAAGCTTCAGCCTCCTGTCAAAATCAAGCATTCTGTCATAAGGTTGTACTTTAGCTGTAACATAAAGGGATGCAGAATAAAAATGGAGTTAAATAATAACCTTCCAAAGCCCAGCCCGGGGACCAGAAACTATACCCTCTTCAATGACATCAATGCAAACTAATGGATGTTTGAGATTGGGAGCTTGTTTTCTGGTTTGAGCTCTTGCAAACTTGAGCACTTCCCTTGCCTCCCCTAGAGGTTCTAACTTGTCCGTTTTGTAAAGTGTAGAAACCCATGGTCTTCTGCCATCCAAAATATCTAAAGCCCACTGACGGGCCGTTTTGATTAACTCATCCGGTGACACTAAGGCATCTACTAGGCCTAAACTGAGAGCTTCCTCCCCTTTAATCGGTTTTGACATCTGTAAGAGAGAAATAAAGGGTATGAATCGAACATGATAACTCCAATGTATTAAACCATCAATAGAGCAAGAAACTGCCAAAGCAATAAAAACATACCAGCATCATTTCAAGGGCCTTGGATAGCCCAACAAGGCGAGGAAGCCGTTGAGTACCTAAGATAATTCATGTGAATCAAATTCACAGCTCATCAGAGGAGGCTTCACTAGCAAATGAGTTCTATTACTAACTTGATGTCCATAAAACCTTTTCTTTATCAAGTTTCTAATGTGATCACCTAGAGAAGCATGTGAACCTCAAAACATTCTGACAACAGTATTTTCAAGTAGACCCAGTTTCTACAAAAATCTTCCCAAAAATCTTCCCAGAGAAATTTGTTTATGTTGTAGCTTAATAAAAGTTGATCAACTCTGTTATGTTTAAGAACCCTCATCATAACCTAATGATAACAACAATTTTAAAGAGTTAGTATTTAACTTAAAATTTGTATAACATTACATACCTCCAAATCCAGGAAGAACTCCAAGCTGAAGTTCCGGCAGGCCCAGTTGTACATTAGAAGTAGATATTCGAGCATGGCAAGCCTAATGGGAGAAACATGAAGAAAAGTTCAGTATAAAATCCAATGAGAACAGCTCATGCCTACAGAAAATAGTACCACGTACCATTGCAACCTCTAATCCTCCTCCTAAAGCAAGACCGTCAATAGCAGCAACTGAAGGTTTTCTTGCACCTGTAAGCATAATAACCATTCATTTATCAACAAAAGATTCACACAACTTCCATGAAATAAACAAATGCGTGACTGAATATATATAAATATAATCTTGGCGGGCTTAAAAATAGTTGAACAAATACAAAACCCTTTATGCACCTTCCAGAGTATCGGTGAGAATCTCCACAGATATAAAACCAGGCTTGGCTTGCGGCGCTGCAGAAAGACATAGTTTAAACTTAAACAAGATGTAGCAGTACATCATGAAAGTCTTAACACAAAATAAAAAACATACCGTTTCCCTGTTGGAGCCCACCAAATGCCGCAATATCA
This sequence comes from Santalum album, assembly GCA_034195605.1. Classification (NCBI taxonomy): domain Eukaryota; kingdom Viridiplantae; phylum Streptophyta; class Magnoliopsida; order Santalales; family Santalaceae; genus Santalum; species Santalum album. The sequence goes on along the minus strand of CM067264.1, from coordinate 4,877,300 downwards.
AAACCACCAGAAAACTTTCCTTCAGCACCTGTTCCAGTATCATAAAATGTTAATTTCATGCCTTGATCATTTCAAAAGCTTTACATAATTTGATGAGTTGGGATTTCCTTAACCTGTAACAACGATTGCCTTCACATCATCCCTGCGCAAGGCTTGATCATAATTATCTTTTAAGCTTTGCAGGCACTGTGAGAATGAAAAGTGGAAGAGGGTAACGAACATTAGAGCTCGCCTCCTCTTTAACAATCGACATTTCCGGCGTGCAAACAAAATTAATAATACATTGCAGCAACTATGATTCGTAAAAAGCAGAAGAAGAGACGTAGCCCCACCAGTTACTCAAGTTAAAATACAATCACCCGATTAAGTTGGGATGTAAGCAGTGATGTTAAAAATATCCGATAAACCCATTTGTCCCGCATATACCCTAATTTGAAAAAGAAACGGCACAGCTTTTAGTTGCTTCTACAGTATCTGGCAAGCTATCTTCTTCTTCTTCTCAAACGGTGAAACTTAATCTTCACTTTCCCTCATTTTCCTACTTCTGTGTACTTCCTCTAAACGTTCCGGTTTCTCGTAAGTTGCAACCATTCGACAAAATTCACGCGACAGAGCTACTAAGATCAAGATCAACTCAGACCACGGACGCGAAATTCACAAAAAAAATAAAAAAATAAAAAATATATATATATATATATCTCTGGGAAGTACCAAGAAACTTAAATTCAATCAGAGACATCGTGAAATTAAAACAAAATTAATGCTGAACATGAAGGGCATCTCTGAAAATCAAGCGAACGATACGAGAAATTGGGACTAAAAACTACCGTCGAAGGACAGAGAATTGACAGGAGGATTGAAGATGGTGATGAGGGCGATCCCATCTGCTCCAACCTCCATCACAGTTCTTCCCTTCCCAGCGCTGCCCATGACTCACTGAAAATCAAAATCCCTCTCGATCGAACTCAGTCTACAGCGGATTGAAAATCACTTCTTTCAGAGGCGACGGAGAGAGCGAGAGAGAGAGAGGGAGTTTTGATTGTTACGCTTATTTATTGAAGAAAGAGATGAAGCTGTATCACGCCGGGCAGTATGAAATGGTGACGTTGGAGGCGGTTCGAAGCTAACCCCGTTTGCATAAGCTGCCAATAAAAGGAAACAGATCGTAAAAATTATAACAATAATATTTTAAAAGAAAATGATTATAAAATCTGTGCATAAAAAATAAACGAAATTACCCTTTTGAAGATTTTATGCGAAAGTAGATAATTTGTTTGAACTATTTATAAGGGCTTCGTTATAATAAATCGGGCTTACCTAAAATAATTTTTTGATATTTACTTTTAAAATTTCAACACTACTTAATAAATGAGCATGAAAATATAAGTTAATAAGACAATTTTTAATATAATTCCATCATGTATTAGTTATCAATTATATTGTAAAGTATTAATAGATCTAGACTATTATAAGTTATAATTTATAATCATTTTGAATGTGTAGATTCAATCAATTTTATGAAAATTAATAAGTCTTGTTTTTCATGCTCATTCAAATCATAAGATTAAAATTTACAAAATTAATCTTAAACGATATTATTTGAAGTAATACAGTAGTTAAATTATCTATCCCTCATAATATACAGTTTGAGTACTTTTCTTAAATAAATTGTGTACTCTAGAAAAAATTAATAATGATTAGTTCCTGAATTTAATTATAATAAAATTATATTCACATGAGGGCGGGATAAGTTAATGCAATGATGTCCCATTTTTTTCCTTTCCCTCATGACTCTTACTTAGGAAACATAATGAACTCACACCCTGATATATGAAAAGTTTTAATTCGTCCATTGATAGATTGATATGATTATTTTTAAATATTTTGTTAAAACTCACCTAGGATATTTATTGTATTTAGTTCATTTTGAATTGATATGTGAATTTACTATAACTCTTACCTCAAAACAATGCCATTCTATTAAAAGGACTGAGAACTTTTAATAAATTGTTGCTACTTTATTAAACTTGTCAACTAATGAGGCACACTAAACAGTTTTTTCATATATTTAATACACTAAAGAAATCTAAGCATATTTTTATGAAATAATTATTCCAGGTTTCATGTAAACTAAACATACTGCAGAAGCATTATTATTAGTCTTATATTATAACTTTTTTTTTTTTTGGACGATTTCGCGGTTAGATTTAAAACCATTGTGGTAACAATAATTTGGCGGAGAACAAGGAAAAACAATGAATAAAGAACGGGCGTGCTGTATACGCGTCATTGTTGCACGTTGGGGTAGAAGGGGTCTTTCAGTTTCCGTCGAGCCTTCAATCCACGTATCGTGTTTCTCCAATCCAAAGGGATGCCATTGCCACGCGCGCGAGATTGGGATAGAGCGGGAAGCACTCCTCTACTTCTGCTCGTGGAAATCAGCTGCAGGTCTGTCCAATGAGATAAGAGTAGCTCTTCTCCATGCCGATGTGGCTTTCTCTTATTGGTTGGTTACATCTCTGACCATTTTGTCGTAATATAGAAAATCATCCCACTTGGAATAAAAGTGAAGGGATTGGTACTCGGGGGTGTGGGGCCCGTGGGTTGTTATTTCCAGCGTTAATGGCGATGTCACCATTTTGTTTCCGTTCCGACTTTTCCATTTTCCCTTTTTTTAGGAAATCGGCGCTCTATTTTCTTCCTTTCTGAATCAGCATCGCGTGTGGGCTTTGGCAACGTGGGTCCGCCGAGGCCCACATAAGGACCCAAGATCACTAATGCGCGGAACCAAACCCGACACTGAAATACCCAAATGGCCCTCCGAGTTCCCGCGCAAAATGTGCCGCTAATAGAACTTAATTTTCTTCTCCTTTTTGAAGACGGAGGGTTTTCTAGAGACCGTTGCAGAAGCCATTGCGCCGCTATGACCGCCGTCGACGCCGGAGAACCATCCTCCGCTCCAGCGGCGCAGCAACCGCCGCCGAGTGACGCCGATATTGTCCAGTTAGCTCGGAAACAGCAACAAGCATGCGCAACGGTCCCCTCCTTCCTTCTCTCCCCACACTTCCATCCCATACTCGTCTCATACCTCCACACTCGGTCCTCGTCTCCTTCTCCCTCTCTCTCCGTGGCTGAGTACGCTTCATCTCTCCTCTCCCTCGCATCTCTCGGTCCTCCAAACCGTTCGATTTCTTCCCTCCTGGGATCTGTCCTCCTCTCCTACATCGATCTCTTCATTTCTTGCAAAATCCCTCACGATCGCAACTCTTTGAAGACCGTCCAACACTTCTCTGCGCACCTCGATAACTTACTCGGTGAGGATTTGAAATCCGTGGCCGATTCGATTCTCGATGGGTTTTCAAAAATTTTCCACCCCGACGATGCACAGCTCCTTGATCTTCTTCCACGGTGTCTCGACCTGATTCGTCGTCGATCGGATGAGATTGAAAGAAGCGTTGATCACATTAACTCTGTACTCGACTGTATTATTACTTGCGACTGGTCAAATGTGTTGTTAGTGAAAATGGTCTCGCTTCTTCGGGAATTTTCAGTTATTAATAAATCTAGGGCTACGGAATTTTTAGAGAAAGTGTTCGTGGGAATGAGGGGTCTGGACCTGCAAGACTTGCCGTCGCTTATCTATCAGTTGTTGTTGTTGGCATCAAAGGGGTTTAGTAAGAGGGAAGTGATTGAAGGGATTGTGCGGTTCTTCGGGTTAGAGATGGCTTCTAAGGTTAGTTCGACAGTTAGGCAGGTAGAGGGGACTGTGCTGCTTCATGTGAATTTTGCAGCGAAGCAGGACCCTTCTTTGGGGCAAGAGGTTATGGGCCTCGTGAGATCGGATTTGAGGGCTTTTAACCATTTTACTATTGCAGTACTGCTGTCAGTTGCTAGGGTTCCAAGATTCCGTGATGCTTCTATTGGAATTCTGAAGAAGGCGCTGCTTACTGCATACTGCGATTACAGAATCACTAGGTAAGGATTGAATATTTTTAGCTTAGAATTGTTCGGTAAAGTTAAAAATTGTTGGAACAAAAGATTGGAACTCCAATAGAGTATTAGGGTTCAGAGCAGTCCCATATGTCTTATTACTGATAGAAACTAAATTTTGTGTGGCCTCAATGAACTGAATATACAGTGCTCATGTCTATTCGCAGTTTAGGATTCCAAATGGTTGCTCGTGTTCCATGTTACTGTTTGTTAACCTGATGGGTGCCCCAAACTTTAGGGTCTCAAATGGGACAGTTCCGAGTACAAATTTTATGTGTTTTTCCTACATTGTTCAATTGCTTTCAGCATTTGCTGTCCAAGCGATTGCTAAGGCTGTCCCACCAAGCATGGTCTAACATTTTTGCCTGAATTATATAGTGTTTTCTTTATTCTGGTTTTTTGCTTTCTAGTTTGTTTATTAATTTATCCTTAATTATTCCAGAGATTGCAAATGGCTTCCAGATGATTTGAAGGCTGAATATCTACTGAGGGTCAAAATAGTAGAGAAGGCCGCCTTAAGAGCTGTAATTTCTGCTGACCTTTTATTTCATGCATTATATGTACAAAATAGAAAAACATATGAATCTTTCCTGTATTGTAACTAAATTATGTTGCCTATATTGCTCCTAGAGGTATCAAGTTTGTGGACAAATATTTGTTTACTGATAATACTTGGTTGTCCAATATGAGGCCTTGGAGTTAATGTTTATATTGAACTATGGGCATCATGTTGGGAGGAGGAGGGTGTGTTTTAGATGGCACTGATCAATAAATCTCAAGTGACATGTATGTATTTTGGTTTTTGGATGCATGGAAGATTATTGCATCATGCTAGAATGAAACACAAATACAGATTCCCAACTTGCTCCTTTCGCATTAACTTGAAAACTTCCATTGTTGATTTCCCATTGCTTTATGAATGCAGGTTAATGATAGCAACTATGGAAGGGAACATATTGTACCCTGTCTTCTACAATTTGGTTTTCTGGTGCTGGAAGCAGCACAAGATGGGAAGTGTCTAGAACCTGGCAAAGATGGCCTGGTGGGTATTGAGAAGCTTGGAATTCAGATGCTGAGAACTTTATTTGAGGTTCATGAAATGGCGAGAAATGAGGTAGGTTCTTGCCAAATCCTCATCCTGTTCTGTATTTAAGCCCTAATGGAGAAAATAGCTCCATGGGCAAATGGTCCTAGTCATGATGAATCCTGCAGACTGTTTGATCAAAGTGAAATTTGGAATTGTACAGGCTTATCCTTCTTATGGATTCTTATTTATTGATATGGACTGCATCATTCTTACTTTTCTCTTGGGAACAATTCTCAGGCTAAAGGCGATTAACAAGCCACGTTAATATATATATATATATATATATATATATATATATGTATGTATATACATTGGCAGGATGTCACATATTTCTTTTTTCTGCTGTTATATATAATATGTACAGAAATGCCTTGCTCTCTATGATTGGCCTAGAAGATACATTTTGACAAAGAATCAGTTAGAAAACTGCTTACTGTCATCAAGTCTTGAATCCAGGAGTTGATATAGCTGAAATTTTATGCCCATGTCAATATGTGATGATCCTGTTTTTCTTGTCTAGTTTTTGTTTGCCACAGCACTACTTGTTCGTACAGCCAGATCTAAGTGTTGGCTAGGTAAGCACCCTGTAGTAAGAGGACTAGTAGTGAACCCTCTAGACCATCTCCCAGGGGAAGGAGTGGGGTTTAAGGAAGGGCCCCAATTGGTAGAAGAAAAACCAACAACCCCTTGATGAAATTTATTACTCGTCTCTTAACCGTGCTGTCGAATGCAGGATTTCATATCTTCAAAAGTTGTATCTTGCCGAGAATTAATATGAATGAGATGGCCATGATTGTGCTCCTTCTTACTGCAACCAATTCAAAAAAAGCATTATAAATCATGCAAATTATGATGATTTGTTGCTCCTTACATATTGCTTAGTATTTTAGTTATTCTTTTTTTCCCGCTTGGGAATATCCACATTTTGGGGTCCTCATTTTCTGCTGATTTTAAACAATTATATAATCCCTTTCAGCTCCTCTGATGTTGCTTTACACCATTGATCTAACGTTTTCTTGAATGCAGTATTTCATATTTGTGCAATGGGTGGAATTTAGATGTTTAGCATATAATCTTAACAGGAAATGCATATGCTGACCACATGTACTTAAAATTTTCATCAAATTTGCTTTAGATATTTCTTAATAATGAGCTCAGCACAATCTGAGTTCTTCTGTTGCTTGATATATCAAATTCTGGGGATAAAGCGCAAGTTACCATACCTTTTTATTAGCTTCTTGCTGATGTAGTTGACTAAGGCAGCTTTAATGGAAAAAACTGTTTTTATTTTATTCAACTATTTCTTATGTTCAAACTTGAACATCTTCTGCAAACACCATCAGTATCCAATTGAATGGTTTTTATTTTCAAAGTATTAAATATGTGAGTACTGCAGCGGTAACTAATTTACATATGTTTGCAGATTATTGAACAGTGCAAATTCCACATCCTCTCTCTGAAGCCTGAACAGGGCATGCCAATAATAAAGTATCTGCTTTTGACTTAGTGTTGACCATATCTGTTTTGTGATTGACGGTGGTTATTTTTATTTATCACTATTTCCCTTTGCAGGCTGCTTGCCTGTTTGGTTCAAAGTTTTCCTCATCCAATGTTAGAACACGTTTCTCGTCTAAAGGACTTGCTGGACTATTTCACATCCATGGATGGAAAAATTGCCACTCATCTTGTTAATGCTATATTGCCTCTTCTTAAATTCAGTCGTGATCTTCAGGTGTGTCTGATATTTCCGCCTTTATTGTACAAATCAATCAAATGAAATGAGGGTGAGAACCTTGGAGCATCTGGCAAGGTTGCTCCTTTGTGAATAGATGGTCACGAGTTTGAGTCATGGAAACAACCTATTTGCATAAAGGGAAAGAGAAGTCTTATGCTAAACTATTCTCCCGCAACCTCTCTACATTGAGATATTAGTATTCTTATCCTTAAAAATGATATTGGTATTTCAGTTTTCCTTAGTTTCCCATGCCAGGGAGAGAGAACAGCAAAATGCACCCAAATAGCAAGAGATAAGGTTAAGAGGAGGAATTCATGTAGTTTTGGTTTACCCATGAGTTCTACTCGGGTTTATCACCAAGAAATCTGTCATGGTCCACTAAATGAATTTCTTTCCTGCACTAGGCTTTGTTGCTTTTAAAAATCAATCCACTTATCAATTTTTACAAGCAGAGCCTGATGCTTGAGTTTGATGACAATGGGAATCCATATGTTGATCAGGTAGACTTGGGGCCACAGAATTTCCATGTTATGAACATAGTACCACATTGACTCGAAGCACCTGTTTTTCCAGCCAATGTTCTTGGTCTACAAAAAGTTGAAGTTGTTTATTTCATGATGCAGGATTACACCATTTTGGTCTTACGCAAAGCAATGTTTCGACGAGAAGATGCTGTTCGGCTTGCTGCCACTACTGCAATTATTAATCTTATATTGGCTGAGAAAAAATCTAAAAGAGATGCTCTATTTTCTTTTCAAGAATCATCAAGCCAAGCTAGCTGCAGCCAGCAAACTGAGATACCTCACAACATGAGTAATGGTCTCTTTCAAGAGTTCAATGGGTTGCTGCAGAGATGTCTATACCAGCAGGTCTTTGGACTTTAATCTTTTTCATTTTTACTTTTGTTCTAGTCCTCTTCCTCTTTCCTTTATTTCCCTCATTTTCTAAAACATTGGGTTATTATATTCAGGCCAAAGTCAAAGAAATCATGTACCAAGGGCTAATGAAAATTGTCTTGGTAGACTCATCAACCACAGGGGCTGTTTGTGATTTTGTCATGCCCCACTTTCTACGATTTTACAGGGAGGTATGGATCCACGTTAGCTCCATCTATCTTGTTAGCTCAATCCAAATAATTGAAAATTTGAATTTCAATGCGTGCACCAAATGTCTACCATGTAGGCTTGCTAACACTACTAACATTTCTAATCCCAAATTGCCAGATAATATTTATTTATGCTTAGTTGAATCACTTCTGATGCTGAAGCACATTACAGGATGCAGATATTCAACTTTCCATAAGCTCTTGTGTTAAATTAGGAAGTGGAAAAGTTTTTATTGAAGAGCCTTTAGATAGTCTTCTATCCTGCATATCTTGGATTCTCCTACTTCAGCCACAGGATAAAACTGATCAGCCCCCAGATTCATCATGGGCATGTTTTAATTTTGCCCTATCACAGGATAATGAGGTATCATCACTTTTTATTTTATAATGATTGCAAGTTGAATCTACAGAAGAATGTAACGTAATCATTGGTTAACTGTTCTTTGATGTTATTGCAGCCGGGAAGATCCATGTCTTGCAAGTTATTTTCCAATGCTTTATTGAAGATTCGGAAGCTTTTGAGAAAGGGAAACTTAGAAGGTCCATACATTTCTTGTTACTTGTTAGGTTGTGCGAAGCACAATTCTTCTCAAAACTATGGAAAAAATTAATTTTCATGATATGGTTAAAAGAGTCTGGCTGTCTAGGATTATATATATATATCTTCCTCTTAAATATTTCCTGGTACATGTCAAATCCCCGATAATGCCTAGAAAAAGAAAAGAACTATTATCGAGTTCATTTTATTGAAGAACGATCCTTATGATTTTTCTGTAAATTTACATGTCACCCCAGGCATTATTGGCCAAATGCAGGATGAAGGCACTTCTGATGAAGATAATAAGGGCATGCACTGTGCTTTGATTTTATCTGGTATCATTGAGGTGGTGTTGAACATAGTTGTTTCCGAGTTGGAGAAAGAAACAGAAGCAAAAAAGGTGGATCTTGAAAGGGAAATTATTCAGCTTATTGATCTTTATGATATGTTGGATAGTAGAACATGTGCATCTAAGCAGTGTGGTGGAATTGAGCGCCGGAAGCAACGGACTGCTTCTCATGATAAACTAGAATACATCGGCTCGGGTCACATTCAGAAACCTTTTTTATCAACTTCAAGCATTCACCAGCTGTTGGAGATGGCTATAAAACTGATTAGCATAAATTGCCATGGCAACATCGCAGTTTCCCAAACCCCTAGCAAGTCATCCTCGACCAAGATATCGGGGAGCTGCTCTAAAATAATATCCTTTGTCCTGACTGTTTCAGTTCATCAAACAAGATCTTTTCCTTCTGCGGAAAAGGATGATCCATTGAATACTTTAATCTATGGAAATATCAGTTTGCTGGGACCTCCACTGCTGAAATTGGTTTGGCTGCTCCGCTCGGGGACAAATTCTTTGACGAGCCAAAAGAAGAAAGAAGGCAAAGGAAGGAAAGTTACTGAAAACCAAAAGGAGCATATCCATTTAGCTCTGATATGCTTGAAGGAACTCATAACAATAAATATTCATAGTTCAACATTCTTTGAAGATTTGGTGTCCGCCTCAACCAAGCATGCATCTACAGGGAACAATGACTATGAACTAGCATCCAGTATTGATGATCGACACGTCAGAAACAAACAACTATTTGTCGAGAAGGCCATCAAGCCTTTGTTCACTGACCTCCTGGCTCTGTCATATTTCCATGAAATCGAGGTAAATGCAACATTCTCTGCCTTCAACACCAAACAGACTAACTTTTCCCCTACAGCCAAAGTTTTAATTGGAAAACAAAATGTTAAGAGCGTCGGTTTCTTTGCAGATCCTCTGTGATATACTACTGATAATAGCAAATGAACTGCCCCGCCAACCTAGAAACTCCCATGGAGCCTGGGCTGTCCGTACCTGCCAAACCAGTGGCATTACGAATTCTAAGGTTGCAAGAAGCATGGTGAGACTCGCTGTCTCCTTAAGTTCACCTCCAATTGATTTATGTGTGGCTCATGACCTGGCCGAGGAGCTACCAAAGTTTATAGAGAAGGTGGAGAAGAGTGAATTAGAGAGGTCTGAAACATACCCCATCATAAACAAGTTAACAGGTCCTCCAATAGTTTCTTCCATTCTACAATTCCTAGAATCAGCAATTGCAGAGATTGAGTGGGGTACAATAAGATTGAGGACGATCTTTCCCGCTACTCTAAAAAGCAGTTTCTCCAGTGAGAATGGAGAACATAATTTCATATTAGCTTTTGAAGAAAATATCTTCTCAAGGACTGAAGATGTGGTGAAAGTATTTTCTTCTTTTGTGCTGATGGGACTCGAAGGTATTAAACCCAAAAGGGAAAAAAAGAAAAAATGATGGTTGTCAATTTGTTGGTGTATGTATTAATCCTTTCTTTGCTTCTTCTTTGTGAAACCTGCAGACCCTCAAGCTGAGCATTTTCTAAGGTTGGTTACAAAGTTTTACAAGCAATTAGCTGGAATGGCAAAGCTTCAAATTGCTCCTAAAGGTTGCAAACAGGTTTTACCGAGCCTTCAATTCCAGAAGGTTGTAGAGCTAACGTGCAAGTATCTGACAGCACCTTTGTATAACTTTGTGGCAGATTTGCAAAAGGTAAGTACACCCTTTTATTTTCTGAAGAGAGCTCTTTTTTCTTTTTTTTTTTAATGAAAAGAAAGTAAACTCTCGATTTCCTTGTTGGGATTGTGGTATTATGGTGGCTCACAGAATCAACATGAGAACACAAAGACTAAAGGGACCATGAACAAGATCAAAAGGGAGAACAGATGCATCCCAGACCTGATTTACCAGATAGAAGATTATGAGAATTTTCTCATCCAGCTCAGCAACACAAGCAAAGTGAATTTATTGAGGCATGCCAAGCGCAGCACTGCCCGGGATTTCAAGATATTAGAACCACAAGCGATAAATATGGAAGGCGATGGCCGAAATGATGGAGCAGATAATACTAATACTAACAATGATGATAATGAGGATGCAGCTGAAAGTGAGTCATGTGAGGAATCTGAGGACAATGGAGGAGAAAATGCATCAGAGAAGTTAATGTTGTCGCCCAAGACTCGCAGTCCTTTGGCTGCAGAAGATTCTGCGACCGATGTAGATGGGGACGCCCCGCTCCCTACCGCCAAGAGAGCAAAGATGGATAGAGTTGTGCAAGACTCGGACGATGAATCATGAAGCCTAGTCCACACAGCAAAGCAGGCATGCACTGACACTGTAAGTTGTTGGGGTCTTAGATAAATCATATGATTAGTTAATGACTGAACCATAGAATGCCTATTACTGCTTAATATATTTGCATGTTTTATACTTCTATCATCATCCATACATTATCTTTGTCCTTACGTTCAGTACCCTCACTTAATCCAAAAGTCTAATCGCCCCAAAACTTTTACGGTTCGAATTATTTGGTGAAAAATTGAGACCGAAAAATGGCTCCAGATGCCGAGAAATTGCTCCGACTATTGGTTGCTCAAAACTGTTCCTCTCTGACCCGTAAATTTTTTCGGGGTCTCGAGGGGAAATTTGTTGGGGCTGTTGGAACTCAGGCCGGAATTCGTTAGGGACATATTAACCAAAGAATTGTGATATGATGGATGTATGTGATTATTCTTCAATGCTAAGGGAGTAAAAAGCTTTTAGCTAATTAATGCACTATTAATTGGAAAGAGAATTGGCAAATAATTATTTATCCTAGAAGGAAGCACTGAGGAGAAACACAAGGTAGACCAAGATTTGGTGCTCCAATAACCGCAAAGGGAATCATATGGGTGCTGGTTGGTACCGATCTCCTGCGGGTGAGCAGTCATGTTTTCATAGATTAGGTCAGTGCTGTAAAACAAGCAACACAAGGATCGAAGCGACGTCGTCGTCGTCGTCGTCGTCAATAGATCTTCAGACTAAACGTCGTCCTTTCGATTTGGACTTGAATGCATTATTTGGTAACAAACCTAAGGCAGTGAAAGCTTCCGTTTGAAGAGATCTCGAACAGTGTCCGTACGCGGTGAAAGTTAAAAAGCCACTCACTCAACGCCACCGCCATGGACCCCACCTTGCCTAAAATAATAATAAACTGAGGTAAAGTCTGGTGAGATAAATGGGAGAGTGAGAGCTGAATCCATCCCGTTGCAGGAAAATAATCTCCCTCTCTCTCTCTTCATTAAATCGGAAGAAACAGAGTAGTAGAGAGGAAATGGCGGAAGAGTTCAAGAAGAATGGAGGCGGAGCGGGGAGTGATCGGAAGCCACCGTCGTCTGAATCGCCGTCCTCGGTGTCCCCCGCATGGGCCTCCAAGCGGGTGGTCGTTAAGAGCGCCGATATGAAGGAAGACATGCAGAAGGAGGCCGTCGATCTCGCCGTCTCCGTTAGCTCCTCCCTCTCTCTCTCATTGTGTTTTTGAATGACTGATTTTATGATTTATCAAATTGGTTCTTATATTGTTGTGAGGACGTGATTCGTTTCTCTGTATTATTTGGGGTTTCAATTTAGGCATTTGAGAAGCACGGTGTCGAGAAAGATGTAGCGGAGCATATCAAAAAGGAATTCGATAAGAAGCACGGTCCCACCTGGCATTGCATCGTTGGTCGCAATTTTGGTAAATCCATGCACCCTATCGTTTTCCTCTTTTTCAATGTTTTTAACCTGTTAAATTCTTGTAAGACACTGTAATAAACGTGTTTCGGTAATTTCCTACTTTCATCAACACAAATATTAATTTGACGTCTGTATAGGAATTTTTTTTGTATGCGTGGTGCTGAGTATGTATAACTACATCTCCTCCTTAATTTGAGATGAATGCAGTTGGGCCTACGTGTCTATTAGTTGCTAGTAATGTTAGTGATTAAGATCTGTCCCTACTCTGGCTAATTACCACATGGGTATCAAAAATTTGTTTGCTCTAACCAACTAGTAATATGGCCAACCAAGCAAAAGCATTATATGACTTGCTGGTGCAAATCATGGTTTGTTAAGTATTCTGGCCTTGGCAGTTGGCACATGGTTAACTAAGGAGGAGTTGCCTAAAATTAGCCATTGATGTTGATTCCTTTGTTCCATTCTACGGAAATAATATTAGAGTTTGGAAGTGGTCTCTCAACAAATAAAATATTTCAGGTTCCCTGACTCCTGATAATCCTTGGACTATTAAGTGGGTTTTTTTTTCCTTTTGTAAACTGCTAGGTTGATTATTACTTTGTCTGGATGCTAGAAAGTGCAAGTGTGAACAAATTTGTGGTTGATGTCGTGTTTTACCTGAGCCTGTGATCTCAATTTTTGAGTGTGTTCAGGCATTTGTTTTTCACTCGTGCAGTAAGTATATGTGATGGCGCTGACTACAACTCGGTGCCTTGTCTAGATAGGGTGCCATCAAACTACCTTGGGTTCTAGGTTGGTGCTTGTAGTGAGAGGAATCAATGATTGTCCTGGGGATGCGGAGGTAATGAAACTAGAGGCTTGCTGATATTAATTTCCTTAATATTGAGGACACTGCATTGCACATTTCATGAAGCCTTGTAAGCACCATAGAATCTAAGTTCTGTATGTGGAGGAAGACAATTTTTTTGAAACATTTCCAGAAGTTTTTTTTTTTTTTTTTACATGTTATGATATCTTAGAAGTTAGAACTACTTTACATTGTGCTGAGAGGAATACAAAAAAATTGTAAAAATTTGGATTTATATTTGGTTATGAAACAGGTGGAATATATATGTTTTTGGGCGGTTACTTTTGTATTTATCAAGTATGAATAAGATGCATACAATATTATGTACTTAAATAGGTAATACGTAAAATACCTAAATAAATTTTTTTGTTGATTGGTTACTAGGAACATGCCACTCTAGCTATTGCAAGGATTCAAAGCCTTGACCTTGTCTAGCACCAAGGATGGTACCATTTGACTAGTATATTCACAGCTAAATAACTTTGAACAGTGAATCAGTAAGCAATGGGAGCCCTTCTAAGTGAAGCTCAATTGCCCAAAATTGCTGCAAGGGTGTTTTGCGTAGTATTACTAGTGTTAAGAAGGATTCAAAGCCTTCTAAGGGAAGCTGAATTGCCCAAAATTGCTGCAAGGGTGTTTTGCCTAGTGTTACTAGTGTTGAAAAGTAGAAGTTAGAACAAATTGTGTTTTCTCTACGGACAAGAAATTGAGAATGCTATTAAAAATCTCTAGTTCTCTCTCCATCTTTCAGATATCCATAGCATGTTTTGTTCATAATGGGAAAAAGATTGAAATAGCCTAATCAATGAATAGGTGGTATGCTGACCTCCACATTTGACATTGGAAATCACTCCATTAAGGTGAGAAGTCTTGCACCTACATGGCCATGCGAGGATTGATTTATACGTTGAACTTTTATAAATGGAGTGGCTGGCAGGCTCGCTTAATTGTCTTGAAACTGAGGGAAATATCATTGCGGGCAAAACTCTTAGTTTGCAGCATTTAGCTGGTTCAATCGGCTTTGTTGAGCCTTCTGCTCAGATGTTTGTGCACAGGTAAAAGCTCGGTATTAAAGTGTAGTTCTTATTATCCATCTCAACAACATGGAGTTTGTTGATCTGGGAGAAATGAATACTGATAGTGTTAGTGTAATGCAAGTACATGATCATAAATAGGCTACTGCCGTTTGCCTAATGCTGTGGCACCAACATGTATGTTAAACCTTCAGTTTCCGGCAAAGTCTACGGTTTTAACACTGGTTACTAGTGCTACAGATATCGCTTGTCAAAAAGGAAAAGGTTGTCTATAATAGCAACCATATTTTGATGACTTACCCTTAATAATTTGTAACAGACATTGTAACTATATCTTCTTCAATTCTCTTGAGGGCTATGTCTTTGATAAAATTGGAATGTAGGGTACTTTGCATTTGGCTTCATAACATTTTTCCTTAATTGTATTGACCGTTTTAGTTTTCATGGTGCTTGCTTTTTGACAGGTTCTTATGTGACTCATGAGACGGACCACTTTGTTTACTTTTATCTGGATCAGAAAGCAGTTTTGCTGTTCAAATCTGGTTAAGCATGGTGGTAATGTTTACAATGACAGCATTCATGACGATGATGATGGGGATGAGTCCACGGTGCTATAGCCAGTGCCTGTATGTATTAATTGAAAATCTTTGGCACAACATTATTATTGTTGCTTAACATGTATATCGTTGACTTTGAATTGGGTTGGAAACTTTCGAGTTGAATTATATTTGCATTTTCGAGTTGATTTTTTTTTTTAGCACCGATGATGAGGTTTCCTGTTTTCGAATTAGCTTGCTAATTCATTTTAGCTTAGGGCCAGTCTGGGCTTTCGAAAAGTTAAAAGAGTCTCGTGGCTTTCTGAGAGAAGCTCCATAGACTGTCCTGAAAGAAGAATCAAACTGGCCCTAAATCACCGTCTCTCCTTTGTCTCAAGAAAAGTAGCTTGTGTGTGTTAAGCCCACTCTATCTAGTATTTGCATTGCTGGAGTTTGATTTGCACTGATGCTTTTCTCACATCATTTCTTGATACATATTTTATGAGATCTATTTTGTAGCAACCTAATTTATTATTCAATACAGGTTGTTTGATTTTATTTTTTTTATTTTTATTTTTATTTTTTGCATGAGATTTCATAGGAGCGTTGGAATTGGAAAGTTTTAATTAATCCATTTAATTTTGATTAACGAGGACAATTGTCTCCTCCACCTCCTTCTTTGAAGCCTTCCAACAAGAGGGACAAATAGAGATTTCATCTGCAAACAATTTTGCAGGGTAAGATCACAATGTGAGAGTCTGTCCCTCCTCGAATGAGCTATTCATCGTAAAGTTTGAGTAATTTTCGACAATAACCTTAGCAAATTCAAGATGTTTAACTAAAATGATTAATTCAGGTAACTAAAATGGTTAATTCAGGTGATTCATATCTTTATCGTCACCATCCTCCTCAAACCATGTGATTTCACATAAGAAAATTAATTTCAAAATTTATAAGTAAATTTTGATGAAATGAGAACAATTAAACACTTGAAATTGATTTTTTTTTCATGCAAAATATCACAATACAAACATTAAGCTGCAGTGGTGTTTTTTTTTTTTTTTTTTTGAGCTTTTTCTCTTGCACCGATCCAAATTAAAGCCGGAAAACTCGGGAACTGCGCTCCACGACCCCCTCCCTCCCAACCGTCAGTAACCTCTCGAATATCCACCGGCTGATGTGGCTCCTCTCTTACACGTGGCAACATCGTACTGCTTCCTGGTGGGCGCAAAATCCCCCTTTGCACCAAAATTGTTCAGTCCTTCTAAACTCACCCTCTCCGATCACTTCCATTTTTCTCAGTTTATCGATCATGGCGGTTCAGATTCTCTCCTGCACCCTCCCCACCGCTCTCTTCGCCTTCGCCATCTTCATGAACCCTCAATCCTTGCTCGCAGGTTTTCTATAGATTTCATCTCTCGCCCCATTTCTTCTTTCTCAATGTTTTCACACCAACTAGTATTGGGGTTTCAAAGTGTTATGGTTTTCACTCGTTGCAGAGGAAGCGCCGATCCCGAATTTTGCTTTCAGTTGGTTAGATGATAAGGGCACATTTCAAGCCGGCGATACAGCAACCATAAAGATCAAAGTACTTGGGAATTTCGACAACGATCGGAACAGGAGTGCTTTCAGTCCTACTCTCACGGTGAATGGTAAAATGGGGAACAGTTCGTTCATATCTGGGGTTTTTTCCCAATTTGGGAACGATACTAGTAATTGGAAAATCTTCTTCCTTCCTATTATGAATGGATTATTTAATGTGATTATTATTGATGATCGTTTCGGAGTTCTAGATTCAACTCTTCATTTCACAGTTCTTCCAGGTATTTGATCTATTTAACCTTCCAAGTTCTACCAGTTATCTGTAATAATGCTAAGCAAAACATGGAAAACAAAAACAGAATGAAACAAAAGTCTTGCAATAATTTGATATTGAAAGCTTTCTTAACTTTCATAATATTTATATTGCCAGTGGGGCTTTAAGGTAAACATCTTGAATCCAATTGTGTGTCCCTAATTGAAGGGACAATGTACCCATCTGTGAGTTTGGCATCATGGAAGGGTCTGGTGAACGAGTTTGTAGCAGGGATGAAAGCCACGGTCCTGATACTTCCAAAAGATGCATTTGGGAACAATATCTCTACAACCAGCCAACAACCTAATTCGTCTGTCTTCAAGCTTTCCACCTTTTATGATAATGGATCTGTTGCCAATATGCATGGCGTCACCTACTTGGGATGGAATAAGGTCGGTTATGTAAGCATTGAGTTTATAGCATCTGTAGCTGGAAACCTCTCATTGCGTGTAGAGGGAGGGAACCAGACCTTGAATGGATCTCCCTTGCCTTACAAAGTAAGGCCAGGTAATCTACTTTCTTTTTCATTTGTTGTTGATGACTTATATTGACTTATGAAAGACTGATTTGAATGGAAATATCCTTAGTTTTTGTTCATCAAATTAGCTCTTCTCTGTTTGCGCGGTGAAGTTTGTAAGAAGATCTATTATGCTTGGTTGTGGCATTGCTGGTTGTGTTATATAGTTTGTAATGAAGTTTATTATGAATTTTTTATTTCTAACCAAATAATTTTATGTAGTAAAACTTTATTATTGTGGTCCATTCATGTTCTTATGCCAGTACCTCACTAAGTTTATAAATAATTACATGTGCATTAATAATCCATATTTACTTCCAATTTAGACAGTGTTTTAGATGATGAAGTTTTAAACTCTCTGTGACAGGACCACTGGATGTTTCCAATTGCTTGGCAAAATGGAATTTTGAAACAAATGCCTTGCAAATATTTTCGAAGATGGAAATTTTTATACACCAGTATGATCGATTTGGGAACCTTGTTCCCGGCCTGCATGAATTTGATGCTGAAGTTGTTGAAAAAGGGAGGAATTTGTCTGTACCTTTAGCAGACTTGCATTTCAAAGAGGTGGTGCCAGGAATTCAGTTGTTTTCTTTCAGCGCGTTGGAAGCAGGAAATTTCATGCTCACGATATATGATATGAAGCTGAATAAGAGCATCTCTAATATGCCTTATGAGTATACTGTCTTTGTAGGTGTGTCTAGTTTCTAAATAATTTCAAGGACCTTTTGTCTTCCACATATAATTTCATGTCATTAGACCATCTTTGTTTACAGTGGACTGCTTTTATTATTATTCTTTAATATGATGAAAATGGATTAAACTGCAATTTGACAATTACTCACTATTTTCTGATTGCGTCATTGTTTCTACTTTTTTACTTGATATAATGATGGCCACTGGCCTGTATTTGTATTATATTTTATTTAGTTATTTATTTTTTTGGTTGTATGTTTTATTTGACTAGGTTATTGTGATGGATCAAGTAGCATTGTCAATGGATCTGGTCTAAATGCTTCTGTTGCCGGGGAACAGGAAAAGTTTTCAGTTTATCTAAAGGATAGTTACCAATACCCCTCTCCTGTTGCCTTAGAAAATCTTCAAGTACAAATTGTAAGAAAAGTTGATTCACTTTTTGTTCCGCCCAGCATACATCCTATGCAACCAGTCAACGGTTTGTATTTTCAGTTATCATTAAATTACATTCTGGTTAGTACCTTCAATTATGGTTTTTATAACTAGACACACTTATTGCCTACAGGGAGTGGACCATATGGTGAACTGATACATGGTACAGTCAATGATATGGAAGTTGCTTCTACACCGTCAATAGACCCAGATGACACTGTAAGAAGGAATTTGTGTGTTTTTCTCGTACAATTGTATTTCTGATCCTGACTACTTTTTGTTTTTAGTTCAGTCTGTCGGAAATCCAAAAGTTCAGGCTAGTGCTTTTGACATCATTTATACTCCTGTAAAGAGTGGGATTTATGACATTCTTTTATTTTGCCTTAACATTCCACTTAATGGTGGTCGTCCACTCACGAAGGAAGTGAGAACAGGTATTTTTAGTTTATCATAATTTGTTTTACTTTATGTTTTCTTTCTTGCTTTGCCCAGTGCTAATAGTTCATGGTTAGCAAGTTGCAGTTTGAACAAATGGTCTTGCATCATTGTTCCTGACAGAGAAGTTAAGAGTTGCTTTAGATTACTTTCTTCCTTGAAGAAATTTCGTCTACGCATTATGTATAAAAATTAGGGTGGGACGTTTAGGGGGGAATATATTTCATGGGAAAGTTTATTTTATTTTTGTCAGTCATGCCTTTCTTCCTGACCCCCTGCTTAAGAGCCCAGATGTGGTTCAGATAGATTCCTTCCATTCAAGTTCTATGGTTTCATGTGGCGTTCAATGAATTTGCATGCTCTCTCTTTTTCGACAATCTATTTCTGCTGCATAATCTGTTTTTGCATTTACAATTTTGCATCACTAACTTTATTAGAGTTTCTAAATTTTCTGCAGGGGATGTTAATGTATCACTTTCAGTTGTAGAATACGCTCACAAAGTACCAAAGTTGATTAAAAATGAAATCACAGTGCTGCTTGTCGATTCCTTCAGTAATTCTGTCCCATCACAACAATCGAGATTAAAACTAGAGATTGCATCAACCAACACTTCTGCTTTCTCAAGTTGGATGTTTGTGGATAATAATGATGGGTCCTACAGTGGTCAGTATGTGGTCAAGGAAGTTGGCACGTACGAATTATGTGCTTCATTTGACGGCCAACGTTTCTCTTCCTGCCCCCTTGGGGTCAATGTGTATAGTAGTGAGTTAGATGTAGCCCTTCGTTGGCTTCTCATTCTTATTAATATGGAAAATATTAAACTTTAGATCACCAAAAAATATTCACATAACCATTGTCTTTCAGATGAATATTTTCCTAGAGCTGAGGATGATTTAGTATCTGTTTGGGAAGATGAGTCGATATCTTTTGACGTTCTAGCAAACGATTATTTTGCCAGTGGAAATGCAAGTATTGCTGAATATTCCAAAGTAAGAGCAAAAGTCTGAAACTGCTTTAACTTCCCCAAACAACATGAAAAAAAAAGAAAAAAAAAAAGAGAGAGAGCGTAACTGTGGAGTGTAGCCAACAGTTTCTGCCTAGCCAGTAATTTCTCTGGAAGATTTTGCAGGGCAAGTTTGCTGAAATTTGTTTATGTTGCAGCCAGGTCATGGTTCACTTTTAGAGCATGGGCAGCTCTTTAGGTATACACCTTACAAAGATTTTTATGGGAGTGACTATTTTTCATACACAATAACTGATGTTAATGGAAATTTCGCTGCTGGTTCTGTGAATATATCTGTCCTCATTACCCCTCCACAATTTGTATTCTTTCCAAGTCAACTGGAGGCAACTGAAGACATTATAAGTCCCAAATTTGGGTAAGGTACTATTCATTCTTGGCCTTTTCTGAACAGAAGACAAATTAGTCTTGGTGAAGTCTATTTAGGCCATTTTCTTTGTGCTTAACTGTGAATTTCGCTCCTTGCAGGGGATTCTCTGGTTTTGAGATTAGATATTCTGATCTGATGGAGAACATCTCTGTGATATTCAGCGCACATTCTGGTACTATGTTTCTTTCCCCTATGCTGATGCAGTTTTGGGAACCAATGCAGAATGCATTTTTGGTGAAGAAAGGGGACAGAGAAGTTAAAGATTTAATTTTGGAGGGGCCTGTTGAAGTACTTAATTTTGCAATTCAATCAATCCAGTACTTTGGGTAATATTCCCGAGACACAATTTCTGCCTTTGGTGAAGTTGTTTAATTTAGCTTCTATGTCCTTGGTATCCTGTTAGATGAGCTATGCACGACAGACTTAACTTGAATAATCGAATTTATTAGAAAATTATTATCATCTTATACTTGTAAAATTGAACAAGAACTTGAAAAGCATTTGTGATGATATGGAAATTTATTCTAATATGCTTTCTCTATTACAGTAACTTTTGTTCTGTTTTTTAGGTGATATGTTAGAAGCTCTTATCAATGGAGCAAATGATTAATTAGGATCTCTGACGTGGTGATTTTTTTCTTTTCTTTTTCATGAAAGCAAAGTATTGAAAAGAAAATCTCAGACATGATTCAAGGCAACGAGATTACTGTCCAGAAATAGATTTAATAGGGAAATAGAATGAACCTTGTTCTTCATTAGCTTGCCATTGTAGGCAGTAGCAGTTGCATATGTTGTATGAGTAGTTGACGTGTAGAGGAATAGAGAAAAATGAGTATCAACTGCTGTTGCTGTCTTCTTTGTGATACACATCAACTAACAGGCTACTTAACAGTAGTTGCAATACACTTCAACCGAAGCAGGTGTATGGAGCACACGCACGCCTTTTCTGCCACAACTCATGTATTGATTTTATGCAAATGACCGACTGAACGTTTTATCTTGCTTCATTTGCGAACCTTACATTTACCCTCTATTATTATTTTTTTGGTAAATTCACATTACATTTACATTTACCCTCTATTAGTCTCTACCACCTTCTGCGTTTCATGATACATAAAATTTTGTACTTGATCATCACAAACTATACATTCAGTGAACTCCTCATGTTGTTTTGAATCAGAAACGAGGACTTCTATGGGAATGATATCATACGTATCTCCACCATTAACAGAAATGGAATAAATAGCTTGAATATTTCATTGTTTGTGGAAGCCATCAATGATCCTCCATTTATTCATGTCCCTGAATTTATCATCTTGAAGAACAGTGATGGTGATGCATCCCAGATTTTCGACAAAGAAAGAGACAAGTTTCAATTTTCTATTGGAGATCCAGATCTTCCAAACTTCCCTGGTATGTCTAAAAATGTTTATATACACTTCAGACTTGCACTAACCTGAAGAGCACACACGGTGCTTGCACATACTAATGGGTCTAACAGTAAAAATTGTAGGGGTTTCAATGATGGATATTAGGGTTTGGTCATAAAGTAAGTGGTTTGCATGATGGATTTAAAAATTTTATAAAAAAAATTATGCAGGGTAATTTTTTTTTTAAAGTGGCCATCATTTGGATCTTTTTCCTGTCATTTTTGTGGATGATTACATACTTCAGGTGGTGAATCTCGGTTTATGGTCACATTTTCCTTGGAAGTAGATGTTGGAGTTCTGATGACCAATTTACCAGTAGAGCTTATCAATACGACTGAACTGAAGTTAAGTAATAGTTATCAGTGGGGTCCTCTTCAGACATTTGTTACCATCTCAAGACATTCCATGGTTAAAGCAAAAGGAGTCAGATTTCGGGCAACTGTCAGGGACTGCAACAATATAATGCAAGAACTATTTTATGATGTGAGCCAACTCTGAATATCACAAGGCTTAAAATTTTATCCTATTTCCTACATATGCTTAAATTTTCTATAGCTCTATCTTGCATATTGGAAAAATATCTTAATGCTGGTTTGTAGAACCTGGGACATGGCTATATGATGAAATTTTAGAATATGGAGATTGGATGCTAACGCTCTGCTTGATCAAGCCTAAATTTATACAACTAATTGAGTTTGTTTTACAGGGTGGAGAACAAGGTGCAGTTCTAACAATGACATTAAATGATATGGGATATTATGGCCGCTATCCAGGTTCTACAGAAAATATATCATCACCTCTGTTTGCTGAGGCTACTGTAAATCTAATCAGAAGAGGTCCAATGAGCACTTTGGTTGCTCATGGTATGTTATATTGACAATTTCTGCCCTTGAATCTTATTGTCAAAAGCTTAAGCTTGTTCTTTTCATATCTTACTCTTCGGATGGGTGTTGGGTGCGTTTTACTCCAATGAATTGGGGGCTATGTTTCCAGTACCTTCATCATTTCTTTTGTTGCACTGTGATTGGTACAGGCTTGGGATCAGCAATTGTCATTGAGTTTATACTGGTGTTTTCTCTCGGATTGCTACTTCTATTTTTCACTTGCAAATGTGCTATTGTTCTGGTTAATGAGAGAAGAAGCCGTTACGCAGGGATTGCGCAAAGCACTTATAATCAGCCTGTAAGTAATCTCTAAAGTGGTTGCTTCTATTATCATTTTCCCTTTTCCCCATTTTTCCTTGAACAAATAATCATTTTGAAATAAGTAGCATCTTAACACCTGTTTTTACTATCATCTTCCCTTTTGTTTAACCATTTGCGGCGGAGTACAAGTTTATCTGAGAGAGTGACTCACCTCACTAGATGGTGCCCAAGCCCCTTATTGCATTACAACCAGCCTTCCAACTCGTGCCAGCGGTAACTACATTTGTAGTTCAAATGAAAGTGCAATGATGTTAATGACATGTTTGAATTGTCACTACGGAAAATTACAGCTGAAAGATATATATATATATATATATAATTTGTTAAAATCATTGGGGTTATTGGGTAAGCAATGAGATAGGCTAGTTAAGAGTGACATGTAAACTAAAGTGAAATATTCAAATGGAGAACTAGGACCGGAAGCATGTTCCATTGTATTCCTTTATGTGATTTTCTGGAACTCTCACCCTCTAATCCATTTGTGTAAACTTTCAGATTTACCAATGATACAGGAAATGGAGAATCTGAGGAGGATGAACGCCATACATCTCAACCAAGCGATCAGGATCAGCAGACCCCCCTGCCAAGTTTGGCAACACTCGCTATTGAAAAGGAGCAAAGTAAAGGTCTTGACCCATTTTGAGAATTCTAATTTTTATAATGTGTATAAAATCTAAGCTACGAATAGCTGTTTAAAAGAGATGTAGGGTTTCTCAACCCTTTTGTTTGAACTCCTACTTACAATATTGTCTAGCGTTCATAAACATAATCCATAGTAAGTTTAGTGCATTGTGAAGAACAAATTTGTATTTTGATCAAGTTATAACAAATTTGTTAGGTAATTTTCGATTTTAAAGGTGGCTTTCTCATTGAAGAGTCAGTTTGGATGTTAATTGCTTTTGCTCTAAAGAAAATGGTTGAGTAATCCATGTATTTGTACCGGGAGTCTTCATGCTGCTTTGAAGTCTCGAGTCTTCAACAGGACAATACATGGCACCAGGGAAGAGAAGAGAAAGAGAAGGTATGCGTGGTATGATAAAATTATTACAACTGCTGATTATACTTTCCTTGGGCACAGTGTTTACAGTTTATCTGTTTTAAAGGCTAACTTGGAAAAGTGGCCATATCCTGGAACAAGCTCCCCTGTGCAGATTGAAAGAGGATGAAAATAATGACTCGTCAATACTCCTAAAATTTGATCAAAATTAGAAAATTCTGGGCGGACATCACAATCTTTATTTCTTTATCCTTTACATGTGAGTCCTACCCATCAAAGCTCACTGAAATTGATAAAGAGATCCAAATACACACCAAATGATAGATATATACTTCAGAACCATTTAAGAAGAATGGTTCCTCAATGCATTTTTGTTATGGTACTTTAGCACAACAGAAAGACACTATTGGGGGGGGAAAAATGCATCAGAACCTGCTGATGAAGTCATAGATGTGGTTGTTGATCTCCTCAGGCTTTTCCTCATGGATGAAGTGGCCAACTCCTTCCATTACCACCACTTCCTGCAGGAACGGCACATCCCTTTTGAACCCACCCTTGTGTATGTACTCCTTGGTGCCTGGCCCATTATAGGTAAGGTCCAAGTCCCCCACCATGAACTTCACTGGCACCTTTATTTGAGTCCCAGTCCAGGCTGCATTCAATTCCCAATTCCTGTCCATTCACAACAAAAACACAGTTTTAATCTTTATATGATTTCAACTCCCATCCATTACTTCCAATCAATGCATCAATGACATACAGGTTTATTGCACGGTAGTAGTTGAGCGCTCCAGTGAAGCCTTTCTTCTCATATTTGGAGACATAATAGTCGACGTCCTCTTGTCTCAACCAAGGAGGCAGCGCAATGGGCGTATCCGGCGAATCTCCGAACCCCTTTCCCTTGGGCAAACGCAAGGGACCCGGGTTGCGGTACGTCAAGAACTCCTTGAGCACCCTCTCTGTGCCCATCTGGGCGAATTCAGCTTCGATTTCTCCAGGTTCCTACCACGAGAGAATAAAATCAATCATCGTCGCCTCCAATCCAACGAGTGACAATTTTTCAAGAGAGAAAACCATTTTCGTCACCTGAAACCTGCATATGTAGTAATCGTCGCCGTAGATTGCACGCAAGGCGTCGAGGGGCTTCCTTTTAGGGTTCCGGCGGGCGAACACGACGCTCAAATTCACCAGCGCCTTGACCCGATCGGGGCGGTACATGCTCAAGTGCCAAGCGACGATGGCGCCCCAGTCGTGGCCCACCACGAACACCTTCTCCTCGCCGCCGGCGACGGCATCGAGCAGCGCGACCAGGTCGCCGGCGACGTGGAGCATGGTGTAGCCGGAGGCACCGGGGGACGGGGGCGCGTCGTCGGTGTCGCCGTAGCCCCGGAGGTCGGGCGCCACGGCGCGGTAGCCGAGGGCGGCGAGGGCCACGATCTGGTGGCGCCAGGAGTACCAGAGCTCGGGGAAGCCATGGATGAGGAGGACTAACGGACCTTCGCCTTTCTCCGCAATGTGCATGTTTATGCCATTGACCCTCAGGGTTCTGTGCTCTATGGTCTCCTCCATGGATCTGGTGAGATGCTCCTGAAGAGTTGATGATATGTCCTCCTGAGAAGACCGATTCGATGATTTTAGCAAGAAAGGAAGGAGAGGGATGAGCATGAAAATGATGTACCAAAAGGATGGTTGATCTCTCATCTGATGAATTTATCCC
Organism: Santalum album; assembly: GCA_034195605.1. Lineage (NCBI taxonomy): Eukaryota > Viridiplantae > Streptophyta > Magnoliopsida > Santalales > Santalaceae > Santalum > Santalum album. The sequence goes on along the minus strand of CM067264.1, from coordinate 4,851,694 downwards.
TTTGATTTTGTTTCAGATTTTGTGAATAATCCTCCAAAATCAAAATGGGGTTTCATGATATGATTCTACCAAATCCTCACACCTATGTTAAGCGAATTTCAGGAGGAGAAAGGGGATGTAGATTCCAAAGATCAAAGCGTGGAAGACGTACCTTTTTGATTGAAGTTAATACGGAAGAACTGATGCTCCTTGTGGGAGAAACCTCTCTCCGATTCCAAAGCGGGAAAGCTCCCAGAGACGCTCCAAGCGGTTTCCCACAGATAAAAATCGGTTTAGTTCGCGTTAAGTTGGGTAATGTGTTTCTTCAATAGGATGACAAACATCACAAATGTCAGTCTCATCATGTCTGCAGTAATACTATACATTTCCACTGATTAGGGAGGGAAAAGAAAAATTATACATTCCTATTTAATATTTTAACATTTTTAAATTAAGTCTAATGATGAAAATAATTTCTAACTTTCAACGTTAATTTATTTTATTATCGAATTTTTGATTTTTTAATATATAAAGATAAAGAAGATAAAGAATATGATAACCCTAAAATGAATTTGGAAGCACTAGAGTTCGAGAATCATTAAATTTTACAACTCAACATATTAACATGGATTTTTCTTTCTTTTTCTTTATTCTTTATTTTTTTTTGCATTATAAAGCATTCAGTGGATAGAAGTTAGATTTGTGAATGAAATTGTTTCAGTAATATAAGCATATTTTAGAAATAAAAAAAAATGAAAAATTTAGGATTTAAATCAAAAATGGGTCAAAGTACAAGATTATTTTTATCATTAAGCCTTTAAATTATTACATGTCAAAATATAAATTAAAAAATAAAATAATAATATTAAAATAATTATCAATGATTTTACTCATACCTCTTTTATGCAACCTTTACACCAAAATAATAGTTTGGCAAAATTTAAGTAGTCCCTCTTAGAAATGTTTTGGACAAGTACCAATAAAATAATCACTTAAATGAGCCAAAGCATCACTTTTTTTTAATGTAATCTAGTAGTATTTCTCAAAAAAAAATCAAATCATAGGGACGAAAAGATGAATAAACTATTTTTCTAACAATTTATACGAGAGGGAGGATCCTCAACACACACGAACACGTAGAAGATAGGACCTCAGGATTACTACAACAAATCCTTGCTAATAGAGGAGGCCACCACAGCAAGATCATGCCACCGCTACTGGTTATTCTTCCCCATGCCACTCTCGCACTTATCCACCTAGGTCAATGCCTCCGCCGCGTGCGGTGCCCCTCTCTTCAATATTAGTCCGTAGCTCTTCCCACAGCTCCCAAGCGCCTTTCACACTTGCGGCTCCTCCCTCGCCCCTTTCTGTGGCTCCGGGATGCGCCGAATCATCCCAAACAACTCGGCCAAGACCACTTCCACGCGGATGAGACACACGCGCCCGACTATCATAAGAAGAAGATAACAAGTGATTCTATCTGTCACTCTTGTCATGTCTATATTGACACACGTGCCCTAACTATCATTACTTTCTAATTGCCTATATTGGCACACATGTTCAAGTATCATTTGTTCCTAACACAATGATATGGTGGCATGTGGCACTGTAACGTAGAAATTTATTTGGGGAAGAGTGGTGATTATGGAAAATAAAACTGTCAAAATTAGACTTATTTCATGTCTATAAACCTCGGATAGAATTTTCCTCATGCTTTGGTGTAATTTTTCGTATTTTATAATATTAGTTTAGGCAGAAAAATTTTACTTGTACATCCATCACACACCTCTCACACCGAAAAAGTGATGTGGCAAAATATGTGTGGTCTTTTTTTAATAGTATTTTGATTAAATAATAATATAGGACCACACATATTTTGTCACGTAATCACTTTCAATGTGAAGGGTGTATGAAGAACGTAGATGTAATATTGCTCATTTAGATATACACAAGTGTGATGCTAGGACCGTTGATCCGATTGTTGTTTATTTGTTTGTCATACTTCACAATTCATCGTGAAACAATCACTTCAAAGAGAAAATTGATTTTTGTTAAATGTTGATGTCTTTTTTCAGCTGAAGTTGATATATTCTTTAGGATATATATTTTTTATAATTTAATTTCTTTGTCACTCTTTTTATGTTTCCAACTTGTGTTTATTTTTGTAATTTTTTTTTTCATTTTAAACCACTTTTATATTTTGCATCTTTTTAATTATCTAAAATCGGACCTATAACCTACTATGTCATAGGTCCGAGTTTAAACTATGATGAAGTGGTATGAGTTCGAGAAGCAATTTTATCTGAATTTGTTCTACCAAGAAGTATATTCCTTACATATGAAAGAAAGTAAAGTAGTAACATGACCATCAATTAGTAAATTGAAATGAAAGCAAAACTAATAATGGAAGCATAAGCAGAACAAACACACGTAGATAGATTAGTCCTGAGAGCATGTTGATTTTTCATTTCCCATGATTCCCAGAATAGGCTGTAAATTAAAAAATCTAAAGAATGGCATGAATCATGGAATTACTCAAAAAATTGGATAGAAAATAGCTCTTTACCATCCAGAAAATGGAGAGAATGAAAGGGATGGAGAAAATATTTATTTTATGTGGAAGTTGGGATTTTCTCTTCAAGATTGTAATAAAAAAGATTATGTTTTGGATGACAAAATGATTGCAATTGAAGGGGCAAGGTTTTGAGAGGGAGAATGTTGTTGCCAAAGCTTGGTGGCTTTTAATTGAATTAGTATTTTAGGGGACGTTATGAATTAAAGCGATTTCCATTCAATTAGTTTTGGGAGAGATTTCACTCAAATCATGAGAGAATGTCATGTGTTATAATTGTGCTTTTGTTTCATATATTATATAAGTATATATTTTTCTACATTATTTTTTTCATTGTAGTGCCATTAATGGAGAGAGAAAATAAAAGAGGGAACTTATGGTTTAGCTTTTATATATTATAGCTATAGTTATTTGTGCGACGTATTTAAAGAGTTCTAATATTGTATGTTTCATTGAAGAGCAGGGAGAACATCTTCCGTTATAAAATGTTCCCTTTTATATATACAAGGGTGTAGACTATGAAAAAGAGACTTAATTAGAGCAGCATTAGGTACGAATAAGTTGGAGCCTTTGAATTTAGAAAGATATATGATATGTTTTGTGGGTAAGTATAAAAATATAATAGATGATAACTTATGCTTTATCTTTTATATATTATATAATAGATGTATTTCAGACGACCGATGGACTAGTTTATGTTTTTAATTTCGCGTTTTGGAGTAATTTAATATTTTTGACGGATAGAAAAAATAGTACGTTTCATGGGGATCATTCGCAACCATGAATAATGATTTGCTCTCCTCATTAATTTTCTCTCCCCTCATTTATTATTTGACTTTAATTATTCTTCTTTTTAACTTCTTTTTTCCCTCTCTATTTTTCATTCTCTCCCCCCCCCCCTTTATTCTTTCCCTCTTCCCAAAAAACATTTGACTGATGGCATGATATTCAGGACAGATTTGCTCTCCTCATTAATTTTCCCTCTCCTCATTTATTATTCAACATTAATTATTCTTCTCTTTAAATTCCCTCCTTTATCCGTCTCTATTTTCCATTCGCCCCTCTTGTATCCTTTCCTCTTCCCAAACTAAAAAAAGAAAGAAAAAACTTTGTATTTAATTACGTATTTTTCAAAAAAAAGAAAAAGAGGAAAATATATCCCTTTTTTTTACAAAGAGAGAAAAAAGAAAAAGGGAAGACATATTTTTAAAAAAAAAAATCTAGCGGATAAGTAGGAACACATCACATGTTCGAGTTGCGTTGCGTAGGATGAGCAGTAGCCGTTGGACTTTGGACTGTTCCTCAAGCGGGCCCACTGGCCCACAGCAACGCCCTTATCGGGCCTCTGTGTCTGACTCCGGATCGCAAACTGTTTGAATGGGTCGCTTTACCCTATTAGGCGCGCGCACCTTATATCCATTATACAATGATCTTGGTGTTCAGTGACGAGTCTTTTTCTGTCTCCCCCATTTTTTTATTTCTCAGAATGAACAAAAAAAAAAAAAGAAGAAAGAAAAAAGTTATGGTGATAATCAAGGAAAAATAGAGAAAAAAAGGAAAAAAAAAATTCCAATCTTTATTGGAGAGGTCCAAGAGAGAAAACAGAGGAAGTTTAATGGAATTTAACCCCCTTCCTCACTGCTATTATTTATTCCAAAATAAGATACGCATAGGCATTCCTCAAGCAACCTTTACGTTGTATTTTAATAATTAAATATAGAGAAACGATAATATAAATTCAACTTTATACAATTTGACATGAATTCATTAGAATATAAGTTTATTATAACTACTTCTTATTTATTTACAATTTCTAATAATACTAGGCCGGACTCACGGATCTCTTTCTACTTAAATATATACTAAACTAGCGAGGATACTTAAATGTATACTAAAATAATTAGGGCCCCCTTGATGGATGTAGGAGACGGATTCATTCGTCACAACGGCTAACGTGGAAATGCATTCTCACATTGGGAATTGAGAAGAAAAGTATTTCGCGAATCTCTAAGTCAAGGCCAAACATATTATTATAAATAAATGAATGAACCGAGGAGATCGTTTGCCAAACAAGACCTCAGTAAAAAGTTCAAAAATTAGTCTCAATTAACCCCAAAAGTTAAAATGCAGAACCCCACGAGACGCAGAAATCAGTAAAAGTGACGATTCAATGGTAAAAAGGCAGAGTAAAAGTGACGATTCAATGTAAAAAGGCAGAGTAACAGTGACGATTCGATTGTAAAAAGGCAGGAACCACACCTTCGCCCCCACCACAAAATCCATCAACCAAACAGACCTTTGCACGAACTGAAAGGAAACACGCAAAGGTACGCACAGAGAAAGGTATTGGGGGAGAAAAAAAAAACAATTAACCAGTAATAAACTATAGAAATGAAAGTTACATTTTTCTTTTTCTGAGTTAAGACGGGGATCAAAGTTAGGTGACCAAATAGATGGGCACGGCGGAAGCACGGATCCTGTGCGGCTGCCCCATGGTGAGCTCCCGGAGGCTGAGATAAGGGATCTCCACGTCGCCCCTCCTCGTCGGTGTTAAGGTTCCGGCGAGGGGCCCCGACGCCGGCCGCGTCGCCGTCGTGTGGTACGGAGTCCCAGGGCCGCTCCGGCTCTCGGTGACGTACACGGGCCCTGAGATGGAGGCCCTGAAGGCTCTAGCCCTCGCACGGTGGACATCCGTGTCGCCGTCGTCGTCGCCGCCGTACTTGCCGTTGTTGCTCCGGTCGGCGACCCACTTCCATTTGAAGAAGAGGAGAGCCCTTTTCCACCACCGCTTCTTGGCGGACCTGTGGATTTTGTTAGCGGAGACGTCTCTGGAGATGGGTTTTCGGAGCTTGAAGTGGATGGAGTCTATGGATCTCGAGGACTCGCGCTCGTGCCTCCTCGCTTCTTCCAGTACCTTGTTTTTTTTTTTCCCCCCCAAATCAAAATGGGTCAGATGAAACAAGAGATAGAGAGAGAGAGAGAGAGAGAGAGAGAGGAATAGAACCTGAAAATAATCGATTTGTGGGTCGAAGCCGTAATCGCTGAAGTGATGAGGCTCCGGCATAGGGAAGACTGGAGCATTGTTCGCCATCTTCTCTTCTTCTTCTTCTCTCTGACAGTGAAGTTCCCGGAATCGCCTCTGCAGCGGCGACAAGAACAACTGAGGGGGAGGGAAATGGGGAAATGTGGGGGAATCCAGAGTACTGGTGAAAGAGGGAGACGTTCCCTTCCCAATAAATTAAAACATAATACAGCATTTATTTCGACTCCTCATGTTACCCCTATTTATACGCATTCTCTGATTTTCTTACTTCAAACAAAATAAATACAAAACAACTCCTTTTTTTCTTTTTTTTTCTTTTTTTTGTCTTTCTTTTATTAATTAATTAATTGGATGAAAAAAGGATTCACTAGTTAACCATTTCAATTCTATGAATTGGAGCGTTTTGGGGTGTGGATGGATTTGGTATTAGTTAATTTACAATACATTAATTGTGGGGAGCGCATTTAAATTAGTCAAATTGCTAAGGATTATTATTTCCTTCTAAGAATATCCTACAAGTATTTAGTTTAATAAATGTATTAGTTATTATCAAAGCACATTCACAAGCTAAGATTATATTCCTTTTATTTAGGGAAAAATTACATTTAATCCCATTTCCAGGTTTGATCCAGTTACAGAGAACCCTCGTGTGATTTAAAAATTAGCACATAACTCCTTACGGCTTCAATGGACTTACAAAAGTTAACTTTTCTGTCAAATCTAACGGATTGCTCTTTTAGAAATTTTTTAGTCTTCAAAAGAACTTTAATTTTCTAAATTACCCATAAACTAATTTCTTAACCCTATCGTAGCGGTACCCAAATAAATGGACCTTTTTTTAATACTTTTTTGTACCTTAATATATATATACTATGGAGGTTATATATATTCATAATCCTAACTAATTATGATGATTAGAAGCATGGCATACGAATATTATAAGCATCTAAGTAGATGCACATATAAATGTCTCTCTTTCTTTTTTTGTATAATAAATATATCTTTTTCATAACCTAAAAATTATAAAAATGACTAGTTCTTTGAGAGCTATTGTGATTGAGGTAAAGAGTCAATTTTTGGTAATTTAGAAAAATTAAAGTCTATTTTTCTTCTATTAAACACTCAAACAAAATTTTGGAAGAACAAACAGTTAGATTTGATAGAAAACTTAACTTTTTGTAAGTCCATTGAAACCACAAACAGGTTATGTGCTAATTTTTAAATCATAAGGAGAGTCCTTGTAATAGGGTGAAATCATAGGAATGTTAATAGCAATTCCCTTTTCCATTTAAGGGAATTGCTAACTATACCTAATGGGCACAACACGATATATTTATGGTCCAACACATCCATATACGTACATACTACCATTTTGTAGATAATTTCTTATCCGTAATACTATCCTTGTAAATAGTAGTCGTATCACACGAGCTGTTGCACTTGTTCATTGACTTTTTAATCAATATAATATTTTGTATAAATTTATTTTAATATATAAGACTAAATAAAAAAAACTCAAAAAATAAAAAAGAATGAGTATGTTTTGAAAGAGATAAAATGGGGAGGGAGTGGTTGAAAGAATAACTTTCACAACTATAGAAAAATTTGATTTACAATTATATCCGATTAGTTTTAAGTTGATGTGAAATGTTTTAAAAATAAATAAGAGTATTTTGGGTATTTCAAAAATTTTGGGGTTGATTGATGGAAAATAAATGCTTCCCACCCTAGCCCCTTTCCAATAGTATAGATAAAGCTAAATGCAGGTAATACTTAATATTATTTGTTATTTGTAAACTCGATCTAGTAATTAAACTAATAGATTGTATGGTGGTAATGTGTCTAACTTAGGTACATTGCCAACTTTATGAGATCCATATGGATTCCAATTTGAAAACTCTGACCATATGAATTGAAAGAGTATTGAAAAATATGAGAGCCAATTAATTTTATGCAATCTTTGTTAATGCATGTCTTTCATTTAAACGGTCAAAAACTCAATAAATTTGAATGGTTTGATTTGGTTTAGTTTTTTGCCATTCAAATGAATAGGAAGCATCAACACTTATTGTATAAAAATTAGTGTGCCCTAGTAATTTCAAATGCTCTTCTAATATATATGGTTGGAGTTTTCAGATTTAAACTTATATGGATCCAATAAGAGTGGTAATGTGTGTTTTTCCTTATTATTTTGTACGAATGTTTGTAGGGCCATATGCTTAACTGAAAGTGGTCACCGACCACTCACAAACACTTCGGAGTTTTGCATCGTAGCCGCAAGCATTTTTGGTTTTTGTAATATATATCGGTGGCTTACATGTAATGCAAACTCTTTCAAAAAGCCCAATTATAGCAACTTAGAAGGTGAATATTTTATTTTATTTTGAAATAGAAGATAACACTACATATACATCTTTTACAACAAAAATAGTCACATGTAAAATTTTTTATTGTCCTCTATTGTCACATGACTAAAATGGACCGACATCCTCTTAAGTTGATATCTGCCAAGTTAAACTATGTGAACTTTCAATAATTTTAACTATGTGGAGTCGAAAACTAAAGATTTAGGAAAATTAGAGATTTTTTTAAAATATTAAAAATATTTTAAATTTTCAATGCTTAGGAAGAATAGGTTATATATTTTTAAATCTCATGAAAATTAACATATTTATGTACTTGTCAATATTTCTTTTATCCATGCAATTAAAATTATTAAAAAGTTTATTAAAATTGATTACAAAAAACTCAATGAAAAACTTAACGGGTATAAAAATTGAGACGATCTTCATTGATTTAGTATTACTCCCAAAAATATTAGTAAACTACCGGTATGTTTTTTTTACCATCAGATTGGGCGGTCAATGTTTAATTTTTACCGTCACATGTAGTTATCTTGAAATTATGTTTGGTCAGTGGTGGGTTAAATTAATCTGGGCGTTTTCCGGATCATCCGATTTCACCTTGGGCCTTGAAAGTCGCCCAAATTAGCTAGGGCCCTGGTCCTAGATTTAGCTACAAATTCCCCCAGGTGGGCGGTTTGCGACCATTTCTGAAAACAGAGGACTGTCAGTTTGAAAACAACTATAGAGAGATAACCCCACCCACAAAAATGGACTTGATGCGTGTTTGATTTACGAAATTTATTCAAAATATTGTATTTTAGTGTTTATTATATCTTTAAAATATGAGATTTCTAAAATATTATATTTTTTATAATCTCATATTTCTTAAAAATAGAAGCTTAACATTCCTGAGTTCAGGGATGGGAATAGAAAATTTCGAATAGATAAAAAAATTCATTTAAATACATAACTCATATAATTTAAAATAATATTAATAATAATGAGAATAATAACAATATTGATAGTAAATTGATATATTATTTATAATAAAAAGTTGATAATGTTGGTTTTAGAAAATATGAATTCTATTTTCAGTTACTAAAGGTTTAAATTAAAATTTTCATTCTTAAAAAAAAGGATGGGCAAAACTTTCCTTTTAGTGTTAACTTTAAGATAAATAATTTTTTTAATCATGTAAGTATTTTGTTATATTTTATATCATGAATATTATATTATTTTTTATAAAAGAGTATAATGAAAAACTTTAATATTTCTTGAATCTAATTACTTATAGCAAACATAGCAATGTCACATTTCGAAAGATTGCTAACTAAGTGTATTAAACAAAAAAAAAATTATGTTTAGAGCATATTTTTTAAGTATCATATTTTTTTTAAAAAAATATCTAATAAAAATATAAAATTTTACGGGCCAAACAAATCTTTACCAACGCAGAATGGAAAGAAGCACTAGTATCACGTGAATGAGTCACTATTCGCATTCAACACACACAGAACTAAAAGTAAGAAGGGTACGATTTCAAATTTATTAATTAAAAGATTTGGAACTCTGAACCCTCGCCGGTCGAAACCCTCTGAAGTTATATGTGGGGGAAACACGAGTGAATGCCTTACCTTATGAACATTGAATCTCTGTACCCACTGAGTGCGACGTTGGGGGAAAAAATAGGAAAAAGGCAAAAAGTTAAGTGGACAAGGAGTGGGCCCGTGACAGGTGCTACCATTCAAACCGGGCACGACTATAGTGTGGGACTGGCCCATACAGGTCTCGAGCTCTAATTAAAGACCAATGGACCTGTAATAGCACAATGACTACGCGGGGCCCCATCCTTCACGCAAAGAGCTTATCGACTTATTGATTCCAGTGGGCCCCGGTCCATCCACTACCGGAACCAGTTTTACCCGGTCCAGTCCAAAATTTCTCCCAAATCTTGAATAATTGTCAGGAGTTATTTAATTTCACGCTGACTAATATCTTTGACTTAGCTGACTCGATACAGTTTTCATACAGTACGCTTAAGTCTCAAGGGTCTTTTTTTTTTTTTTTTTTCCCAAATAAGTTTTAATCATGTAATTGATAATTACATAATTAATTCCTGAAGGTTATACTTAATTTGAGAAAAAAATTCATACCATTTGAGAGGTTTTTCCGGTCATTTGAGTACTAAAAATGTCTAATCCGAAGACTTTAGCTTATGGACGTTGAAATGCAGATCATTAACTAAAATCTGACATATATTAAGATTGAGAGATTATTCTGTTACCTAGCCCATATTTACTGGGCCCAAATTAGAGCTTCTTGGAGTAGAAGCCCAAGTGGATTTAAAGAGGCCCAAACCCAGCTACCGGATACCCTCTCCGATAAAATAAAATAAAAGAAAAGGAAAAAGAAATGAAAAAGAGCTTGAAGTGAGGTTTGGCGCGTTGTTGACTGGCAGCGTAGGAAACGACGACGAGCGGCTTCCAACGTCGGGCAACTGTTGTTGAAGGGCATCTTCGTCATTTCGCGGGTGTTGAATCCCGCGTCAAAAACGATGTCGATCCGAAAATCCGCTACAAGACATAACGCCTCGCAAGAACAGAAACCCGCAAGCACCTTCCCTCGCCACACCACCCATCCTCCTCCTCTTTACTAAAACCCCCCACCCCCCTAAACTTAACACACACACACACACACACACTTACATCTCTCTCTCTCTCGACCGATCGATCGATCGATCTGGGATGAGCGACATGGGAAATGGAATGCAAAAGACAGGTCCTCTTGGAGGAGAAGCGCGTCGCTACGGGGATTCGCACTGGGAAGGAGAAGCCGAAAGAGCCAAAGGATACGAGCTGAGCGGGAAGATAATGCTGAGCGCCATAGTGATCCTGTTCGTCGTCATAGTCCTCATGGCAGGCCTCCACCTCTACGCCCGCTGGTACCTCCTCCGCGCCCGCCGCCGCCACCTCCGCCGCCGCCGCCGCCGCCGCACCAACCTCGTCTTCTACGTCGACCCCAACAACCCCTCCGCAGCCCCCGTCTCCTCCCGCGGCCTCGACCCCGCCGTTCTCAAATCCTTGCCCGTCTTCTCCTACTCCCCTAAAGAGGAGGGGGAGGAGGAGGAGGAGGAGGCGCTAGAGTGCGCCGTGTGTTTGTCCGAGTTCGAGGAGCACGAGAAGGGTCGGCGCCTCCCCAAATGCAACCACTGCTTCCACATCGAGTGCATCGACATGTGGTTCCACTCCCACTCCACCTGTCCCCTCTGCAGATCCCCCGTCGTCGATCACGACACCCCTGTTCGGATCTTCGAAAACCCCACTCCTCACACACCCCAACCACAACAGCAACAAGAGGTAGTGATCACCGTTACCGAACCCGGTTCGAGTTCCGGGTTGGGAAGCTCAGACCATCAGGAGGGAGGCGGGTTTAGGACGGCGTCGTTGAAGGCGCGGAGGAGGGCGGTGGAGCTGGTGGGCGTTTCCATAGAGGTGCCCCGGAGGAACACGAGCTTCGGGAGATCGGAGGAGGGATTCGGGTCGCCGTCGTTCAAGTCGCCGGGAGGGAGGATGCGGTCGCTGAGGAGGATTCTGAGCCGGGACATACGAGCGGCGCTCTCTCCTTCACCTTCCTCGGCCCCGGGTTGCAGTGGCTCAGTGACTCACGAGTTGGATCTGGAGCGTGCTCAAACCCCGAGGCCGCGAGCGAGCGAGTGAGTGAGTGACGCACACGGCACGAGTCATGAGAGCGTTGAATGTTGAAAACCGTATATTCTCGAGGAAAAGGGCCTCTACACTACGGGGGAGTAGGATTAGGACTGTGTGGGACCCTGGCGACGGCGGTGTCGACGTGGCACATATTTATTGGTTGATGGTTGTTCCACCGCAGCCGAAGCTGGCCGTGATGTTTGACCTTGCACTGCACATAAAATATAAAAACTTTTATTCGTTGAATCGTTCTGGGATGATCAATTATGGATTTCTAATTTTTATTTTGATCTCCTTTCAAGAATCCTTGAGAGTTTAGGTGTCAAGTTGGTCGTGTTGATCTGCTGGCACTTGTAGTACTTAATCGAAAATGGGGGATTTGGATTTTTGTTTCGGGCTTAACTAAGTTGGGTGCAATATATAAATTAAAAAATAAAAAAGTAAAATAAGACTTAAAATGATAGTATTTATTATTATTTTTAAATATCACGAAACAGTAACTACACCTTAACGCATTATCCTTTTAACTTTTGTTATTATACAAGCAGTTGAGTGCCTTATAGGGGAAGTAATGGTGAAATCAAACTACCGCAATGGAACACGCAAATATGGTTGAGGATTTAGGCCCAGCCCTTCTTAATGATGGACCAATCGTATTTTGTTTCTTGTGCAATTTTGAAAGAGACAAGAGGATTGAATACGTTTATTAAGCGAATACCTTGAAAAAGAATGAGTGGTATGAGGACTCTAGGGAACAGGGAACAAGCTCATTTAAAAAATGAAGATTTTATTCATGAGTTTATTAATTTTCATGTAATTTCACAATGCATAATTTTTTTGAAAAAGTGAAAAGAAAAAAAACAAGTTAAGATGGTTACGGCCATCATTTATTTTATTTTATGATTTTTATTCTTTAAGTAAGAGCCTGGATAATGTAAAATTGCTTGAAACATGATAGGTCCATGTGATTAGATTTTTTTATGTATTTGATGAGTTAAATTAATTGTGACAGACTAAGTATCATTCGAACAATCAAAGGTGCCTGAAAAAAAACCCTAATTATTTATAACATTTCATAGTCCATGCATAGTAGAGTCCTTGGTGTTGGATGAGGCTCAAACCCTTGCTCTGTGTTTTGGTCAAAACTCAAACTCTATGTTCCAGTGATGAGTCAAAAGCATGAATTATTACCTAGTAAAAAAAGAAAAAAAAAAAAGAAAAAGAAAAAGACATGATAATGATTTCTTCTTTAACTTATAGGTTCCGTTCAAAGACGAAATAGTGGGGGGTGTTTGGCACATGCATGTTCATATACTGTACCTTAGAGAGGACACACCACTAGCCTCAGAGCCAACACATAGCCACAGTCTGAGAGACACAAGTCCGTTTCATTTGGGTCTTGCCAACTTGCTCTCTTCTCTTTTCCTTTTGGCACTCTTCACCATTTTAATGACAAAACCTTATCCGTCGGGCAACGTAGAAGTCTGACTGATTGAAATAGCCTCCTACTGTTTTTGTAACCCTAGCGTCACGTTTCGTTCGCATAATAAAATTTGATAAAAGTATAATATATCAAGGGTGATATTTTCAGTAAAACGTAAGTGAAATAATTAGTTACATGGAAGGACTATAAGGGGAATAGAAGGGAAAGTGTGCAACGAATAATTATTATCAATTGTAAGAGTATAATGACTATTCTTTATATATTTTCCTTTTGCTCCCTTTGTGGTTCATATGAATAATAATTTTATTTATATTTTATGAAAATGTTACTCTTTATATGCCATATTTTAATAAAATAAATATTTTATTCTATTTCACGAATAAGATGTGAGGTAATATTTTCTTTTCTAGGGGATTGTGTTTTCTTAAGTAATTTTAAGATTGATTTAGTTTGAATATAGGTTCCGTGTATGATAATATGTAGGTCAAGATTTTTCTTTTTTTTTCTTTTTTTTTTTGTTTTTGTTTGGTTGTGGAACGTGTTGGGCAAGATACCGTCTTTTTGGTGCGCAAACGAACAAATCTGTGGGCCTTTTCCCTCGCGGTGGGAATTTTCACACCGAAAGCTGCAGATAGGCCCCACACGCACCTCCCCCACCCGTTTACATTCTATGGGCCCGGGCCAATGAAATGACTTGGGCCCAATCCCCATACTATTTGGCCCACTATAGCACAAACTCATGGGCCTTCCCACAGTTCAAGTTGGGCCCAGACCATTATACAGTATTCAATGAAGCTGACGTCAACAATGCTATTGCCGGCCAACAACGTACAACCTTATTGTTATGGACTTCCAAAAAATTTCTAAATTTATCGATACGCAGTAGCTGTAATGAGATAGACTTAGGTGAATTTTTTTTATTAAAAAATTAGGCTCTTCCTTGTTATTTCCTTTTCCCTCAAATCAATTCAGGGGGGTTGGGTGGGCAGGTGATTAGGGGATAGAACAAATTCACATTTCAAAAGGCAGTAGCTAGAAAACTAATTTGATAAAAAGAAAAAAAAAAAAATACACGGCACTTGAAATCGTAAAATTTCCATGCTCAATGAATGCCGAGACTCAGTGCTAACATCATTGCGCATTGAGATACACGTACAGAAAAATCTGATTCGATTTCAAATATATAACTGAACTGGTCACACATGGAGAGTGGATGGATGATGAGCCCTAGATGTCCAAGAATCTTTCTCTATGTGCTAAAATGCATAAAGAAAAGCTAACTCTGCGCTGCATGATATAATACAGGGCTTATAATTTACAACTACAAACGCACCTAAGAATGGTAAATTATAGATATTACAGAACGTCGATTGACACTGATCATTGTTAGCAACTCTAGACTATAATCGGAAGGGATGGATCACCGGTTCGATGCTCCATGCTGTTGCTAGTTTCGTGTCACCCAGCAGAATGCAAGTCAACTGATTCCACAAACCGAGACCTTCGTCTCCTCTTGCTTTCTGGAGTGCACCTGCCAACTTTTCTGAGCTTCATTGACATAAATCCTGAAGATGATGAACTGAACGTTGGAGATATTTCGCTTGATGACTTGCTTTTGCCTCTGGTGCCTCCTTTTCTTGTCGGAGATTTCGCTCTCTTTTTTGACGAGTGGAGCTGAACTCCTCGTTGCTTGTCATGTTGAAGAAGATTGACATGAAAGGGGTTTATAGCAGTGTAACATACAGACTCGCCATCAGCTCCACCCTTATCAAGCCCTACGCTACCATTGTTCACCTGACATGTATAAAATGCATGAAATTTTTCTGCAAAAATCTATGTGAGTTTCCCAAGAAGCTGGTCTTTCTAAATCAGCCAGTGCATATGTTGGGAAAATTAGAATTTACCAATTGTAGAAGCGCAGAGAAACTGCGTGCCACATCATGCTTCTCCTGGCCTCTAACAACATCGGAGAAAGCCATGGCACTTACACCGTCTGAGCTCACCGCTAGTTTGTCCAAAATTTTCCCTCCATAGTCATGAATGTCGAATGGAGGATGTGAATCCTGCCAAATTGTTTTGCACCGTTCAGGCCAGCAAATGAAATGCTTGATGGAGATCAGACAAAATATAAGTTGCAAAAAGATTGAGGCAAATGACATAGAAAAGCTGCAAAAAATAGAATTTACTTGCTCTTCCAAGTTGTGCTCAATTTTCTGTTTCCACGTTGACACCCGAGCAGCTAATTCAGTCTGCCTCTCACTTTCACCTATACTAGCAAGGAGTGCATCCTACAGAGGGGAATACAGATCTACTATCACGCCACATTACAAAGACAGCTAAGCAATGATAATATCAAAATGCATGAGCCACTGAGGCACAGAATGACAATTATGCAGTGCATGCTCATTTCTTCAACCACACAAACAAATGAAAGTGTGATTCTCTCAACAAAGTTACAGCTCACAAACCAACTCTTTAAGAGATTCCAGGAAATCTTTTTTGCGTGGCTATGAAGCACATTGCTATTATGGTTGCATATCTTACTATGTTGAGGCTGAAATATAAATTAAATTTAAATTTATTTGCATTGAATCTTCCCCAGACAATGGATGAATTGAAGGCTTCAAACTTTTTGAATTCTTTACACCTCCTAGCTTTCAGGTGCTCCCACTTCACACAACGAAGATTTAAAAAATGGTCAAGGCCTTACATTGACACATTAACTTTTGCCACATGCAGATATTACTTGCAGGCAATCCAACAAAAAGATAAATGAGTTGGAGAAGAAGAATAGAACTCTTGACTGGTGCACTAAGACATCCCAGACTTGCTTGTTTACCTGTGTACGAGTACAACACAACCAGACGGAAGCAAACATACAAAGGGGAAAAAATTCTATAGAGGGAAAGATCAGGGAGGCAAAAATAGGCAAATAGCTATGGCATTTATCTATTTTGTAGTTGCAAGCTTAAAAATTTTATGCTTACCAAATGTGAGCGACAAAGATCTTCTAGGCTTTTGCCTGCATTCAAATCTTCGTGTTCGGAATAACTTGAGTCAAAGTGAGCAGTATTGCCATCATGCTGTGCACAGACAAGAAACTTAATGTAAATAGACACTATGCCACTGTAGATGCTATATACCAAGCTAGTAAGCTGCCCAACCTTATTTGTGGAAAAAGGTACATCTTCAGCCATGTGCACAGGATCTGGAAAGTCAACATCAGGTTGCTCAAATTCAGAAGACCCACCATCAAATCCATTGTCCTCATTGTCAACCTCAAAATTACCAAAAGCACCACATGTTTCATGTCCTCCATCAACAAGCGATTGCCGTAGCTGCAATCAGAAGCATCAGGAACTATGTCATGGACTGCAAGACCAGTTTGCATCAACAAAACACTGAACAAGACAAACCTTTTCAAATAGAGGGGGTGACCTGGAATCCTGCTGTCTTTCAGAGGCACAACATTGTGTCTTCCATATTTTTGTAAACTCTGAACTAATGGGACCATCCAACTTTGCAAGAGGAAATTCATTACTTAAAGGGTTCTCCTTAGTAGAATTTATCCCACGCCCCTTAGAAGCTTTTACTGCTTAGAAAAAAACATGCCAGGTTCAGTTACATACTAATTAATAAATCAAGGATGGTTATAGCTGGAGAAGGAATAAATATAAAACCTTTTTTGAATGGTTTTACTTTCAAATTTCCAGGTTCATGGGGATTCAAAGGCTTCCATGGGTCATCGTCTTCTTCTGAATCATCTGAGTAGTCCATGGGTTCAGAATATCCATCATCAAAAACAAACCCAACATTATTTTCAGAAAATTCATGCGAATGAGGATCAGGCCCAGCGTCATGCTCATTAGCTTCAAAGGCATGACCAATCAGAGGGGTTTGATTGAGATTCACGTCCTGACCCTTTCTGAGGGATGACTTACGGGCAGTTCCCCCAGAACGCCTTGTGGGAGACAGAAAGCTCTTCCGAGACTTGGTGCTCAAAGTCTTGCTTCTTTGGGCACCACTATGGCCTCTGTCACATTTGTCCTCTGTAAGAAAATCATCAACTGAGGCTGCATCACATGGGTCCAAAAGAATAAAATCCTGATAAACATAGCTGTTGGCCAACTGCAATCATGTATGATATGATAAATCAGTTTGATGGGAAAAATATAGATGCAGCATTATATTCATATACAAGGAAAGCTAATGTACCACATATGACTCTAATTCCCCTCCATCACCAGTATTTTCTAAGCAATCACCTTCGAGCACAACCAGATTTGCAGGGGGTTTCAGAAAGTGACTTGAAGGAGCATCTTTGCTGCTTGCATCCAGGCAGTTCTTGGCTTCCACTGAAATGAACAAATTTAGCCAAATTTATATGCTAGATATTCTGAAAATATAAGAGAATCAGTTGCAGGCTACCTGGGACATCATCTAGGCCCCAAAATATATCACTATCCTCATTAATTCCTGCATAGGGACTTCCCTTACATTCGGATGATGCACTCTCTCCTTGATCCTGCTGCCTGACAAATAAAATTTATACAAAATTGATCAACAACCTAAGCATACAGCATAAATTTTTCAGAACATGGACAGAGGACACCTCTCTAGGACCTTATCTCTCAGTGATCTCTTTCATATACCGACCACTATTTTTTATTTTAAGAAGCAACACAAGTAAAACAATAACAGCTGTATAAAACCGTAAATAATAGAATCATCTTCAAACTGGGCATTTCCCCCAGAGCCTATTTTGAAAATTTTAAAAGTGTTTATACTGTTTTCCAATTCAAAACTCAGCCTCCTAAATCAATGTTTCCAAAGCTAAAATGGAGTTGCTATAAACAGGCTCAAAGCATGCTCTCCTCTATTAAACTAGTATACAATTGAACTCATATATTTCTAAAGGTGAAAAATCTTAGTCTTGAACTGCACTGAGACTTTCATAAGAAAACAGCAAATACAGAATACTGCTGGCATGCTTTATTTGAGGCAGTTTTAAGGTTCACTTGGTAGGTCAATACACAGAGCATTGATCCTATAGAGCATCAGATTATGTGTTAAAGTAACAGGTGCAAATGAACTCAAAGCCGATAAAAGATATCCATGTCATCCACAATTTTACTGCTCATTAAGCCTACCCCGCCCCCCCTTCCCCTTTTTCCAGGTAAAGAAAAAAAAGAATGATGATCTGGGACTTAGAAAATCCTGAGACTGCTTGATTCATAGAGGAGAAGCCTGCATTATGGTAAGTGTTAAGAAAAATGAACCATGTAATTACAATTTATGAGCTCTTTATTACATATTGTATGTGCAGTGTAGAATATGAAAGATGCTTCTACATACTGTGTGGATCTTGTTGAAGAGGTTCTTAGGTAGGGGACAAAATCCACATAGGATCAGAGAGAGTGAAGAAAGGGGCCAAGAGAGAATATGGTAGAAGTGCTACCTGGACCTTGGAAGCCAACCTGATACAGGGTGTTGTTTTTATGGTACGTTTAAGCCTTGATTTGCTCTCACCTATTGGGCTGACTGAATGGTAAGCATGGCCTGTAAGCTGCCTAATTAAATACTTTGGATTCCAAATTTTGTTATGAAAAGCATTGCCATCATCCCAAAACCACTAGGAGAAAAATCCTTGCACTAGAATGCGTTCCTGCTACACACCTCAAGTCAGTGTTTCAAATATAGAAACTCCGATGAAATCACACCCCCATCATGGTTATATTGTAATTTGGTAGCACTAAGAAAATATTATTTGGATTTAGTATAGGTTCAAGTTGCACCATAATGGACTATATTTAACTCGATTCATGGATGATCCTAGCCACTAATTGTGCCAAACTCCCTATTTCTCAGCAAATGCTCTTGCTAGGTCTTATAATAAGTTTACGTATCTTTTCCTCAAGATTATCCACAGCCCCTAGCTAAGTCCTTAGTCCCGCTTAACCAAGAATATTTCATAAAGCAAGGGGGGAAAAAAATTCTAGAGACGAAATATGGTGGCCATGATCAAATATTGTAAAAAATGAAACAGAATGTGAACACGCCTATCTCCCCTAACAAGTCACTAGAAGAAACAAGAAACAGATGGCATCCTTTATGAAAAGAATCAATTACTCCAAAGCTTTTCTCTGCATTCAATTTTAGAAATAAGTACAAAAATAACGAAAGAATAATTAAAATCAAACCTCTTCTGTGAAATGAACTCCAAAGCATGTAAAACGAGAGAGTATAGATATTCCACCTTCCGACTATAGACCTGAACGGAGCCTTGAAGAAGCAGAGCAGCTACATTTTATCCCAAAACGGATAATTTAATGATAAAAACCCTAGCTTTAGGAAAAGAATAAAATAAATGCACTCAATGAAATGGGAAGGTAAAAAGGTGAGACCTTCAGCGAAATTCACAGAGAGGTTGCTTCCATCTTCACTGGAGATCTCACCGGAGCATATCTTTAACAAATACTCTTCAAGATTCTTGGCGACATCAACGGTCCAATTTGACTGCGGGTCGCGATGCGGCTGAACGGTATGAAATCTGCCGCCTCCGCCGTCATCACTATTTCCCTCTCTACCGGCACTCATCTTCAGCGTCGCGAATCAAATAGTTCATCTGTCCGTGGTTCATAGAAATCCCAGGTTTCTGAAACTCGGGATGTAGCGAGAACCCGAAAAATGGGGACTAGGGTTTTAAAACTA
The DNA here is from genome assembly GCA_034195605.1 of Santalum album. Classification (NCBI taxonomy): domain Eukaryota; kingdom Viridiplantae; phylum Streptophyta; class Magnoliopsida; order Santalales; family Santalaceae; genus Santalum; species Santalum album. The sequence goes on along the minus strand of CM067264.1, from coordinate 4,831,893 downwards.
GAGCTATAAAATGTGAGGAAAGATCTAGTCTTGTGTCGGATGGATGGAGTTCGAATTGAAGAAGGTCGTCGTCGCACTCTGCACATAGAGAGAGAGAGAGAGAGAGAGAGAGACAGAGAGAGAGAGAGAGATGGGTTTCGAAAATTTCGATTAGCGTTTTCCCGCTCGCTTAGGGCTTGTTTGGCATTTTCTCTTCCGTTACCAAATGCCGTTAAATTTGACTACTCTTCTTGCGGTTGCGTTTAATTCCATTTAAGAAGTTTTAGGAACTGTTTTGTTCAAACAATGCTTTCATTAATTTAATCCCAGCAAAGAAAATACAAGAAAAGAAAACTCTTTCATAGATTTATTCGGTTTTTTTTTTAGGTAGAAGGATCGTACAATTTTATGACGTGTAAGTGTAAGCCTTCTATTTATATAATAAAATTTAAAATTATTTTTATATAAATCGTAGTATAGTCCAAACTTTTAACTATTATTTTTCTTAGATGGAAGGTTTACTCATCATGAAATTATATAATTTTTTTTTAAAAAATCAATATACAGCAACTCCATATGAATTAGGTATAGTTGTGTCTTGTGAATTTTTTTTTTAAAAAATAGTAGACCCAAAATAACGTTATTTAACATTTTTTTTCCTGTTGTATGTGTGCTACACTTAACTTAGGTGTAAAAGATGTGCTAAAGTTAAACCTAAATTTTTTAGGTCTTTTTTTCTATGATTTTGAATATGTACGTTTAAAATTTTAAAATAATAAAATTTGGTGGACTACTCAAGTGATCAGCATGCGCCCAGCTCAACAGCCCCTTCCAAAACGTAGGGGTTTTACGATTGATAATTAACAAGGGAAAGAAACCCAATATTTATTACATTTTGCTTTATTATTATTTTTATTTGGTAAATATTACATTTTGCTATTTGATTCTTGGTTTGACTGTAACGTGAACCTTTGATCTGAAGGGAAAATGTCTCGTTCTACACCTAAAATATATTTGGATATTACTTTGCACTCTCAAGCCCTGTTTGTGTTTAAGTTTGAGTATTCTCAGTTATTTGAGCCTCCAACCTTAATTTGTGGTGCGAACCACTGCTCATAAGTAACCCGACTCTACCCTACTCATATAGTTATCTCGACTTTTCAGGTTGTCTTGATCCTATAGCTCCATCCAATTGTTATCTCTAGTTAGGATTTTTAATTTTTGGGATTCGAAACTAGATTTTTAGCTAAACAATGATTTATTTATGAAAAAGTACTATAAGAAATAAAAATTATGCTAAAGTTGACCCATCAACTCGCTCATATCATAACCCAACCCAACTAGCCAAGTAATTTTGAACTAGTATTGACTCACTCATGTTTGACCCTTGGCTTGAATGTAACCACCAATTTGCCAGATCGCCACCTCTACCTCGACCCATGAATGACAATGGTTCGCAGGCGTAAACCTTAATTAGGATTCCTCAAGTTGCCTATTTATATTCACTTTGCATTAAGTGAATATGCACAAGAGTTATGGGATGGACTAGAGTGGAAAACGTTTGCCAGATATAGGCCTATACTCTAGAGTAAATTGGGATAAATTCTCCATATTTTTTTCTTTTTATTCCTTTGCATGATTGTAATAAGGTCAAATCCATCAAAATTAACCATTTTTAATAATATCCTTAAAGATAAGGTTAATTTTTGGAAATCTTTTTCTTGGTAAATATATTTTGTAATTTTATTTTGATTGATGTGATTATACAAGTGAAAGAACTTTGTGAATATATACGAGCACTTCCACACCCAAAACGAAGACGAGGGAGAGAGAGAGAGAGAGAGAGAGAGAGAGAGAGAGAGAGAGAGAGAGAGAGAGAGAGAGAGAGAGAGAGAGAGAGAGAGAGAGAGAGAGAGAGAGGCATTTTTCTGATTATTCATTGAGCCCCTACCAAAAAGAAGGAAGTATACATAAGTCCTCTTTGAGTATCCAAATGAACGGATGAAAGAATGAATGATTGCACCCTCCTCCTTTCCAAAAAATCTTCAACAAAAAGGAGTCATCAAGGACTGCAAACAAAAAAAAAAAAAAAAAAAAAACACGAGAGGTTTCTCCCTTTCTTCTTGTTTTTACCGTGGGCGCTTCTATATGTATCATTGAGGCATAGATATCGTGTGTGTTGTTGCATTACATCAACGTAAAAACATTACACGGGCATCAAGCCGGACGCGTAGGGCACTCCGGTGGGCTTAACCCAAGCATCGCCTCCGATGAACCTCCCTGCGGTGAACTCCAATACGCTCTGCGGTGTGATCCTCTGAATCCCCTTCCACCTCACTCTCCTGTTCATCACCGATCCGGGCCCTCTGTTCCCGTACTCCCCATAGAAGCACGTGTTCAAACCGAAGTCGCCCATCCACGGCAGCCACCCGTCGGGGCTGATCAGACCGTCGATCTGGCTCTGCATGATGATGGTCCTGGAGAATTCCTTCCACGGCCGCCCCAAGAAGACTTTCGTCAGCTTCGTGTCGAGCAGCGGGTCGGCAGCGATGGTGCAGTTCTGGAGGACGAGCCCGGTAGCCTCCCTGCGGTCGGTGCGGCCTTGGGCGGTGACGATGCACTGCTGGTTCTGGAGGGGCTTGCGGACGACCATGCGGCAGTTCTGGAAGACTGCAGCGGCGTCCCCGAAGACGAAGTCGATGGTGCCTGTGATGATGCAGTCGCGGTAGAACTGGCGGTGGGCGTGCGCGTAGAGGGTGTCTTGGTACCCGTCCATCTGGCAGTTCAAGAACACCGACATGTCGGATTGTACGCGCAGGGCGACGGCTTGGTGCTTCGTTGCTCCCGCGGTGTTCTCGAATCCCATGTCTTTCGCTACGAAATTGTCGCCCATTACCGCTGTAGATATCATTCCCATGCAAAAACAAAGGAGTGCTCTCAGTCCATTTGAAGATAAGAATTTCTCTAATATATAATCATTAGTTATGGACCAGTGACAGTCAAGTCAAGCCATCGCATATGTTCTCTAGTGTATATGTATATATATAATTCAGTGGTGTGACCTACCAACAGTTGCAGTCTTGAAGGTTTGGACGCCATCGATGTAGTTCTTGTTTCCGGTGATCTTAGTCTTGGTGGGGCCATCGCCGATCATCATGACATGTGTCATGCTCTTATTCACCATCACTTGCTCAGCGTAGATTCCCGCCTTGATATATATCACAAACGTGGCATTACTCTTCTTGGGGATCCTGTTAATCGCCTCATTCACGGTCTTCACATCCCCGGAACCGTCCTTGGCCACCACCACGTTCGGTTTCAGGGCCCCCGGAGCCGCCGCCAGCAATCTCCTCATGTTATCGCTCACCCACGACGGGAACCCATCGGAGGATGCGAGCAGGCGCCTGTTGAATCCTTGAATCTGAAGGGAACTGAAGATGGACCCGACATCGGTGACCATGGCGAGGCCGTTGCTGGTGAGCTGCCCGGCGGTCTTCAGCGCCTTCTTCATCCTTTCACCGGCGTCGCCGGTGGTGTTCTGGAACCCGTCCAAGCAAGTCTGCTGGTAGGTGACGGCGCCGCTGAGCCACACCTTGAGGTTCTGCACGTAATCATCGAGTTTGCTGACGTCGAACGCGCCGAGCTGGTTGAAGGTGGCCTTGAGATCATCGATGGCGTATTCCATGAGCTCTTGGCAGTTTTCCAACGCTTGGTTCGTCATGGGGTCCTTGGCTAGCTCCTTCAGGACGCTCGAGTTCTTCGCGGCCTGGCTGATCTGGTCGATGGCGACTTGGAATCCGGTCCTCACGAGCTCCTTCGGGTCCGTGGAGTTGGAGGATTTGAGGCTGTCGACGCAGGCTTCTTTGTAATCGGTGGGTTGGCATACGGATTGGACGGCTTTCATGGAAGCGGAGACCTCCCCGCCGGAGCTGGCGTCGGAAGATCCACCGTTGGGGCGCTGGCTGACCCCGACAGCCGCCACCACCATGGCGACGAGGACGAGGGAGGACACGCCGATGATGGCGACCTTCTTCTTCTTGCCGCCGCCGCCGGATGCATTGTCTTGGAATGTCATCTTTTAACGCCAAATAATAATAATAATAATAATAATAAAGATGAAAAAGTAATAATAAAAATAAAATAATAATAAGGTAAAAGCAGGAAGAAGGGATGTGAACAGAGTTGTTGGGGCTCTCTTTCTCTGTCAAGGTTTGATGCCCCCTGGGCTCTGATGTGGAAGATGATCGGCGATGGGGTGTTTATATAATGGTAAACAGAGGGGGATCATAAAATAGAAATGCTCTCAAAGGAGAGGCAAATGTGAGGAGAGGAGTTCATGGGCTAAAAAAAGGACCCTCCCTCAAACATTTGAGCGCCTCCATTCTTTGGAATGTAGGACCTTGCATTGCGCGAGTTTGACTCCTGGAACAGAAGAAAGAGGAAGATGAAAGGCAGTTCTGCACGGCCCACGTACAAGTCTTCTATCTTTATTTTGGTTTAATTTGGGTAAAATTCTGTTTGACTGATCCCCGGCTTAATTGTTGAGAAATCACGGTTCAAAGCTTTCTCAAGGATGAAGTGGCATAGTGGGAAATAGACATCCCCTCCCTTAAACCTACCTGAGACTAAGCTCATAGATCCAAGGTTGCCATGTAATTACTGATTGTATAAACGAGTTAAACATCAAACATGTATAAGCTTCACCGTATAAATGAGAAAATAATTTCAAATAAGATGGCTATTTTTTATATATACTATTAAACAAATGCCTTCGCAGCTTACCAATTCTAGAAAATTATCATATATATATATATATATATATATTATGAAAAATTGTACTTGTACATCCTTCACACCGAAAGAATGACGTGACGAAAAATATATGATTTTTTTTGAGTGATATTTTGATCAAATAACAATATACGATCATACATATTTTATCACGTGGTTACTTTTGATGTAAATAGTGTGTTAAAAATATACATGTTGTATTGCTCATATGTTATATAGATATGGTTCTTGAGCCAAACGATTGTGTATAAATACGAGTAAAGCAAGATTATTTACAAACCATTTGCTAAAGTATTTGGTCCACTTTGATTCATGTCATTTTCATGACTTATGTATAGCACACGGTTATTTAGAACTTATTTGCAGTAATCAATCAACTAATTATTCTTTTCTTGCTCCCCGTCAACTGGATATCCAAGAAAACACGGTTCGAAGCTTTGCTCTCTGCAGTACTGATTTAGCAGTAGTACCCAAGAAAACACCGTTCAAAGCTTTGCCCTCTGTAGTTCTAATTTGGCAATGGTACCCAAGTGAACTTCGTCAGGACCATCGGCAATTCTCAAAGTTCTAGCCGTAGCCCAGAGATGCGCCAACACCGTATCTGAAGACACACCAGCTGCACCGTGCACTTGGATTGCCATATCAAGCACCTGCAGCGTCATGTTTGGAGCTGCAACCTGCTCAAATGCACCACCAGCGCGATCCATTTTAGTTTAATTTTATATATCCAAAAAATTATAATTATATTACAGGACATGTTTGAATGGATGAGAACAAGAGTAGGAGCGAAAATGAGAATCATTGAATCCTAATATTGGAATGATCGTTCTATTCCTGTTCTTATTCCTAGTCCTTTTATTATTTTATTCTAATTCCTTTGTCATTTTATTCCCATTTCTATTTCATTCCCGCAATTTACATGGAACCTTAAGGCTCACTCCAAACTTCAATATATGCTGAATGAGTTCTAGTTTCCCATTCAATTCCCACACTTCAAATGCAACCTTAAGGCTCATCCCAAAGTTCAAGATATATCAGATGAGTTCTAGCACTCTCACCTTGGCCATTGCTATAGTTCCGCGAGCCTCAACATTTCCAAGTCGATCGAGCTGGTCTGCAGCTTCCAGCACCAACAATCTAGTTCTTTCCAGCTCTATTCGACACTGCCAGACACAGAAATCTATTAATATGAGCCCAAAAGATCATAAATTCCTTGTTTTGTGGAAGGATTCGTTATTCCTTTCGGACAAATTTATCAGATCAATTAACTAAAGAGGGAGGGAGCTGGACAGCAATTCAATCACCTTTGCAATATCTGACCGAAATGAACCTTGTTCAGCAATCAACTTTCCAAACACTCTTCTTGTAAGAGCCCTTTGAACCATTATATGCATGCCACGCTCTGCCGCACCTATCAGTCTCATGCAGTGATGCAACCTTCCAGGGCCCAACCTACCCTGAAAGAATGAATATGCATATGCAAGAGAGCAGAATGTAAGTAGGTTTTATTCATGGCATGTGGTCTGGAGAAAGTTGAAGCAGTAAGAATTTTCAACAAGGAATGAATCAACAATTGTACCTGGGCAATCTCAAATCCACACCCCTCTCCCAGAAGAATATTCTTGGCTGGAACACGTACATCCTCAAAAGATATTTCCGCATGTCCATGAGGTGCATCATCAAAGCCAAATACAGTTAGCGGACGCTTTACATGTATACCAGGCGTCTGCATATCCACTAAGATCATGGATTGTTGTTTATGCTTAACAGCAGAGGGACTTGTTTTGCCCTGTTTATTGTTTGCATTGCTTATGTTAATTGCATTAATAAAAAAATATAAGCCGGAACCAATCTTTCGTCAGTGTGGAGAGAGACGAACAAATATTGCTGGGCCTTGCAAGAAGGACTAACCATGACAATGAGAAGTCTGCACCTAGGATCCATTGCCCCACTGGTCCACCACTTGTTTCCGTTTATTAAGTACGATTCCCCCTCCCTGTACACATGTTTGAGCATAAGCCAAACAATCCTACAATGTGTACAGACACTGTACAAAGTTACTGCAATTTTTGAGCTCAAGGAGAAAAATTGCCTATCAACAAAATTCTGATGCTCAAATCGAGCAGCCAGCACCCACAACAACACTAAAGCCTCTAATCTTCTGTTCTCATACTAGAGAAGTATCAGAAAGAATGGTTCAATGGTTTAATCATTGCAGAAATTGAAAACCAAAACAAAAACCAGGAGCATAATCTAAGGCTTCCCTTTTCAAGTTTGAAGTCAGAGTGGGGGTTCAGCTCAATTCAAGCCAGCAATGATAACATGATGGTCTATGGTTTCTGTTAAAATTTCACCATTTATGATAAAATGATGATATGCATGCTTTTACATGAAAATTCCAGATTGCTGTATAGACATACCGCTTGATGGAACATTCAATATTGGTTGCATCAGAAGACGCAACTTGTGGTTCTGTCATTGCAAATCCAGAACGTATCTTCCCCTCGAGCAGTGGAATAAGCCATTCTTGAAGTTGCTCTTTATTTCCATAGCGCAATAAAACCTAATGAACATTTTGGTGAAATAACCAGATCCAACAAATCTAAGAAGCATGCTTATCGGGGATTGGTTTTGGACACATAATTGATGTTGGGAAGAACATTTTACCTTTGACTTGATCCTAACCAACAAATGATTTAGGAAGAGAGAACCCAAATGGCTTATATAAGCAAGTTGTCCATACCTCAATTTAACGATGTGACAAGTTCTTAAAGGTTGGGCAAGTGACTATTGTTATTCCCTTTATCTTTTGGTTCAGAATTGTTAGATTGCTTGTAAAGAAATTTTAAGATCACATGATTAAATAGAAAGGTGACATACTCTTCGCTAGGTAAATATTAAATCCAAATGGTATAGAAAACTTTTCTTACTTCCATATTCCCTGTGTCAGGTGGCCCGCAATTAAACACCTGTGGAGCCCAAATAGAACGACCCATGACCTCACAAAGGAACCCATATTCAAGATTTGAAAGGCCAGCTCCTAAAAAGTGATTGCATGCATCCTCAGGAAGAGAGTCATTACTCTCATCGAATAGCAATTTTCTCGCCCTAGCCGCACTATCAAACTGCATTAAAAGAGTAGGCATCACTCATTCATTGCTCATTCTACCAAATGTCATCTTCAATGAACGAACCTTCAATATGAAAGTAACTAGGGGAAATGAGGGACTACATACAGGTATCCATAAGTTCCATAATCCCTCTTTCTTTGCCAGTTCTTTCAATTTCTCTTCCTCTGGGTGAACGGTCCAACGTGATGTGGACACTGCAAGCTTATAGAATTCCCTTTCCATAGGGTATATGCGGTCTTCCACAAACTTAGTTAATTTTTTTCTCAATTCTAGGGTCTTCGTACTTGGAATAAATCTTCCTCTTTCCTTTAGAGAGCTCTGATCTTCGCTCTCTTTTCTGAGTTGTTCCATGTAATCCCGTGCAACTGTATTAAAGTAGTTGAAAGGTAATATCAACATGAGCAATGATTTTATGGCAGTAGTACCAAAATAAAGGGTAAGCAAAATAGAATCCACTTGTCTCAACAAAAATGGCAAGCTGTCTGTTGGATTGTGTAAGCCTTTCGGGTTATGTGCTTTATTTATTTCGGACTTTGTATTCTAGGCCCATTAGTGTTTTGTATTCCAAGTCCTTTATGTGTGTGTTTCCATTAAGTTGCCTTGTTCAAGGGGTTAGGGTTTCCTATTAACCCTAGTATTGTGTATCATAAATATATAGTCGTGGTGCCCGTATTAGGGGATTCGACTTTTCTCCATAAAATTCTCTCTTCTCTAAATAACTATATTGTCAAAATACATTTCTTTCTTCTCAACAATGAGAATTTTCCAATGATAAATACCAAGGAAACTTAGCAATCAGCCACCAGCAATGAGTTTGGTATTTTTTAAAACATAACTCAAATAATGACAGTTTGAAAGGTCATTTGATGCGTTGAAATATCCGAATTTTGAAAATATATAACCAAGCTTGCATGACTGTGCAAGGGAAAATGAGAAAGAGAAAGAAATTTGGGCTATTAAGATTTTTATGGGTGCTGCCTCATGCTCACTTTAGAACTGGTTACTTGGATTTTGCTTTGAATTAAATCAAACATCTTCCAAATTTATTCACTACACAATACTACATGAATGCTAGTTTCTCAATATCTATGCTTCCAAAACAACCTCATAGTATTATTTTAAATGTATATACCAGATGGAGGATGCTCAGGAAGTACAGATCTTTTTTCAATGAATGCCCATGCAGAATCTATAAAATTATTGGCCACCTTTCCAGTAAATTGAGCTCGCTCACCGCCTGATGCATTACCCTATAACACATAATAGCAAATAAGTAGATGTATGTACATATATATTCAACAGAACACACGCACAGACAGACAAATGCACACGAATAAAACTTTTTTGCAATATAACAAATTTTGAAACCTCATAATAGAACTTGAATGCCTAGGCAGGTATATACCATAATCCATCGGCAATATACCCCTGCATAGATTGATGCTCCACGGAACAAGGAGAAGGCAATATAGAATTTCCACTCGGCAAAAGGCCATGGTGTTCCCTACATTGTGAAGATTCCAGATAGAGAGAGCGTAATCAAAACTTAGGACATGACAACAAATAAAAATAATTAAGTGATTCATCCAAATAATAGTAACAATTACTATGGATGTGGTCCAAGCGTCCAAGTTAGGCCCATCAGGCCATCATTTAATTCATCTATGAAGGAGCTGTGCCAAAAATACAGCTCAAGTCGCTCACTGAAGCTGATGAGCATTGCTTCAATGGTATTACAGGTTGTGATCACTTGACTTGACCCATTTACTACAATTCTCCTAGGAAGATAATCACTGATCTTTATCCAATTAGGAATTCTTGCTGGGGAACCCCTTTACTGATGCAAGTAGTGCTTTCTTCAGCTCAATCCCTTACTTGTAGGGCATCTCCCTCCAATTGATGCGTTAGACAATATAACTTGGATGCATATAAAGAACTTTGTGAAAACAATTAACAGAGGATCTTACAGCTGTGAAGCAGTATTCCGCTAAATATTCGGCTTGTGAAGGAATCCCTTCTGGAATGCCAGTAACTTCAAGACCTCCAGCCTGAAGCTTATCAAGTGAAACAATGTAATGCTGTACAAAGGATAATAGTGACCAGTCAACTAAAGAAAAAGAATCCAGGCATTTTAACAACAAAAGAAACCTTAGAAAATAATAATAATAATAATAATAAACGAAATCAGGAAACAGAACATTTGCATTCCATTTTGCAACAAAAAAGAAAAGATTGGGCTTTTGACACCAGGCAATCTGGATGGTGATACATTACCAAGCAGCTGTATGCAACATCACACATTTGATTCCCAATGGTAGACAATTCCCAGTCAAGAATACCAATGACTCGATCCTGGAGCATCAGAAGTATCTCATTAAATGTATAAGCGTCACAATTTTAGCCATTAAAAAATCTTTATGAGTCCATTTCTTGCCCCAAACATTACAGATAACATCGAACTAAGGATTTGACTTTGTAACACACATCAACATCAATCATATAAAACATTATCATGCTTGGTAACTTTGTTCTATAATATATAAGCTATTAAAGAATCTCAAGATTTTGAAAACCGGACAGACCTCGGTAGGATGAAATACTAGATTATCAATCCGAAAGTCACCATGAACTAGACCTCCTGTTGCCCCTGTAGAATCCTCAGGAGGAATATGATGGCGTAACCAGCCAATCAGCTCTAACATCTTAGGATTTCTGTCAGGCTTACCGTCACCAGTAGAAGCAAGATATTGTTTCGCCCACCTCTCAACCTACAGCAGACAGTACATTTGCAAGATGATTTCAGCATGGACATAATATCTCACAAGTCAAATAGAAGAAAAACAAATTATGAGCATGAAGAACATGAAAGTTGTAAATAAAAGGTGAAAATTTACTAAATTATGATCTACCACAAACCTCATAATGATCTGGTTATTTAGTTGATCAGCATGTCAAGAAGATGTCCAGAAATTTGCTGGTTGACTAGACTAGTTGACCAGCACCAACTCAGTGAAACCAGTAGACAGCTGGTTGAGTAAACTAGTCAAGCATCGCAGGACTGGGCCTTTACTTACAATCTATTAATACAACTCTATTACAATCCAAATGTATCTTTTACAAATACAAGAGCTCCTAGCACTAGGGTAGCGGATGCCCCATCTCTCTCTTTCCCTCTTCCGCACACATCTTTCGCGTCTTTGCTATTCTTTGTAAGTTGGTAAACTAGAACTAACATCTCACATTGTCAGTCTCTTTATTCACCAGCTCATGCTTGAAGCTGATCTTAAGGTACGAATTCCTTAAAGTGTAAAATTTGGCTTGGCTCATATAGCTGTTCAAAAAAATAATAAAACCCTATACTTCAAGCTAGTCTAGGAATTCTGTTTGGAGGCTACAGCCACTATTACCCAACCATTCCAATAAACTAACGAATGATTTAGTGGAAAATACAAAACTATTTGAGACTTGCAATTATAAGAAAAAAGTAAAGAAAGCTAGATACGCTGGAATTTTTAGGAGATGCACCTGCCGCTTACAGTAGTTCTCCTGCCGCCCATAATTTCCTAGACCAATAGCATCTACATCAGCAGAATGCAGAGAGGCCAAGGCTCTAGCAGTAGCTTGATATATAGCTCTCCTCCTGTTGGGTGGTATACCCTAGAAAAAGAGAATAGCAATGAAAATCAAACCATCAATTTAATGAACGAGCATTGGGCTGTACTAGGACAAAACTATGAACGTCAATTAGAAGGTAGCATATGAAGGAAGGCATACATACAGGTAACCTGGTGTCCAAGAATATGCGTCCTTCCAAGTACTCCATGATGTAAAATGCAGTTCCAATTACACTTGGATCAGTACACAAGCAGAAGACCCTGGGAACTGGAACCTTTGTATGAATGCCCAAGGCCCGGATAACCTATACCATTAATTCAGTCGTTCGACATAAGCTGGATTATTATTTTAAAGTTATTCAATTAAATCACATCGTTTTGAGGTGCTTCTGTTCACAATTAGGAACTGTCCCGCAGCATTGCATAAAGAGTTCCTTGAATGGATTATTTGTGTTTCCCTATCCTCCATTTAATTTCTAAAAAGACTGAATAGCAGGGGGAAAAGAAATCCTCATCAGGTTATTTTAGTTGCCAAAATGTGGAAAAGCCACATCAAGGTGCAGAAGCATTCTGTTTTCTCGCGTCTAAGAAGATAATAATAGCAACAACAACAACAAAAAAAAAAAAAATCAAAGAGTTGAGCATGATGGACCTGATATTCCCTCTCTACGGCGTGCGCAGATTGAAGCAACACCCCAGGAGGCTTCTTTCTCAGAACATACCTCTTCAGAGACGAACCCGAACTCGCCTCCACAAGAAACGTAGGGTTCGACTGACCGTGCCCGAACTAAAACCGCGCGCAAACCACAGTCAAATTCAATGTCAAAAAGGAAAAAAAAAAAAAAAAACAAAGAACGGAAATCGAAACTAGAGGGAAAGAAGAAAGTGCCTGCGAGACGATGAGCCTCGAAGGAGAGGGAGGGAAGCCTTCGACGTTCGCAGAGCAGTAACGGAGCACCGCATCCGCGTCGAGCTGGTGGCCCGGCTGCACTTTGCCAACGAGATCAGAGGTGCGAATGGCCATAAGATTAAATCGGTTCGATCCTCGATCAACTCCAGAATGAACTCACTGTGCGATTTCAACGATGAAGGAAGCCATAGCAGAGAGACAGGTTGGATAAAACGCGACGCCATCCGCTGACTCTGTGGGTTCGGAGAGGTCAAAATTAGTTACAGTTCGATGTCCAGAGCATACACGCTCGAGCGTAGAAATGGACGCTACAAGCGGATGCTCCAATCACAATCGTTGGATCATGCCAAGGGGTAACGTTGTGCTGCTCGATGGGGTGGGCTTACCATCTTGTAAAGAATTTGGGCTTGAATAATGAGGCCCAAACTGACGCAATGGGCTTCCATGGGCCCAATTAAAGGCGAAGGAAAACGACCCGAGTACACTGCAAGAGTTGAAAAAGAAAAGAAAAGAAAAAGAGTATTATTTTGGTTAATGGATGGTTAATGGAGAGATGCAGTGAAAACTTTAATCCGTGGGGAGAATTCGCGAAGCTAAAGTCGGGTATTGTGCGTTTATCATTGAAGGAATCATGAGTGGGTGTTTCAATAACTGAAATTGTGTTTTTTAAGACAAAATCAGAATAAAAAAGAGGAGGTTAGGCAAGGATTCCCTAATAATTGGAGCCCCTTTTTGTTCAAGTATATCACTAATTGTTTAAGAAGCTTCAATATGAACACATGACACATGACACATGACACAACACGAGTCGATATACTGACACGTTGGAACGCGTCGAAAGTGTTGTAATAACAAAAAATAATTAGTTGTTCGTGAAAAGGTGTTGGGAAAGTGTCACATATACTATATACTACATAAGCTTGACTACAGTGATAGTGTTATGTAGAGTAGAGTTCCAAGGCAAGATAAATGTCACTTGGATATTTTATGTCGTTCTTGATCCAACTTGCGATGATCCTTGAGTTTTCAGAATTATTTTTCGTTCGAGAATAAAACGAAAGGCTATATTGGCACCATTGCTCTAACAGAACTGCACTATTGATCAAAAGATAGGGAGGAATACTTGCTTTTCTTAGGGAAAAGATTCTGAGCAACCATTGAGGAATCTGCATCTATAACTGACTCTGCCCTCAAACTTTTGACAAGAGGCCTCTCTCATCACATGGGAAACGAATATTATCACAACAATAAGAGAAGGGCCCGGTTCCAAGAGCTCAGACTAAAATAATTGGCTCCAAGGTCTCTATATAAAGGCCATATGCTTCTCTGTATGCATCAACCAAGAAAACATCAACAATTGCTTTGTTTTGCCAACTATTATCATTGAAGAATGGCGCATCAACCTTCTGACCTTCAAAAGATAGGGAAGGAAGGCTTTGCTCTGTTGGACAGGTTCTACGGAAAGCGATCCACCTCGAGGCCCCCCTCGTCCCATCATCTTCCTCCTCCTCCTCTTTATCAAGAATGTATATTTTATCATCAGCAACCGCATCGTGAGAGCAGCCAAGTTATTCATCACCCCATCCCTAAAAGGGATGAAGAAATTTCTCACTACTACGTAGCGCCTCAATCTCAGACCTACGGTACGATACTTTATCGTAAGACGAGGCACTTTGCCGCTAAGTGGACTTACTAATTAACTAGAACCCATATATGTGCTCCATATGTATGTGCCGATAATGAAGTCCTTTTTTCTTTTTTTGCGTCAAGTTTATGTGGGAAAAGCTCATATATATATATATATATATATATATAGAGTGGGAGTGAGCTCATATAGGTGTGCTAGTCCTTGTGCTATATGGAGTGGAATAAGAAAGTTGTGTGATCCCCATGTACTATCAAGCATGTTGAAATTAAGTTGATGGTGTGTTTAATATTATAGTTTTTTTTAATTATTATTAAATTCCATTCCTATCTTTTTCTGAGAATCATCATATATAAAACTTATAATATGTCCTCAGGGATACATAATCAACTTCTTACATCTCGTCGTGCAAAATTTATTGAATTTAACGGCAAAAAATTTTAAAAAATAAAAAATATCAAAAGTTGGTAACAGAAGGGATTCGATGAACTCAGTAATTGGTCATTATTTTTAATAAGAAAAAAAATCGATAAATCGTGACAAAGGGATTGTTCCGTGATATCGTATTCTTCATAGCCCTATCAACGCAACCTTCCAAGAAATGTTGGTCACGCGTTGCTTTGTGGCGGAGCAACGCTTGTCGCGGTCAATTTTGGGTAAATGCGCGAGGAATTTGGAGTAATTAAGGAAACACAAAACACTACCAGCTCCCATGTTTTGGGGGATTAATCGACAGCTAAATATAGCTTTGAGTCAACGGTACGGGCAACCAACGAGGGAATCCTCCGACAACCCCGAAAAATAGAATCACCGGCTCCAGTGATCTTGATGGCGAAGAAGGTATAAAGGAAATGGCATAGAATAGCTCATCACCCCCGTTTGCTCTACGCCACCGTAGCCGGGGCGCCCCTCTATTTATATTTGCAGTTTACATGTATTTATAGTTTTTTGTTAGGTCCGAGAAAAAACTATTCCGTAGAATGGCCGTCGCCGGAAGAAATACGGCGATGATCGTCGGCCTTCTCTCGTGTCTCGCACTGGTCTCTTTCGTCACAGCGCGTGGCGGCCGGAGTGGTAACGATGGTGCCCCTGGACATCCCTGGTCCGGATGAAACAATCTTTGACATTATGAAATATGACGCAAAAGAAGGCGGTGTCAAGGACAGTACACAGGTAATGAACAATAAAAAAGGAAAGAAGTATGTTCAGGTAATGCCTGGGTCACGAGAAAATGTTGAGAACACAAAAATTTGATAGAGATAAGATGGAATATTTTGATGGGAGCCTACAAAATTATGTAACCGCATTAATGAAATTAGCTTAAAATATTGAGTATTTTAATAAACTATGGTATAATTTGCAGGTGTGAAACCCCTATCATAATGTCAGTGTGTATGTACGGTTTAAAATAAATATTTTTCTTGTAAAATTTAAATGTCCCCCTGCAGTTTCAACTATTGTATTTTAGCCTTGTAGCTTGATATTATGTGCAACATGCCCCTAGCTTGCAATTTTAAATGGAAAAATCAAAGTGAATATCATAATAAATTTTTCCAACGTTGGGGGGGGGGGGAGAGATACGAAAATTATAAGTGTGGTGCGGTCAATGGAATTTTTTAGAAACTTCAGGGGTAGATTCGAAAATTTTGCCTCTTTCCCTATGCTCTCCTTAGTTGGGCTCGAATTATATGGGCTACATGTTCTCCCACGGGGCGGCCCAATATATAAATGGCCTTTAGAACACTTATAAATTTTCCAATTAAATAACATTCAAAATTAATTAATTGGATATGCAATAAATCCAATTATAAGCTGCAATTTAAATAAAAATAGAAGATGAAATTTTGCAGGCGTTCATGGATGCATGGCAAGCTGCATGCCGCGGGAGTGCGAAAAAGGCAAGGCTGGTGGTTCCAAAGGGAGTATTTAAACTTGGGCCGGTTGTGTTCCAAGGCCCATGTAACAGCCCAAGCCCAATAGTCGTGCAGGTCTTTTATTTATTTATTTATTTTTTGCCTCTTGTGATGGATAAATGCGCTTAATTGAGTAGGTATAAGAATTTAAATTGTTGACCTCATCATACAGATCCTAGGGACCGTAATAGCCACAACAGACGTTAGCGAGTACTCATCCCCAGAGTGGGTGCTATTTGAGGACATTGTTGGACTCCGACTCATCGGTAAAGGCACGTTCGACGGCCAAGGCGACCAAGCTTGGAAATACAATGACTGCGGCCAAAATTCTGGCTGCCAACTCCTTCCTACCGTAAGGCTTCTTAGGACCTTCTATTATTTATTTATTAGTTAGTTAGTTTGGGACAATTTGAAATTAGTTTTTTTTTTAATAAACTCAAAATTATAGTCTTTCTAAAATATTGTTTTTCATTTTTCGTCACCCTATTTAGGACTTTTCAGAAGGCCATTTTAGAATTTTCAGATATTTATTAAACACTTACCCTAAAGCTTTTTTTTTTTTTATATAGAAAAGGTAAAAATAATCTCATTCAAACCAGCCCTTATTCTTTTATATACGTAAATCTGTAAATTTCAACTATACAAATTGAATTAAGCCTGGAAAAAATAAAGTGACATGTCAATTTTCATATAATTCCGTTATGTATAAATTCATTCAAAACAATTATAATGGTTTAGATCTCTTGATTGTTCGCAATATAAATAATAACTCGGTACACCATGAAATTAGTAATGACCTCTTGCCTTTCCATGCTCATTTATTGTGTACAATCAAGCTCCCTCTTTTTAAACAAAACAACATCATTTTGATCGTGAAATTATTTTGCTATAACGGTGCTCTAGATTCACCGAGACCTACATGATTATTTCTTTATTCATCTTTCTCCTTCTTCTTATTTATTATTATTATTATTTTTTTTTGGTGTAGAGCTTGAAGTTCAACAAGGTGACGGATGGGGTGGTACGGGGAATCCGATCGGTAAACAGCAAGTCGTTTCACATGTTCATTACTAACTCCAACAACTTCAGGGCTCAGAAGCTTCGCATCACCGCCCCCAAAGAAAGCCCCAACACGGACGGCATCCACATCAGTGAGTCCAGGTTGGTCAAGGTATCAAATTCCTTGATCGGCACCGGCGACGACTGCGTCTCCATCGGACAAGGCGCCTCCGGCGTTCGCATCAACAAGGTCGTCTGCGGCCCCGGCCACTGGCATTAGGTAATTTACTCCATTTTTGACTGTATCACACCCAAATGAGGCGATAAAAACACGCCTTTCACTAATCTCTCACCCTTTTTTTTTTGTGAAAAACTGTGACAGTGTGGGTAGCCTGGGGAAGTATCCTGATGAGAAGGATGTGACGAACATCTACGTGAAGAACTGCACGTTGACGGGGACGGAGAACGGGATTAGGATCAAGACAGTGGCCGGGATCGCCGCCGAGTCAGGCCTCCGGACTAATCTTCCAAGACATAAACATGAACAACGTCAAGAATCCCATCATCATTGATCAGCAGTACAATTGCAAAGATTCTTGCAGCAAAGGGGTAAAGTACTAAAAAGTCATCATTCCATGAACCCCGTTCCTCATCATTCACCCCAGTTTATTTAAGTGTTCCTTTTTTTTTTTTTTTTTTAACTGTTGGTGATTTTATCTGCAGCCATCCAAAGTGAGGATCAACAACGTGCAGTACAGGAATATCAGGGGGACTTCTACGGTGCCGGTGGCAGTGAAACTGACGTGCAGCGAGGACTTCCCTTGCGAGAATGTGCAGTTGTTCAACGTCAATCTCAAATTTGGCCTGGCGCCGACCACCGCTACGTGCGTGAACACGAAACCGGGCTTTGGGGGCCTCGTACAGATGCCTCCTCGATGCCCATAGTCAATCTTTTATGCGTCCTGCCTCATGAAAGACGAGTTCAATGGGGTTTCAGCAGGCTCAAGTACTTCATGTTATACTGCACTAATACAAAAGCCTCGTGAATTATCATTGTTCTACCAAATCGGGTTTTATATTAAATCCTAGGTGCTGAACAAAATGAATGGTTCAAATCCATATAATATAGTTTGATGGGTTTTTGTTAATCTACCATTGAAATAAGAATATATGTCAGCATTTTTAAGGCAAAACAATAATGGGGGCATGAGAATGAAGATTTAGATTTGGGCTTGGTTTAAATGCATACAAACCCATAACTTCCTTTTTCTTTAGAAACCAAGAGCCCATTCTATTAGTTTTTGCATTGTGTTATCCAATTAGTGTTGTACTTAGTCTACTAATCGGGCTCATTTGTATTTTGGATTGGAAATGCATTCAGCATTTGAACCGTTAGATGGGAGAACAACCTTTTTAGTACAGCACCACCATGTTATTAATTATGATCCAGTGATAGTTAGCCATATGTGCCAATATGCGCATGGCAGGATGACAGATAGACCACTTGTGTGAGTCCCATTAAAATAGTTATGGAACCAATCATTAATCGTACATTTGGTTAATTGCTATTGGACGGTATATTCACATTAGACTATGGTGCTGTACTAGAAAGGTTTTTTTCGTGGGTTGTTCGCCAGGTGTATTTTGAAAATTATGCGTGTCCATTCATGTGTTTAAACTTACCAAATCTATTAGCGTTTAAACTTCCTAAAATCATTGCTAATTTGTAAAATGTAAGGTTTAAAACTTGAATAAATGGTTAAGATTTTCAAAATACATATGAAGACCATCTAACCACCAAATATAAAATGCATTTCTCGTCCTAACGTAAACGAGTCCAGTGATTGATACTAAATGTTTCCCATTGATCGAAGTGTGGTTTTACCTAGGTATTACATAAGAATGAGATTGCTTAATATCTTTCCAAGAAGATTATTCCGAAATTACTCGCAATTTAATCAGATTTACATGCTTCTCAATAGAAATACTCGAAAAATATATTTTTGGCATAAATAGTTAATATTTATAGGATTCACCAAAACGACATCGTAGAAATAGGGTGAGGTTCTTAAAGAGGATGGCCAATTTGACGGCGAGCGAATGAGATTGCAAGGGGAGAATCCGCTGGAAGCTTCTTCTTGGCCATGGCATTCTTCACCGCGCGGCGCACTCTAACATCTTTACTCTCTCGGTCTCTTCGTTCTTCTTCATCTTCATCTCTGGTGTCTTCGCGCTCTCGGTTCGCCGTCGCACTCTCTGATGAACACTTTCGACAAGTTATTCCTCACTCTATGCGAATCCCTACCCGATCCAAAACTACCAAGTCGGGTTATTCGCCCCTAAATGATCCGTCTCCGAACTGGAACAATCGGCCTCCCAAGGAGACGATTCTCCTCGACGGCTGCGACTACGAGCACTGGCTTATCGTCATGGAATTCACCGAAGACCCGAAGCCTTCTCGGGAAGAAATGATCGATATTTATGTCAAAACCCTAGCTAAGGTTGTTGGGAGGTAGCGTCCCTTTTACCCTATTTTCTGTGATGTTGGTTTTTTGAAAATTTTCGAACTGTAGTCGGGTTGTGGTGTTTGGGTTTTCTTGGTTTTCCAGTGAAGAAGAAGCGAAGAAGAAAATTTACTCTGTTTGCACGACCACTTATACTGGATTTGGCGCTTTGGTATCTGAGGAGCTTTCTTACAAAGTTAAAGGTATTAAATTTGGGCCGATGATATCAGTGGGTTAAGGGTTTTATCTGGTAGCCATTTATTCGTTCCTTAATGTATTCACGTATATTTCTTTTGAAATCAGCTAGGGTTTTAGGGTGTTATTCGTTCCCTTCTTCCATTAAGTCCCCCACCCAAAAAATAAAAAAAAAATAAAAATTAAAGTTGCTTGATCAATTCATCTCGAGTAGTAGATATAGTATTTTGAAGTTTAAACATTGGAGTTTGACATATACTCTTTTCTCTGTTACAAAATGCAGGTAATTGGTAAAATTAGCTTGTTGCAATAGTATAGCATTTCCTAGAGTCTGGATTACCAATTCTACTAGATTGATAAAGCTTGAATTTTGGTCTGAAGATTTGAGGCTTACGTGCTCTTTTTCTTTCCTCTAAAGAATGCATTTTGTAATTGATCTTTCTTTTGGCTTAATAGAATTACCGGGTGTTCTTTGGGTCTTGCCTGATTCCTATCTTGATGTACCCAACAAGGATTATGGAGGTTGGTTAACTATCAGTCACAGCTTGGATAATTAGATTTGTCTTAGTTTGGTCCTTTTTACTACTTAAGATTCGCCTTTTCCGTAACTTATCTTCTTTGAATTGTTTTTAGGTGATTTGTTTGTTGATGGGAAGGTCATCCCTAGACCACAGTATTGGTACAGTGGTAGGGAAACACAAAGGAACAGACCGCGTCCGCGACACAATAGGCGCCAGGAGAGCATGCAGACTGTGAGGAGAGCACCGCCACCACCCCCTCAGAATCAGGGAGGACCTGCTCAGCAACCAACTGCAATGGGTGGCCAAAATTCACCTCAAGATCCCTTACCAAACTAGGGATGCTTTTGAGAGCTCATGAGTTACTAATCAATATGTGGGGAAAAAAAAAAAACAAAAAAAAGAAACAGAAAAAGAACAAGGTTTTGTTGTTGCATTTTCTTTAATGAGGACTGTAAGAGTTCTATTAACATTATGGATAATATAAGACAATTTGGACTTATTCTAACTTGATTTTGTCATACCACTTGTTCCACCAAGGGCAGAAAATCATTAAGTTTGTTATTTGTCAGGATTGTGAGCTAATTGTTCCACTTGCAAAGCTTTTAAGTTTCCAACGCTGGAGGTGATTCTGTTATCTAGTGGCCGCTATTTGACACCTTGTTGAATACCCAGAGCTAGTGTTCAAGCAGGCATTCCGCAGGCCTTGTATACTGATTAACTCTCATAATTCAACCTTGAGGGTTTAGCTTAGTTATAGGATAAGCAAGGATAATCCTCACAAGAAGCTCAAATTCAGATCCACAGTTGGAATATCTCCTCGAAGGATGCATCTCTCCTGATTTATCTACTTCAACCATTGAAGCGGCTTTGTGTGATTGCTTGGGCATGCAAGTGGCTGCCCAGATTTCAGGTTCGATTCTTTGTCATTATTTAGGGGGAAAAAAGCTGTGTCGGTTCTTTCTTTTATGACTCATCCTAATTTTTTTTTATTGGTAATTACATGCACACTTGGAGGTTTGAACCTTTGATCTTGTCCAGCATTAGGGCATTATTATACGCGTAGGTACTTCTAGACGAAGCAACTAGTGGTATGACTCGTATTAAGAATGGACATTGTCCATTCTTGTAGTTGACGTGTATTCACTAGTTAGTGCCAGAGCAATGAGGGATAGCCTATCACTATGGTAGGTGTTGGAGTAACAAGTTTTAAGATCTGGTTTGTTTGCTTGGCTAACGAATGTGTCCATCTTCGACTTTAGCCTCAACATGTTTGTTAGTTTTTGGGAATGCTTTGATTTTTGGTCGGGGTTGGGGATCACATTGAGGTCAGGACTTGGACAGAACGCATGTCCATGCTGCTATCATTTCCCGAGCTAAATGCAAGATGCCAGTGGCTTATGTTGATCTCAGGTTTGTCCTTGGACTCTAGATGGTAAAGCCGTAGATGTCCAAAACATGTAGTCACCTCATGGTGTGAGGTGGGGCATGAGTGTATTTATTTATTTACTCATGCTGTTTGCCGAATTTTGTATTTTGCAGCCAAGCATCAAAGTTTCACAAAACTTGATTTGAAGTCATTTTCCTTGTGACGGCTGCACACACCCGTATCAGTAGTTAGCTACAACTCCCCATTTCTTGTGAGTGCGGGGGGTGTTGGCAAGGCCACATTGTCATTCGAGGATTAATTCTGTTGATCCCAAAATCCGGTATCAGGTTTGGAGTTGGCAAGGCCAAATCTTTGACTCGGTAGAAGATCTTCGATCTCCTTGTAAGCAGAGCTAGGATCGGTTTATGTTCAGGGAATCAGAACAATTCTCTCTCTTTGAAACATTAATAATATACTTTAACGCTCCGTTGGATTGAAATAAGAATGGATGGAAATGAAGCGAAACAGAGGAATGCTCCGTTGGATTGAAATAAGAATGGATGGAAATGAAGCGAAACAGAGGAATGTAAGCATTTCAAAAAGGGAATGTAAGCATTTCAAAAAGGGAAAATATTTAAAAGATCCTCTATTGTTTGGAACATTTTTGCATAGATTTCCTCTTATTTCAAATGATCAAATTTGACCTCTTTTGAATTTGGTTTTAGTAGATTCCTTCCGTCCAAAAGATGACAGGTTCCTAAATATTGGGTAGGAATAGGTTCATTTTCGAAGTATTTTCTCGTTCCAATATTTTTTTATTGGATCTTGCCTCATTTCTTTTATCGAGCATGATGATGCAAATCGGGTTTTAACGAGATCGAATGTACAATGTCAAGCAGTTTCACTCTCTCAATGAGTGGGGCTTAGTTTAAAATGTCTTAAACTACAGGGTCTAGTTAAATTGGATCTTTATCGAGTCTATTGATAGTGATCAGTTGCTTTTTTTCGAATGCGTTGATATTATTATTATTATTATTCCCTGATTTTGGTTATTGACATGGAAAGTAGTGAAGGATTCCTCCCTTATTCCCTTATGGTTTGGGGAAAAAAAATGCATTGAACTAAATGAGGGAGTGAAGTTAAAAAAAAAAAAAAGAAAGTGAAGATAGTCAAAAGTTTCCTATGGTTCGGGTTATTTTTGCGTAGACCCCTACCTTTTCAAATTATTCAAGGTGGCCCTCACATTTGAATTTGGGTTTATAATTTCATAAACTTTAGGGATGTAATTAAAAATGCATTGAACTCAAAAGGGTTGCTCTAAAGAAAAAAATAGTTTGAAAAAAAAGAATTACATCCCGCTACTAGTGCCACTCATGTCAGTTATTAATAGCCAACGTCCCCATGAGCACATTGTTAGAAAATATATATATTTTTTATGCCCATATAATACCTGCATTGTGCGTTTTAATTGAAAAATAGGTTTAATGAACTTCCTGAAAACGTAGCATAAAAAACAAGTTTTTAAAAAAACTGCATAAATCATATGACACGAGGATCTATACAACTCAACAATATTCATTTTAACCATAATTTTGATCAAGGAAATTGGAAGTTGACGACATCGACAAACATTGGCTTCATTTTTATGTAGATTCTATCTCTATCATTTTTCGAAAAAAGATGAATTGAAGGGGTCTATTAAACCCAAACTCAAAGGAAAAGGATGAAATAGAATAATTTGAAAGAGCGTGCGATTTACTTAAAAATGGCTTAAACCATGAGAGATGTTAAATATTTTCTTAGGAAAAAGAAATTACATCCCATTACTGATAGTCACCAATATTTTTGTCACGGCTGAGAATCAACGGTTTGCTCAATCAAAACTATGATTACAAACTTATTACATGTGCTCTAATTCTACTTATGCACTACTTGAAAGGAACATATTTTTTCGTTATGATCTTAAAAGACCCTTATAGTTTAGGGTATTTTCAAATAGACTATTATTTTTTTGGACGGGAGAGGTTCTTTAAAGCCAAATTGAGGGGTTAAATGGAACAATTTGAATGAAGAGGATTTCTACCTTAAAATGGCGCAATTCATGGGCGCCTTTTAAATATTTTTAAAATTTATTATATATCCTTCTCTTTACCATCGTTTCATTTTGGTGGTGGTGGGCCCGAGTGTTGGTGAGATCTCACACAGCATAATTGGATGGAAATTCGCCGAATGCTGCCCGAAGGAAGCCACGCAGCGTTCGGCGACAAACAGTCTCCTCCACCCATAACGCTCTCGGACACGGACCCAGATTCTACCTCGTTCGATCTCGATCCTCACCAGGTACGTCCACAATCCGTCAAGATCCTGATTTGATTCTCTTCGATCTGTGTTCTGTTCTTTGATCGTTCATTCGGTAGAACCACAAAAAAAAAAAAAGGGAGATGAATTCAAATTTCGGAAAATCCAACACCCCCCAGAGAGGAGGAGGAGGAGGATCTGTGTTCGATTTTGATCTGGGAATATCCTCCAATCGGTCCCGTTCCCTGAACGAGCAGAAACCCCAGTCCTCTTCATCATCATCTTTCTCATCCACCCAAACCAGATCCAATACGACGTCGTCGTATAGGCCCTCGTGGACCCACCAGCCAGCTCCGGCGCCCTCCGCCCGATCCGGGTTGCCGGGTGCTCCGGCTACTATGGTCGGCGATATTTCTGGTAAAAGCTGGGCTTCGGCTGCGCCTTCTGGTCCGGCTGCCACCATCGGGATTGTGAATAAAAACCCCAATTTGTTTGGGGATCTAGTTAATTCTGCTATGGGGCAGCAGGGTAAAAGTAGTGGTAATGTTCCTTTGAAGAATGTTGCACCGGCTTCATCAAGGAGTTCATATTCGATGGGGAATTTGGCCGATTCATTGCCAAAAACCGGTAATCAGCATGTGAAGGGTAATAATAGTTGGGGATCATCTGAGAATTTTGGGAGTTGTACGAGTTCGATGAATAACAATGTCAACAATAACAGTACTAATAATGTCAGTAAGAATCCAAATCTCGGGGGTCCTTCGTTGCGGAGCATGGGTGGAACTGGAGGTGGAATGGGCACAAAGAAGGACCCATTTGGTTCTTTGGTTGATTTTGGAGTGAAGGAAGCAGGTAGTCTTAATTCATCAAGCAGGAGTAACAAGATTAATAAAGGTGAAGACACGTTTGAGGATTTTCAGAATGCACCAAAGGTGACCTCAAAATCGCACCCATCGAGTGTGAACCCAACAAGTAGTAGTAATAACAACAATAACAGTTTCATGGGACCAAGCTCCAGATCAAAAGTTGATGATTTTGGGATTCATGCTAAAGATCATGCTTCTCAGAGCCAGATTCCGGTTCAGCCTGCTGCTGGTGACCCACTTGATATGTTCTTTAGTTCAGCATCGGCTCCAGCTGGGGCTGCTCCATCAGCAGCTCAAGGAGTTGAGAATCAGCAATTCTCTGAAGTTGATGATTGGGGATTAGACGCAGGATTTGGAGGAGGAACTGATGAGGGTACAACAACTGAGCTTGATGGGCTTCCTCCACCTCCAGCTGGTGTATCAGCTTCTGCAGCGATGAATAAGGGAAAGGATAATCGCAGGCAAGGGCAATATGCTGATGCAATAAAGTGGCTGTCTTGGGCTGTGATTCTATTTGAGAAAGCTAGTAATGATGCTTCCACCATGGAGGTTTTGTCGTGCAGGGCTTCATGCTATAAAGAAGTTGGTGAATATAAGAAGGCTGTGGCGGATTGTACAAAGGTGATAAGTTCAACGTCCATTTCTGAATCTTGAATTGAATTAGTTGTGTTGTTGTTTCGTTTTTTTGGCTTGCTCTTATGGCATGATGATGAAATTTTGTGATGGCTTATAGTTTATTCTTTCCTATAATAGAGGGCCATGGATTGAGCAGCTACTTCCTCCTAGCCACTTGAACTGGTCAAATCAAATATGGCTGTGGCTGGCCCAAGAACCGGTCCCTTGCGGATCTTTTTTTCTCGTGTGTGTGTGTGGTTGGGGGGGGGGGGTGTGTTCCTCCTGCTTTGCCACTGTCTAACCTTGTGGCTCGTTTGTTGGTGGGAATGAAATGGGAATGTGAATGTTGGTTCCGTTTTCAATTGTTCGGTAACTTAAAAGGTAACAGAATTGTCATTCCCTTCCATTGGCCGTCCCTCATGTAAGGGAATGATCATTTCATTCCTATTCTCATTCCTTTTTAGATTCCCGCCATCCAAATGAAACCTGGGGATTATGGCCCGTGATTTATTGGCTTACACAATATTTGCTTGGTGCTTACAAGAACACCTGATTCAAAAGGTTCTGAAAATCAGATTTAAGATTTCCCATTTTTAACAAGCCAGGGAAATGTCTGCTGTTCTGGGTTGGGGATTTCTAGTATAAACTTGCTGGCCGATTTCTTGGATCTCAAGTTTCTTCATCTGAGGCATGACATCTTAGGCGGGTTTTTTTTTTTCCTTCCATTTTCCGTGACATTGCAAGTCTGAGTTGCTGGGCCACAAGCCCAGTTCAAAGGTTTGATGCATGTTGGTACGTTGGATGCTTTTATTTGTGACATGCTGTGCAGCAACCATGTAGCTTATTCTTCCCAGCTTATGTACTAAATGTCACTCACTTCCAGTTTCGAGTAAGCACGGCATCATTTTTTTTTATCTCCTTACTCGCATGGGGAAAAGTTTTCTTAGCCTGTTTGTGTTGTGCAGGTGCTAGAATGTGAAGGCGAAAATGTAGCAGTCCTTGTACAGCGTGCTCTCTTGTACGAGAGTATGGAGAAATACAAGCTTGGGGCGGAAGACCTAAGGACTGTTATGAAACTTGATCCTGGTAACCGGGTTGCAAGGAGTACCATTCACCGCATGACTAAAATGGCAGAATAGATAAGTTGTTTGAATTTATTTGCTGCGGCTTTGTCATCTAGTCATAAAACTGATTCTCATTCCCCTGTCCCTTTGCCCTCAAATTGGGGGGTTAATGAACTTTTTAGCTTGAAAACATATGTTTTTTTTTTTTTTTTTCCTTCTATTTGTTTCCTTTGTTTGGTTCATTTGTAATGCGTTGAATTTCTTTTGTTCAATCTGTTGACAATAATTTTTGGTTTATTACATCAAACTGGGTATGAATATTTATTTCTCAATCTTCAGGGCGTTCCAGCATGCCCAATTTCTTGCTAGGTGTGGACAAGGATATCATGTTGTGACATTCATAATAGAGAAAATTGTGTCTTATTTGTAGGGTTTTCTTCATTCGATGAGATTGTCTTTTGAGGTCACTGGAGTGCACTGATGTCTGTGGATAGTGTGTATTATTTGTTACCAGTGATGTTACAGCATATTACTAATCGATCCGAACCCTTGTTCACAAGAATCTAGTGCTACTGATTTAGGCTGGGGAACCTGCATGCAACTTGATTCATGCTTGCATGCTTGAATGGCTTAGGTACATTTATTCTTGTAGGCATAGAGAGACTCTTCGTTTAATATGTTTCTGAATGACTCCTCTCCCCGGATCTTACTGTGAATTTCAAGGAGTTGAATCTTCCATCCTACATGCATGTAGGCAGGGAGAGTTGATGATGCGGGAATGAGCACCTGCCGCTCGGGTGTTTGGGGAGCCCAGAAGTCTCCATGGAAGCAAATTTAATCTCGAAGCATACGCAAGGCGCGTGGTAAGAAGACTAATGATAATATAATCTCTACTTACAGGATAGTAAGCACGCAAACTTATCTGAAATGGGTTGAAATGAAACGCCTTTGAAAATATATAATAATCTTATAATGCTAAAACAAGATAATATAGATTGTAATCCTCCTATGTTTCGAGAGCAAAGCTTCTTGTTATTGTGGTACAAGTCAGGAGAAAGCCTACTCAGATTTCTAATTTGCATGTAAACCTTCAGAAAGTAGATTTTGGAGATTTAATGAGTGAGGTGATCTTGGATTAAGTACTTGTATGCTACCAATGTTATCAGTAGGGGTTAATCTAGTCATTAAGATTCTCAATTGTCTTTTTATTTCCTTAATCAATGTTAATTACTAACAGGTCTGTGGCCCCCTTCAACAAAACTATTTCCCTCATCATGATAACAAGTAAATATTTTTTGAAGTTGATTGTATTAAATTTATTTTACCATACTTACAATTGATTTTATTTTATTTTATTCAATGTTTTGAAAATATATTAGAATGATATTTCATATGAATAATAATAATATAATATTTATGATTATTATCATTATTATTATTATGAATGTACAACATGGGATCTTATCAAATATTATGGGATATTAATATCTCAAATATGAAAACTTTCTAATGATTCATTATAATGGTCTATTGTCTTTCACATAATGTATATTATATAAAAATTTCTAAGTTTAATCGTATCAAATTTATTTTTATTATAATTGCAATTAATTTAATTTAGAATTATTCAATATTTTCAAAATATACTAGAATGATATCTCATAAGAATAATAATGATATAATATTTATTATTATTATTATTATTATTTAAATGAAATAGTTTTATTTTATATATATATATTGTATATATGTATTCATAATTAATATTAATAAAGACAAATAAAAGATAATTAAGAATTTTAATTCATATAAAAGTTTGAATTCCTTTTAATAACTCTAGTGGTCAATTTGTACCCCCTTAATGCCCACGAGTACTTAATCCAATGATCTTTTAGGGTTTTGTATCGGTTCATCTGCAGGTGCCGTTTCAACCCAAGCCTAAGCATAGGCTCCACCTTTACATGGGAAACGTGTTGGAGAACAAAGACCAAAATGTTAGGAGCCATCTATGGCGACTTCTCTGTCAGATTTTGGTGCCCATGGAGTTGAAAACACGACCACCCAATTATAAAATTACTATTTCCATATGAAAAATTCTCCATCTTCAATTCCCAACTTTTAGCAGGAGAAAGTTCTTTCTTTTTTTTTTTTTTTTTTTCCTTGATTGATCCTAGTTTTTTTAAAAAAGTAATTAAGGCCATAATGAAGGGAAAATAGTAGATTACTCAAAACAAATTAGCCTATAGTTCAAGAACTGTTGACCTCGTGCCGCTTTATGGTAAGTTTCTTTGAGTACGTCAAAGTTCCTAAACGTGAATGAGAAAGATGTGAAAATTTCTCGACGACTTTAATCCTGATTTACTGTGTTGACTCACGATACGAAAACTGATCTCTATCTCTACTAATGTTGCTTGACAATTAAAAACCAATGATATGAACAAAAAACTAATTCCTCATGCTACTTCGATATCTTATTTGTTGTGCAATATGTACGCGATGCCATGGTAGACTTGTAGCGTTTATGTTCACGGAGTACCTAATGTGACCGTTCACACATGCAATATCATTTTGTTAGTTGAGTCTTGCTTTATATATGTACAATCTTTGCATGTTATGTGTAATCTAGGCATATGGCTGCATGCGTTCTTACAACTTTGATCAAGTCAAACGAAGGGTCCGCTAGGAATAAAGTTTAGTTTTTTTTTAAATATGAAAAGAAAAAACAATCACATTTTTGATCCGTTGAATGCAATAAGGAAGGAGTAATATCCCACGTTTTAATAACCGGTCAAATGGTGTGAAAAGTCCTCATTTTAAGTGCTATTGTGATTTAAATCTCAACCCTTTATTTTTTACAAATCCATTCGAAGTGTACCAAGTGTTGTAATCTTTGGGATGGGATAGATAAAACTTCAACACCGTTTCGCACCTTATCAACACTTCCCACTCAGCGGCTAATAATTATAAATTAATCACCAGTGACAATATCTTTCTCATATTTATTAAAAAGATATCGATACTCTTCATAATTTTCCAAAAAAAAAAAAAAATGCTCACACCCTTTGATTTTTATAAAATCACGTTTTCGCCCATCACCAAATTAATATATGACAAAAATAAAATTATTATATGATTATTAATTTAAAATTTCATTTATCATGCTAATATCATTCTTCGTTGCTTTTTTCATAGAATAAACTTTTGTGATATAAATTATTTATTTTATTTAATAAAAATTGAGATATTGGATAGGAGTTTTGTATTCTGCAATCATAAAACAAATAGTACATAATTTTTTTTTTACCATTTACCTAATTTATGACTAGTCGCATCGCACGTATAATCCACGTGTTCAACGACATTTTTATTAAAATATAAAAGATTAAATAAAAAATTATAAAAAAAAGAATAAGTATGTACTTAAAAAAAAGATAAAAGTGGAAGAAGTAGAAAGAAAAGTTAGAGGGTGAGTGGTTAAGAAAATAATTTTCATAATTGTAAAAAATTTAAAATTTAAAATTATTAATTTTAAATTAATTTTAGTTGATGGAACCAAAATATTCTTTGCTTTTATAATAGTACTAATCGTATCGCACATGCTCAACGAATTTTGTTATTAAAATATAAAAGATTAAATATAAAATTGTAATGAAAAAAAGGAATGAGTGTGAAATTAAAAAAAAAAAAGATAAAAGTGGAAGGAATAGGAAGAAAAGTTGGGGGTGAGCGGTTAATAAAATAATTTCTATAACTTTTACAACTATAAAAAATTTAAAATTTAAAATTTAAATTAATTATGATTGATAGAACTAAAAGATTCTTTACCTCTATAATAGTATAAGTCAATGGGAAAAAAAATTAATTTTAAAAAATTAGTAGTGTGAGTATCTTGTATAGGGACGTCAATGTTTTCCACCTTATTATTATTATTTATTTATATATTAGACATAAAAAAATTCCCCCCATTAATTTGCAATTAGAGCAGCGGCAGTACCGTCATTCTGACAGCGATGGCTTCACCAGAAAATAGCAGCTCAAGATAGGGGTGATTTGGTAAAAAAAAACAGAGACAGTGGGGCCCTTTCACTGGGCCGTTTAGGTTACGACGCACCGCGTTTTCACTCGGCAGCACGAGCTTTGCTCGCAGCTTTCGCGGGCGACAGTGCCGTCAGCCAGCGCCCCAACCCTGAACCGCCACGTACTCCCAAAGCCACACGCTTAGATGATCCCCCGAAATCATCCTGACCGTCCAAATATTAAGAGCGCAATCATGTCTGTGTCACGGACAGGAAATATTAATTGCGAGTTTTTGTTTTCTTACGTGCGATTTGTTGCAACGTGTAACCGTCACCCCTCTATAAAATCCATCATCGTCCTCTCTGCTGTTCACTGAATCCTCTCTTTCTCTCCTCTGAAACTCTTTTGTTGTTGTTGTTGTTTTTTTTGCAATAGCACCATGTGCGGCGGTGCCATCATCTCCGATTACGACCCCGGCAACCGAGGCCGCAAACTCACCACGGAGGAGCTCTGGTCTGAACTCGACGCCTTCTCCGATTTCTTCAGCTTCGATCCCACGGGAGTCAATGATTTCTCATGCCACAAGCTCTCTTCCAAGCAAGAGCAACTCTCCCAAGGTAATATTCTTTGTAAGTTGAATTTGTGAACCCTTAAAACCGGATTAGAATCGCCATCTTCGGAGATCAGTCGTATATATATTTTCTTGGGAATCCCAAAGTTGATGATGTTGCAAGATCCGATCCTGATTTGTAGAAAAAAAGGGTGAAGAAAAGCTGAGTTTGTTTCTGATTTTTTTTTTTGGTTGTTGTTGTGGAACTGTAGTGACTGTTGGAGACATGGGGACGGCGGCGGGTCGCAACAACAAGGAGAAGAAGACTCAGAGGGCTCGGAAGAACGTGTACAGAGGAATCCGGCAGAGGCCGTGGGGGAAGTGGGCCGCGGAAATCCGCGACCCGCACAAGGGAGTCCGAGTCTGGCTCGGCACCTTCAACACCGCGGAAGAGGCCGCGAGAGCTTACGACGCCGCCGCCAAGCGCATCCGCGGCGACAAGGCCAAGCTCAACTTCCCTAACCAACCTCCGCCGGGGGCTCCTCTGCCCAAGAGGCGGTGCCTCACCACCGAGTCGACTCGGTTCCCGACCCCTCCGAGTCGCCGCGGGGGCTGCCCCTTCCACGACAACGGAGTGTGCCCTCAGAATCAGGTGGCCAGCGAGGTGGGGCTGAAGGAGCGGATCTCGAGCTTGGAGTCCTTCCTGGGGCTGGAGCCGGAGCCGGAGTTGGCGAGCTCGGCGAGCGGAACCGGTGAGTCGACTCAGGACGATCTCTGGGTTCTGGGCGATTTCCCCCTCACAGGAGAGGGTGGATTCTAGTGATGTGCAATGAATCTCGTGACGTTGTTGCCCATGAATAGTTTGTTAGTGACTGTTTTGAAGTTTAGTGCGCAATGCCTTATGCGTCTGTGTTAATTAATCAATAGCACATATGGGCAGATATCATTACTAAGTACACATTAATGTATAATTAATCTGGAGTTAATATAAGTGTTGGGGAAATTATTATATGACGATAGCCGGCGTGTGGCTGGCCGTTTCTGGTCGATGCACGCATCATCGTCGTCGTCGGCATTTGTTTCAAGGCCGCCTTCTTGTAGTCTGCAAGTGCTGTCCGCGTAGATCCGTTTGCTTATTATGGATTTATATGTTTCCTACATTAATTGATTAGTGGCTATAACCACCCACTTATTACTATTAATTGCTTTGAAGGAACTAATAATAACTAGTTCTCATTTCCAACATGGTAAACGTTTAGAATTTTGGGGAGCTATTAAAAACAAGGATAAAATATAACGAGCACATAAAATTTAACATGGTTCGGCATAAGTCTACTTCACGAGCGAAGGAGATAAAGTTTCACTAAAAACGAGAGGAGATTACAAAATAATAGGTTTAAGTAAGATCACTTATTACACCTAATGTATCAAGTTTGGAATACCTAAACTGCTACTTTCGGTCAATATATATAATATATATTTAAAGTTTTATAAGTTAATGGTCTCTAACCCGTAAAAGTCTATACTTAACTCGGTCCACATTAGTGCACCTTATATTAGAACATATATTAGGATATGAAATATCTTCAACGTACCAGCCATGCATTGAACTAGATTCAAGGTACTACTACAATTACAATAAATTTAGTGTTTAGAATTCGACCTCCAAGTGGGTAATTTTTAAACTATGAAATAAAACTCCATCAATGAAGTGATAAAACATTAGATTCAGTTAAAATTGGAGTTGTATGGAGGAGAAATATCGAAGATAGTGGTCTTTCAACTTCTTGTATAAATTGTTAGTTTCATTATTAAATTGTAGATCCCAAATCAGAAGCAGAAGGTGTACTAGAGTGACTAATTAATGTACTTAGATGGATTCAAGGCCCAACAACTTAAGCTTTTGAGTATAGCTGGAGCCAATGCTCTCTCTCTCTTTCTCTCTCTTTCCCTCTCTCTCTCTTCTCGTTAGTTCCATGATTAAATTGTAGATCCCAAATCAGAAGCGAAAGGTGTACTACAGTGACTAATTAATATACTTGGATAGATTCAAGACCCAATAACTTAAGCTTTTGAGTGTAGTTGGAGCCGATGGTCTCTCTCTCTCTCTGTTAGTTCCATGATTAAATTGCAGATCCCAAATCAGAAGCGAAAGGTGTACTACAGTGACTAATTAATATACTTGGATGGATTCAAGACCCAACAACTTAAGCTTTTGAGTGTAGTTGGAGTCGATGGTCTCTCTCTCTCTCTCTGTTAGTTCCATGATTAAATTACAGATCCCAAATCAAAAGCGAAAGGTGTACTATAGTGACTAATTAATATACTTAGATGGATTCAAGACCCAACAATTTAAACTTTTGAGTGCAGTTGGAGCTAATGGTGTTTCTCTCTGTCTCTCTATATTAGTTCCATGATTAAATTGCGATCCCAAATAAGAAGCGAAAGGTGTACTACAATAATTAATTAATATACTTAAATGGATTCAAGACCCAACAACCTAAACTTTTGAGTACAGTTAGAGCTGATGCGCTCTCTCTCTCCCCCAAGGGTTCCATTGACAATTACTGCCTCTAGCTACCATTAGAATGAAGGCCCTTGACGAAATCTCTCTCTATATTTTTGAGTTCTAAAATGCAATATCTTATCGAGGGAATTGCATTTGTTTTATTACTTACTAGCTAATAATGATTAATTATCGGTTGGCAAAATTAACTGCCACATGTAAGCTTATGGAAAGAATTCCCCAAAATTGTCCCAAAGAAATATAAAAATGGACAAAGATTAGATGACTGCATTAGTTGTGATTTTGTTTGCTTCTGCCCTTCTACTTTTTCCTCTTTCCCACTTCATTCCCATGAGGTCTATAAATGTTTTAATCCAAAACCCAATCACTCTATCTGTAATCATCATTGTGCTATATAGTATAATGGTTGAATACATTTGGTATTAACCAAAATGACCCAAGATCGATTTAAATTTAAGGGTTAAGAGAAAGCTGTGTTTAGCTGCGGATAAAAATTTATAAAAAAAAAAAAGAAAAAAGAAAGAAAAAAGAGGAATATGAATAAATTTAAATAACTTCATTTATTTGTAGAATAAATCATAGAGTCAAAACCATAAAATCGATAGCGTTCCGCAAATTAATATGTATTTATAGCCTTTTTAGCTAATGCATGCATGTGCATGTGTATGCTTAGATGCCAAGTTTCCTTTGCTTTTGCTCCTTTAGGGGACTCCGAGGTTTACATAGTCATTAGGGTTTGGCTAAATTTTCTTACATAGTATATATTTTTATCACGTTTTGCATTTGGGGTTTGTGAATTAGATTCACACTTCCAATCGAAAAGATGACAAAATTGCAATCGGTGTGAGTACGATAGACTCATCTCACTGTATAATAAGAGAAGGCCCAATAAATTTTGCAGGCTTTTCAGACCAATTAAAGATAAATTAGGTAATATTTAACTGATTTTTCGGTTCAATTTAAGATTTAACTCTTTCTAATTAAGGCCTCTAAATTTTATTTTATTTCAGTTTTTTTTTTGGTGTAAATACGCACAATTAACCTAGCAATTATAAGAATTCAAATCTTATCATGGCCAACATCAAGGATGTCATAATAACACCAACTCTTTATCATAATTAAGACTAAGGTTAAGCTTGAGATTACCTACTAACTCTTGCCAAAACAATAGTTAGACTAAAGAGTAAATGTGGTTATTATTTTCAAACTTATATTTACATATTCAGTCAAAGGACATGCTTGGTACATTATGATTAGAGACCACGTCGACCCAAATGACCTACACCCTACCAGGGTAGAAAATCTAATGTGAATCCCAGAAATTTCTCCTGAAATCAGAATAATGAGCCACTTAATTAACCACTGGATTAAATAGGAATCAAAAGTTTATGGGGAGTCTCATCGCCCCTATGCAACTTTATAAATAGGCCCTCCAACTCGCGAGGCTTGCTCTCCCTTGATATATATTTTTTAAAAAATGCCCCCTCCTAATTTCGTTGATGCTCTTATTGGTACTTTATTATTATTATTATTATTCATATTGTGGGCATCAACATTCAGACTATGCAGAATCGGGTTTTAGAGTGGTCTGAGATATCGCGCATGGGTTGGGTTGCTTCCCCAGGAATGTGGAGAACATTTGGTTGCGAAGAGCCTGGGGGTTACACCCAAAGATACTCAACTAGTTTCTGGCCTTGGTGCATGACTCACTGTTCGGGTTTAGGAGTTTGCTGCTGTTCCTCCTGATTCAGTGCTTGTCATCTCTGATTTGGGTTTCCTTGTAGTAGCTTGCATTACCTCCTTTCCTTACACTTGCTGGACACTTTATGGTGTGAGGTGGTAATGTATGCTACGGTTTGCATTTGTTTTCTTTCTATTCTGTATTTTTTGTTTGTTTGTGCTTCAACTTGCCATTGTACTTGTTTGCCTCTTGTTGAGTGTAATTGCCATGTGCAAGCGTGCATTTGTTCATTTTGGTGGTTAATATATTTTAATTTACTAAAAAAAATCCCAAACATGAACACTTTCCATGTGATCCGACACGTGAGCATTCCTGTTTTTGTGATTTTCTTAGCCCTTTTTTTCATGATAGCAGCCTGCAATAAAATAAACTTCACGGATCCCATTGGGTTGAGCTCTATGATATCAAATTTTCAAATTGATTATTCGAGATTTGGTCGAATATTTCTTAAAAAAATGGATAATACTTCTAATAAGCCCCCTGAAGCTACGCACGGATAACATAGTGTAAAATTTCTACCCTGCCTTCCCATTCTCAGCATGTGACAAAGGATCGATATTATTGATACTATTTGATTGGCTCGAGTCACAAATGATGGAGTCTACACACGAGTCAAGATGAGCTCCAAATAATTTCACAGTATTAAAAGTTAAACTGCCTCAGAAAAGTTAAAAGCTAATAAAGATTCATTATTTCCGGTGGTGGCCATGGGGATGGGCGAACGAGGATGTACAACTTCCATGTAGAGAGGGATAAAGGGAGGGGGCTACAAGGATTTGATTCCCAACTTTTAAAGTCAGGGCTTGAAAGCCAAAAGAAGTTGTGATCTCTGTTTTTTCTTCGTTAAGTCAACACATTTTCGTGGTTTGGTCGGCCAATCAGTCACCAGAAAATTGAAAGACGCGTGTGGTGGGCCTCCCCATAGATGCATGAACGCAAGCCCATTAATTAAGTATTAGTCACAGTTTAAATAAATAAAAAAAAACTCCAACTTGTCTAGGTTTGATTCACTTGAAGGTAACATTATGTTTGATTTGTGGGCCGTGGAATAGGGTAGAAATAAAAATAGTCATTTCATATACTAATTGTATGCACG
Organism: Santalum album; assembly: GCA_034195605.1. NCBI lineage: Eukaryota > Viridiplantae > Streptophyta > Magnoliopsida > Santalales > Santalaceae > Santalum > Santalum album. The sequence continues at coordinate 4,795,551 of CM067264.1, read as the reverse complement.
TACTCAACTTCTTTTTTATTAATATAATATTTTATATAAATTTATTTTAATATAGAAGATTAAATAGAAAAAACTCAAAAAAAAGAATAAGCACATTTTGAAAGAGATAAAAATAGAAAAAGTAGAGAGAAAAGTGAGAGGAGGGAGCAGTTGAGAAAATAACTTTCCCAACCATTGATTTACAATTATATTCGATTAATTTTAAAAGGATGTTGGAATGTTTAAAAGAAAAATAAGAATATTTTAGATATTTCAAAATTCTGGGTTTTGATTGATGGAAAATAACTATTTTTCATCCCAACTCTTTCTAATAGAATAGATAAGTAATAATACTCCCATGCACCATGAATAAAATGACTATCTCCGGGAATCATGGGGGGAGATATACAAGGAATAATTTTTACCGCGCAATGCCTGGTTTGGCTCAATTATTATGAATTTTTTCATCCTCTTCTCTGAAAATTGAAACTACTATCGGTGATTCTTCGGGATGAGTTTCACCACCTCCATCAGATGACCTTCAGCTTATTCACTGCGTTATTAAATCTACAGCACCTCTTCCCTCTGTTAATTCCACCGGGGTCAACTTTACGGGTCAGTTACTCAGCCCCAAAACCAATCAATCAATAAATGCACAGCTTGTAAACACAAACAAGCAAAAAAAAAAAAAAAAAAAATCACATCACATGGCAATCAATTAAATCCCACCTAAAGAGCAAATGACCCGTACGTCTCTAATGTGAGTGGGAGACCGCTGATAACAATCATGTTCCATTAGAAAGTTCTTATATACGCCTTTATCTATAAATTAAATAGCTATTTTGCTGAAGACTTTATGATGCAGCAGGGAAGATTATGATCACACCACGACCACATGGGTAAGATGAAATGTCAAACCACCTTTAATACGCTAGCAAATGGAATGACAGAGTTAAGTTTCTCACAGGAAACCTCATTAATCTCATTGTCGTTTTGACCAGGGCTCTGGTGTGACCCTCCCAGAGTGAGTGCTCATGCTGTTCTGTTTTTTTGTTGAGCTCACACCTCTCTCTCTTGCATACAAAGAGAAGCTAAAGTCGGTAATGGTACCTGGTTTTGCAGTGTAAGATCGTCCCACTTTAGTTCAATCCATCACGGTGCGCCATGAGGGCAAGTCAGGGCCAGAGATCCTTGAAGGGTGCATTTATAGCATGTCTCAGGTGTTCATATAGACCTTTTTAAATCAATAAAAGTTGGGGAATCGAATCAATCTATGCTGCACAAATGAACAAGGTTATTCTAATGGTGAAGTTGTCTCACACGATACAATATGCCTTTTCTGAAGACACACAACTAATAAACATGCGATGCTTTTCTTCAGAATAAATTCAAGTGAAAATAGGGGGAGGGAGGAGGCAACATTGAAGGTTCGTTCCGTAATCAAACAAATGTCGGAAAACAAAATTCTTATGCAAAAACCTTAACAAGTCATAAGTCATCATCTATCAAATAACAAAATTGCATGTATGCATACCCCGTATCAAGCAATTTTACCCAACGATTCAACATTTATAGCATGCAGCAAGCTATGCTACCTGAAACGTACTGGCATAGACGAAGGTTCAACAAGATATGACACATAATCTTTACCTACAACAGCAATTTATCACACAAGTAGCCCTCGGTATGCTCATGTACATTGCATGCTAATAGACATTGGCCCATCCATCCATGTCACCTATGCTAATATATACGGGCTCACAATAGCACAATTCTATCACCTATAAGAGCATAGACAAAGCATATCATACATTTGGCATATAAACTGCGCCTGAACTATGCTATGAAGTGCATGGCCAGTCTTTTTTTTTTTTTTTTTTCCTAATCCCATATTCAAACAGTAGAGCATATAATCTTGCATGCCTATTTTTCTTGCATATAATGTTATCGCAAGCTCCTGGGCTTCTCCCTACACACCGCCACAATGCTACAAAGCATCACAGCATTACCAACCCCTAGTAAAGTACCAATCGTGAACATAGAGCTTCCACACGGCAACACATTGAAGTGAATCTTTCAAAGTTTTAAGATAGCGCGAATGGCCAGATAAATACATTCCTCTATATCTTCCCACCGAAAGTGACCGAAACTCTAAAAAGCATCAGAAATTTTTACAGTCGAACATGCAAGGTAGCAGCATTAACAGGAGCGGAAACAGAACTCAAAAGGCTGAGAAAACACTTGGGAGTTCTAAATAGATGAATTCCAGTAGTCGAAAGTTTGAATTTTGTACGTAGCAATGGTTAACTTCTTGAACAAACTAATGGTGTAGTTCCATAAATTGCATATAACAGGTTTCTGCAAGCTCATGCTCATCAATGGAGACGACATTCTTTTGTCTCACACCAACAGTACCACTGTAGTTTCTGATAAAACAAGAAATTCTGGCCGCATCAGCTTCAACCACTAAACTAACGACATTAAGAAACATACTACAAACAGTTCAGTGATTATATATACCAACCAAATAAGAAGAAATAGGACATTTGGAATAATTAATTGTATTACCTTAAGAAAAATGAAACCTATACACAATATATACAGACAGATTATAAACCCCCTCCCCCAAAAAAATTTGAAAAAAAAATAGAAACAAATTTATCCCAGTATTCTCCAATCTGGAAATACATGAATTAAGCATCACATAGGTATTACCAAATTAGCAAACTCATGTGAGCCTCATCGGGACCTTCTCCCTCGAATCATCACCAATGCCACTGGCATAAATCTGGAGAGCTCTCTTGAATGCGAAGTGGACACAATTAGAGAGCGCAATCCAAACAATCACCTCGTAAAGGAAATCGAGGGCGAAATCAGATGAAGATGACGAATCATCCCACTTCGAGCCCCAGAAATTCCATCCCTTGCCACTGCCACCATCTCCACCATATGGACCGCCGCCACCATCTCCGCCTAAGGAACCCTCATCTTCGCCCCCGCCCCCAGGCCCCCCACCCATAGACATCCGTTTCAATTTTCTCCTCCTCTGAACGAGTCTCCTCCGGGAGATTCTGTACGGGCTCGATCTGACCGTCGGAGGAGCGATGACGCAAATCGGAAACACAGCTGCCGACATCTGGAGAAATCTGGTGAAGGAAGATTGCCCCGGGCGAGGATCGCACACAGGAACGCGAATAGTGGAGGTGAAGCAATGACGAGGAAGCAAGAATTTGGCAAAGCTTAGACCTTGAGTGGGGGGAGCAGCTACTTTTAGGGTTTCAGTGTGTAAGGAGATCTCCAGGATTTCCCGGACGGAGTTGAAGTTTTAATATTCAGAACTCAAGATTTTGTGGAGGAGATGATCCCTGGGGCTTCATGAGGGTCCAAAGAGAAGGCTTGAGATTTTCCGGGAAACTGCGGGAAAAAAAACAGGCTGCCGAGAAAATGCGCGTTTTACAGAAAGCGTGTTTGATTTTGGTTCCAGGAAGAGCTGTCACCAGTTTGCGTATGGGCCACACCGGGTGCTACTAGGCCCATAACGGAAACGGATTGGGCCGGCCGAACGAGCCCCGTTAGGATTAGAGTAACAGAGAGAGAACCGCACGCATGCAATGATATACATATTCGGCCCCAAAATGCTATTTTTAATACAAAAAATTCAATACTGAAAAATTTCAATCTATAATTTTCTGTTTTATCAAACCTTTGCATAAAACCTAATCGTTATTGATTTGTTGATACTAAATGGGCCTTTTCAACGCGTTGTATTGGGCCAAACCCGTGGGTTACCGACTCGGTCATCCATTCTCATGCGTGCTGCCCACGTATAAGTCCTAATCCTAAAATAGCTGCTCCCGGGTGCTATAAAACTCCCATCTCTCTCTCATTTGTGAAGCCATATCGTTCAAAAGGCGCGCAAGCTGCGGGGGAGCCATGGTGTCGCTGAAGCTCCAGAAGCGGCTCGCTTCGAGCGTTCTCAAGTGCGGGAGAGGAAAGGTCTGGCTTGATCCCAATGAAGGCAACGAGATCTCCACAGCCAATTCCAGTACTTTCTCTCTTTATCTCTCTGTCTTTTCCCTATTCATTTCTAGATCGTGTACATGATATGAATCCCGTGGTCTAGAGGAAGCACTGAGCTATATCATTTTGGTTCGTTTGCAATTTATTTTTATTTATTCCATTTTAACTGAGGTTAATAGTTCGTCGGATGATTTTAGCTTTAATCCGATGAACTGATGAATTGCAGTGCATCTGTCCGTCATTTGCTGATAGCTGACTTAGTTTGAGATACTTGTTATGGGCGTCCCTTACAATTTTTGTGGTACACTGTTTGAGTTTAGGGATAATAATTTATTTATGTTATCATCTTTTTTCCCCAATTGGGTCGTATAGAGGATGAAGACAAATAACATTTTTCATTGGTGTAAGAATGATATTGCTCCACTTCTGTTTGATTTGAAGCTCAATGGAGCATGGACAAAACAATAGACAGAGAGAAGTGCTTTTTCTTTTTTCCCTTTGAAATCAGTTTTCTAATGTTATGGGCCAAAATGACTGAAATTGAGGTAAGACAGAGATGTAGCTCATGAACTGAGATTTGCCAAAAATTTTTTTATTGTGGTTTTGGTCATACTTGAGTGAAATTTAGTTTAAAAACCTGAAGCTTCCACTCCTAAGTTGAACCTTGAAGTTTATTTTTGTTTAGAATGAATCCCAAGTTTCAATTTCAATTTTGGCAAATGATTAAATTGAAGCATGAAATAGAAGTGGAATTTAATTTAACTCTTGGAAAATGATACCTATTAGCTTTACGGGATTTCTTGGGCTTTAGTTAAATAAATAAAAGGAAAAATTGGATAGCAGGGTTTGAACTAATAGGTTTTAGAAACATTGGTTTTCATTTTAAATGAAGACAAACTTCAGGGTTCAATTTAAAACAGAGAGCCAAACTTTAGGGTTTCAACTGAATTTCACTTTGGTCATAGTTACATCTCCAATTTTTGTGCAGCTAATATGTGTTTTATATCCCTATAGTTCAGTCACTGTCAGTAGCGTTGCTATTCTAATACTGTTGCTGCTCTAATACCTGTGCAGTTTTGAGAGCTGTTTCCTTTTCAAATCAACCTACTTTTCGCTAGTGATCGTTTCCTGTATTCTTGATTAGAACCCTAATTCGCAATTAACTGGTGCAGGGCAAAACATCAGAAAACACGTCAAGGATGGTCTCATCATCAGAAAACCAACAAAGATTCATTCTAGATCTCGTGCACTAAGAATGAAGGAGGCCAAAAGAAAGGGACGCCATTCTGGATATGGTAATAAATTATATAATATGTGTACATATTTCACATTGTTTCACATTCCTTATTTCATTTGGCATTTTTTCCCCCTTTCAGGTCACCTGTTGCATTAATTTATTTGAAAATGTGTGACTACTTCCTAAGTATCTCTTCAAAAGTATAGAGAGTTTTGTGTACAACAAAGTCATTTTCTTAAAACATATTTAATAAAAAATAAATCCAAATGCTTTAATTTTAAATAAACATTATTAAGCAAGTCCATACATTTGTGCTGGAAGGTTGAATGAGCCATTGTTACCCAAACGCTTCCAGGTAAAAGAAGGGGTACCAGGGAGGCAAGATTGCCCACAAAGGTACTTTGGATGAGAAAAATGTGAGTTCTTAGGCGCCTGCTCCGGAAATACAGGGAATCAAAGAAAATTGACAAGCACATGCACCATGATATGTACATGAAGGTCAAAGGTAATGTTTTCAAAAATAAGCGAGTGTTGATGGAAAGCATCCACAAATCAAAAGCTGAAAAGGCAAGAGAGAAGACACTGTGTGGTCAGTTTGAGGCCAAACGTGCTAAAAACAAAGCAAGTCGGGAAAGGAAAATGGCCCGCAGAGAGGAGCAGTTTGGCTCAGGTAACAAAAAACTTTGGAGCTCATCCGCCTGATAGCCTCATCCACTCTTTGTTATTCTTTCCTGTGAAGTGGATTGAAATTTGATCATAGAAATTTTGTGTTTGTTGGGTTGATAGTTGGTGTGATTTAAACTGTCGTAGGGGTGTTGAATCTCATTGTCATTGCAAAGGGCTACTGCTGCTTTTGAGTCTCAATTATGGTCTCTCGGGGGTGCTGATGATGTTTTCTTTAAAATAAAAGGCTCCCTGCTAGATACTCATGCAGGAATGATGCCCAACAACCAAGATGGGTTGGGATACATATGAGCTCTAAAAGATTGTTTCTTAACACTTGCAGGGACCTGGAGAGAGAGAGAGAAACCCCGAAGTGACAACCTTCTGAGTAAGTTTCTACAGATTCTCTTTTACCTTTTAATGTGATGCATGCTGGTAAGTCTAATTTCAATTATATTCTCTTTTCATCTGTAGGAGGTCTAAGAAAACCAAGAAGTAAATGCTGACTTGGAGCACCTATCTTCCTTGTGAACTTTAAAGGGTTGATAATAATCTAATCATATATGTATTTCTTTCTTTTGTTCTTTCCCCTGTATTAGGAATTGTTCTCAAAATTTTTGTTACCTGCTATGGCCATCTAGATTTTGTTTTGTAGAGCCTGAAATCTTTAAATTCCAAGTGCTTCCCTTCTGTATGTTGAGCAATGCATGTGTTTGTGGTACTGAATCATTTGGTTATGAGTCTCTTAAATCTGATGCTGCAAAGTTTTTGGCACAGACCTGCTCCATGTGCATGATCCTCGGAGATTATACGGTTAAAGATGAGGGCGTTAGCTCATATAACCATTTCAGTGGTTCTAAATTATTTCACCTGTTCTTTCTTTTGGAACTTTGCTGTCAATGCCAAAAATTGCTTGAGCGGTTGGGATATCTTCGGCGCACTTCTGTTGTTATCCTTAGTGTAGCTGTGCACTTGTTGAGTAGATTGCTGAGGTGAATTGTTATTTTAAATTGGCTTCGTCTTTAAAAAAAAAAAAAAAAAATTATTCCTGAGCTCGGGTTTCTGGTGTAACAATTTCTCCACCAAAATCTTTCACTCGAAATGTGCATATCATTCTGAATTTTGTTAACATCGACGATCGTATAAATACCGTGTTATATCTTACTCCTCTTTTTTCTTCTTGTAGCGATGGTAATTTCGAATCTTGCCTTAAAATTTTACCTTGCGAAGTCGACTGAGCAACGTCATAGCATTGTCCCTGAAAATCTGATTCCACCATGTGCCCGGGAGATTCATGTTTATATTACCCTACATAATTTTGCATGGACCCTGTGGGTTTATGAGTTGGGGAAGCAGAACTTGAGGACTAACCTAATTCATTACTCCCCATGTGACAGACTTTTAGGGAAGAGAGCTCCCCACGGAAGGGGACAACCGGTCCTGGTTTTCACATCAACACATGAATCACAAAGTCCAAAGGAAACATGGGGAGTGCTCTTTTTTTTTTTTTTTTTTTTATTTTATGAGGATGCATTGTTGGGTCAAACTCATGTAGCTTTGAACGATTGACTTTTAGTTGCAACAGGTTTTCTTTTTTGTTGTTGTTAGGTTTAGCCACTTGCGATTAAAGTTGTTCTATTTTCCTCCCCTCATGATTATTTCTTTTCCATCTGGAAGCTAATGCAATGGGGAAGGAGCAGCAGATCAAAAGATGGGAGGTTTTATTATTATTATTATTATTATTATTATTATTATTTAATATCAAACTAGACTCAATTTTAAGACTAATTACTTAAATAGACACTGTTCAAAATTATATATCAAACTACGTCCCATATTGGCACATCACATAATACATCATACACCCTATTCTATTTAATTTTTTATTTTATTTCTAAGCCTATTTAATGTGTTTATCCATTGAAATAAATTATTTTAAACATTTAGAACAATTCATCCGAGCTCCTTTAAATTATTTTAAACATTTAATTAAATTATTTAAAACATTATCGTTATATATATATATGAACATCAAGGATCATGCAATATAATTTTATTAAATCTCATTTTACACAATCCACTGTTATTGAAGAAAAAGTACGTGAATGGAAGAAAAGAACATTTTTTTCCGTGTGCTGAAAATCCAGAGAGCTCGTTTGAATTGTTATATATGCTTAAAATAATTTAATTTGAGATATCAATGCTTAATAATGCTTTAAAAAGGCACAGAAATAAAAATAATAATTAATCAGGATTTGGTGTATGTCGTGTCATGTATAATGACATAGATGTAATTTGATAAATAAATGACTATGGTCCATCGATTAAGTCAAACTAAGGTGGCATTTATTTGTAATAGTACTATGAAATGTTAATAAAACAAAAATTGCATGAAACCGTTATGCATTTATTTTTTAATATTTGAGATTTGTATCCTTCAATTTTTTGGGCGATGACCGAAACTTTAAGATATTAATTAAGAAGGAAATTCTGGGGGAATCCAAGCACCGCCCCTCCCTTTGAGTGCGTCAATACGATACTTGCTTGCCTTTAGGTAGACCGTACGATGTATCGAGCAATGCCCTTTTGATTATGGGGTGGGTCCCGAAGCATTTACACAGAATCCACTAAACATTAATACATCACATTTTAACTTTTAACTTCACACGGTGAAGGATTGGAATCCTCTCAACTTATAATACATCACATTTTTTTTTTGTATTTAATTTTTATATACATTTCAAATAATTTTAATATCATGAATCGAAATTATATAAGTATATTAATTTTTTTAAAATTTAAAAATATACAACATGTTTGAAAATATATAACATGTTCATTCTAAGTATTGATAATTATAAATATTTTATAATATTTTTAAAATTTTTTTAGTTCTCATAAATTTTGATGCTTAAAATAAATAAATTATTTATTTTTTAATCTCATAAAAATTAATATACTTATGTATTTATATAAAAGTTATTCAAAAATTTATAAAAATTGAGTACAACTCATCCACTCTAAACGGTTTTTTAAATAATGGAAATAAAAAATGTGGGGTCCACTCGTGGAAGGAGTACCACCCGCCTCGCCGAAAAAAGCCTCGAAACCAAATCAAAAATAAAAAATCAAAATTTCACCTTTTCTCCGAAGACGTTGTTCGTTCCCGTGTTCCTATTGCTCTCTTCTTCTTCGAGAAATTTTCAAACTGAACACGCTCTCTCTCTCTCTCTCCTCAGAGCGGATCGAATTTGTGCGAGTTTTTGAGTTTTGATCTCGGGTGGATCGGAGTTGCAGAGGAACAATGGCATCGGAGGAATTAATGGGGGGCGGTGGACCCCGATACGTTCAAATGCAATCGGAGCCTTCGCTGCCGACGAGGTCATCTTTCTTCTCCTTCCGCCAGAGCCCGGAGTCGACGCGAATCTTCGATGAGTTGCCGGACGCCACAATCGTCTCCGTGTCAACTCCCGATGCCGGAGATTTCAGTCCTATGCTTCTTTCTTACACCATTGAGTTCCGATACAAACAGGCATAGTTCCATCTCCCTATCTTTTCCTGGTACCTATATCTATAAATTCATATTAGGTTTCCGGTCTTTGTTGTTTGCTGCATCCTTGTTCCTCTTCGACTTGTTGTCATATATTCTTTTTTGTGGGTGTTTCGGTGGATGTTGCTGTTAAATTAATAGAAATTTGGCTAGAATTGGTTTCTCCTTCTACGGTGATGAGTTAATTTGACGCCTTCCTGAAGAAATTGAAAAACTGAGATTTGATTCTTTTGGCAATTGAAACGTAGAATTCCTGAAGGAAGTAATATCGTTTGCTCAAGTTTGAGTACGTTAATGGTTGGGAAATCGAAAATTTGTAGTATTGTTTTTATCAACTAATTGACAACGAGGGGCCTATGAAACTCCACTTATTGGAGGATATTCTTCTTCATTCTTGCTCCTTTTTATCGGTTATGCATGCAGACACTGGTGCGTTTTTATAATATGATTAACTCTATTTTCTTATTTTTCTTGGTGCGTGTTTATATTAGTTGGTTTTGATTCACTCTGAATAAGAACTTTTCTGTGGCAGGTTGAGTGTAACAGTTTAGACATTAGTTTCATGGTCTAAACTGGGTTCTTAGCTGATTGAATTTTTGATAATTTAGGAGACAAGGATACTAGCAGGATCAAGTAAATTGTTGTTAGTCTGTCTGGAGCCAGTATTTCAGTTAAAGTATTTTTAGGTGAAATTTATATTTTTTAGATGTTGAAAATCGTTGTAGTGTTGCATTCTTGGCACTTCTTAGTTGGTTGCTCATGTCAAATATGTGCTAGATGCATAATTGTACTTCCTCTACAGTGGTAAATTCTATTACTTCAATGTTTCAGAACTAACTTCATGCTTTTGTTCATTAGTTCAAGTGGCGGTTGCTGAAGAAAGCTTCACAAGTACTCTTTTTACACTTTGCATTGAAGAGGCGGGCATTTATTGAGGAAATTTACGAGAAGCAGGAGCAGGTGTGTTTTTAATGTCAGTAATTGATCAATTTTCCTTTCCACTTGTACGACTTCAAGTTTGAAGAACCTTTATTTGAAGCTATGATCTTTTATGAATTCTGGTCAATTAAAAATGGTGAATGCACCACATTATATTCCTTAAAATGTACCACTTAGATTGCCTATGCAGTTAGTTGGTGTAACACCTAATAATGCATGGTTCAAATGGTAATGGTGCCTGGTGCAATTTCAGTCACGAAGGATAATGGTACAGGCACATGGTAAAAAGGGTAGTAATCTTTCATGCAATTGTGGCAGATTAAGTTGAAGATATAACAATCTTGTTTTATATTTTATTATGGGAAGGATGATGTGGTCCTGACATATTTGTTACCTACAATATGTATCAAAGGTTAGAGAATGGCTTCAAAATCTAGGTATTGGAGATCAAACTGCAGTTGTACAAGATGACGATGAACTTGATGAGGAAACCATTTTGTTACATCAAGAAGAGAGTGTTAAAAACAGGTGATGACTGTTACCACTTTCAAAGATGGATGAGGATATAATGTCTTTTCCTTTATAATTGTTATAATTCTTACAGGTGGGTTTTTTGTTCAGAGACGTTCCATCTATTGCTGCTTTGCCGATCATTAAGCCTGCTTTGGGAAGGCAGCATTCCATTTCAGACAGGGCTAAGGTAGCAATGCAAGGGTATCTGAATCACTTTCTAGGAAACATGGATATTGTGAATTCCAGAGAGGTATGCCTGCTTTATTTTTTTCCTGAAAGATTGATGGTGTTACTTCTACATAGTTGTGAGTTTCAATTGATATGATTTAGCTAAGTATGAAATTAAACTGTATAATTTTAATTTCTGATCGTTGTGTCATTGTTAATTGGTTTTTTGAGCTTCCTGTTACTTTGGTCTATTAATATTTTTATTGTATACCATTTTCTCAGCAATATCTGTTGCCAGAGAGCTTAATATTCTGTTGCATTTCTCCCCCGAATACGAAACTGTATTGATATTTGGTGTCAAAAATAGATATATAAACGGATAAAGAAATGGCTGGTTCGATCTTTTCTATGGCTACTGCTTAAATTAAATGGAGAGGAAGTCAATTTTTTTTTTCACCTTATTTTGTGGTTAATTTTGAACTATTAAATATTCTGGTGTGATACATTTTTCTTAGAGATTATAGGGTAGCACAGTGTCATTTGAAGTAAAATTTTTTGCTTACATCTTTAAAATTGCCCTAAATTCACTTACTGCTATACTCCACTTAACTTGAATGCTGTATCACCGTCGATGCACCAGTGATTTTGTGGTTTGTTCAATGCATATTTCTTATTTAGTGCCTTACTAGGTTAAATGCTTTGTGAAATACACTGTTATGGGTTCCTATTCTTATAGAATTGTCCATTTTTAACCTAATGGAATTTGGTGGACAATAAACTTCGTAACTTCTAGTGATTTTAACACATGTAACTATAAAGTCTGTGTTGAGGCAAATAGATGCAAGAGCAACTGATGTGTATGTGTGTGTGTGTGTGTGTATGGTAAAGTCCAAGGCTTTTCATCCCTAACCCAAAATCTTATTAGTTGAATTGCTAGGATTTAGTTTCCTAATGTGGATAATGTCTTCAACACGTTGCTCCCGTGGGATATATATATATATATATATATATGGTAAAGTCTAAGGCTTTCCATCCCAAAACTAATTAACATTAGGTTGAGTGGCCCAAGATCTTATTAGTCGAATTGCTAGGATTTAGTTTCCTAATGTGGATAATATTCTCAACACGTTGCCTCCGTGGGATTGGTCGTGTGGTAAAGCATTGGGATATTCAGAGGTGAGTCAAGTTCGATTCTAGCTGCCTGCAACCTTATAATATTTGCCGGTTTACTTGGGGATTGGTTTTAGGGGTCAGGCTAATTCTCTCTCCCCTAGTCGGAGCTTGATCATTTCAGATTCGTGTGGTTCGGGCCATGTGGGAATTTGGGTTATCAAAAAGCATTCTCAACACGTCCCCTCACGTGTGGCATTATCTGAGCCTAACACGTGGAAAAATTATATCTTGTGATGTGGAGCATGTGTGGCAGCACTTAAGCGAAAGACATGTCATAATTGTCTACTCTTATACCTTGTGGAAATAGAGATGGCATGAGCAGAGTGAAAATCTCCTTAACTCTAAAGGGCTAGGAGACTTGGCTTTACAATGTATGTTCTAGATTACAGTACAAGACATTACTTTCTCCCAAAGTTAGGATAGAGAAAGGCTGTGCCAAGCCAGCCCAGGAAGCCCATGCAGCCAGCTAACCCAACTGGGCTGGCTGATTGGACCAGTATGAACTAACGATATTAGTCTTCTTTTTTTTTTTCCTCTTTTTTATTTTTATTTTTATTTTTATCTAGGCCACATTTAGTGCTTTGGTATAGAAGTGCAGGCTGTCATTATCATTTGATATGAGCCATAAAACATAAAACAGATTGTTTTGCATTGCACGGATCATTAGGATCAGTAAATTTTTTTATTACTTCGTAGGATTTGGTCTAGGGTTTTTGTCTTCTTTGATTGGTTTTGAAAGCCTATTGAGTATATGTATTGGTTTCTGAGCAATCTTCGAAAATGGCATAATTGGTTTAATATGTGATGTCCTGGGTTTCGATGATCTCTATGGCTTCAATGTTACTGTATTTATGAGGGAATGTTGAAAACAATCTGAGTGGGTAACTTCCTGATTAATGAGTGCATGCCAATTGGATATTAGGTAGAAGTTAATGGGGATGTCTGCAGGAGTAAATGGATCTATTGTTCTAAAACAGAAGTCATATCTGAACCAAGTATTTGGTTGCCTGTCCTAACAACTGAAATAAATATCCAATTTGATTGATTAATGATTGTTGACTTTCAGTTGTTACGATGCTTCAGAATTTGTTTTTGCCTTGGGTGCATGATTCTTTGTGTTTCCACCTTCATTACTTTTACTATTTTTCCCCATTGCCTTTAGCGATGAGCATTTCTGGCTGTAGGTTTGCAAGTTTTTGGAGGTTTCCAAGTTGTCGTTCTCATCAGAATACGGCCCTAAGCTGAAAGAAGATTATGTCATGGTGAAGCATCTACCCAAAATTCCGAAGGCTGATGACACTCGAAAATGCTGCCCTTGTCCTTGGTTCAATTGTTGTAATGACAACTGGCAGAAGGTGCTCATTTTTTTGGGAAAAAATCATCCATGTAATTGAATGTACATATGCATGTATGGAATAGATGTTACTCTGAAGTCTCGAAGAGATTCATTTGAGTTGGATACCTTTTCTGCACATTTCTGAGAAAGTGTATTGAATAGGGAATGTTCCTTTCAGAATCATTTGTTTTTGTCTTCCATGTAGTGGCTCAAACAAAGAGGCAGCAAGTACAGTCTCTTCAGAGAAGTGCTCCCATGACTTAGTATTTATGTTGGTGCTACTAGAATGTCTATGTTTGAGAAATTAGATCTGTTCCTAATTCTGAGGGATCATGATATGCAGTATAACCATTTTTTGAGTAATCTGCTTATCTCGTCTGTGTTTTTAGTGGTCTGATACTATATATTCCTGACAATTTATTTGGATTGCCAACTGTGTTCTTGATGATCAATTTCCTCATATATTACTAATTTTCATCCATTGCCTTCTATACTTTTGTTTCTTCCCATCTATCATTTTCGTTGCTGTTGTTTCATGTGCCACCCGAAAGTACATGTAACTACCTTCCATTGTCTTAATCTTATTGATTATGCTTTAAAGAGCATCTTGCATTAAATGGGGCACCGTGGCAAAAGATTTTGCATATTGTTGTATACTTGGAATTATAAGTGTAATATATATAATCTAAGCAAGTATACTTCAGCAATTTCTACTCCAGGCTGTATATTATTGGCTTTTACTTTATTGTTTGCAGGTGTGGGCTGTGTTGAAGCCTGGATTCCTGGCTTTTTTGGAAGATCCTTTTGACACTAAACCTTTAGATATAATTGTTTTTGATGTACTACCAGCATCAGGTGGAAATGAAGAAGGCCCGAGTACTATTAGCAAAAGAAATAAAGGAGCCAAACCCTTTGCGTCATGCATTTAGGGTATGCTCGATGGAAGCCATTTATTCTGTGAAATTTTATTGCTAATGTGTTGGTTCCATTGTGGACTTTCTTGTATGCCGGTTCAATCTTTAAAGAGGTCCCATTCACCCCTCCTACTAGCTCTAATCCTGTTTGCGTTTTATTTTGTTGCTTTTTTGGTCAAGTTTCCACCCTGAAACCAATTGGCAATAGGGATACTAGCCCAACAGGATACTTCAAGCACCAAAATACTTGTTCCAACCCAATGTTGGACTCAACAGTTTCTCTAAAGCTTTGCTTTTCAATTTTGAAGCACCAAAATCCTTAGTTCCACCATAAGGGAGATTCAAACTTCAACACTATTACCATTGTAGTGCCATTTTTTTTTTTTTTTTCCATTTTTGCAAAGGTTGTCATGGCATGTAGAAACTGTAAGTTTACTAATATATAGATGGTTTATGCTTGGCAGTCTAAAGCATAGGTTTTTTTGGATGCTGATAAACAAAAACATGCTCTAGTTTGTCAGAGAGCTTGTCGTTAGGAGCCAATAACTACTATGCACGGGAGGCACTAAACAACACAAGAAGTTTTCAGCATGTAGAGTAAATCCTTCTTCAAGGGTTTGAAACCTTGTAGGTGCTAGGTTCAACACGTATTTATCAATTAAAAAGGAAAATAAACAATATTTTTTTCCCCCAAGAGTTGAAGTTATGTTTTTCTTGGTCTACTCAGACTAGTATTTCAGCTTTTGTATTAAATCCTTTGTGCTGGGCAAGGTCTAGGGTTCAAATCCTTTTAGTTGTTTGGTTGATTATGTACATATTTGCCAATAAAATAAGTATTTCTCTAGGGAGTTTAAATTTTATTTTTCCTTGTTTACTTAGACTTTGGCATCTATTAGTTGATGCCTGTTGATGGTTGCCTTCCCACCTTTTTTTCTTTTCCTTATTTGCTGCAAAAAGAACAACTCATTAGTAATGTTACTCCTCAACTAAGATTCCCTGAGCCTTTTTGGTTGAATGAAATCTGATTATGACCCTATTTAGAGATTACATAGACTAAAGTAATGTGAACTCTCTTTGGGGTCACAATTTTTTGAGTTCCTTTATGTTGTACTATGTTTATGCTTTTTTATTACAAATTTGAGAATTAGGATTTTAGGCTACTTTTTATATTTCAGGGGGCATTTGTATAACTTTTGAGTTTTTAAGGTGACTGGAAGATGTTATATATCCAATAATGATATCTTGTTAAAAAAAGAAAAAAAAGAAAAAAAAAGGAAGCATCCTCTCTAACAAAAAGTGGTAAACTTCTAAGGTGACTTGTGGAAATCGGAGCATCAAATTAAGAATTAAAAGTAATGGCAAAGTTAAAGACTGGGTTGCTGCTATTAATGATGCTGGTGTTAGGGCCCCTGAGGGTTGGTGCCATCCTCACCGCTTTGGTTCTTTCGCACCTCCAAGGGGTTTGATTGATGATGGAAGTAGAGCTCAATGGTTTGTTGATGGTCGAGCGGCATTTGAAGCTATTGCTTTGTCAATTGAGGAAGCAAAATCTGAGGTTTGTCCTTGCAGCTCAAGCATGTGTTCCCCATTGATCATTCTAGTGTTAGTTTATAATTGTTGTTGTATGATTACAAGTTCAATGCAGATATTTATTTGTGGCTGGTGGGTGTGCCCAGAGCTATATCTGCGGCGTCCTTTCAATTCTCATGCTTCCTCCCGGCTCGATGCTTTACTGGAAGAAAAGGCCAAGCATGGGGTTCAGGTACTCAAGCTTCTCTTGGTTGTTTCCATTTTTTTTCCCACTGTATCATGCTAATGGTTGAGCTACTGTTTATACGTATAGTAGTCAGCGGGTTTACAAATTTTTTCTTTCCAATGCACCAATTAAGAAGTTTTCCATTTTATCTTTTTTTTTTTTTGGTAAAAAGTTTTCCATTTTATCTTGAGTTCTGTACTCTTTGATATTTCAGTGTATCAATCTCGCGGTTAGTAACTAGCTTCCAATTTGAGAGGCTGAACATGTAGTCAACAATGCAAACTCTTTTTTTTCTTTTGAATTTGTAATATACTTCTGAAAATCTTGTATTATAACTTGATGGATATGGCTTGTCCATTGCAAGTGGAGGATGGAATATTTGAACTAGATACATATTTATATTCTATTGTAGAGAGTATTGGCTTGCAAATTAAATCTATTCTTTTCAATGCCCAATTACTTGCACTTATTTTAAAGGTTCAATTCTTAATTATTTCCATTAATAGGAATCTTTAGTTAGGTCACTGTTAAGAGAATGTGATGAATCATATATTAGTTTTGTTTAATATACACTGATTAAAAAAAAGTTTTGTTTAACATGTGAATTCAGCCTTCTTTATTCAATGTGAGGGGATCCATGAATTTTTAATAATTTTGTGAGGAACAATGGCGTGTGAGTTGTGAACTAGTATTCATATGCGAATGTAGTGCAGATCAACTCATCAATAGTTGGATAGCATGTCTGGAGAATCTACATTCTATTGGGTTTCATTTACAATGTACTGTTTGATACATGTGAAACTTTATCAGGCATTGCTTGTGATCCCAGTAGTTAGCCATTAGGTACCACAACATAGTCATGCATGTTTCGGAATGACTACTGTGCATGTATGGGCAGAGTGTTGGATATTGCCCCTTTCTCAAAGTCCGAATGTATTTATTTGAAGTCTGTCACTAATCTGCTTCTCGTACCATTTTGCATCATAAGATTATTTGTTTAGCATCACAGGAACAACTTGGCATTGCTAATGTTATTCTTTACTATTTATCCAATGACCAAGACCTCACATTTTCCTTTTCTTTAGATCTTTATGAGCCGCGTCTAACTTATATAATTTGAATTGCCTTATGACTGCAGATTTACATTCTCCTGTACAAAGAAGTTGCTCTTGCACTGAAAATCAACAGTGCATATAGCAAGAGAAAGCTTCTAAGCATTCATGAGAATGTGAGGGTATTGCGTTATCCTGACCATTTCTCTTCAGGTGTTTATCTATGGTATGCAATCTACTTGTGAAATGTGTCACAGTTCTCATTGATGTTGGAATGACTTATTACTTTATTCAATTAATGTGGCCGTTTCTGATATTCAATTTTGGTCGCAGTCTAGGTCTCACCATGAAAAGCTTGTCATTGTTGATCACAATATTTGCTTTATTGGAGGGCTGGATTTATGTTTCGGCCGTTATGATACATCTGAACACAGAGTAGGCGATCATCCCCCACTCTCATGGCCTGGGAAGGACTACTATAACCCGAGGTGAGGTTTTTGTTATTTGGTATACCAGGTCCTGTTTCAGAATGTCAGAATGCCAACTGTTGAAATTGAATATAAAATGACAGAAATTCTGTCCAATCTTGCAATTTTAGTTAGATTATCATTTTTTATAGCGTATCAGTAAATTTGTGCTAAGAAGATTAATTATAACTGAAATAATCAAGAATGTGGGGAGGTTTATTTATTATTTTTTTGCCAAGTCTAGTTGATATTTTAGCTAAAATCATTTTATTTGGAAGGATTTCTGTATTTTCTTTTCATTTTACAATATAAGCAGCATATTTTATCATTGGCAGGGAATCTGAACCAAATACTTGGGAGGATACAATGAAAGATGAGTTGGATCGTGCTAAGTATCCTCGTATGCCATGGCACGATGTTCATTGTGCCCTCTGGGGACCACCTTGTCGTGACATAGCTCGGCACTTTGTTCAGCGTTGGAATTATGCGAAGGTTGATATTTTGTTGTTTATTACCAGTTTTTTCAATGAAATTCATAAAAAGCTTGTGATTTTTATGAATGCTTCCATTATCAGAGAAATAAAGCTCCAAATGAGCAAGCAATCCCACTGCTTATGCCTCAGCAACACATGGTCATTCCACATTACTTGGGAAAAGACAAAGAGATTGAGATTGAAAATAAGTATGCGGAAGACAATGTTAAGGAAATTAGAAGACAGGCTTCTTTTTCGTCTCGTTCATCTATGCAAGATATCCCACTGCTCTTACCTCATGAAACTGATGGATTGAATGCCAATGAAGAGGCAAAATCAAATGGATTGGTCTCGACCCATAATCTTCTTGATGAGCAAAGCAGGAGCAGCAGAAGCCATCCTTTCTCCTTCCGGAAGTCCAAAATTGAACCAGTACGTCTTGATATGCCAATGAAAGGCTTTGTGGATGAGTTTGATTCCTCAGGCTTTCAAAAGAAAAAGTCTTCAGAGGTGGCAATGCAGCCCAGTATGAAGCATTTGGATAATGAATGGTGGGAAACACAAGAGCGGGGTTGTCAAGTTGTTTCTGCAGATGAAACAGGACAAGTTGGTCCTTGTACCCCCTGTCGTTGTCAGGTGTGCTGGAACTCTTAAGGTTTTTATATTTCTTACATTATGCACAAATTATTGCTGGACTCTCATTTCTTCAGCCTTCCTCTTGATATCTCCCCCACCCCAAACAACACGAAAAAAAAAAAAAGGAAAAAGATACCGTAATTTTTCAGTAATCGAACGAACCAGTTGCTTAAACTTAAAGAATGGAATATTCTCCAATCAGGGCCAGGGGAGTCTGCAGTTTATCCCATTTTTTTCTCCCCTTTTTTGGATCAGACTGTTTTTATGTGTGTTGGAGCAACCAAATTTGTATGAGAATTCAAATTTCGATATTGCTGCTGCGGATTGAAACTCTCCACCATGATACTCATTAATGATCTCCAAGGTTGACTTTCAAGAGAAAGAGTTATTACTGTTAGAAGGTTTAGCAAGTTTTTCTCCACCCTGACATGGCCATTGATTTCTTTTATATGTCTGCTGGTTTCTGCTTTAAATCCTCGTTTGCAAATTGTTATATTCAGTTTTAGACTAAGGGCCTGTTTGAGAGTACTTAAAATCACAGAACACATAATGTGGTCAGTGATTTTAAGGGTTCAGCGTGTTTGATAACAGAATTTGTGAGCAGCGCATAGTTTTAAAAATCACTGAGCTTGTTATGTAGTTTTCCACATTAATTTTCAGTTAAAGAACCCTAGCTGAACACGGAACACAGAATACCGTCATTAGTCTGGCTTAAAATTTTCAGCACTAAATTTTCAGTGCCAAATTTTTTGTTTTATCAAACAGGCCTTAGGTGTAGTAATGTTGCCATTATTGCAATTCTACTTCCTGTATTCGGTTCTTTTAGTCGGTATGTATTGGATGCTAAAAAATTTAAGTTCAAATTTCAGGTCATTAGGAGTGTCAGCCAATGGTCTGCCGGAACGAGCCAACTTGAAGAAAGCATTCACAGCGCTTATTGCTCTCTTATTGCAAAAGCTGAACACTTCATTTACATTGAGGTATATAATGACTCTTTGATCTTTGTGTTTATTATTTGATTTATTTCTTTGCATACAGTGAAAGCCAGGTTAGGAATTAGTCAGCAGAACTCAATATCAGTAAGTTTCATTTTTGTAATCTTATATAATTGGCTTTCCTTGAATCAGTCTTAATCCTAATTTCATCAATATCCCCATTGAAAATAAGTACAAAGCTAAGTGGAAGCTTTTGGTACTTTGAACTGATGGAAATAACACCCCTTACACATGAGGCACAGCTTTGTCGCTCTGGATTTTCATTTATTTTTCCTTTCAGGTTCTGTGGGTGAGAATGGGGAAAGGGAAAATCAAACCCAAGTTAGAAGTAGGGAAGCAAATATGTTTTAGTCCAGGGCAGGGCATACACTTACCTTTGAACAACCTAGATTTTAGCCCTATGTTAGGTGGCAAACTGATGGCGACCTTATATAACCTGTTATTTTTTTCCTTTTTCCCTTTTTTGGGGTTGGGGATTGTTTTTTTTGGGGGGCGTGGGAAGGTGGGTGTTATGATGGTTTTCCATTAATAAGTCCTGTAGAAGTTCTATTTGAGGTAAATGTATTCCTAATCATTTCATTGTGTTCATGTGGGTGACTTGTTCCCAGAACCAATTTTTCATATCAGGTCTTTCAAAGGACGAGGTTATACGGAATAGAGTGTTAGAAGCATTACTCGAGCGTATATTGCGAGCAGACAATGATAAGAAGTGTTTCAGGGTTATTATTGTCATTCCACTTCTGCCTGGATTCCAGGTATGAACTCTTGTTCAATTTCTTTCAATTTGAATGCAATTTAAGATTCATCATGTTAAATCGTTTTACAATTTACAAAGGGTGGTGTGGATGATGGTGGTGCGGCATCTGTGAGAGCCATACTGCATTGGCAATATCGAACCATTTGCAGAGGGCAGAATTCAATACTACAGAAACTTTATGAACTTCTTGGTCCTAAAACACATGATTACATTTCTTTCTACGGTCTTAGGGCTTATGGGAGGCTCTTTGATGGTGGCCCCGTGGTCTCAAGTCAGGTATTCTCTTGTGTGAATGCACCTTATTAGTAACAGAAGAATTTTCTTATGCATCTCTTGCAGCAGTTACTAAATGGATTAGAACTTATGTTTCAAGACACCACTATATATGATTTATTCTGTTGCTTCTGCAGGTCTATGTGCATAGTAAAATTATGATAGTAGACGATCGAATAACGTTGATTGGTTCTGCTAACATTAATGATCGAAGTTTGCTCGGTTCACGAGATTCCGAGGTATTATTTTACTGCAGGGTCCTTTTGCATTATATTTGTTTTTTCCTCTGTGGCTATCTTAGTTTCTGAGGTATTACTCGCAGAATATGATCCTGCCTTTTTACAGGCTTAGTAATGCAATAAACTACTCTTGTCCCCAGATTGGTGTACTAATTGAAGATCAAGAATTGGTTGAGTCATGTATGGGAGGAAAGCCATGGAAGGCTGGAAAGTTTTCTTCAAGTCTCCGTCTGTCGCTTTGGTCTGAACACCTTGGTATTCGTTCAGCTGAGGTCAGTCAATCTGACCATTATCACATAACTGTTTCTACGACTACGACACTACATGCAATAACTTCCTTCGAATCAGCTGGCCGGTGTTTGGAATAGCAAGTGAAATTGAATTTTTTTGAATACTCTGATACACTATATGCATTATTGCTTGCAGGTTAGTCGTATATCAGATCCAATTGCTGATTCGACTTACAAAGATATTTGGATGGCAACTGCAAAGGTGGGAGGATTTTTTTTTTTTTTTTTTGTAACTCTGTACTTTTGGGAGCTAGTGCACTTCTTGAGGGACCAAGTCATGCTATCACCTGAAGCATTACTTTACAACATGCGCCCACACACACACACACACAGAGCAGTGGTTCACAATTAGTCCGCGAGAAGCATGAACATATTTTTGTCATGTGTGCACTAGGTTTGACAGGTTTTTTTATGTCATTTTTCTTTGCCTTTGAAATTTATTTCCAAATAACGACCGTGTCTTTTTATTGTTGCACAGACCAATACCATGATCTTCCAGGATGTATTTGCTTGCATCCCTAATGATTTTATACATTCCAGGTGCGATGCAGATGCCATCATCCTCTTATCCTTGCAATTTCTTTCTTTCTTTTTGTCGCAGTTTTCTAAATTGTCATCATTTTGGTATTTATTCTGATGCAGGGTATCATTGAGGCAGAGCATGGCCTACTGGAGGGATAAACTCGGCCACACTACTATTGATTTAGGGATTGCCCCTGAAAAAAAAGAATCATGTGAGAATGGAGAAATGAAGGAAACCAATCCCATGGAACGACTGGCGTCGGTTCGAGGACATCTCGTGTATTTCCCCTTGGAGTTTATGTGCCAAGAGGATTTGAGACCCGTGTTCAACGAGAGCGAGTACTATGCATCACCTCAAGTTTTTCATTAGGTACGATGCTACGTGCTCTGCGATTTATAGGTTTGGGCTAAATTATGTAATAATTTGAAAGAAAATTCAAAAAGAGGGAGATAGAGTTATATTCAATTGATTGATGTTGTACCACAGTCATCATTTCACGATGTATTTCTTGTCTCTGTAACACAAGCTTCTCTCTCATACTCTTTGCTATGATCCATTTGTTATGGAGAACATTGACCAAACCCAAAAGTTGAAATAAATTGCCTGAATAAAGTTTATGTTGATAATTTCTAAAAGATATTATCTTAAATAACATTTCAATATGTTTACTCGTACAGCATGACAAATTTTGTTTTATTTATTTGTTTGCTGTTTTTGATTGCCGGAAATGGGGGACTTTGCATGGTGACTTGATCAGTTTGAAAGTAAAGGAGGTTTCTCTATCGTTACCATGATAATACTATATGTGCCTCTTTCATACGTCCTTAACAAGTATCACCTAAATTTTGTCAAATCTTACTGTTTTAAGAGGGTGAAGGATAAGAAAGTGCGACTCTGAGCCTCTCATTTTCTGAGAATTCAGGAAGGAACGTTTATACATGTACAGTATTTATTTATTTATTTATTATTATTATTATTATTATTATTATAGTTACAAAACAAGCTAAAATTCAAGGGGAAGAGAATTAAAGACTGCTTCACAATTTAATTGTTTATATATTTATTTTCGCTTCATTTTTATAATCGTCGTGTAGAGACACCTAACGGGTGTTGCTTTTTCATTAATACTTTTTAAATGTGTGTGGATGTACAATAGTAAGGTCAGCCGACCAATGCCATCACGCCCAAAAAAAAAAAAAAAACTATCTTATCCTTCGCACATCATTATACCACTCTCTTTGCAAAAAATATGAATTGTTTTGGACCGACTCCATATATAAGTATATTCTGATGAACCTCCACCAATCTTCTTCTTCATGAGTAGCTTATCATTGCTTGTCTAGGTCGCACCTCAATCACTGGATCCATCTTAAACCAATGCTGATTTTCACAATCCTTGGGTAAAAACATCGCAAGCTCACTTAATTGGTGGGTACCTGTTTGCAGCCCTTCTTTTTAAATTTGAGATTAAAAGTCCGACTCTGATGGAACATGTGACGACTGATTAGTGATTCCATGGAACGGAATAATCTGCTGTCCAAAAATTAGGAGAAATAATAATTTTATGCACATAAAGGATTTCATAGTAAAATCATAAAAAATTTGTGTAGCACAAATTTAACTAAGGATATTATAATAAATGATAACTTATAATCTCATAAATTTTTAGTACGTAAGTCTGTTATAATTTTGCTGTTAAATTACTCCTTATTCATAACATTCTCCTTCGGTGGAATTGGGGTAAAACGAAACAATGTGCCATTTTACAAGGGGAGGATGATGACGACGACGTGGCTCTTGAACGGAGCAAGCCCACTGAGTAGGACTGGATTGTCCAATTTGCCCATCTGATTAAACATCATTTGGCGCCAAACAAGGGGTGCTACAGTAATTTGGTTTTTTTTTTTTTAAATCTTCTGGTATATAATATGAAAGCCCACGTCTTGCACCGCAAAAATGGAGTCCACGCGTTCGGAAAGAAGCGATTGCCGGTGATCTATTCAGATTATTTGGTTTTAGAGTGATCGCTGAAATTTGTGCTCCTCGTTTCTTACAGGTAAGTAGAGAATTTAGTTCGTGAATTTGAGCTTTGCTATGTTATGTAATGTGAACCGTGTTGTTTGGTTGCTGAGAAAGTGTGAAAAAAGAAAGTGAACATGGGTCCGTTTGGGAATTCTCAAAACTTTGTTTGGTTGCCGAGAAAAAACGGACTCCTTGAGATTAAATGAGCGAGTTCAACCGATCGAGTTATTCCAAAATACTCCAAAGGCGGCGAAAAGATTCTCGTCCATATAAAGTAAATTCCCGTAATATCTGTAGCTCAACAGCCCTTATGTTTAATAAAAAGTGTCCTTATTTGTCTTCCTATTCTGCAAATGCAAGTAAAGTTTACTCCCATTGACTGTGGAAACAAAGGAAATTAGACCGATTATGGAGAGCTATGTGACCCGTTTGTGTAACTTTTGCAGTGACAATGGTGCATTTTGCTTCTGTTTTGAATGGGTTGGCAAGAAATATTTCTATAAAGAAAGGAAGAAATTGCAAAAGTAATGCTGGGAGGGAAGCAGCGGAGGCCCTGGCGAAGGAAGCGAAACGGAATAGCTCGATGTTATGTTCATCCGGCACTGTTAAAGCCGCGGGGTCGAAAAACGTTGCCTCATCATTCAGTAGGAGAGGGGAGAAGGGAGTAAATCAGGACTGCATCATTCTGTGGGAGGTAACTTCCTTGCTGAGCTGATACATTAACTTTTCCGCGTGCATGAGCAATTGAAAATTTCTCTGCTGCCTTTTTTTCTTTTTTTTTTTTCTAGTTTACTGAGGATCGACGATTTGGTTGTAGGAGTTTGGCTGTCAGGAGGATATTATGTTCTGTGGAGTTTTTGATGGGCACGGTCCGTGGGGTCACCTCATAGCCAAAAGGGTTATGGAAGTGATGGCATCTTCTTTGCTGTGTACTTGGCAAGAAACTCTTGCTCTGGCTTCACCTAACTTGGATTTTGAAATCAAAGCAGATAAATGCCTTCATCAGCGTGATATATGGGAACAATCTTACCTGAAGACTTGTGCCGCCATCGATCAGGAGCTTCAGCAGCACTCTGAGATCAATTCTTTTTGTAGCGGTACTACGGCTTTGACGGTTATTAAACAGGTAACAGAAACTCTAGCCATATTTTCATAGTGTTGTCTACATGTTGTCAATTTTTTAGGCCAAAACAAGACATCTTAGAGCATCTCAGAATTCATTTGCTCTCAGACACACAGGTGCACATGCATATGTTACGATGCAGTTGTCCAATTCAGTCCTTATTGGTTTTACGCATTAAGGATTCTTGTTCTTCTCCATGCTGTATTTCAGGGTGAAATGATTGTTGTAGCAAATGTCGGTGATTCTAGAGCCGTGCTAGCAACTTCTGAAGATGGCAACTTGGTACCCATTCAGCTTACCATTGACTTTAAGCCCGATTTACCTCGTTAGATCTCTCTCTCTCTCTCTCTCTCCCTGAACCCCTCGTCGTGTGTGTGTGCATGTGTGTGGGTGTCATGTGCTTAAGTCCATGTGTTCATGGGTTCTGCAGAGGAGGCTGAACGAATAAAGAAGTCAAAAGGGAGGGTACTTTGTTTAAATGATGAGCCAGGGGTGTACAGGGTGTGGAATCCAAATGGGGAGACACCGGGACTTGCACTGTCGAGAGCCTTCGGTGATCACTGCATGAAGGACTACGGGGTTATTTCTGCTCCCGAAGTCACCCAAAGAAACATTACTAAAGCAGACCAATTTGTCATTTTGGCCACAGATGGGGTATGCATTCGGCTTCTAGTAAATTTTACTCCTCCAATCACTTACATTGTCGCTATCTGTAATCAATTGTTCTACTCTAAGAGGATGAAATACTTTGATCTGGAATCTGCATCAGGTATGGGAAGTTATATCCAACGAAGAAGCAGTGCAGATTGTTGCCTCAGTCCCAGAAAGGGAGAAGTCAGCTAAAAGGCTTGTTGATTCTGCGATCCGTGCATGGAAGCATAAGAGACGGGCCGTTGCAATGGATGATATCTCAGCTATATGTCTGTTCTTTCATGCTTCTTCCCCTGATTAACAGGCAGCCTCCATGAGCTCCCCTTGTATAGGTTTTCAATTGTGCTCATAAGTTCAATAGCAAGTGTCAAAGTGATGAACTTCTTTTAGACTTTGTTTCTGTGCCCCTGATGTAACATACACGTACATGGAATAACGAAAAATGCAAGATGACTGGTCTGTAGTTTGTGATGTGTTTATTTGGCAAATAATCGAGCCTCGGGGTTGAACCCATACTTCACCATGGAGATTTGGGGTGATGGAACCACTGTACTTGCACATACGCTTGTTTGAAGTATACTGAGCAACTCTTTTTGCTTCAACTTGATTTTATGACTGCATCAACAGCTCCGGAGCTTTTTAACTTGTATCTGCTTCATTTCTGTCTTATGAAGCCTAATTATTTTGTTACCATTTCAATTATAGCTTTCCATACTAGACTCTATACGATGATCATTCGGGCTAAAAAGCTTGACAGGTCGTAAGAGGGCAAACATATGCACGTGTCATCCCCAACTCCCATGATCTCTCTCTTATTTAGGCAGTTGCCTAGATGAGGTTCATCTTATAGACCCTGCGGGACTTCAATGGTAGGATTTTTAATATATTTCCTGAGAACCAACGATGCATCATGAAATGGTTGTTCCTTTTTGTATATAACAAGAAATGCAATTCTCTAGAATTGAAAGAGCTTTGTTCTCCATTTGTTTTCCTATAACCCCCCCCCCCCTTTCGGTGACTAATTGTGCTTCACCAGTTATCATATTCTGAAAGTACTTCGATAATGTTGTGCTGCTGCTGCTGCTGCAGTAGAGTGGAGACCTCATCTTCATTGTAATATTTAGTTTCACTTAATTCAACAAAGTTGAGGCATCTAATGCCTAGGTTGTTTTTGGCGCCTTGACAACTATGCTCAATACTTATATCACTATTAAGCCATTGATTCTAATCTTCAAACACCAAAGAAATCTTAAATTTTGTTCCAATGGTTTCAATATTATGTACTGAAAAGCAAAGATTTTCTTGAGCTACACTTTTATTTCAGGGGGCCAAATATGATCCCTTACATGTGAGTGATGGTCGCTAGTTAAAAATCATGCAATCTAATTAGCACATACACATACACTGCCTCTTCAAGCATGGCATCAAAACTGGGAAAGGACATAATTAGGTAAGACCTCCTTAAAATAATGCTTAATGTATCCCTTATTAATAATTTCTCATTGATTTATATTTTTATGTTAATTGAACTATGAGAGTAAGAGGGTAATAAAATGAACAAAATTATAAAAATTAATAAATAAATAAATAAAAACATCAATCCCTAGCTGGCTGGCGCGCGCTCTCTCCCTCCCTCTCTCTCTCTCTCACGTTCGTGTTTCCGACTTGGCCTCTTCTGTTTCGTTATTCTCATGATCTCGTCGTTCCGTTGTCCGATTCCCTCATTCTCTCAGTCCCAAGTTCGCGGCGCTCCCAATTTCCTCACGCCTCTGTTTCCGGTCGCCTTTTCTTCTAGTCCCACTCCTTTTCGCTTCTCCTCGCCTTTACTTCGCCACCACCACCCTCCGAGTCACCGGCCGATGATTGCATCCATGGGCCGTCCGGAGTTTCATCAGCTCAACGATGAATCAGATTTCGAACGGATCATCTCTCCTGATGGCTACATCTCCATCTGTGGCTTTGGCTCCCTCCTTTCTGGTAAGTGTCGTTGATCGTCTAGTATTTAGCAATTGTGTGTAGCGTTCGATCTGTGATGCGTTTTTGGGAGCAGAGAGAAGCGCCAGGGGCACATTTCCGGACCTTGTCAATTTCAGAGTGGCGAGATTGAACGACTTTCGACGCATCTTCGCGCACGCTGCTCCGATTTTCTTTGAGCGTGGAATCGCCAGGCCGGAATCTAAGGTTGAAAATTTTGAACTCTATGCCCGCAGAATGCGTTTCTTTTCCCTTATTCTCCGATTCGTTTGGTCGCGGATAAATTCTTGGACGAGAAATGTTACTGAATTCAGCCATTTGGCTTTCTAGGTCTAGCGCCTTCTTTTCCTCCATATTTTCAGCCGTTTTGGGGGGGAATTTTTGTGTTTGATAGTGAGCTGTGGGTATAATATGTTAGTCTTCTGTTGATTGTGAATACTTCAGGAGATATCGAGCTTGAGTGTGGAGCCTTGTGAAGGAGAAACCCTGATCGTTACTGTTTTTGAGATCCAAAGATCAGAGGTATTAATTTCTTAATATTTTGAGGAATTCGAAAGGAGTGAGGGACAAAAGCTATAGTTGTGGTGTTTGATTTTATGAGTTACTGAAGTAATCTTGTTCAAGTTTGATTTAGTCTTTGCTTCTTGAATTCAGGTCCCGTCCTATATCGAGAGGGAGCACGAATTCCGGTTTCTAGCTGTAAGTCTGTTCCTATATTCTGAACTGATTTCCATCTACCTTCTGTACTAGTGATTTCGAAATTTCATTGTTTGTGTGCTAGGTTGTACCTGAATCACTGGGTGGGATTCCTTTTAGCAATCCAGCGGTGAGCAGAATTCAAGTTTACTCTACTATTGAGCAGTTTCCTTTGATGTATTTCCTTTTATTTTCAATCTTAATTTAGCATTGATGGTAGGCTGTTTTGCGATGATTGCAGGTACTTTGTGCTCGCTCTAGTGATGAGGAATATTTCCAAATTAGATGCAAAGGTAATGTTTATCACAGATCTACTTATTTGTAGTTGAACCAGAAGTTCCGAGCCAAAGAATGTGCATGTTTCCTGAAAATGTAATTAGCACATTCTTTCGGTATTGAAGCTATATTATGGTTTTTATTTTCTTCAGCATGGGTTGCATGATGCTTCAACTGCTTATAAATTGTTTGAGTGGTATGGTCAAAGATTTTAGCTTTTTATGTATTTAGTGCTTCTTAATTTTAGCTTTTAAATTTCGTAAAAAGGAATAGCAGATTTGCCTTATATCCACTTTTATTTAACATTTCATTAAGTGGGATTCTTCCTCCTGAGTCGGGCTCTTAAATTATTCTCTATCCAGGTTGGTAAATATGGGGCAGTGTTTCTCCTATAGAAGATGATATTGCCTGTGATTAAATGTCTGCTAAAAGTTGTTAAGATGCCAATTTTTACCTGTTTTTCCACAAGCTCACTAGTATCCAGTAAGAGTCAGCAATTTTTCTGTGATTGATTTTGAGGTTCTTGCCAATTTTAGGCAGTTGGTGGTAGCTGGAGGGCTATTTGTAATTTAAAGTCAAGGTATACCTTTGAATATCCTTAGTTTTAACCTTGCATACAACAATAATTAAGGAGTTTTGGCTATACATTGTTGTGTGAGCTATATAAATCATTTTACTTTGTTCCAAGGTAATACACTCCATGAACTGAGAGGCCTGCAGATTCTGTTTTGCAATCTCCATTCATGTATTTTTTTAGTCTATCCTTTCCACTCCTGCCATACCACCTCTAATACTCTCTTTACAGCGAGAAACTAAGCCTTAATCCCGAAAGTCTGGATCAATTCTTACTGGTGGAAATTTTAATCCGATAGTCAAATTGTATTCATTTTTCTCAAATGATAAACATTTATTTTCTTGTTGAATCCTATGATCCATGTGAGCCCATTTTGAAGTAGAAGCATCAGCATAATATAAAAAGGCACTTCTAGAAGCTTATGCGATGTGCTGTCTTTGGCATGGTTACTTTATTTTCATCCGTCGGCCAAAATCTTTTCCTTTGCTCCTTGTTGTGGCTGCTGGAAAACATCTTATGTTAGTTAAGGCATTCATAATTCTGTTTTCCTATCATCTTTCATTTCTTTTTCTTCCTGTTCTTTGTGTCTGCTGAAATCTGCTGAGAGTTGGAGCATTTAACTATGTATCATGCTGCCTGTATCTTGCAGGAAGTGAGGAAATCTATTTCCAGCGATATGGGCGATACAACATCCATAAAATTTGGCAAGATGACATTTTACCTTGCCGGGTTTATCTTCGGCATTGGTAAGTGCTACACATTTTGAGTATATAACCAAATTTCTGCTTGTCAGGGCAGCAAAATGATGTGCAACAAATACCAAGGTTGAAAGTAGGATGGTAACCTCTATAGTTGCAGATGGTCAATAATTTGTAAGCATTAAATCTTTCTTTAGTTTATCTACACGACTGAGTGCAACTTTTTTGCCATATTGGGCACAATTGAATTTGTCCAATTACAGTTCTAGGAACAACAAACTGCATGATTCACACAGATTCCGATTCAACATCAGTCCTCTGTATTAAGTCATGTTGGTTTTACCTTGTTTGCTGTCAATGAATCACATTGCTTGTCCTCCCTCAGTCTGCTTTTCCAGCGTTTCATCATAGTGTAAGACATCTAATTGGTGAAGAATGTTTTGCAGTGTCTTGGCAGCAAAGAATCTAGGTAATGCAGCATATGACAACTTCTTAGATCACACTTTCCTTGGGGACCGAAAGACAACCATCCGCGAGTACCTTGCTACTATGGGCTCAGGCATCATGGAAGAGGAGCCTCCAGAACTCCTCAAGACTAGGTATGGTGGCTGACTCCAATTATATCTGCTGATCATGATTTGGAATTTTTTCAGGGATCGCACTTTTCCACTCGTGTAAGGGTAACTGACTAGATATACCTTCAGGAAAAAGTGTTTAAAAAATGAAAAATAAGAAATTGATACAAAAGTAAATAAATTATATTCCTATTTTCAAGTTTTTCAGAGGTTTCGGTTGTATGAGATTAAAATACCTTTGTAATATCGGGATGCCCTTGAATTGACATGAAACACTTCTTCTAGAAAATGGATAGTGACCTGCATAATCAAATAAAAGAATTTAAAGGAGAACGAAATGATAAAATTGTAATATAATCGATAATTTCCCGATTCCGTTGTGCTTGTTCTGTTTAAAGAATTTGACGGTCTTTAATTTTTAAGTGTATTGATGAGTTATCCAAATTGTATTGCTGATTACCCATGTAACTTAAGATTGAGAGATAACTTTACATTAAACTTGAAAAAAACAAAAGGAAAGTTGAAAATATAAATTATTTTCCAGTTCCCTGATTAATGATTTGGTCATCTGTCTATACTTGGACATATGATGAATCATTCGTTAGTCGTTGAATCTCATCATTTAGAACAACATTTAGAACTCTCGACTGCTAAACTTGATTGTCGCAGATCATTTTAGCCGAGGTGATGCAGCTACTGTCGCTGTTCAGGTTATTGGTGTGCTTTCTATTTTTCGGAAGAACAATGGTAGGTATTAAGTCAATATCGCATGATTTATTTTTAGTTAGAAAGCCGGGGACAAATTAATTTTCAATCTCATGCCCCCCCCAGTGGTTAGCCATAATTGGGCAAGGTCAATTCCATTCTAAGAAACACAATTATAGGGAGAGAATGGGAGTGTTGGCTCTTGTATTAATGCACTCACAAAGTAACATCATTTTGTTTAAATTTATGAGTACGCTCTAGTCAAACGATATCATTTTAGGATGCATTAGTACAGGCCGTGGCATACCACAAACACTTAGAAATTTTAAAACATACTTAAGCATAAGAAAGGTAAAACATTATCGTTTTGAGGGATGTGTTCGCACGGGACTGCACTAGAAACACTTCTCTCTATAAAGTGTTGCACTCGTTTTCAACGTGGCCTCCTGTAATTGGGTCAGGGCCCACGGAAGAAAACATTAATGTTCCCTTTTGGGTGTAGGGCATCGCGAGTCCACCGTTCATGCATTTGAAAAGTCGAAGAAGAAATACGAGCATTGCTGCGACACAGTAAAAACATCCAAAGCGGTAAAGAAGGGTAAGACCAGTTTCACCTTTACGTATTGAACGGAAAACTGTGGACTTTTTCGTCAATTCTCTTTCATGGGTACAACCGGTTTCTCGAATTAACCACACTCTTCTTCAAATTGCAAGCAACTTTTTTACCCATATTAGAATATAGGAGGATTACGGTCCATCCCTTTGAGAACTTGGTTTGCTCAGTTGATAAGAAAAGCAAAATCATACTTAAAGGGTAATTTTGAAATTATAAAAAAAAATTTCATAGAGTAGTGTTTTGAGAGTCAAAACTAAGCCTTCACCTCATGTGACCAAACATGCATTCCACACAAAACTAAACTTTACAAAACTTGATTTTACTATGTCAACCGAACACACCCTAAGTCATTTATTTTTAAACCCTGCTTCTAATCTTCCGGAGTAAATCAAAACACATTTAGCACAGAGCGAATAACGTTATAAAAGTTTTCATGTATAGCAGCGGTTAGCCTCTTTCGTGTGGCTTTCTCCTTTCATCCTATAACTCGATTTTCCCATTCCACACAAAACTAAACTTTATAAAACTTGATTTTACTATATCAACTGAACACTCACTTAGTCATTTATTCTTAAATCCTGCTTTTAATCCTCCGGTGTAGATCAAAACACATTGAGCACAAAGCTGATAACCTCATAAAAGTTTTTATGTATTGCAGCAATTAGCCTCTTCCATGTGGTTTTCTCCTTTCATCCTATAACTCGATTTTGCCATGTCAACAAACTCCAATTTTTTCAAACTATACTAATGGTATGTTTCTAATCAATATCTTAAAATGTAAGAATATTTGTAAGAGAAAATTAATCAATGACAAAGCGTAAGTTTTTAATCAATATCTTAAAAGGTAAGAATATTTTAAAAAAAAAAAATTTAATCAATTCGATACCTTAAAAAATAAGTGTGCCATTGGACAAATGCGTTCTCTGCTATTTTATACTGTGCCAACGCCATTAAATCAAGATGGATTCAATTTAAACATCAGTTCGCAATTCAATAAACAAAACGGAAGGGGACGGACAAGCACTAACGCCAATCGTCAACACTAACGGAAACATCTCTCCGTCATCTCTGTACTTTTCACCACCAACCAAAACTAAATCCCACTTTCAAAATTCCCCCCCTCCCTCCCTCCCTCCCTCCCGCAAAATATTCCTCCTTTTTCTTAACCGTTCCACATCTTCCTTTTTCTTCTCCTTGATCGAAAGAAAAAGCCTTAATATAATAAATAAATAAATAATCTAGATCCTCTCATCTTCTTCATCATCCTCCTTTTTCTCCCCATATATAAACCTAAATCTATCTCGTTTTCCATATTCGGATCCCTCATTTTCAGTTTTAATGGGGAAAGAGGAAGCCATGGAATTAGATTTGAAATCCCAGTTGGTGAATGAGATTTGCTCCATTTTCGCCTCTTCCATCTCTTGCGCCCGTCGTCACCGTCGCCGTGATTCCGCTCTATCACCGCCGCTCATCGACTGGTACCTTCTTCTTCGAGTACGTATTTTTCCCCACATTTCAATCTCTGTAAAAAATTAATTAATTAATTAATTAATTAATTAATTAATTATGTGTTTGGATTTCTTGTTTCTGAATTTTCTTTTTCTTTAATGGTGCTACAAAGGTTGAAGATGATGCCGGGGTGGATATAATTCGGAAGCAATACCGTAAGCTTGGTGGGTTTGGGGATAAAAGATAAACTCATGTTTTAATCCAGTTATAAAGATTTTCTCTTTTTCATATTTGGTGAAAGATTTTTTTTTTTTTTTTTCCTTCTATTTTGTAGCTCTGCAACTCCATCCAGATAAGAACAAGCATCCAAAAGCTGAATTCGCCTTCAAGCTCGTCTCACAAGTAATGGGCTTTCATCTTCATCCATTCTTTATCCGGCATTGAAACAAAAATGTTCAATGTAATCAGATCTTGAATCATCTCTAGTATGGCCATTTTGAATTTGTCCCTTTTTTTTTTTTTCCTGAGCTTTCACAATCTTGAATTTGCAGGCATATACATGTCTCTCTGACGATGCAAAACGAAGAGCCTTTAACCGGGAGAGGAGGAGATATTTCTGCAGTGAGTGCCACAGATCCAACTTAACAAAGCCCATGCAGTTGAATCCTGCACATCACTCGAGGTCTACTCAGATTCTGCAGAACTTGAAAAAGATTAGAGAAAATTTCATGGCGGAGACGATGGTGATGGAGAGCTGCTTGAGAGATGATGCAAACCCAAGAAAGGAGTATCCGGTCTTCAATCCATCAAACTATCAGTTCCAAGGGTATCCTCATTGCAGATTACATGGGGATTTCCCAGTATTGGACCCATTCTCATATCGGTACCATTCCCAAAAGTCGCGCAAATACAAGGACTCTGAGAGTCTGCGGTTTTCGCACACAGAGAACACAACGAATCACAAGCAAGGAAGAGAGAAATGCGATTATCCCATATTTGAGATTAAATTGGAAATGGAATCGCTTAAGAGCAGATCCGTTCGTCTTTATTCATAGCCATGGCTCAGAATTCATTTTGATCTTTAGGATGAAACACTCAGCTGAACTGCTCAACATGATATGAGATGCTAAATATCAGCAATGAAGCCATTCTATTTTACTCAGAATAAATATCTGGAGATGAAGATTAATTCCAGTAACTGTGACTACAGGCATTATCAGAAAAATACAACATAATGAACGGTACTTCGTATTTGCCTGCAAGTCGTTTCACTCGCATCAAAATTTGACCGTCACCCTGAGTTTTCACATGGATCCTTTCATCTAGTCATAATAAAACAAATGAACAAATAATTGAAAAGGCAAATAATACATTTATGCCACAGGCGGGTTATCTCGTTCATTCACTGCAGCCTCCACCCTTTTTCACCAATTGCTTAATCTCGGGCAGCTTGAGAATGCCATTGTCTATCAAGGGTTGGAGTTTACCTAATGCCAGTTCATGCACTTTCGGATCTGACGATTCCAAGAATGCGCAAACTACCTTTTCACTGCACGAGCAACATTGGACCGAAAACAGAAATATGAGAAAAAATCATGACATTTCAATGCTTGGGTAAATGTTTTGGGCTAGAGAGGACAAAGTTACGAGTTAATCTAACCTGTGACCTTTGGCCCACATTTCGTAGTTATCTTCTAGAGCCATCTTCCAGAGAGTAGAAGCAAAGGACGAGGAGTCCAAGGCTAGCTTTCTAATGATCCTGCTGGAATGGAAATTTTCAAGTACATGCTCCAATTCTTCTGATTTAGGCTCTGCCGCGAGAGATGCAACACTTGCATGCAATACATTTATTTGGTCATCCAAAGTTGGGTGGAGAATGCCACCAGCACCACCAGTTGCCACCTGCACATATAGATAGTAATCGAGGCAATCAGTTTCATATGTCATGAAGTAGCCACAATGGAGAGCCAGAAAGCAGAGGCATACAGAAATACTCAAAACAAACCCAAAACCAGACAAACCTAAGAGTCAACACTCAATCCTTGAGAAATTTAATTTAGACAGGAAATGGTAATACAGAAAGGGGGCTGACAATAGTCAAGCATGATTGAATTTATCAAAAAATCAAGAGCAATATCAAGCATACAATAAACCATATTGAATTAAAACTGGTGAAAGAATAAATCTTTGAGAGAGAAATCACACTGCTCGTGGTCTAGGCATTTATGGACTCTTGCTCTCACTACTATTGGCTTGTACTGGGCTGTCGCTGAGGATTAAAGCTAGCAAAAGGAAGAGGAAGTGCCTGAGGTTGGTACCCTATTAGTATCATATGGACCACTGGAGATAGGGAAACCTCAGAGAGTTTGAAGGGGAGGAGACTTCCATGCAAAAAGTAATTAATAACTGATTATGTAATATTACACATTTGGTTATATCCGCTAAATGTGATGTGATGTGTGCTGATTGTGTTGATTTGATTAACAACCTTCCTCTATAAGTTCTTGTTGGGTTGGCTCCCCCCTTCCATTTTTATATTACATTTTTACTGATCCAAGAAAAAAAAACACACACACACACACTATAATCAATGTTAAATTTAGCCTTTCGTGTAACTCAACAAATATCCATGTCCATAACTATATAATATTGGGCTTGCTTAATTGCATATTTACTTAAAAAATTAACCAGAGAGTTAAACACTTATGAGAGCCAAATCATTCTCAGAACAAGAGGTTACAGGAAGCTATAGGAGAATCCGAAGCTTAATATTCAAAAGAACTACCTCATATATGAGGTCTTTGCCAAAATTTGATTGAATAAATTCTCCAGCACATTCAATGCACGTATCGATGAGACCCTGCAAAACACACCAGCATATATGTTATGCAAAACAAACTTTTCAGTGGGAGCAGCAGTTAAGATGAATTTGGAATCTTTAAAATTACAGCTTTGAACCCTTACTACTGGACTGGAATAAAAAAGAAAGGATGCAAGGTAAAAGTGGAGAAGCAAAAAAAAAAAAAAAAAAAGACCTTAGCAAGCCCACTATTGACCAGCAATTCCTGCCTCCTCAAGGTAGGATCTTTCTTTCCACCGTCAGCCAACTCAAGGCTGTTATCAGGGTTTGGACTTGCATTGGCTTCGCCCTCAACATCAATGCTGGCCTCCCTATTACCAGATTCGCCAACCACTGAGATTCTTTTCTGGTCATCCTGGCATCAGGAAAAATACTGGAGAAAGATTAAAAGATTAAATAATAAAAAGGATACTGCATATGCAGCTCCAACAAGATAATACTAATCAGGTTTTGGAATTGCCTTCATAGAGAGTGAGGGAATAGATAAATTGAGAGAAGCTAGATCATCTGGGCTGAAGTAGCGAGAGCAATTTGGATGAAGTAGCTGCAATAATGGACGCCTTCCATTCTAAACATCACAAGATGAAGAAAACAGTGTTAGAATTTTATTTTTTTAAAATTAGAATATGGAGCTTAGTTGGTGCAAAATTATAAGCTTCACCATTGGACGTTGGAGCACTTCGAATTTGGCAAGATCTCTTTTGAATGCAAAAAACAGGGATGCAGTTTAAAGGATACACTAGCATCATGGCTAGATATTCAAAATTTTCTTCATTACAGGCTAGACAATCATATGATTCAAGTGCACCCAAGATTTCAGAATTTTTTTTTTTAAGACTACATGTAGCATTCTTCTCTAAATGGGTCCAAAGAGTGCGACTGGCATTTGGGCAACCCCACTTACCTTGATCAAGAAACTCATACGGTGCCAAACAGGCATCTTTCCCTTGAATAATCCTACTTTTAACGACAACAGAGTCCTTTACAAACTAAACAGCCATAGTGGTTAAAATTAAGATGACTGCAAACCTTATCAGTCCACGAGATCCTTCAGAATCTTTTGAAGCTCACGAATGATGATCTGTAATAAGAAAATTTTATTCAGAAGCCCCAAAAGTAAGTGCAATTCCATCAATTATGCTAACCTCTATCGATTGATAAAGAGAAACAGGCGAACAAGGATTACCATGGGAACTAACCTTTGTAATGAGCTTGGTATCGTCAACAATCGAAAGAACACATGCAAGCATCTGGAAAATTATAGTATAAGTTGATACTTCAAGTGAAAAGAATTTGAGAAGATAAAGCAACACATTATCATATCTGATCTATAACTGAGGCAAAGCTTGAAGGTCTATAACTGAGACAAAACTTGAAGGTTGAGTATATAAATTTGTGAATATATTGCTGCTTGGTGTAAGAAAATTTTCTTTGGGAGGGAGCGGTGTTGAAAAACATGGACTTCAAAGCTGGTAATAAAAAGATTATGAATTAATTTGAGCTTGCTGATACCAAAATTTATCCTTACCATACTCCCATATTGATCACAAGCTATCTTGGCTACGTGGCCTTTCATTCCTTTGATAATTTTCTTTCTCTCCTAAATGAAAGAAGAAAATGTACTGGGGGTTAATTGATAACTGCCAGAAACAGAAAACACACTTGAAAAGTAAATGCCTGGCAGTATTTTCCTCTGGACAAAATAAAAAACATAGATTGTGTGCAACAAACCTTTGGACTTCCATACTTCACACAAAGCATCCCAAGTTTGCACCCATCTTTCGTATGGATCATTCGGATGAGTAGTGGTCCTGACAACTGCTGGATTGTTTCTGAGGCCGAGGACTTCAAACAAGATTGATTTAGAAAAAACATGGAGAAAAAGATGCAAACAGCCACAAACTAAAACATACCTACACATGTATACAAATCTATCTAGATACATAGAGAACTCACAAGCAATAAATTATCTTCCGAGAAAAAAGCACATAAAGGCTTGCACAGTACCTTGTCAGCAACGCTTAGATATTCCATTAACAACCTATGTATTATAGAGTGATCCACTATGCCTTTCTCCAATATTGGTTGAACCACAGACGTCATGTGCCGTAAAACTGAACCTTTTTGGAGTCCAAGCTTAGGGATTAATTCCAATAACCTGATAATATATAATATGCTACACTTCAATGAGATGAACAAAATGAAATATGAAGTCATGGGTAACATATCCATCAAACTGAACCTGAAGATCAAAGTGCATGTAAAGCCAGTATTTGAGCAATTTATTATCCATGCATGTCAGTCGTATTGTACAATTGGTTGTCATTCCTTATGGGACAGAGAGTGACGGAACTAGCCCTTTCATCAAACGCTTGGCCTTTTAAGTTCTATGCATCAATTAGACTATGGATAATATTTATTTATTTTTTGCCTCTTATCTTCAATTTGAACCAACACACAAGATTTTGGCACATACAATTTTAAAAAAAACTATGGACTATCGATGTTGACACTCCCATGGTATAAAAAGAAAACAAAGGAGTAGATTAACATAATTCTTATGCTCGTTGGGATTTGATCACATAATCATTTAGAGAATATATATATATATATATATACCTTGTCATCAAGAAGGAGAACAAAATGGCGTCCAAAGATATTATCAACAATTTTTGAGACATGAGAAAATAAATACATTTGCAAAAATAATAATGGAAATGGTTGTGTTGAAAATAATCAAAAATGCTTTTACTGAGACATATACGATGTCCTGTCAACCTGGAATCAGCTTGTCCTTCAGACAAATGTACAAATTGATTTGCAAATATAAACTTGGAGTTAGCAACTACTGAAAATAAAAAATAATCTTCGAACAAGGCCTTGCATTTTTGAAATCATTAGAAAATACAAAGAAAGGAAACAGGATGAGGTCCCAGTACTTTTGTACACACACTTGCACTTAGACAAGCAGGGTAACACAATCGACACGTATACCATTCCTAGTAGGGAACACCTTGCCTGGTCTCTTTTGAAGGAACCAAGTCTTTAAACAGCTGGAGCTCCGTAGAATATAATTCCATAAGGAGCTTTGTCTTCTGAGTGGCATCCCCCAAATGATATGCATGTTCAATGACTGCAAGAGCCATGTTATATAAAGAATAGTGAGAACACTGCAGAATATTAATTATTAGGATCTAATAGAAACACATCAGGTAAATAATCTAAATCAGCAAAGTGCCCTAAATAAACATGTTATTTAGTTATTTTGCCATCAAAGCACAGTACGAACCTATACAAAAGCCAGAAAAGATTTAGAACGAAACAGGCAGGTCTGAAATTATTTCAAACTCCTAAAGTAAAGCAGGGAAGAAGAAACTCATTTCAGCAAGAATCAGGGTCATTTCATCACGAAAAATATATAAATTAAGGGGAAAAAAAAGAGTAAGAAATGAATCAAACTCTTAGCATACCTACAGATCCAACCATGTGCCGAAGAAGAGAAGCAACATGCCCATGAAGAGAAGAAATAAACCGTGCCAGCTGTTTCTTCGAGGCTGTAAATACCAAGAGAATAACAGTTTACAATACTTCTCAAAAATAATTAAACAGACTAGGTTCTCAAGAAATGTGGCTGATGCATTTTTGCTGGACATACCATTGTCTAACATTTTCTTCACCAGATGAACAGCATAGGTGTTACACGCTAGGGTCAGGAAATGTGGTTGAAGCTCCTCAAAAACAGCATCCCTTTCAGCTTGTGAACAGTACTTAACGCAAGTCTGGTAAAAGAGGAAGTATATGCCACAAAAGAATGTGATACAGGCTTCATTTTAGGTGTGCACAAAGAGTAAGAATTCACCTGTAGAACACGAGATGAAACATGGGAGCTTATTCACCTGTAGAACACGAGATGAAACATGGGAGCTTGCAATTTCAGGAATCTTCCCCTTCATCTTCTGTATGGATTCACTCACCAACCTAAATTTAATCCAAATAAAAAGAAAAAGTATAAACATCCCATTTTCGATGAAACTGACTTTAGCAATTTTAACTAAGTTCATACTTGGATCTGTCTTCTTTGGAAATATTACGGCGCCTCATCTTTTCCCATAGTGATGCAAGCTCCTATCGGAAAAGGAAAACTAGGTTTAGCTAATATCCGTTATAGAAACATTAAGCAAACCAGATGTTACTCGATTATTTGTGTTCCTGATATGCTGTTACAAAAAACAGAGAAAGAGAATAAAGGATAAAATGCTCTTAAGGATGAGATGAACAGGCCTCATCATGCCCTGAATCTTAAAAATTGCAGTTAACACGAAATGGGTAAAAAGGCTACGCTGACTTCTTCCCAAATACTGCCATGAATATATAACTTTCAGTAGAGATACACATTACACACCTATAATATGCATGCAGCTTGTTTCCCACAAACCAAATTTATGGTTCTTCAAAATTTTAAAACAATATATGAAACAATAGATTCGACTCATCCTAGTTGACAATGAACGTTACAATGCTGCTTAGGTTTCATGTATTAAGAAGAGGAGTTTAAATTTCTTACAAGTTGAAAACAGTAAGGAGAATGTGCCAGATTGAAACAGAATAATAATAGTCAGGGTTTGAGGATGGAGGGCATGGGAAATAGGAACAACTCACTTGTTCAAGGGTGTAATGTCTCTTCCTCTTTTTCTTCCTAGCTTCTGCCAGTTCCTGCAATAAAGCCATAAACCCAAAAAACTTAAAAGTCAGACTGAACTTCCAATCCACCATAAGCCCAGCAGATTCAGCATGCGGTTGAATTGAATATCAAACAAATTCCTAATGACTCTGATTAGTGTAACAAAAACGTAAAACTCATATATTGGTATTAGAACAATATAAGCATAATAATGACATGGAATCAACCTTAGCGCGCAGGCGACCTTCTTGCTTCGTTACAGGGCCCATCTTGTCACCCTCGTGTCGTTTGGGTAAAACGGCATGCTTCACTGAAGCCTTCTTTGGAGGAATCGCAGATGTGGAACTCAAGGACTTTGGCTTCTTCGAAGTAGAGTCATTTGCCTCACCTCGAACACTCGTAATCTGCTTTCTTTTCTTGGAATGATGGCTCTTCTGGTCCTTTGCCG
Organism: Santalum album; assembly: GCA_034195605.1. Taxonomy (NCBI): domain Eukaryota; kingdom Viridiplantae; phylum Streptophyta; class Magnoliopsida; order Santalales; family Santalaceae; genus Santalum; species Santalum album. Next base: position 4,754,250 of record CM067264.1, on the reverse strand, counting down.
CCATCGGAGGTTGCTCCTCGACCTGTTTCGCCTCTCGTAGCGGGAGAAGAAGAAGCTCTGGTGGGGGTGGGGGGGTTTCGAGGGCTTTCGTGCTCTAGAAGAGGGTAAGACACTCGTGCGCGGACCGTGTTAGGTTAGGCCCGCCCCGTTTGGGCTTGGCCAGTTACTGTTAGATGTTAGTGGGAATTGTTTTGGGGGCTTTGAATTGGGCTCTGTTTGGCCCAATGAAGATATTCTGACTTGAATGGGCCAAACCACTTGTTGCTTGGTCCACACAGAGCCCACGTGGCCCATGGACTTTTGATCAGAAATTTTGATATCCAAATCATGCGTCATTCCCTGAAAATAACTTTCTACGGCTGCTTTAAATGATAATAATTATTCTTCACATATATTATTTCTATAAAGTAAGTTAATTTATTTTCACTCTACTACATTCTACTCAATTTCACGAACCAAAGTTTCATAACTCTTTGTCATCTCACCTGAATGAATATAGTAGAGGTAGCAATGAGATCAGTTAATAGTCGATCAAAATTATATTACGTATCGGGTTGGAATATATTATGGGTAAGTTGGATTAGTAGTTCAAAGGGTTCACCAAATCGATGTAATTTTTATTTTTTTAATATTTTCATAAATCAATCAATATTTAAATAGAGAAAAAAAATTCTAATTTTAAATTTAAAAAAATCATAAAATCCTAAGTAAAAACAAGAATTGGATTGAATCCATATAATGGGGGGATTAAAATTATATTATGGGTCACGTCAGATGGACGGAGGGGTCAAGAGGCTGCCGGCTCTAAGCGACCGAGTTTGAGAGATGTGAAAACGGCTTCCATTTTCCGCGGTCTACGTGTTGGACCGGACGTAATGACTGATTAAGACAAGATTACTGAGGAATAGAAAATGGGTCCAAATTAGTCTTATTTTTCTTTTGATACATCCACCCTAGACCTCTAATTTATTACTATAAAAAAAAAAAATTCCCCCTCGCAACCACAGTCATCCTCTTGGAGAAAAAAAAAAAAAAACATTACTTTATATAAAACCTTATCAGGACCATTTGCTTTACGTGGATCACTATATTGTAAAAGTCTCAATTACATATACATATATATATATATATATATATATAGCAAAGGTGGCATTTGTTAGCATTGAGTTAGTACTGAATGGGTCTAATTTCTAATTCGGTTAAAGACAGGCTCATTCAGAGCGTTAGTAATACCTTTGAGTAGGTTTGGATGGACTTTGACTAGATGAAGAAGAGGTGATTTGTTTCGCAGTTCATTTAATAGGATAAATGACAAAAAGTAAAACCACTTTATCATCACTCACCTAAATCAAGTTTGACTCTCTTTCCCTGCTTTCAACCTTTTTTCCCTTTCATTTTTGCTCTAATTATACACCTTTAAGAGAGAAAGAGCAAGTTCGAATCCCCCTCTCTGCCTTCAACCTTTTTTTTTTGCTTTTATTGTTGCTCTAATTATACACGTTCACATGGAGAGAGAGTGATAAAATTAAAAGAAAAAAAAGATTAATGAAGGGACCGGAGACTTCAAAATTTTAGAAATTTTAATTTGATTAGGTTCTTTGATCTTAAAAATATGAAGCTGTTAATTAATTGATAAATGTTAATCCATGACTTAATAAAACAAAACAATGACTAGGACGAAATTAAAAATATAGGTTATTCAGACTTGTATTCAGATATGTAATCAAACGGTTTTACTATTACATATTCAGTATCTCTTATTATACATCCTAACTAACCAACACCAACTCAACGCGCATTCAGAATTATCTTTTGTCGCTGTGTTCCCTGTGCATGTGTGACCCTTTCACCTTCCAGAAGGGGAAAAGGAATGCCATTTTCTTTCAATTACAGCGCGGGAATACAAACAGCCGGTGCATATTTTCAACATCTTTCTTTTGTGTGTTTGTGCATATTTTCAACTTTGAGCGGCTTTGTGACATAATTACTAGAATTCAAAAGCTCTGCACAAAGAAGCATTTGGTAAAAGCGTGCGTTGTGCATTCAAAAGGCCTATGGTGGCTCTACAAAAGTAACAGACCGAAGGAGTTGACTAGCCGGTCAAACTCGCCATCATTAAGAGAGTATTTTCCGGATCATCCTTCCCCCTCGTTTTCCTTTTCGATCCTGGTACAGTTTGCATAATTTATTTTTTTATTAAATATGTTTTTAAATATTTTGGAATCATATAAATAAAAATAATATGCATAAATAGACATGTTTATCAATTCATTCTAAGGGTAAAAAATTTCAAAATTATTTTTAAGTTTGAATCTTTTCCTGCTTTTAATGAATGTATTTTATATTTTTAAATAACTTAAAAATTGATAGAATTATCTATTTTTGAATACTTTTTCTTTTTATATGATTCAAATTTTTAAATACGTTAAATAAGAGGGGATCTACTTCTGTATTTTCCATTTACGTGGGTCCTCACCTTATTTGTCAAGTAAAATGACGTCCAAAAATGATAAATTCCGAGCATCTTTCATGGAAAAGCGTGAGAGAACCAAAGGTTTGTATCGAGTGGGTTATCGGAGCAGTCGCATGAAAATGAGCCCACCTTTCATGATAAGACCCCACCATGTGAGTTTTGCCAATCCTATTGATTATATAATTCAAGTTATATAATCAAGAAAATCACCGCAAATAAAGTAATCCTACGGGAAACTAAGAGAAATTACTTACAATAAGGGACAAAGGCTTAGCTAGAGTTGTAATAGGGAGAAAAGTATGTGAAGGAAATAACTAAAGAAGAAAAGAAATCGGTTAGAGTTGTAATTAAGATGAAACACAAGGGTATGGAACTCTTTTAGAAAAATAAGGGGGTAAATTTGGGATAGACTTATGATTGTAGGAAATAACAAGGGCAACGATTATTATTTTTTTAAAAAAAATGATGAAAAGTTATTTTTCGATCGCCTTTCGAGAAAGTCTTTGAAACAAACTAATTTTGTGAGAAATAAGTTTTCTTCTTATTTTTTACGTTTAGAATATATGAAAGGTAAAATCTATTTGCGCGCTAATGCCCAACCATCTTTTTAGTTAGGAAGTGAGAACCAAAGGCTTGAAATAACACTAGACTAACTTTAAATTTCACATATAATATAAATATTTGAATCAGACTTCAGTGCCATTTGAGCAATCAAGATGATATTAGCTGTGGGAAGATCAAGAGCTAGTCTAGTGGCAAGGTAACAATTTATTTTTTTAGGTTCATTTTCTTAATTTGTTTATCAGGTCCATTGAAAAACTGAAGTGGTAGGTAAGAGTTGCTTGAGCTTGAAAGTCACTATCAAATTTATAAACATACCCTTGATTTTCATAATATTTGGCATACAAATGGTATAGCAAGAGCAACAAACATTTGATTATTGATAATTCGAGTTACATTTATTCATAAAAGCCAGGGCGGTGGACACATAGGAACGAGATGGGAAAAGAGGGAAACACACACGACAATAATAACAGAAGCATCGTAATGCATACGTAGGCGAGCGCATGCATGGGCTAATTAAGGGTTAGCCAAGAGGTAAGCTTCGACGGCATCCAGGACGCCCTTGGCCTTCTCCTTGCCTTCCTTGAGGTCCTCTTCTTTGATCTCAATGCCGGCCTTGGGGTAGTACTTGCTTATGTTGGTCCCTTTGCATTTCCCATCTGCAGTGCTCTTCAGCTTTACCTCGGTGGAAATTGACTCCAGCTTTCCCAACAGTACGTCCCCTTCTATCACCGTGTACTTGTATGTCAAAGTCTCCTTGTCGATCAGGTCGATCCTGTTCTTCGCATATTTGTAACCAGTCCCTACAAACAAACACATCCCAAAATCAAAAACAAAATCAAAAACCCTTATCTAACTTCGTTGCCAGTTAAAATCGGGCATACATAAGCACAGTATGTGATCTCGAATGAGAATATATATATATATATATATATGATTACAGTGTGTGATCCCAAATGAGAATATTACATAGGGTGATTCCGATAGATTAAAAGTACCTTCGACAAAGTTGACCTGATGGATGGTACCGGGGCCGCCTGTGCCTTGAACTATTTGGATGCTCTTGATGGCCTGTGGCACGGCCTTGGGGAAGAGGGTAGGGGCATCGAAGACGACGGCCTGAAACAACTTTTGGGCTGAGATGGAGCTGGTGAACTCTTCAGTCGAAGTGATGGGAGTAGCAGCCATGATCTCAAACAATGAAGCAAACAAAGGAAGAAGATGGATCAATAAGAGTGAAAAGCCTTTGAGTTGGTGGATGGAGTGAGGAGATCACTAGTGGTATTTATAGATGTTAGGAAATATTTTTTTAACAAACTGCATAGCACGAACATTTTGAAATTTATGTCCAAGGGAAAAAAATAGTCTTCTAGAACCGGCATTATTATTTTATGTATGTATGTAATATTTGAATTAAAAAATTGATTAAATTAATATAAAACTATTCACGATACTTTTTGGGGCCAAATTAAGAGGGTAAATGGCTCAGGGGTCAGTCAAAAGATTTATTCTGACCTAAATTTCAATTCTATTTGGCAAAGAAAAAGAAAAGTTTTATCAAATATGAGCTTTTTGACTTGTCCTACCCAACAAGACCACCCGTGTTTACACCGAGTCGCACATTTGGCATAAATTCAATGAAAAGTATTTTAATAAATAACAACTGTTAAACTTTAAATACCATTATTGGGAGGAAACAACTAAGGAGACTGTTAGAAACCTAAGCTGCTGCTGATAGCATATTCATGAATTTCAGATCAGATTTCATATATATACCTCTCTATTTAATCCCAACCAAATTTTTAAAAGGCTAGTGTGGAGCACATAGATAAGTGGAGAAAAAATTAAGGGCTTTTGATCGGCTCGAACTGCTCATTCATTAGATAGAGAAGATCACCAAGATTTCGTAATCTACGATGCTGAACTTATTCCAATTCCAAGATCTCGGATCAAATCAGTATATATTCAAACATTTCTTCTTAAAGTGTATGGATTTGACCCCGTAAGTGGAACCATCACTCAATAATATGTTGCCGCTAGAAGCGAAACCCAATATTTCTTTTAAAGAATCTCCTAAATTTCAATTCTCCACTACATTAATCAGTGGAGCATTTTTCCATCCCCGTGATTGCGTTCCAAAGAACCTCAAGATTAAGTTATTTTGATAAATTATACCTCATAGAACAGTAACGCATGTAGAGTTTTTAGAAAATTTAATTATAAAAAATATTAATGTGAAATAATGATAAGCATTAGCTTGATTGGTAGCGACATACCTCTATATAGCGGAGGCTAAGGGTCCTAGTGAAATTAGTTGCCTTTCATTATTTATTTATTTCTTTGTTAGGTTAGCGTACACCTAAAACGATATTGATTCGTTAAATCACGTTAAAAGGGCAATCGATTTTTTTTATCAAAATTATATTGAGATGCACATGTGCTTCCCCACCACCCCAAATTCAATTGATAACGTGGTTTTCTTGTTTATAAATTGATTTTTTTCATGGAAGACAATCTCAAGCGACTATGCTGCTTTAAGGTATCTTCAAAACAACGGTGCCCTTCTGCAACTCTGGGGGCCAAAACCAAGGCAAGGCCTGAACTGTACGAAAAAAGACAACCTGAAAGTCCAAGGCTAGGGCCATATTTTTCGGAATTCTTCCTATTTATGATGAGGGAATTGAGACAAAACTAAATTCAAGGACAGATGAAGTCACAGAGAAGAAGATGGTACCGGAAAATAAAAATAAAAATATTGAGCGAGTTAGAATTTTTTAGTTCTTATGTGGCACGAAAATATACGATATAGAGGTTGTAACCTTTAATTGACTGATTTGGGGACAAGATGCCATGTGTTTTTTTTTTCTTTCTTTCTTTTTCTTTTTAAAGTATCAAGGCCTATCAAAAGTAAATGAAGCACCTTGGAACCATTTTTCTTAATTTTCAATTTTATTTTGAAAATAAATGATGTCGTGAAATGTTCAATCCAAACTTCTCTGAAGAAGTACAATGACAATATTAATTGCATAATTTCGAAGTTTAAGAAATGTAGGGTACTTGTATAACTTTCGGAAAAATTTAGGAGACCAAAGTGGGGAAAAAAAAGTAGAAGAAGAAGTAGAAGAAGATATTAACACTTCTAGGTAGGAATTAAAAACAAAATTAGGGGTGCCTTGGCCAACCGTGCGTTTTAAAGCGCAACTGCTCTATGCGTGGTTAGATCAATTCCAAAACAAGAAATTTTCGGGTACTTCTAGAATCTTCCAAAATTTTAGGGGTGGGAGAGTGAATGATTGAATACATTATGAGAAATTTAAAAAAAGAAAAATCAGAGAAGCAATTTAAGTCCGTCCCTCATAGTGACCCCCATTGTTGTGGCGGGAAATATAACATACATCTCACCGTCTGATGAATGCCACGTGTTCTGGATGCTCCGCACACTGCACTCTCATATTTTTAACCCCACTCTTTCTTCAAATTAGAGGAAGAGAGTAACGGGCAAGGGAATTAAGAGAATCGACTCCCTTGATCTTTCATCACAATTTTCCTTTTATTGATAAATCAACAAACGGGCCATAAAATTTCGTAAGACCCGTAAAACTCAATGACAGATATGCTTAAACATCGGCGTGCTTTCCTGTCTCAGTGCCCCCATTTCAGGAGTCCATGCCTGGCAATGCGATTGTTGCGGGTCAATCAAACAACAAAGGCACAATCCTAAGGACCGAACAATTATAAAAAGATGTATATCTGTATGTTGATAACTTAGTGCAGCCATCTGAAGTTACCATAGATATTACAAAGAGTTGTTCTTCCATCTTTTCAATATGCAAGCGAGTTTTAATAGATACAGTAGTCGCGGGGGGGCAGGGCAGCGGGGGGCAGGGGGCCTCTTGACCTATCTATTTGCAACTGTAACATACAATTGCCCGTAATCCTCTTCCTTAGAACTTACCCGCTCACAGCTACATATACATATATATAGATATTGTAGGTTAATTCCATCACCCTTACAGACAACCTCCAAACTCATAAGACATCATCAAAGATGGTCGATAACAACAGCCCTTGGACAAACTCGCACTTCTGAGACTTCTCCTCCTGCTCCTTATCCGAAAGCACAGGCTTCTGGGTGCTTCTGTTCCCATAAATGCAATCAACATAAAGCTAATTAGTGATTTGACCAACCATGCATGTTTTAGGAAAAAAAAAAATTAAATACATGGGCTAACATAGATAACTTTAACTAGGATTCATCAAGATGTAAATGAAACATAATGTTAATCTTTCACATTCCAGGGAAAGTCTCCAGAATTTTGTAAAGATTCAGTGACCTACACCATCCCTACAATACCAGACGAATGACATTTGTCAGAAATAAAGCAAAATGATGAACCAAAAAATATACTACACAGTTTCCTCAAGATCTGCTCAAACCGATTTACCCAGATGCATTAAATGATTTGCAACCAGAAATGCAAGTGTCTTTAAAGTAGCCTTCCTTTAATGAACTAAAAAAAAATTTAAGGTCCACTCCCGTCTAACCAAAACCTGAAAGCCAGGACAACTAACCAAACTAACACTGTTCAATAGTCATTGATAGCTTTCCTTTGATGTAATAATTTGCTTAGTTGACTCTCCTGAATCAAATTCCAAATGCTCCTAATCTTTTCTAGATCTCCCTTTTCTTTTCCATTTAGGGAAACTGTAGGAGTTTCCAGAATTAGACTGGATTCCAAATCATCATAAACTCCATTCAACCTGGCTGCATTTCCATCTATACGTATTAATTACATTTTGAAGCCATCAGTTCACAGGCTACCCCAAAATCATCCTTCCAGTGATACATGCTCCAGAACAGCATTTCTATGGCAATGCAACTAAAATATCTTTCTACAGCATAACCAAATCAACATCATAAAGACCCCAATTTACGGCAGTCAGACAACCTCCCTTTCTGAGATCCATGCCCAAGAACATATTTGGCGGCATTTATGGTAACTTGCAATACTGGCAATTAATATTTTTAAGAGTCCTTTCCCCAATTCACCTATCATAACAAACCACTAACAGAAATCATTATACTTTGATCCTAAAAATGCTTAATTGCTGCAATTTATGCAATTTCACGCCATTCTCACATAACATATTGACTAGCAAGAATATATTAGTAAACAGTGCCTCATTTACATTTCTTTTGTAGAACAAAAATAAAATTGCAAACTTGTACCTTTCTAAGACTTCCTCATCAGAGCTTTCCTTCACTGAAGTGGCCTCATCTGTAGGACAGAGTTGTAACCTTACTGGTTCATCCACACCCGGCGGGTTAAACATAAATGATGACAACAATGGATCAGGTTCTGTGCTGGAGGAAGAAAGCATCCGTGGTGAACCCCCAAAAAGATGATGTAGATTTCCTTCCCGCAGCTCTTTTCTCAATATAGAAAATGTGGAGCTAGATCCGCCCTTACGGGCCCTCCTCTTGCGCTGAACGTAATTTCAGTTAAGGAAACAATTGGACACTTCATGACAACCGCCACCATTGAGTCGCAAATAATAGGAAGGGACATCAATAGGATTCCTCGTCTAATGTCATGTTAGAAGTTTAACAAACTTTGATAAAGGAAATGACCTGCTATTTAAATAGAATGGAAAACAGCAGCTAAAAGGACAGTTTAAAATTAACATAGAAAACAGCAGTGTGAATTTTTTACTGTGTTCTTTTAAGAAGGAAGTCGTGCTTGGTAAGATGGTGAAGTGCTCTGTTGCTGAATGGTTCATCACGGGTTCAATTTCTGGAAGAGCCTCTCCGTTACAGATGTAAGGATGCATACGTATAACCTTCTGCAGACCCTCGAATGTCAGAACTTTGCCCACTGAGTCTGACCTCTCTTCTGTTTCTAGAGTGCTTAAGAAGGAAATTATGCAAACATCACCAGTTGAGAAAGTGTTTTTGACAAGTCGAATTCTTGTGCACACATGCTTCCCTAGGACTTGCAGGTATTTGAAATGCTCGGACCCCTAGCACAACACTCACCTAATGGACATTCACTCAGTAAGGAATTGTTCCATACCATTCACATTCCTTTCTCATTTAATTCTTATTCCCATTCCACACCTAACATTCAACCGCAACCAAATGACATGCTTGAATGGCATGAATGGGAATGGGAATGGGAATGCGGATAAGGGCTCAATTAAATGGCATGAACAGATATGGGAATGCAAATGCGGATTCACATAACGATACTTATCCCACTATTTATTAACTCAAAAGGGAATGAAACCCTTCAAGTATTCATTCCCGTACATGATGGAATAACCATTCCATTCCAATTCCCATTCCCTTATCATTCCATCCCCATTCTCATTTCATTCCCACCATTTAAAAGTAAATTTTACTTCAAAACTAGAATCGAAGCTAAACACATTGCAAAGGCCAATCAAAACTAAAGCAAGCTCAATTTCACAAAGGATATTCTAAAAAAGCCTCCATGTTGCATGGTGATATGACCAACCATATCCATTCCCACCCTTTTAGTACAGACTGGACACACCTGCAAAAAGAACAGTGCAAGAATTCATTGAGAAGAACTATCTTACTCAAAGAAACTACCATTTGGTTGCAATGCACAAATCCTTAGCAGCCAGTGAATTATAATACTAGCAAGACCAATTAAGAGCACTGGGGATGCTCAAAATCTTTGCCTACCATCTATCAACGTCTTTGGTGGAAATTTAACACCTCTACCCCACAAAAAAGAAAAAAAAAATCCACATAGCAAGCAAACACATAAAACCAAGAGCAGTGAAACCAGAAACTTGACAAGTAATATTTTCCTAAACAAAAAAATAAAATTGAAACCTGATAATGAAAACATAATTAGTGTAACCTCGAAGGTGGGCGAATCGTCTAAGCGCTGAAAGTCTAAAAACTCTTCAGCAAAAGAAATACAACCGTGCCCTTATGCAAGCTTCACTAAGACGAAAGACAAATTAAGCGGACCAAAGCTTGGAAAGCAGAACATACTACAAAAGACCAGATTTTTACCAATAAGTCTCGCGTATTGACAAACGAAATATACGAAGCAATTTGGAAATGAAACGAAATTAATAATAAATTAATTAAAGTACCCCATTCTTAGCTTCAACCGGATGCTCTTCATCGATGTGGCAGCAGAGCCCGACGATATCGAAATCCTCAGCACAGAAGGGGCAGAGATACTCCGGCCGCGACTCATCATCCCCGTCGATGAATTCTTCTACTCCGAGGAACGGATCTGCAAATCATCGCCAGTCACGGGTCAGAACACGATCGCATGGGAAACCAAAATCCCTAGAAACGGACGCTGAATCCCACCAGATCGAGACTGGTGGCGCCTCGCAGAAGTTGAGATACGACCGGTCCTCCACGAGTCACCCACAGATTCCATGGATTTCCCCCTCCGCTGACGACCCCCACAAACCCTAGAATCGCAGTAGAACCCCGGGCGGTGGAGATTGATAGAAGAGCCTAAAACAATGCAATTTGATAGAGATTCTGTAAACAATAAATGGGAAAACCTAAAAAAAAAAAAAAAGAGAAGAGAGAGAGAGAGAGAGAGCGCGCAGAGGAACTCTCCGCCCACCTTCACGGAAATGTTCCTCCGGTTCAGTATCCGTTTTGATCCGGGGTTTGTGGAAACGGGCACGGTTTTGCTCGAAGTTTCGGTAATGCCATTAACTAACTGGCCGGCGAGCTTTGACTGATCGGTGAATATGCTACGGCCACGTGGGAAAGAAGAGCAGCGATCTCGTGAGTGAGCGTCACAGCCAGGTGACCTAATTGGAAACGACGAAAAATGGGCGAGCGTGATCATTCCGCGACAAATTACATTTTAAATTCGTAAGCTTCATCCACAATCTAAGATTGAACCTTGATGTTTTTCTTTTCTAACATCGAACCTTAATGCTTCACATTCATATTGAATCGGACCCTGTCATTTGTCATCACTCCCGTCCAAAATGGTGGATGAAAAAAAGATCATGTTTCTCCCTCATGACAATTTTTAAAAGATAAAAGTATCTAAGCCACATGCCCCTCAAAAGCTTCCTCACTCCCCCTATTGTGCACTTCTCTCACACTTCTCTTCTCTCTTCACCAACAAATCTTTGGATCAGTTTCTCATCCCCCAATAGTCACTTCTCTCGATCCAAGATGCCTTCGATATCAGAAGAACCCTTACTAGCTCCAAACCCAAATAGGTTCTCTATGTTCCCTATTCAGTACCCGTAATATATGGGAGATGTACAAGAAGGCTGAGGCCTTGTTTTGGAACCACGGAGGAGGTTGACCTCTTGCAAGACCTCCACCATTGGGACTCCCTCAGCCCCGATGAGAAGCACTTCATCAGGCACAGTCCTCGCATTCTTTGTCACCTCCGATGGCATTTTCCTCAAGAACCTCTTTCTACGGGTTGCAGATTGCCATCGAGAGCATCCACTCCGAGATGTATAGCTTGCTCGTTTAAACCTAGATCAAGGATCCAAAGGAGAAGGATCAATTCTTTTGTGCCATTGAGATAGCCCTTTGCACTTGCCCAGAATGCTGAATGGGCCTTGAATTGGATTGACGGATTCAAACCATTCCTTGAGCTATTGATCGGGTTCGGGTGTGTTGAGGGGATCTTCTTCTTTGATAGCTTCTGCGCCATCTTCTAAGTCAAGAAGCAGAGCTTAATGCTAAAACTCATGTTCTCCGAAGAGTTAATTTTGTGGGAGAAGTGGCAGCGACAACAGTAATGGTGGTAGTGGTGGTGGTGGGCATGGTGGCAGTAACTAATTTGGGAAGTGGTGGCAGTGGTGCCTCTGGGTATGTCTCCGAAGGGGGTCATATAAGGGAGAAGTGGAGGCAACAGCACTAATTGTAGGAGTGGTGGCGGTCGGCATAGTGTCAATGGCGGTTTTGGAAGTGGTGGCTCAAGGTATGACTCCAGAAGGGGTCATGTGAGGGAAAAATGAGGGAGATGGGAGGGGCAACGACCAGAGAAGAGGGAACAGAGAAAGGAGGAAAATAAAAATAAAAATAGAAAATGATCAATCAAACAGTGACATGGGATTGTTTTAGATTAAAAAATGGTAAGTTGTAATTTAGATAAATTTAGCGTGTGATTTTCTCACTTTACCCTCTACACATGACCCTTTTCCATTCATTAATTTAGATGGAGGTGACGGCAGAGTTCGATTAAACATGGAGGAAAAATATCGGGATTTAATATCCAAGAAAAAAAATATCAAGGTCTAACCTCAAAAGGCGGTAAAATTTTAGGATTTAAGATGTCATTTCTCTTATGGTTCCATGTGCAGCTCTAATTTGACATGTTTTTGTTTTCGGCTTTAAGTCGAGTAAGCTTCGAAGGAAATTTGGATTGTTCTATCTTTTACTCTCATATTACAAAGTAACTTCTGGGAAGGGGTAATATTTTTTCGGCCCAACATCCATTGTCTAGCTTTCCCGGAGTAACTTATATATTAAGGCCCTGTTTGTTTGCATCGAATGAGCTCTGAATAAGCAGGTAAGCTTATTCAGAGCTTTTGGTTCACACTCTGAACGGGCTCTGAATGATTCTAATTGAATTAGAGGAAAAAAAATATCTAATTTGCTTAAAGGCTCCATTCAGCACCATTATGACATTTTTGCCCCTCAAAAAGGGTAAAAATTACATCCATATATGCAGCTTTCCAAACCAATTGATGTTCCTTTACAATTTGTGAATTTTTTTCAAGAATAATTTATTAGTAAAAAGAGTATTACAAAAAGGAAATAGCGTTCATCTTTTTTACTTATTTTCTAATTTGATAAAATAAATTATTTTTTTAATTTTATTTTATGAAAGGGGTACAAATGGAAAATACAACTCATTCAGATGTCCAGGTAAATGGCAATCAAACAGACCAAAATATTCAGATACAAACCCTCTAGTTATAATCTAGATCATTCAGTGGCATGTTCAGCATTCAGAACTTAATGCTTAATTTTATCAAACGGGACCTAAATCTGATAGCATTTATGCAGCGTCATGAAATCTAATTAAAAGCATTGATTTTAATGAATAATTTTAAAATAATGGTGCATTTTTAAATCGTGTTTATGTCTAATCTATATTGTTATTGTAAAATCAAAGAGGGATTTTGGGTCAATCAATTGCTTTTTCTCTCAAAACTTTTATTTATATTCTTCAACCTCTCTCTTCTCACCTCTATTGTATAACTAAATAAGGGTCGAATATATCAATTTTTTAGTCCTTCAGCATCTCATCGACTGCTCCCTTAAAATAGAAAGCCTATTTCTTTATTTTAGTTATTTTTTTTTTCAAAATTGGAAACCTACAATTTGAATATAATCAATTATTGGCTCTAATTTTTAGAATTACTAAAAATATATAATACTTTAAAACTATTTATTTTCCTCTAAATTTACTTAAATCATGGTATGGTTCATGGCCGTACATCCCTAGCTGAAAATAGTGGCAGTATATAACAGACAAGCCTATTAAATTTGAGATAATTATATTTAATTTTTAATGGAAACCTAGATTGGACATATTATTAGGAGGGAAGAGGCGAGAAGAGAATTTTTTATATATATAATTATTATTAGAATTTTCAAAATGAGGTCCCTGCTCCTGTGAATCCTCAGAATGTCCGATCTCTAATATTATTTTAATTTTATATCATTAGATACAAAGGGACAAGATTCACAATTAATATTAAGAATTTCCAAAATATTTCTCCTCCAAAATTTAATAATCCAAAGCATCATGTGGACCCTTTAAACTTTGTCCTAGCTATTTATTTAGTCCTAAGATTTTAAAATCAATCAATTTGTCCAATGAACTTTTTTCGCTAATCAATACTAAATATCATTTATTTTTCACCATAATTATTATTATTACACTTTATGGGCCATCCTTTGTAGGAGAAATATAATCCCTCTTAAATCTTGTGTCCTTAATTTTCCTTATCATGCATTATTATTCCCAATCCAAAAAAAATAAATAAATCCCTTTTATTATACAAAGATAAAATTAGTGGGATATTACATCAATACTATTATAAAGGCAAATGACCCTTTGATTCCTTCGACTATTATTATAAGTTAACTGATAATAGGGAGTAAAAATGATGATTCAAAATTCGAAATATTATTAACCTACTAAAATTTAAATTTCGAAATATTACTAACTCCTTCAGAATTTCTTCATTTTTTAGAACATCGTATTTCCACAGTTTTTAAATTTAATAACACAAAAAATTTATCTCCAACTATTAAACACATAAAGCTTTTCAAATTTTTTATACCGATCGAAAAGTCATTCAACACAAGTGGCGCGCGTGTGCTATGCCCGTCGACGACTACAATGGAACAAATGGGGGAAAAAGTTCAAATTACATATATTAATAGAGATATAATTTATGAAAAAATTGGAGAACCAACAGCTTTCATAGCTCAGTTGGTTAGAGCGCGGGAGGTCTTGAGTTCAACTCTCAGTGAAAGCACGTTGCCCTTTTTAAAACCTCCACTCTTCTTTCTTGAAAGGCCTAATCAAACATAAATTTCACCGAAAGCCCAATCCATTCTGTAAAGATACACAATGAAATGCTGTAGGTAAATATTTTTTAATCTATTTTTTTGATCCGCATCTGCTGCAATCCCCATGAACTTAAAATCATATTCAGTGAACACTCATAAGAAGAAGAAACAAATCACTATACACAAATCGTGGATGTGATAATTAAAGAATCTCAGTCGTGAACAGTATTTGCATTCGTGGGTGTTGACATTAATGGACTTGTACAGGTCCGGATAGTCATGGGCTAAGGGATTACTGTTTGGGCCGAGAATAATTAATGGACTCTCGTGCGAGTCCGGATAATGATGGGGTTTGCGATTACTGCTTGGGCCTAAGAGAATTAAAGGGCCCTCGTAAAGTTAGGATGACTATGGGCTTTGAGTTTAATCAGTGGATCCCGGCGAAGGGCCCAGCCCATTAAGTTACTGTTAGCCCGAAGAGGCGGCACTAGCCGTCTTGCACGTTAACAACTCATATGGATGCGATGTAACAGAAAAAAAAAAAAAAAAAAAAGGAAGAAGGAAAAATCTAATGTATGGGTGCAACAATTATTGGAAGAAAATGCAACACAAAGGAGTGATGATTATGCCGTTTTTCTTCCTTTTTCTTCCCCCAAAAGTATAAAGCAATTATAATAACGAATCGGCTTATACTTTCTTTCCTTACTTTTTTTTCTTAAAAAATTGATATCCCTAAATGGCTCTGCAAGTATGTTAAAGAAAACGCGTTATTATATCGCTAGAGCTTGGAAAGTGTTAGTCTAGACCTAAAAATCATCTCAATCATGGTCTTGAACAATTAGGATCTAACTGGAGAAGAATTAACATGACCCTTCAAACCATCCTCTAAATAAATCGATGGATATTACAAGGTCGCAGACAACAAGAATTGAATCCAACTCATCTCTAGACAATATCAATTGAATTAAACAGATATAAGAAAATTCTTCCATTTCCCCTTTAAGCTACTTTCAGTTTCCTTGGATTGCCCTTTTCTTCTGTTTGTTTCTTTTAAGACATCATGTGCACTTATTCGCTCAGCTGGTTCGGTCATAAAGTAATATTCTCTTTTATTAAAAAAAACACATAGTAGTTATGAAGATTTGAACCCTGGTCAATGCTCAACTCGAGAATTTACGACCGATGGTTAAAGATTGTTTTTTAATAGTTTAATATAGTGGACGGACATCGCGTAAATTACAAATTTACATCTTCTTTCCCCCTTTTCCATCACTTTTTTTTTTTTTCCTTTTTCTCAATCATTATTCCTATATCCTCTTGGGCACTCTTCTTTTGGAACGAAAAGCCACCCCGCGGAATAAATTCACAAGGAAATTTTTAGACCAACTGATAATATGTCTTCGGATTCCCCGCTATCCTTCATTTTAAGGGAAATAATTCTTTGGACAAAAAAAAAAAAATTATCCCAAATGAGAGATGATTGTTTATATTATCGAATGCCTGAGACATGAAATATCTTCGATTCAGATCCATAAAGGATTGTCATGGGGTGAGAAACTCAAATTTTGGGGAAGAATCTGCAGGAGATAGATCTGAAAAATGAATCATGGATCCGAATGTGGCAAAGAACATAGAAAATGGATGAAGAATATGGTCGAAGACCCATAAATGGGGGAAAACGTAGACTAAAGATGGAGAAGATGATGAACAGTGACTATTAGGAGGGATTGATGCTATTAGGGCTATTAGGAGCTATACTCATAGGGTTTTCTGCATATTTGCATGGGAGAACCAGACTCATGTAGTTCTAAAGGCTCATGGAGCTCACCAGGAGCTGTCCTCATCTTGCCATTTGCAGTGAATCGTGATGGATGATTGAAAAAGAAAGGATGCTCTTTTCTCCTTTTCTCTCCTTCGTCAAAACGCCCAAAGTGCCTCATCTCCCCAAAAATCTTAGGGTTTTATTTATATAATGGAGAAGAAGCAAGGGGGAAGATGCATCCTCCTTGAACCTTGGGCCCATCACCCGATCATAGAAGATGCCTTAGATAGGCGTCATATGCTCCTAAGACGGTGGAGCCAATGGCTAAGAAGGGGTAAGCATTTTTCCTTTATTGGAGAAATGTGGGCACACCTAGTCCAAAGGAGGGCGCTTTCTTTTCAGGGTCGAATTGCAGGCTTAAATAAATAATCGTGATCCATCTATTGGCTTAGTCAATGGAACGCCGTTACTTGTAAAGCGGCTTATAATAATGCCAACAATAAATAAAACTTTCTTGCGTGTATAAAGTCCAATGTTACATATGGGTGTTGAAATTCATTGTTAATTCACTTTTTCGAAAAACCGGCCCATTTGTCAACTGTCATATTCCTCGCCGTCCAACTGTCACGGGGTGAAAGTGTCCTTTTCTGATGGGTAGTTCAATTAATTCTAAACTTTGTATCAATAATTCTGAGTCAGAATTTATTATGGAAACAAATAATGCATTGATACGGAGGGGTGTTGGGGAACCAAACTCACTGGGACCATCTGCTCAAATATTATTCTATTCTAAAAACACACAGCTTCGCTAATAGGTCTCCAAAGTAGCAAAACATTATTTATAAAAGAATTTATGAATTTTATGGGTCGATACGATTTTTTTAATCATTTTTATTGCACATTATGAGGTGGGTTTCACTTATATTATGGGCTTAGGAATTTATTATAGGGATGAATTAATTTAGTCTTATATATATATAGAGAGAGAGAGAGGGGTTCTTATACCGTGCTTGTGCTTGTGCTTATTAAAATGATTGGTAATAGTAATTTCCATAACAATAATTAGACATTCCAAAAAACCGAAGTGACACATTTATTATATAAAAATTTATAATGGAGGTGAGAATTTTGATTCTCCACCACCACATGCCTCGGACCAAGTATCTCCCATTTTTTCCAATCTTTTATAAGGACTAACTTGTGTCAAAAGAAGTAACGTTTCGTCAAGGGACATTTTTGCCCATATTGGTTAATAATAATATAGTATATTAAAAAAAATATCGTGTTTACAAAATAAATTTATTGTTGTATTAAAAAAGGATTGAACAAGGATATAAATGGTGTTATATAATTATAGAACGTGTTTTATAAATTTTATTCGATAATGATGTCAATTTAAGAGATACAGCCGTAGATAATGTCTTTTTAAAGAATAGAAGTGGTGTTATTGTATTTTCAAAATAAATGAGATAGTGTCGATATTTTTTACTCTAAATAATTTAAATATTTATAAATGACATCTAATTACTCAAAAGTTCATTCATATCGATGAACTTTTGCTATATATTTAATTCGTAAATTTCGTGTACTATAATACAGTATTCACCCATGAATTATACGGAGTTCTCACGATAATAATAATAATAATTGTTGATATATTATGTGTATAATTACGATAATTATGATTAAAAGGCGTAAATCCGATACGATCGCGTCGGCGTGCTCAGAGTTTTACGTAAGAGGAGAGAGCCAATTTTTTCCTTCTACCCTCGTTGACAGCGATGGGCATGAAAGCCACGCGTACGTAACATGTGGGCCTCGGGCCTCTGGGTCCTTGGGCCCAATCGCCATGGGCCACTCTCCGATGGCCTTAATTATGTATGGCCTTCAAGGGTCCCACAGAGGCTCCAAGAACACCACCACGTGTCCACGTGTAAATTCACGGACCCTCATCAATTTAGAAAGAAATTTAATGACCACGGGCACCCGATATTCGTATTTACCAATATATATATTCATTCGTATTTACCAATATATATATTCATTCATATTTACATGATGAAATATATGTACAGTTTTAAATTAAAAATACTTTTGTATATTTTTATTTGTATGAAAAGGAGCATCGAGTGTGAGTCCTCGGCGAGCAATATATACGACTATGAGACAATTGGGAGAAATAATATTTACTTAAAAAAAAGACTGGATTATGTGTTTAAATTTTTATTTACTGCAATAGATATAAACTTTTAGGATCAATTCTAGGATAGATAGAAGAGCAATGTTGAAGCAATTAAAAAAAAAAATGGCAGAAAACAACACCAGTTTAATTATTTGATATAGTAGGCTTCGGATCTCGAGCACAATGAAAACAAAATAAATTTTTGGAATAATTTGAAGCTGAGTGCAATTTAATAGAAATTGAGGGCATTTAAATATATATAACAAAGCCAGGAATCCTTAACTGGTTCAGCATAAAAAATTCAACTCCCATTAAAAAAATACGAAGCAACTCGGATGTTTGATTCCATAAGCTTAGACAGACAGATAATCAAAAGGGAAAATTAAAAAGAATAATGACTTGGAGTCCCAACTCCCCCAGCATCTCTAACCTGTTGCATGGGGTTATATTTTTATCAACAAAATAAAATCCCGAATAATTTCTATGGATACCTAAAAGGGCTATTCTCATCTTCATTAGTGATTTTTTTTGACTCGATCGTAATTTGCAGGTGCAGGCTGCCCCGCTGGTTCGAGTGGTATTCTTGACTCTACGTAACTAGTGCCTGCTTTGCCGTTGCTGAGCGTACCCCATATTTGAAAATGATTCGTGAGACCCATTTCCTCCGGCGGGGGTTCTAGTCCCTTGAAACTCCTACTCATTGTTGTAACTTAGCTGGATGTCGTTGTTCCGTTTAATAAACAAATCATCCAAACCCCACACGCGCTCCCATTGTGGAGCCATTAGGCAAAAATGATTGTAAAAAATAAACTAAAAAGAGTTGCGCTGATTGTACATGGCCACTAGAGAAAATGCTGGCAGAGACCAATTTTAAAAAATGGTTTCATGAACCACCAAACTTAAAATAATAATAATAATAATAATAATAATAATAATAATAATAATAATAATAATAATATTCCCTAATCAATTGGAAACGGAGGGAGCTTATTGATAGAAAAGATTGAGGACTCGTCTATTTACTTATAATTAATTAATCATTGCAGCATAAATGACAGAACAAAGCAACAATGTCCACTCAATCAATTGTGATGGAAGGAGAAGAGAGCTTCAATGCTTAATTGGCATTAATATGTCGTCTTGCAGCCGCGACAATATTAAAATCGTAATTACGCGCTGTCTTTAATATTATAAATTCGGCATTAATTACGGAAAAACCCTCCTCCCACTATTGCTTGTTGTTGAGGGTTTTAATACTCAATTAAGTATCCAGGGGAAATCACAAAATATGATATATACATGGTTTCCCTCAATTATATATATATGTATGTATACACACCAATTTGTTCTCAATCTGGTACTTCAACTTTAATTGTGACTAATTTGATAATCGAGCTTCTATTTTCTACTCAATCAACTTCTCATTTGAGCAAGAATGGAATTAGGGTGCCCCCGTGGCAGCTCAGTTGGTCCCCAGCAGTAGAGTGAGACCAAAGACTCGGGATTAAATCCTGGCTGCCACAAGGCACCAGGCAAAAAAATCCTCCTGCTGAAATAGTAACTGCTGAGTCATCACGATTTGCCTCATCTACACTGATAGGAGCCAGGTGTGGGGCCCTCAGGATGGGGGTTCCACCTTTAGAGACTAAAGAATGGAATTAGGGTAAAGGAAAAGGAAGTTAAGTATGAAGAAAAACGGGAAATAGGGTTGGGAAGGAAGAAAAGAGCTATGTAAAAAATAAAGTCACACACTTGATCCTCCATGTAAGCACACATGTGTGATGCATTGTCAGCAACTGATAAAATCTCTTAACGTTCATTTTCGATTAAGTAGAAAATAAAAGTTCGATAATCAGATTACTTACGATTGAAATTAAAGGATCAAATTACGAATGGAGTGAAAGTTTGAAGGGTATTTTGGTGTTTATGCCAACTGTATATGTACATACATAAAATATGGTGTACTACCTACACTTAATTAGGTGTTCCTATAATTATAATGAGAAATGTTTTGGATTTTTTTTTTTTGAAAAAAAGAAGAAAAAAAGATGGTACTACGTCCTCCTCCATGGTGGTAGATCCAAAATTTTTACTTTTTTTTTTTAAAAAAAAAGTTTCAACGTACAATCAGAAACAAAATGGAAAAAAATTTATAATTTCTGAATAGAAATGAAATAAAGTTGTTTGGACGCTATAACTTATGGAGTTCCATGAGGCACCACGTGGATTGATGCACTCTCACGTCAAGCCAACCTTCTCTTTTGTATATTAATTATTATTAATTAAATACGCGCGTGAAATAAAGCTCGCATTATTGATTATTCCCTCACCCTTAAAAGCATCCCTCCTCCATTAAAAGCTTAACCCATGAATATTAGTATTAAAATAACACTCATGTCGATATTAATAATTCATTAAAAAATTTCTTCAGAATTGAAAAAAAAAAGTCATTAAAATTAGTATAAAATTATATTTTGCCGGTGAGTCCAGATGTTGCCACCTCACCTGCAACCCTTCAAAAGTTTGTTATTCCTCATGGAGACACGTGAAGCTCGAAATTTGATATTATTATTATTATTTTTTGGGTGAAGAAGTCTATGACATTATTTAAACAAATGTATATAATTAATTAATTATTATTATCCTAAAATGATCTTTGTCCCCCTAATTTGAAAATAGTGATAAGTTTGATCTCTTAAGTTTATTAAAAATGATCAATTTAGTTCCTAAGATAATGGAATCATTGAATTTGAATATAAAAAAATGGTAAATTTGAAATTCTATGATTTTTGACAAATTTTAAATAAGAAAAAGAAAAATAAATAAGTAAAACGTAGCCTTTTTTATTTTTTTATTTTTCCCACTATTTTTTTCAAGAAAATACATAAATTTGAATTTTTCATTTTGCTTTATTTCCTGCTGAGTTTTTCTAAAACAATTACAATTGCTTGAGGGTTTTTTTTTTCGTTGAAGCATGTTCAGAACGCACTGTATATTTAGAAAAAGAATGTGCTATAAGTTCAATATCTAATAATTCCTCTAATACAGAGATTAAAGTGATTGCTTTTCAAAAATTTTAAGAAACAATTTAAACACTGAAGATTAAATTAATGCTAAATTGAGGGACCAAAATAATAATTAACCTTACTTATATTTCGGGAGTCCTTTGCTGGAAGAAATCCCGCAGCTTCTGGGTCGCCCACGCGTGTACTGCATTTTCCACACGTGTTGTACGTTATCCACTTTGTGCTGGACACGTGTCCAACTCGGGGGAGTTGGGGAAGGATGATAATTCGGAGCTCTCTCCGCCAAGAGTCAATGTACTGAATATATATACTTTGAAGAGAGAGATTTTTTTTTTTTTTTTGGATATAACAATCAAAATTATTAAAATTAAATCCTTGATTTAGCCGGAGTAAAATAATAATAATAATAATAATGATAATAGCACTCAAGTATGCAATAATAAAGCACCAGCTTGATTATTTTGAACCAAGTATTTTATTTTTGTTTTCAATGAAAGGGAGGTGAGTGTCATTATATTTCATTCATATATTTATTATTTTTTCTCACCAATTTATCTTGACGCTAATTTGAAGGGTTATAGGCAATTCACCATCGATCGGAGTCTGACTACCATTTTAAATTCGTACAGTTCGAGCGATGCGAGAGTCTAACAAAAAAATATAAAGTACAGTGAATAATATAGAAAAAAACAATCAACTCATCAACATAGCGAATATTCAAATTCATAGCGTTCAGTATAGAAAGATAGATCGCTACTAATTAACTAATATTTGATGGTTAAAGCTTAATATTTTTTATGGGCGTGGATAGACAATTTAGAGAACAATTTTAGTAAAACTCAGATGGAATATATTTGAGTTTTTCAGGCACGTGAAAAATATATTTGCGCGTCTTTTTTTACTTAAAAACTAGTGCATCCAGAGAGGGAAGGGGTGTATGTAATTGCTCAGAGGGGGCAATAAATAAAATAAATAAATAAAAACAAGTTATTCATAATTATGAAAGTGATGAAGGGGTGCTTGAAAAGAAGAGAAAGGATCTGCTGCGGATATGCAGTCTGTTCCGTTCGTTGGGCGTCGCAAGACGAGTATCTGTTTTTATTATTATTATTGTTTCACTAATCAAGCAGGACCATTTTCACTTTTTTTCAAAAAAATTATTTTCTTTTTCATTCAATTATTTATTTATTTTTTAAAATTTGACGTTGTTAAACAGATTTTACAACGTCGCCGGTAAATCTCAAATCTCCGGCACCAATTTTGACTTTATCACCGTCCATTTTATTATTATCTTTGGTAAAATGGGAAACTGTATCCTCGTCAGATCGTGCTTTATTTAGTTTGATAGCCTTCCAAATAAATTCGAAATTCAAAAAATTTCAATGTTTGCATTTTGTTTGGAGCTTTTTAAGGAACACGAGAAAGGAAATAAGTAACTAATTTAAGATTTCCAAGAATTCATCTCTTCAAAACTAGTTTGTTCCCCTTTTTTTCGTTATATTTATTTATTTATTTAAAAGGGTTTCAGTCACGTGGCTTGAATTTATTATTCCGAATTAAAACCCATAATAAATTTGAACTTAAATCAAATTGATCAATCAGAGTTAAATTGAGGTTATTTTGATCCTAGAAAGATTTGGTTTGGAAGGGATGAATTAAGGGAAGGCAGTGAACATGGCGACTCTTAAACACAGTAACAAAGGGAGGAGGTGACCATTGGAAAGATTGAACGTATGAGTGTTGAAGTAGATTTTATCATGTATTTATTTTCGGGGAGAATTTTAAAGAATTCTTTTTGTAATGTAGCGTGGGTTAGTTAAGCTTTTCATGCGTGAGCTGGATCCACTCCACTCCGCAGAGGAGACCCACCTTCCAATAAATTATTCGGGGAAATTATTAGCAAAAGAAAAGAAAAGGAAAGCTGTGAGGTACTGAAAATCGAGTTGCAGAGGGAGAGAGATGGAGAAGAAGCAAAGAGCCACCACCCTGTCTTCAGTCTCGTCACAGAAAGCTCACAGATTTTCATAATCTTCTCTCTTTTTGCCCCCTGTTCGGATGTTGGGTTCCTCTGTTCTTGTCGTTCGGATTACGAATTGGATAAGGAGGTATCCAGTTGTGTAATCGTGGGTTTTGCTCACTCTTCATCATTGCTTTCTGGGTTTTTTTCTTCTTCTTTTTCTTTTTCTTTTTCTTTCCCCCCTGGGAACAAAATTCCGAGCGATGAATTTGGGGAACGGAATGGGATCGGTGGGGATGGCGGCGGCGACTTCGAGTGACGCGAGGAGACCCGTCGATGTTGTTGTTGACCAGTTTCCGGCGGGTCTCCGGGTGCTTGTCGTTGATGATGACCTTACCTGTCTCAAGATCCTCGAGAAGATGCTTCAAAAGTGTGCTTACGAAGGTCAAATTCTTCAATCAATTTCCATTTTATATCTCCAGGGTTCTTGTTTTTATCTCTTTTATCTAAATCTTGTTCTGCTGCAATCTCTGGGTATTCATAGCTTTGCAGAGTCGTGGCTTTAAAATTCTCTGTTTCTCTGCGTTATTTGTAAGATTGTCGATTGTGGGATTGGGGATTTGTGCTGGGAAGGAGTAGCAAGAGTGATGAGCACTATGATTTGGTTTATACCATCTCACCATAAATGCTCTGTGCTATCACATCGTTCTGATTCAAAAAGGGTTTGTGCCGAAGTGTTAATGATTTGCAATTACTTTAAACTGTGTGGCTTTTATTTTTTCCTCCGTCTGGTTTTTGTCTCAATTTGAGTCTCGGACTGTTCCTTCAATGTCAGATGGTCTATTCGTGTTTGTTCCTTTTTGGGTTCATATTTATTTGTGAAAATTTTCTCTCTTTTTTTCTTTTTTCCTTTTTTTTTTCTTTCATCGTCTTTGGGGCATTTTCAGTTACCAAGTGCAATCGAGCCGACGCTGCATTGAGGCTGCTCAGAGGAAACAAAAATGGCTATGATATTGTCTTGAGCGATGTCCACATGCCGGACATGGACGGATTTAAGCTACTCGAATACATCGGGCTGGAGATGGATCTGCCTGTTATCAGTAATTTTCCTGTTTCCGCCTCTTCTGATATACTGACTGATCCATCAATCTGGGAATGAGTTAAAACTTGTGCCATTTTTGACGGGTGATCTCTGTAAAATTGTGCAGTGATGTCGGCAGATGATAGGCAAAGTGTTGTGTGGAAAGGTGTGACTCATGGAGCGTGCGATTACCTTACGAAGCCAGTGCGAATCGAGGCGCTGAAGACCATCTGGCAGCATATTGTTCGAAAAAAGAAGAATGAGTTCAAGGAAATGGAGCAGTCGGGGAGCGTGGAAGATGGGGATCGGTTGCAGAAACCGTCGGAAGATGCAGCGGATTATTCTTCCACAGCGAATGAGGGGAGCTGGAGGAACGCTAAGAGGAGGAAGGATGAGGAAGAGGAGGTAGAGGATAAGGATGATACTTCTTCGTTGAAGAAGCCGCGAGTAGTTTGGTCAGTTGAGCTGCACCAGCAGTTTGTGGCAGCTGTGAATCAGCTAGGAGCCGACAGTATGGATCTCTCTACTTGTTTATTTTGATCTGACTTTATTTCGATGATCACGAATACTTGTTTAATTGCAGTATTGAATTCATCATCGTAGGAGGATAAGTTCAAAAATGGAAAATCTTCTAGATTACGGGCCATAAATGAGCTTAAGTTGAATACACGAGTATGTAAGATCATCGAATCAAGATTCAAGTGTCTTGAGTGATGAATCCTCTAGATTATGGGCCATAAATGAGCTTGAGTTGAATACATGAGTATCTAAGATCATCAAATCAAGATTCAAGTGTCTTGAGTGATGAATCCTCTAGATTATGGGCCATAAATGAGCTAAGTTGAACACATGAATATGTAAGCTTTGATCATCAAATCAGGATTCAAGTGTCGTAAGTGATGAATTGAGTAGATTCGGTATTCGGGTTTTCAGGTTTTGTATTTTTTTTTTCCTTTTATGATACTATTGTCCAGTATTTTGTTAGATTTTCCTGAGCCATACATCTGGTGCTTTGTTCGTATTATTGTCATATCTCTGCTTATGTTTCCAAAACTGGTCTACGAATGCAGAGGCTGTTCCCAAGAAAATTCTCGAGTTAATGAATGTTCCCGGACTAACTAGAGAAAATGTTGCCAGCCATCTGCAGGTATTGTCCTTTGAGTTTTGTTTCTTTTATGTCGTTTAAATCTTCCCTTTCTAATGATTGGGACTTACGAAGGCAACCATTTGGTACAGAAGTATCGCTTGTATCTTAGAAGGCTAAGTGGGCAGGCACAGCACCAGAGTGGACTGAACAACTCTTTCTTGGGCTCACAAGACTCAACTTTCGGGCACATACCGCCGTTCAACGCACTCGATCTTCAAGCTTTTTCTGTTACGGGTCAAATCCCGGGACAGAGTCTCGCTTCGCTCCAGGCAGCCGGGTTTGATAGGTCTAGTGCAAAATCTGGCCTACCTATGTCCCTTGTCGACCAAAGGAACATCTTTAACTTTGAAGGCCCAAAGCTGGAATTTAAAGAAGGACAACAACCGAGACTGAACAATGGCGGTAAACAAATGAACTTACTGCATGGAATCCCCACCTCCATGAAGCCAAAGCAGATTGTGAATTTGCACGCATCGGGACAGTCCTTTGGGAGTATGAATGCTCAAGTCGGTTCCCATGTAAGCCAAACTAGTACTTTGTTGGTGCCGATGGCTCAACCACAATGTAGGGGCCAGATATTGAATGAAACTAGTGGAAGCCATGCTTCTGGGCTGCTCCCATCATCCGTAGCTCCGCCAATTTTATCAAATGGAATTTCCCGTTCAGTGATTGATTACACTGGTGAGCTGCCGGGTAACTGTTTCCCTATCGGGAATACTCCATGGATGCCCAGCCTGAAACCTAAAGAGGTTTTCCAGGATGGGGTTAACTCGGACATTAAAGTATCAAGGGGCCTTGTCCCCAGTTACAATATTCTAAGTGATATGAATCAACATAAATCCCAAAACTGGGAGTTACAGAGCATAGGATTGAATTTCGATGCCTCTCAACATGGGAACCCTCTGCAAGGCAGCTCGCCATCGGTTTTTGTCCAACAAGGCTTTTCTTCTGACCAAATGAGGGGACAGAACCTGAATACTTCTGGTATTGGCAAGGCAGTTTTCTCACCAAGCGAAGAAATTGGGAACATCAATGTGCAAAATTCTGGTCAACAAGTAAACACCCTTCTCGTCCACGGTTCATCGCCAAGGATTAAGACCGAAAGAATTCCTGACTCGAGTTGTGACACTGCCCTTATTCCTGGAAACTTTGGTCCGGATGATCTCTTGAGCCAACTCCTCAAACAGGTAAACATTCCCATCCCCATATCAATGTTGCATTGTCTATCTATGATTTTTCTAGGAGACTGTGACTTACCCCAACGCGTGATATGTTCTTTTGCAGCAAGAAGGCATTGGGCCTGTTGATAATGAGTTTGATATCGATGGGTTTCACATGGATAATATTCCCATCTAGGACATGGCCCATTCTGATGTACATAATCGCTGCTACAGATGAATCTGGTTTGCATCTTCTGCAATCGGAGGGTATGCTCGATTCCAGTTCGTAGCACATCTCTGCTGTGAATAATTTTGCGGACGATTGATTTGGATCACTTTATGTCAGAAGATGGAGGCGTCATGTAAGGAACTGCAGCATAATATGCGAACGCATGCATGCGATTTTTTGATTGCTTTCGGGATATAGCCAAGTCCAGGAAGAAGCAACTAATTTTAGGTTGTGAAAGGGAAAGAAGAAAAAAAAAAACACCTAGTTATAGGTTATGGAGTTACCCATGGGATACTTGCAGACTAGGTTCTCCTTCAGTTTATTTTTCTCTATTTTTTTTTTCTTTACCCCTTTCTAGTTTCTCTTCCCTCAATTTTAGGGATTGACTTGTGTACATATTTCACTTGATTGCAAGACAATTTATGCTCGTGTCTCTCCCTGTAGTTCACAGCTAAGATGATGTTTGTTCATCTTCTTGGGGGCGTATAGGCGCCAATCAAGTATGTATGCCTTTGTTGAGCTTCACATTTGACATATTGTTTGTTCCGAAAATATTGTTTGGAGATTTACTCGTGCCAATCGAATTATTCTATTTATCGACTGCATTATAAGTAAGTTCGTGATCGGTAACGAAATATGGTGCCCAGTTAACATGTTAACATCACGTTTGGTTGGATGGAATGGCTATTCTACTCGAGATCTATTATGTAAGGATGCGTATTCATTTGTTTGGTTAATTTAATTGGATTGAATGTCTATTCCTATTCCCGACCTATTCATGTCCAACAATGAGTAGGTATTGCACCCAATCTCATTTGGAATGTGCGTCGCTGATGAAATCAAGCCACTATTTTATTTTTTTTTTCCTAATTCAAACTCCCGTACTGTTTTTGAACTACAAGAGTAAAAAAATTGGGCTCTAACTAGGGAAAAATTAGCCTAAGACTGAAACTTATATTGGGAAAGATCTGATCCGTACGCCTACTTTGAGATTTTTCTTTCCTCATAACTATTTCAAAGCTATTTCATTGTGCTAATCAAACATGGGAATAGTTATTATTTAACTATTCTATTTCCATGGAATAACTATTTCATTTTCATCCTATTCCATTCAACGAATCAAACGTGATGTACGTCTAAGATCATTAGAGGTAGGAATACATCGTGCACGTCACTACCCTCGCGGTACAAGTGACCTCGATGATTAACTATTTACAGTGGCCGCGCACCAAGTAGTGGTGCATATAATTTTTTAATTGTAGACCACTAAAAATGGTCACTAAAATTCCATCAACTGTACAGAAAACAAAATTTACAGTAATCTCATGTACTCCCACGCTGCACAATGCAACGTATTAATAGCCGAAGCTAAACTAAGGCACAAGCTGTTCGGCATCTAAGAAAATGCTAGCCGAAAGAATGAATAAATCAGCAGTATGCACAAAACCAACCTGTCAGAGACTCATGTCACCCCAGCTAACTCTGGACCAACACGATGAACAATGCAGTTACACCTGAAATGGCGGATATGACTGAGCTCTTATGATGACCGCTGCTTCTTGGATATACCGAAGGGACCGAGCAAGCATTCCTCGCCATTGAAGAACACCTTTTTGGGGAACCCATCCCCGCCGGCAACTCTGATTCTGGCGCCCTTTCTTTGTGAAGGAGATCACAGATTGTTGTTTCCCAGGAACCCTAAGGCCGTTCGATGAGCTGACTTCGTCCGTTTCTGCCGCGAGATGGTTCAACCCCAGAAGACTCTGCATGAATATAGTGCTGTTGACATCATCTACGGTACTTCCATTGAACGAGTACATTGCTCCGAACCCGGGGCAGCCTTGTCCATTTGGACAGCAGCGAACCAATCAGCAAAACTAGTGTCACCCCAGTTGAAAAGTGTGATCCTTGCACTCCATCCTTTATTGTAGTCTGTATACAGAAGCCAATTGATGCTGACTCCACAGTTATCCCAGCACAGCAATGGATTCGCACCCTTTCATGCTTAAGCTGGCCCAAGCCAGAGTCATGGAGGTCCGGTTCTCAAAAGGAACCAAAAGGGAATCAGGTGGGAGAAGAATAGCAGGAGCCGCGCTACTACAAGTTGTACGTGCATTGCTTGGACACCCACAAGCGCATGTTCTGCGATGCAGAAAATGATACGCAGCATCTGGGGCTTGCTAATTAGGCCAGGTGATGTTGCAAACTACTTGCCAGCTGGCGATTGCTGTTGAATTTAACGGTAACCCAGTGGGATCTGAGAATTGGCTAGGGCTCACCCGCACTGGAGGGCCGCAAGCAAAATTTTGGTTCAAAGTCCCATTGACTTGAAAGTTCTGAAGTGGACTGAGCTTGGAACTGTTGAGATCCGGTGGCATTTTGAAGACATTTAGTTGAAATACAGAAACGGACTGGCTTGGGTCCATCCATCGCTGCAAGATCTGTCGGAGGAAGATCAATGATAGTGGGTCTTCTCCTGCAATTTAGGACGGTGGAGACTGTCCTTGTGGGCCAAATATGCAGTCGGAGAAATCAACCACATTTGGGTAAGCCCCTTTCATGGCAAAGATGAATTCGCCCCTCATCCACTGCCAACTTAATCTCCAATTATCGAGACGGCCAAGGGAATTATGGTTTTCAATTGTGACTTACGCCCAGTAGCTCGAATCGTATGTTTTGAGTACATCGTACATTATCGTAAGATCACCATTCTGGTGGTGCAGGAATTCTTCAGCCACACTGACATTTGATGTAGAATTCGCATCTCTTACGCAACAAATTTGCATCTCATGCTTCCCTGAAAAAAGGGGCATAAACAGAGGACATAAGGTACATGCAACCCTAATGGCAGACCACATGAACATCAAATCAGTTGAAGCTCTATAAAAAATGAAAATGCCCTATACTTCAGCATTACATGATCATAGTTGAAATAGAAAACATAAATAAAGTTACATAAATTTGAGTTACATTTTTTTAAATAATTAAAACCCCAAACTGTCGGAGTTTTTCTATAATTCCCTAAAAGGGTTCCAAAATGTCAAAGGCCGTGAGAAAGAGACTAAACTCAAAATAGACTACAAGACAACGGCTAACATTCGGAGGTGGAGCGGATCGGGTTAGAACAAGAGAATGATGAGGCAGGATAAAGTATGAGTTCTTATGCTACTCTTGTTTCCTTTTTCAGCTGTGGGTATAAGACATACGTAGCTTCTCTGTGTCTCTTCCCCCAATCGGAGAACATACAAACACACACAAACAAGAATTAGAAGAAATATAAATCACACAGAAATTGATAGGACTGAAACGAAAATTACCTCGCATAGTGGGTTTAGGGCACTTGAAACCCTCAGTGGCAAGCGAACTGTTGGAGGGCATAGGAACACCGGGAAGCCCAACTCCGAGCACCACGCCCACCAAACCGATCCGGGCCTGCGTCTGCGCCACATCGCCGGCGGTCTCCGCGGCGGAATTCAGGTTAGAAGAAGGGTACCCAGCGAAGACTGGCGCCGTTCCCGACATCCCAGGGGAGGCCGTTCCCGTCGGCGAGCAGCGCGTCGGGGTCGGAGACCAGAATCTCGCCATTCGGAAACCGACGAAGACCCTCCGCGACTTGAGGTCTCGGAGGGCATTGTTGAGCACGGTGACGGTGGAGTCGAATCGGTAGGGCTGGCAAGCCGGGTTGGAGAGGAAAGGACGGAGCTTGGCTCCGGATGCGTACGAGTACGACACGAAGACCCCGTTACAGGAATCAGCGGTGGGGGGCGGCGCTTGCTGCGGCTGAGACACTGCAGTTTGAAGGATCGCTGCGGGGGAGAAGAGAAGGACGAGGTTGAAGATGAAGCGCCGATTCGAGCTCAATGCCATGGTTTTAGGGTTTCTGCATTACAATCTGAAATTCAAAAATGTGGGTGAGAGAGAGAGAGAGAGAGAGTTTGAGTAGCGATTAGGGAGGGAGATGAAGAGACGAGGGGAGAAAACGAAAACGCGGTGTTTTTTTATTTTATTTTATTTATTATTATTTTTTCCTATTGGGAGGTGGCGTAGGTAATTAACGACTAATTACAAAAATAATAATTTTTTTTTATCGACATCTGAAATTCGTGGAACCTTCTTTTTCTAGTTCGAATTTCAACGACTGGACTTGGACAACCTTTACTGTTGTTGAACAGTTCAGTTGTACCTAAAATACACAGTAAGTTTCCGCCACGGAATCATGAGGTGATGATGATCATCCGAATTTAAAACTGTCATCAATTTGTGATTTTTTTTGAATAATTTAAACTAGTTACCGTAAAAGGAAATATATGAAGGGAAAAAATTATGAGCGGTAAAAAAAAATATTTTTTTAAATTTATAAATTCATGTGATTCATATCCATGATTTTCAATGGCCTAACGGACTAAAAAAAGTCTAGCACAACCCAATTAAACATCTTTGATTTTTTTTCTTCCTTGGTGATGATGACCCTCCATTCGAGCTACGGAGGCATTCAAACGGTAATGAAAAAATTTCCGACTAAGCAAATAGTTTTTGACATGAATCTTTTCCTTAAATTTTTTATTAAAATAAAGTATTTTTGGAATTTTCCTAATCGAAAACATGCCCTTCTGAAATTATAGTAAATTAATCCCTTTTCCCTTGCTTTTCCTTTTAAAGAATTCTCATGCGTGGAAAGGATTTTCTTTTTTTTTAAAAAAAATTGAAATGATGGGAGTAAAGGAGAAGAATTGAGAAAAAGAATAAGAGGAACTTTGAAAACGTTTATACCCACAAAAGGTAATTCCAGTTTTCTGACTCGAAATTGTTTTTTCAAAAATTCGAGTTTCGTGAATTCTCAATCAACTCTAATTCAAAAACTGTAGAAGTCAACCCTTTTTACATATTCTTTTTTGGGTTTATTTGTGAGCCAATATCTCCCGTTCATTCCTATACTCTCACCCTTTACTCCTTTTAACATGCAAAATGAGAGAAGATTTAGTTTATTAAAATTGGGAGTCAATCCCCTACACCATGGTTTATAGGTAGATCAACTCATGTTTCTTGACTTTATCCATGGAACATAAAAAAAAAAAAAAGCCATTTACTTAGCTGGTAATCACAATATAAAGAAAAATACGAATTTTTATTTTATTGTTAAAACATTATATCAATTTTTATCAAAATTACGTTTTATGTGACAATTACTCGAATCCGAAATTTATTTCTTTCAAAATTTGGATACGAGCCTATACTTTTCCTTGAGAGGGCAAGAGTTGGAAGAACTCAATCCCCAAATTGACTGCTCAACTTAACCCACAATATAATATTGAGTGTGGCCCTAGTTTTCTTCGGATGCATGTGAGAGGTGATGATTCATTTATGTGTTGGCGTTACTTGCCTGTCCGCACATATTTTATTGCGACTCCTCCGCGCATCGTGTTGTTCACATTTTCAGAAATTCCATAACTCGCCTCCCCCGTATCTTCTGCGTCCCTCCATGTGCATAAGGATATATATATATATATATATTCTTTTCTGAATTGATAATATTATAAATGTAAATATTTATGTACTAAGGCAGTGCTCGGTAAAATTTCAGAAATTGAAGATATTAAAAATGATATGTGCATGGCCAAGGCAGTCCGCAAAAATCTGAAAAAAGTAAAGGATTCAAACTCATTAAATGGTCGATTGAGTAAGGATGATTAGCTTCGTCATAATGCGATGAAAATCAATATGCGAACATGTTCCCTTCTAGATATTGTAACATGAATAATTTTTCTTACAGTGCCACGCTGTAAATACATTTTTTCATAATCTTTTACCAAAATATAATCATTTTTTTTTAATCCCAAAATGTTGTCAGCTTTTATTATTATTATTATTATTATTTATTAGTGAAGGTTGCGTCTGCTTCACGAGAAGTTCTTTCAAAGAACCCGTCCGGTTCCACCTCCATCGCCACTTCCCAATTAGGTCCGCCCACGTGTGAACAGCTTTTCACATGGTCAAGCCCACCTCATCATCCCCCTACTCCCCATGCCTTGCCCTTCACTCCTTGAATGCTACCCTTCACCAAATACCTTAGTGCCAAACTTTAATTACTTTCAACTGCATTCATCAACCACACACATCCAAACTCAAACCAGGGACCAAACTCAAACCTGAAATTATATTTCAGAATGAATAGATTTATTTTATTATGCAAAGTTTTTAAAGGAGAAATACTTATTGCAATTGAAAAAGAAATAATACTTTCTTTTGACGTTTAATTAAATGGCTAAAAATATGTTCGATGTATGACACCCTAACATTTTTCATTATATGTTGGGGAGGACTTACGTGGAGGTTGTTTCGGTCATTCCACCCACACAAGGTCAATTAGACAACACTAATTTTTTTATTTCTTCCAAGAATTAAACAACACTAAGCTTGTCAAGGAAGTAAAACTTGTCGGTGCCAAAACTTCTCTACCGTTGCTTAGTTTTTTATTTTGTTTTTTTTTTCTTAGATTTTACAATCGAGAAAAGATAATATGAATTCGAACTCATGCGGTTTACATGACTCTAATCTAAAAACAATATAATTTTTATAAAACTAATTACTATTTATTTATATTTTTTTAACAAAATTATGTCGTTTTGGGGACGATCAGGCTCAAATTCTTTTTTCAATTTATAATTTCACTCTTTCACGATAATTTTTCTTCTCTTTCTTTCTAATTTCTTAAAAACCAAAGGGAAGAACATCTTAGACAAGAGGGGAGCGATAAAGGAAGCAAAAATGCAAATCTTCCTTCAAGAGAAATTCCAGTTGCATGGATTGAAAGAACCGAAAAAAGTACCCTTAAAGTTTCATGCCATTCAAAATGCAATTCAAAATGGCATATACTTACCATCCAAAGGGTAGAAACCAGAATGATCATCCTATTTTTACAAAATTTTCAAAATTATTAATTTATATGATCAAAATTTTCGATGGGGAGCTCATGTAATTGGTGTTTTTTTTTTTTTTTTTTTTTTTTAAGGGTCGTAGTTCCTTTTAGCCCCATAGATAAGATGCATAACCATGGTATAGTGTAAGGTGGATGTAGGAGCGCAATTTTTCCTACCCATTGTTCTTCCTCCCTCTCCTCTTGTTTGTTTCTCCATTTTCCGTCTCTTCTTTGATCACAGATCATCTCTGTGTTTCGCAAGAATCAGAGATTGATTCGAGTTCCTTTTTCATACATACTGGGCACGGCTTTGATCTTCGCATTTCATCATTTTCAACGTCTGTGTGAATTGTTTCTGAAAATGTGGAATCCACAAAAAGTTCTGTTCTTTTTCCTCACTGCCCTCCTCATCCTACTTTCGATCGAATCATCTCCGGCGACGGCGGACAAGGTCGCGTGCACGCCGTGCGATCCCGTGTTATCGCCGCCGCCGCCGTCTCCTCCGCCCCCAACGTCGCCGCCGCCGCCGTCTTCGTCCGCTAACTGCCCCCCGCCGCCGTCTCCCCCCAGTTCAGGCACCACTTACTCCCCGCCGCCGCCGCCGCCGCCGAACGGGTACCCTTACTACTCGCCGCCACCGCCGCCGAGCTCGGGAACGGCGTATCCGCCGCCGTACAACGGCGGTGGAGGAGGAAACGGCGGAAGCAACTACCCCACGCCGCCGCCGCCGAACCCAATACTTCCGTACTTCCCTTTCTACTACTACTCCCCTCCGCCTTCCTCTTCCTCTCCCTCTGTTCAATCCGCCATGTGCATTCTCTATGGACTTCCTCTGCTTTTCATCTTCCTGTGATAATTTGGAGAAGATGAAGAAGACAATTGGGATGTTGAAAATAATGCCGCAGATTCGCAGATCTAAAGAATTTCGAGAGAAAGAGAGAGAGAGAGAGAGAGAGAGAGAGGAAAAAAAAGGGGGGGGGGTTAATTTTGGATCTTCTTTTCACAGAAAAATCAGTGGAAGAAGAAGACGACATCAGAAACAGAGGGCGCAGCATCGAAAAAAAGCTTGGTCATTTTGCAGAAACCAGTGATCGTTGACTCTGGTAATGTTCTTTCTCTGGGGTACTGTAGGGTGGTGATCTGAAAATTTGTGATGATTTTCTTTGTTCTTCATTTCCTTTTTCAATTCTATTAACATCTGCATACATGAATAACGGAATCAGGGAAATTTGTCATTCTGCAAGTTTCAATTTAATTACTTCGATCAGCTGATTTTGTCTGAGAAATTTGTATTCTTCTTCTAAAAACTAGCTCATTCTTCAGTGGGCATAAAAGAATACCATTATATGCATTTCACAATTAGTGTTTTTGTTTCGTCGGAGGACAATTGGCCAATTGAAGAATGATTAGAAATGAGCAGATTTCAGAACTCATCATCATTACAATTTATAATTACAGTCGCCTATCATGATTACTGTTGCCTTGAGCTGTTATCTTGGCCCAATCTCATCTTTCCAAAAAACAGCGAACAGTAGCCATTGGCAGAACAAATGTTCAATTACAGAGGTGTTTCCTTAAGTTTATCCACAAATTATTGATCGACATTCACTTTTACATTAGACAAAATTCAGAGATAATTTCGAAAAAAATGAAAAAAAATGAAAAATCCAAGTTCATATGCAAACAAGGACCAAAGATACTTGTGCTGTGGAAGATCATTCATGGAATGATCTGTGAATGGCCGTATTATCAATCAAGCAGGTTGTGGACTTTAGTAGGGTCTCCTTGGCCAGTTGGCAAAGGCTAAACCTAAAGAAAAGAAAAAATTATTGTGGACCTTGCAGCCAATCATGTTGCCCACTTGAGTCCATTAATGGAATAAAACTAAAGGTTTTTCCTTTAGGAGTTTGAGTGAGCTTATGATCGGGTGTTAAATGATATGAAACTTTCAATTTGCTCGGTCTAAACATAAGTAAAATAAAATTTAGCTCGTTTATAATTTTTTTTAATTCATTCATCTTAATTCATGACGAATCCATCTAATTATCACTGTATTAGACGATTAGATCTCCTAAAATCGATTGATTATTATATGGCAGGAAGAAGCATGAAAGAAAAGTGGGCCCTATTTTTTCTGGCAGTAAGATGGCAGGAGCCTTTTACTTCATTAAGAACAACGCTTTTCCATGATGTCAAGTGGGAAGATGTTGTTTTAATTTTGTCGGTCTCTATTAGGAAAATAATAATGGGACTCATATGGGTTAAGCCTGTAAATGGGTTGGGATCTAAACCTAGGTTCGAACCCTTGCAGATCCATTTAATAGGGTTGAGTCTATTATACATAGGTCCAGATCTAGACCCATATCAAGACTCATTTATAGGTAATATAAGGGTCGGGTCGGGTGAAACTCATGCCTGACCCTGGACCTGTTCAGATAAAAAAAACATATATAATGCAATCATTATTTTCTTTTATTTTTGTAAAGAAAAAAATATAATAACAACTTTTGTACGTGGGTGGGATGATTTATTTAGGTTATTCATGTTTTTATTTCCTTTCTCACTTTGCTTTTTAATAATGAAATTTTTTTAATTAATAAAGAATATAATCCTCCATTTGCAGTTAATACTCTACTCCTCATTTTCAAAGCTGTTTGGAGCATAATTTTATTTATATTATAATTTTTTATCTAATATTACAATCTTCTATTCATTGATATATTGTTTGAAAGATTTCAAAATAGGTGTAAAAGGTTTTGGACACACCTTCAAAATATAAACCGTAGAAAAAAAAATGAAACAAACATTGAAGAAATAGTAAAATTAAATTCAAATATTATAAACGGGCCTACCCATTTACTTAATGGTTTTAGCGAGTTTGGATTTTATTTCAATTTTTGAACACACTGTTTAAACGGGTCGGGTCTAAACCTGGGGAAAATTGATGGGTTCAGGAATGAATCTGAGTAAATTGGATCCAAATCCGACCTATTGACGGCCCTAATAAGGGCCTACCTTGAATATTTTCTTTTTTCAGAGCATATGATTGTCAAACAAGTAATGACAAATTTGCTTTTCTTTAATTTCTCTGGCATCGGCAGTGTTAACCAGTAATTACATCGGATTTAAAAACCTCATTTTCTTTCCAAATAAATAAATAAAATGAAATAAAGTGATTACCTCAAAAGCCACGTTGTTAAATCACAGACAAAACATAAAGCACTTGAAGTACTTAAAGGAATCGTAGTGTATCCAATTCTGCAATATATCATCAAAATGACAGTAGCACAAGAATTACATAAGCGACAGCCAAGCAATCAGAGTATAAAAGTTGGATCCATAATAAACTACAATATCACGTTGTAGAATCTACATAAAAAGCTTACATTACTCTGCAACAGATTTCTCACCTGGGTCCGTCGTCTTCCTAAAACAGAAGGAATACAATATCATGGTGTAAACTTATGCTACTGTTAAAAAGAGAAGCTGTGTACGTGTATCAAAGCGGGCACTGAGGCACTGTAAAAACTCCATAATCTATCCAAATGCTGTTCATTAAGAGAAGTACTGGCAAAAGAAAAAAAAACCTCAAAACCATGAGACTCTCAGCAGGAGTGGACGTCATGAGCTAGGAGGACTGAGAACGCAGGGGAATTACCCAAAAAGGAAGGGGCTTGAATGTCTCAAGACCACCAAGCTCGAGTCTGTAGTAGTATCATCATACCAGTTGAAGTAACCCATATATGAATCTTCAACCTCATAGGATTCATTCTCATTCCTCCATCTCCCCTACACGTCCACGAAATAAATACAGTTCTTCTTCAGTTCCGGGTAGTCGCTAGCCGGCACACCCGCGCAATACGATCCTCCAACCATCCCACAAGCTTCTACATTCCCTCCTTGAACTCGAGCTTCCAAATCCCAAAATGTCGAGTCTTACCGTTGACTATTTTCAACATCCTCATCATCAACCTCATCCTCATCCCGTCCTCATCCATGGAATCCTTTTGAGTCCTTGCAACGAGCTCAGAACGCCGTCTAGCCAACAAAATATCCCCACATGACTCTACTAGATGCTCATCTCTCCGCCATCGACAATGGCCATGATGATGGTGCAGCCGCTGGTCTTGTAGGACGACTCTCATTCGGAACGAGGCGACGCCGACAAGACAAGGCAAGGGGGAGAGATCTCCTCGCTTGGTGAACTGTTTGGTGAAAGAGGAGGGGTCGGATTCAGATTTCCTCCTCACGCTTGACAGGACCCAAGGGAGGGTTTCTATGGGAGGAGGGGGGATGAACGGGGGTAACACCGGAAGAGAAGGGGCACATGAGATAGGTGACGCAAGTGGTGGGATCGATCAGTGTCTGCCAACCTTGAGCGTATCCGGGGCGTCGGGTGCGGCGGAGATCGAGCTGGAGCTGACTGGTCTTGCGATTGGGGATGTGTAAAGGTCCCAAATTGGAATGATGATGGTGGGCGAGGCTCATGAAGCATAGATTTGGATCATTCTTCTCATCATCATCACTGGGGACACAGGAGGATGTTGGGGTACGACTGGTGGAGACGCCTCTCCACACTTTAAGAACTGGGGATCCTCTGTTGCTCAACCGGTTTGTAGTCGAGAATGTAGACGAGGCCGGCGAAAATAATGCCCCCTTTTGTTCAAAGGCTGGCTTCCTTGCAGGAAAATACTTGTACAAGACTCGGCGTTTCGACGTCCACAGGCTATATTTTTGTCAATAAGAAGTGGGAACCTGTGGAACACTTGGGCGATCGCGCGCTGTTCATGGGTCAGTATCACGCTTTCTCCCTCTGTGCTTATGAGTTTCCGGCATTGAAGCCCGATTCAATATACCTCACGGATGGCAACTTCAGTTCAACGACGGACCATCAATATTTCTGTGGATGTCACGATATAGGCATCTACAACCTAGCAGATGGGACCCTACAACCTATTGTTCAATGTGATTCCAACATATTCTACCCCTACCCATATGGGTTGCCCCCCGGATACAGACCCATCCCCACCGCCCTATGACATGAGTTAGAGCATTGCTTTCATAGTACTAGGACTGACCACATATAACTGAGGCATAATCACAACAGCTACTCAATGTTTCATGTCTATATTTTCCCTTCTCCTGTTTAGAGGTGCCAACCCAGTTACAATGTGAGTTCAATTAAAGTACCTCATAAATCATAGAGACGCAAGTTATCATTTGTAATTGAAACGTTTCTCCGATAGTTCTTGCCTAAAATCATAATTAGGCGCAGCAATATATGAATAAAACATGAATGATTCAACCCAACGTGGAAACCAAACCCTGATTTATATTGGGCATGTTCCATAAGTAATAATACTGATACAAACTCCACCGTCTTTCCAACTGGTCTTCATTAAGAGGAGTACCAAAAATGAATAAAGCTACTGTTGTGAGCATGGTTGGCATTTAGGTTGGGGTTATTTGCTACTGTAATTCACATGTTCCATGCTTCAAGTCGGAACGGAACTTTCATGATGGCGATGCTTCTTAGATGAACTGATCCAGGGTGGGCTGCATGCATATGCTGCAAGTCTCTGGTTTGTATCTGTTCCTCCTTGCATTAAAGATGGCATGGCGAAGTTATTTGAACTTCATAGGGCCAAGAGTCCAAGTGGAACTGAAGCTTGATCCTGGTGCATTGAAGGTGGGCATGTGGTTCCATTTACTAAATCAGTCTTCAGGCAAATTTGCAAAGATATCCAGTGTCCAGCTTTTATGTTTATTTCCATTTATAGCATTCGAAAAAAGCAGAAGAAGCAATACATTGATTTGGAAGGCAAAACCCAGATTGTAAATTTGAAGAAATCAGGTGTCTAAGGTCTGTAGATTTTGCAAGCTATCTTCGTTGTATCCTCTGTTGGCAAACCAAACCTCTGTTGGCCGACATGAAAGCCTTCTGTACTTGCTTTGTAAACTGCAGATATGATATTGTCTGCAGAGTTGGATTTCCAGGAGATGCTACATCCAATTTTATGCTCAATCCACGAAATGCCGATACATTGAGGGAAAACGCTCTTATAACTGAGGTAAGAGGTTCAAGATTTCCAGAATAGAGACGTCGGAAGTCTAGTTCCCCTTGGCAAAACTCTTTCATGTTCCTTCATAACCTTTAGGCTATTGAGATTGTGCTCTTTACTGCAGGGCATTTGTAAAGCTGTGGTGAAATGGCAGCCCAAGGTTTAACGGCTCATCTTTTGCATGTTTAAAAAAAAAAGACGTTGTTTTGGAGTGTGCAAGTACATGATTTGTTGACAATGGCTAAGATGTTCTATCGTTCTGAAGTGTATGATCTTCACTTGGTCATTGTGAAAAATAAAAGCATAGATTGCACCATACCTAGTAAAACTGACTTTAGGAATCCCTCCTAATTCCAATTAATTCTCGAAAGAGCAATACTACATGTATATCTTTCACATAACTTTTACACCAAAAGTAATTACGTGTCAGAATATTTGTGATTCTGTATTGTTATTTGACTAAAATACCACTAAAAAATGACTACACATATTCTATCACATCACCCTTTTTGTGTGAAAGACGTGCATACAATATTACTCTTTTCGAAAACTTGAGATGACAGCACATGAATGGAGGACAATGAAGTAATTATCTAAATAGTTTTGATGAAATTTTCTCATTACCCTTTATTCCCACACATTTCCATGCAGATCTGCCATGTTAGATGAAATATAAAAAACGCAAAAAATGTAATCTAAATAACGAGGGAAGACTGTAGAGGTTGAGATTCAGAAGAGCAAGTAGTTATTGCCTAGGAAGAAAAATCTGTTCTCGCCAAGGGATGCTCTCCGCATTGGACCTTCACATGGTTGGCTCGCTTTCCTCAACCCCGGCGACCCCTCCCTTCTTCCTCTTCCATCGCGCCGCTGTTTCATCTGCATCTCCTGCCCACCAGCCCATCTTCTCCCGATTCCCATCCCCCTCCGTCGTAGCCTGCCGTGCCACCAATTCCGACTCCATCTCTCCCCTCCAGATGACTGTGGACGTCCCGATAGGGGCATCTTCAACCTAAAAGACGAGGCCGTGCACGACCCATTTTTCCGTGGTCCAACATTGTTCTACCCCAACCCATGACGGCTGTTGCCCCAGAGTGCCCTATGATGTGACGTGGACGGACCATTACTCCAATTTATTATAAAATTGTGAGTCATATTATTGGTGGTACCTCGATTAGTTCAACGCAGCTTAGGGATTTCAGAATCGCGACGTTCTTCATCTCTCTTCCTTATTAGTAGTGAGCTCAGCGTAAATGCGAAGGTCGATTTCTTCAATACAAGTGGGGGTTCAATAGTATTTGAATGGATTGATCTCTCGCACTTGCCATTTGAATTGATTGATCTCACTCATCATCCATCCCCCCCCCCCCCCCCCCCCCCCAAAAAAAAAGAAAAAAGAAAACAAAAATAGTTGGTCAAAACAAGAGGAGTGAATGAAGAAAAGCGAAAGATGGAAGGCAATAAAAATAGAACTGAAGTGATACGCTTTTTAAAGGGTTACACAACAGGAGAAATAACATTATTATTGATCGTTTCAGACTCGACCCAACAGTCCCTTGATTAGGCATAGACGGAGCCATAAGACAAAGACATTAAGAGCACGGCGGCTTGTTCTTCTTCTTCCCCAAGCTGCTTCTTCCTCTGTTTCTCCAGCGACGACCTCTGCAACACCACCTCCCTCCCCAAATCCCACACCCTTCTCTCTATGGAATCCCCAAACTTACTGCTGCTCTTCTTTGAGCTCTTCTTGGTTTTCTTCTCCTCCGTTCCGCCGCCGTGTTTTAGGCTTAGGAGGGCCCTTCTCTTCTTCCTGCTTCTGATCCCGCAAGCGTTACAGAGGGACTGTGATCCAAGAACAACACCCAATGTCAGAGATCACAAAACGAACGTGAGATGAAAGGAAAACAGGGAGTGATGGTGGATCAATCGAGCACCTTAGGGCCGGCGGGGCCGCCTCTCCAGAGTGGGGTTTTGGTGGTCCCACAATCGGCGCAGCTCTTCTTCTGGTCTTCTTCTTCTGCTGGAATCCCCTCGCTGTTCATAGTTTCAGGTTGTGATCCCTGTTGCCAAAAGATTAGATCCGATCGGCTTGATCAGCTAACTCTTCCATAATGATCAACCATCGAAAGAAACCAACAAAAAGAATAAACTCGAGAGGGAGAGAGAGAAGAGGAAGAATGATCACTTACCTTGTCGCTCTGATCCATCATCTTAGGCTCTTATTTAGAAGATTTGAAGCAAAACCCCAAACAGAAAGGATTAGAAGTGTTGAGCTCAGGTCGCGACTCCTTCACGCTGGAAGCATAAACCCAGGGAACCGAAAAACCCTAATCGGCACAAAGATGATCAGAGCAAACGCAGTAGTAACCCCACAAGGCCTAATCAACCAGAACTACGATCAGAACTAACTAGATGATTCTACAAACCCTAATCGTTCAAGAAGGTGTACAGAACTGCCGGGATCGGAACAAGATAATGGATAGACAGAGAGGGAAAAAGGAAAACGGATCTACTTGAATCCAGTCGAATCAAAAACTTGCATCAGTTCAGGAAGAGATCTGAAGGGGAAAGGCGGAGAAATAAATACTGCGAAACAGAGCTACTGCACAACAGTATACAGAGGAAGTGGTTTACCCTAATCGAAACGAATCAGAAACGCCAAAGCTCAAAATTCAAAAATGGAGAGAGAGAGAGAGGGA
The DNA here is from genome assembly GCA_034195605.1 of Santalum album. Lineage (NCBI taxonomy): Eukaryota > Viridiplantae > Streptophyta > Magnoliopsida > Santalales > Santalaceae > Santalum > Santalum album. The sequence goes on along the minus strand of CM067264.1, from coordinate 4,711,423 downwards.
GGGAGGGAGGGAGGGAAAAGGGATCTGCTTCGATCCTTGCCACTGAATCTCGCTGAGATTTGAAGTAAACCGACACACACAGAGACAAGAAATACAGAGCGAAGTGAGAGAGGGAGAGAGATAGGGGAACCGACTTAATACCGGCGGGGTATGAGCCGATCTGGGAAAAGGGGTAAAAAAAAAAAAAAAAAAAGGAAAAAAGAGTACATTATTAACCGATACAGCCAAACCCTAGCGCTGAGGTTATTCAAATGACCATATTGCCCTCCATTCCTGAAAATTTTTGATTTTACATGTTTTGACGCTCCGCAATTCACCCGCCAAAAATTTCTTCCAACAAATGAAAAATGGGCGCCCTCCACGTCCTCACTGGGCTTCAAATCAAATGAGACGTGCAATGGGCGGGGGAGTTCCTCATTTTTCCCTAAAAGCAAAATCCATGGAGCCAAACAGGCAGCAGCTCCAAAAACTTACGTTTTTAATTGAGACTGCAAGACACAGATCAAAACTTTCACTTCTTTCCATTATTTAGATTACTAAAAAGTGCAGTAATTAAGTGAAAGCTCTCCTCACTTTGGTTCACTAGATTTTCGACAAACATGCAAGAAATAGTAGCATCGTTTCCTTTCATCTTCGCAGGAGTATTGCACGAAACAGAGTTTGTGAATATATTAAAACAACAAATTGAATCCCAGCACCATAAAAACACCAAAAACATGACGCTTAGAAGAAAACATTAGAGTCGATAAGCAGCAGTCAAGAAATCCTAAAGGGTACCACATGTTCATGTTTGGGTTCGACTCCGCATATGCCATACCATAAAGGGCATGACCCCTTTAGGCCCTCATCACCAGCAGAACCCGGTTTACCCACCTTCATGTCCTTTTATTTGACCACTGCAGTATAACTGACCCTCCATGGCACCCCTATGGCTACAATGACCACAACACACCAGACACCCCACGATGTCTTGACCTGACCTGACTCAACTTGACCCACTCTGAATTTGACCCAACATCCGACTCATTGTTCTTGACCCAGCCTTCTCCATCCAACAACAAAACCCTGCATTTTACAGAACAAACCGCATCTATTATTATAGAAAGCCCAACACTGAAAATTACGTGTTAACCATAGCTAGTATCATAAATGCAAGTCTAGTAAGGAAAAGGGTAGTTGTAGATACCTTCACCCAAAACTGAATCCACCAGATGGAACTTGGACCTCATTGCCCCCAAACTGGAACCCAGAAGGTTGGGAAGCATCGGCCGAGGGTTCTGTCTCCTCATCCTCCAGCCAATATGTCTCGAGAATCTTCACTGCCTTCTCATATATTTCGTTGTTGTCATGGCTCTGAAGGTTCTCAATTTTCTCTAGCCCCTCGGCGTCATCAATCAATTGAGCAAAATAATTAAGTTCTCCAGAGTTACCCAAGTTCTTCTCTGCTTCCCCAACCTTCAAAATGTTCTCTAGCCCTTCCAGACAAACGGTAACAATCCTCGGATCAGGGCAAACAAGGAGATCGCACAATGGCTTTATACAACCCTGATCAACCAGGTACCTATCACCCATGGATAAAGTCAATCCTAAAATTCACATCTGTAATGAAGAAGTAAAATAAATCATGTTGCACAATTGCATACTTGATCTGGTCATTATTTCCACTGGAGGTAGCATTTGATATAGCCCATGCAGCCTCCTTCTTTATGTCAAACTCAGCAGTTAGAAGCAAATTCACTAAAGGCCCAATTAAACCAGCCTCAATAACAGCCTGCAACATTTCAGAACATGAGGACCTACATAAGATTCTACAATTTGATCACAAGAAGCAATCTTAGAAGTATGTTGTACAAGTGAGTTTCATAGTTCTAAGTTAACAGTCCTGCTGCTCAAAGATAAATATAATCTTTCAAAATAAGATATAGTTCCATGAATGGGCAGGTTACGAGTTCCACTGACAGCATTAGGCAATCCACTAATGTTGTGTCAGCAGCCTTCCTCTTCAGGTTGTGGGTAGCTGTATATGGATTTAAAATTGAGAATTTTTTATTAAGTTCATATTGAAAAAGTAGGATTATTCAATAAATTCTTCTTCTTCTTCTTCTTCTTTTTTTTTTTTTTTTTTTTTTTTTTTTTGTGTTGACAGGGTTGGACTTCATCTATAGTTACACTATGTTATAAAAAATATTTTTTCAATGGTCATAGAAAAAAAACATATATAGCTTCAACATTTTTCTAAAAACTTGTATAGCAGCGGTTAAACAGAGAAATGGATGGCTGAAGAAAACCCAATCCCTTGTCTTAGACTGTGGGCCTCCTAAATGAAACCCTCATATATTTGATCTCACTATATCTAAAATCTACCACTGATTAGCAAGGAACAAAAAAACTCTGTGCAGTCACTGCAAGGGTAATAGAAAGGAGCTCAAAGAAAACCTTTTATGAAAAGTACAAATTCAGCTACAATTTAGCATCTAACCTGTATCTGTTCCCTGTTTCCTGCTGTGATGTTGGATATTGTCCAACAAGCTTCCTTCTTGATGCTCTTTTTATGATTATGTGTTAACAAGCTCAGTACGCATGGAAGTGCACCACTATTAATCACACACTGAACAACAGAAAAGCCCAGGAGTGAAAAAGCTAATCACTCAAGAAAAAAAGAAAAAGATGCCATAATGGGCATGGGGAAAGAAATAGAGCATTCTTTTATCTAAATTCAACAGGGGAAAAAAAAAAAAAAAGAAAAAAGAAAGAGGTCTTCCATCTTATATATAAGGGAAATCGTAGGCAACGATACCCTTATTTCCATTTCCAAGTTCCAACCCACGGGCTTTCTCTCAATCCTAAGTCTAAAACCTCATAAATTAACACTTGCAGTTTGATAGATGTTAATAGATAAACATATTCCTCAAATATCTACAGCAACACATACATAAGTTTACAAATGAAACTAAGTTCATAAAATTTTAGAACAGTTGTTAGCAGGCAGAACCACCTCTTCCTGATTAATAAATATTCTGACTACATATCGAAGTAGTTAATCTAATTCCATTTATTAGTGTAATCTTAAGCATCTTTCTTTACCAAATGGATGATGTAGTGGCTATTAGCATTTAGTTCCAATACCAACACAAGTTATAAAAAATTTTGGTCAATCTTATATAAAAGCCAGTTTAGCATGCATAAGATAAAGAAATCAATGGTATTCCATACAAAGCAAGTGAATATAAGATATCTTAAGTAGACAAGGTGCCACTATTAAGAACATATCAGAACTTATCCGTAATTATGACATGAACCTTGAATTTGCAGATAAGTAAATCATATGCTTTCTTATACCTGAGTCTGGACATCGTCCCCGGTCACAATATTGCCGACCGTACGAAGGGCAGGGATCAGTACAGAAGGGGACGGATGACTGAAACAACAAAGCTAGATTTAGAGTTCCATCGTTCACATGTGTTGATTGGAAAATAATTGGGTCGTCTACATGTCATACTCACAGGAGAAGCTCAACGAGACGAGGACAGACACCGGCATCAACTACAGCTTGGATTTTGTCATTTGTGCCATCAGATAGATATGAAAGTGCCCAGCATGCATCTGTCAGGACTTCTTCATCATTTGAATGCACAAGTCGCTCGAGGGCTGGAATTGCTGGCCTCACCTATTTAAGGAATTTCAATGGATACACACCATATCATTATAAAACATCAAAGAAAAGAATTGCCTGAAGCAAGAAGGAAAATGAATTGATGGTGATGACAACCTGCTCAAACTGAGGCTGTGGCTTGCCTCTACAGAAGTTTGATAGAGTCCATGTTGCATTCCTCAACATTGAAAGCTTTGCATGCTCATTCAATTGTGCCAACAGTGGCATTAGGGCACCATGGCTAAGTACAAGATCCCGGCATCTGGGAGAGTCACCAGCCACATTTCCCAAAGCCCATACAGCCTAAAGTGCCATACAAACCTTAGAAATCCCTCTTCTTCTTTTTTCTGGAACATACATGTATGTATTCCACAATGTAAAGTTAAATAAAGGGCAGCATAATCAAATTACCTGCTCACGAACTTCATCACTCGAAGAAGCGAGAAGCTTCACAAATATTGGCACTGCCCCATGATCAATGACTACTTTAGTGTTTTCCGAAGTTCCAGAAGCAATGTTTGTGAGGGCCCAGGCAGCCTCAAACTATTTGGGATTCAAATTAATTACCATTAGAATTCATAATACATGAACACCCTAGGTATGAATGAATTACCACCACGAAAATGATGACCAGCAGCCACCATCCTAACCTGAAGTTGCGGGAAATCTTCCCGGACAAGAAACTCAACAAAGCGTGGAACCACCCCAGACTGTATTACTTCCTCAATTGGAGGGCTTCGTTCTAATGATTGGGTTTAAAACATACGCATACAATTAGACATCATAATGAGCAAAAGATACGAAAGCAGAGACGAAACGAAAAGAAGGTATTGTATTGATACCTATTGAAAGCAATTTGCGGAATTGTGTAGTTGCCTCTAGCTGTAAGCTGCTTTCATTTGACCAAACCCCAGAAATCATGGACGGAAGACTTTCTAACTGTAAGCAATCGACCACGAAAAAAACACCACAAAACAACAATCAAACTCCAAAACCCTAGTCCATGCAGTGGATCGAACACAAAATTAAGCCCCACAAGAAACACAATCCTAAAACGCAGATCAAAGTGCGAAACCCTAACATTGCAAAGCCACAGATCAACCAAAGAAAAGAGAGACCTTTTTGTCAACGGTGGAAGCATGAAGAGAGGAAGGCAATTGGTGGGGCTGAAGGCCTTCTCTACGCTTCTTCTGCAAGCTCTCTTCGCGCTTGCTCTTTCGGATCTCGACCATGTTGTCTTCCCTCCGCCGCCGACCCTCCTCCGCATCGACCGCCACCTTGTACCGGTTGCGGCGGACCTCGGTTCTCGTGCTTGGCCTCAGAGACATGGCTTCCCTCTGATTCTCCTCCCCCTTTCCCTCGCTCCAAACCCTAATCGATACCGTGCAAGGACTAAAGATCAAAACCCAAAGACCCAGACTGAGACTGCTTCAACGAGCGAGCGAGAGGGAGAAAGAGGGGTTTCAGGGAATTTAGAGAGCGGAAATATAAAGACTTAATGGAACGGTTTATAGACTGGACCTCTTTTTGCTCCGGAAAATTATGGGGAAAATTAGAGGGAAAATAGTTTCGTTTTCCGCTGAAAAAACAAAACAAAACAAAACGGAATAAAATTGAGTGCGTTCCCTTAATAATGCATTAGAAGTTTAAATTTTTTGAGGGCCGTTTTAATCAAATAAAAATATCATGCAAAAAATATAAATATAATACTATTAGACTTATAAAGCCCTTTATAGTGATAGGGAATTAAAATGTATTTTTCACTCATTTTTTATTGGTACAGTTACTTTTACAACTTGATGAATATATCATATTTTGTTATAACTAGCCCTAAGACTCATATGATGCACGGGTGAGATTACCCACTATACTCATAAAATGATTTCATTATTTAAGTTTAAATTATAAATAAATGCATAAGGTGATACGTATAAGTTGAACGTAAAGTTCATGAATTTTTAAGAGATATACATAGATAAAAGCAATGTGACATTTGATGTACATTTCGCAGTCAAAATATAGACACACTTAAATTGAGAATAATCCTATCGAAATCGTATTATTTAAAAAAATTGTCTTAAATATTTATCACGAGATTAAGAAACTAATTTTAATGAAATGATTTTATTAATGGAAATGATCTATTCAACAAAAGAGAAAATGCATGTAGAAAGAAAAAAATTAATTAATATATATTTATCTATATATCTAGCAAAAAAAATTAAAAATTAAAAATCCAAATGATAATTAAAAATGTTTAATCTTGGTCTTAAATCAAATAGACCTGATAAAGAGATCTAATGATATTTAGATCATTTGTGTTTGACACCACACGTCATTGAAAACGAACTATTCGCAAGTGAAGGTAGTACTTAAAAATATACTTGACAAGTACTAGTCTAATGAAGCTGATTTGTGGATTCGGTGAGGGCACTAGAATAGAAATTGAAAAATTGTGGGTCTAAACAATCGCTAAAAATATTTATCGTGGGTTTTAAATTAAAGAGAACTGAAAAATGAAATCCAACAATACATAAATTACTAAAATCCCATGTTGTATGATCTTAGAAAAAAAAGACATCATGTGTTATTTTAGAGCAATATTATATGTATATTCTTCACACAATCTTTACATTGAAAGCGATCACATGATAGAATATATGTGATTTTGTGTTGTTATTTAATTAAAATACCACTAAAAAAGAATTACAAATATTTTATCATGTTAACCTTTTGATGTGAAGATTATGTGAAAGATATATATGTACTATTACTCATCACTTTATAAGTCCTTTAAAAGCAGACATGTTGACGTGAGAGGCATTTAGCTTTTGATATATATAATTAGATATAACATATATTCAATAATCTTTATAATCTTTATAAGAAGCTATAAAATCCATTCATTTTATTAAAGATAAATTATAATTATTAATTTAATTAAAAATAAATAAATTAGTACAATGGTTCTTTTGAGATCTAGGCAACCTGCCAATGGGAAAATGAGATCCGAAACTAATCCTCGTATTTGAATGATTGTACTTTTAAAAGCGTTTAATAATTCCAACTATGTAAATGGAAAGAACACAATGTAGATAATTTTTTTTTTTTTTAACGTAGGCAACTAACAAAGTAAGGCCATGATACAATGGTACCAAAGTTTTAATGCTTAAATTAGTATCTTCTAAATCCTCGAATCTCATAAAAATCATAAAACAAAGAGTTTATAAACTCCTTATTCCCGATACAAACGACCATTATTTGGGTTCATTTTTAAAACTATAACAACACGAATCGAAAGACCATGAAAAAAATAAAATACAAGAATCATCAATTTTCAATTTATGCTAGCACATGCCTATCCAGTAAATGATGAAAAATTCAAAATAGTTATAATGGTTCCAATCTCTTAATTTTTTCATGCTAGCTCCGTTGGTGTAGTTAAAACTTTTAGAGGGTGATCTAGATATTGTACGCTTTAGTTAAAAAGTGTATAAGTTTATAAAATTTCCTAAATTCCTTATTCTATGAAAGATATTATACCTGCATATATTTTCATATGCAATCCACGTAAAGTTATAAGATTAAGTACATTGAGCGGTAACGAAAGCGAAAAATAGAACTCCAGAGAATGCTTCTTAAAATTCGAAAATATCCCTTTTAACCCCTCTTACAAACTTAGATTATTTCCATATACCAATAAATTAAACTACAGCTCCACAAAATCTCACAAACTGCACAGACCGATCAGCGATGCTTTACCGAAAAAAAATATATATACAAAAAATAAAAATAAAGAAGGAGAAATCGGGTCTTGTACGACTAAAATATCAAACATCAGCATTCTGAATGAAAATTCAAGTTACAGAATAAATTGACCCATTTTTAAAAATTTACAGTTGCTTTCTTTCTTCCCTTCCGTTTCACAGATCTTTTAAGTTGCTCTATACTATATAGTTTGAACATGGCCGCTCCCACCTTATACCAAACTGGAGTTCTTGTTGGGATTCCGTGGCTGCTCATTCTGACTCTGTCTAATCGCTACTGGGTTTTCTACCGTTGCAGTGGCGGCATGGTGGCGAGGAGAGCCGGGCGGAGACGCATAGAGGACAGAAATGGCCAGCATCTCCTGCCGTGCAATTTCTTGTTCATGGCATAGCCTCTGCACACGCAATGCTGTCACGTATAAGCCTGCAGCAAGGAAAACCGTAGCCAACCCGAAAACTCCAGCAGCAGCAAACAAGCCTTGCCGGATGGCCAGGCAGCTGGGTTTCGGGATTGACCAATCTTTCAGGTGACCCGATTCTATACTCACTCCAATCAACAGCAAGATTTCCCCAACGGTAAAGCAAACCCTGCAGTTTGTAAAGTATTTTCAGTCGAGTACAATTGTGCACAGAGAAAACACAATGAGGTGTGGACCCTACTGTACTAGTGAATGAGACTCGCATCTATAAATTTTTCTGTGCACATCACTGTCACATTTAAAAGCATGTTTTTCATGGAAAGAGTTCCACTCAGCAAAGTTACGCAAAATAATTGGCAATGTTAATCACCCAAGGGGGAATTCTATTAGTTAAATGGAGAAAAAGGAGTGGAGATCGCTCTATTCTTACCAACTTGAGACGAAGAAGAAGCCAGCTTGCCATGTAAGAACCTTGGCGAGAGAAGAGTTGGGATCCCAGATAAGTATTGCCGGAGGTGGAGATTTACCGACAGCAACTAATAGGTAGATGTGCTCCACCACCATCGCAACTGCAAGCACCAGAAATGCACAGCCGGAGCACAGCAACGGCATCTTCCCGCTGCTGCTGTATACGCATTCTTCATGCCTATCTCCCTTATCTGTATCACTCACTACCCATGTGACCTGCACAGCTTACACAATAAACATTTTCCAACCCCCCAAAAAAAGTCATTTGTAGGGCTAGGGGTACCTCAGAGCGAGTGGCTTCGGCAATGAGGCAGAGAACAAAGCAGAAAAGGCCGCATAGGATCGTTAAGATCATCAGGAAAGCTCCCATTTTGCCGCCCAGTTGGGTGCTTCCTCGGCTTGGTGCAAGATCAGCATGTGTGACCGCCATCCTTGCAAAGGAAATCTAATGATTTAGGATCCGCAGGCCCAGTCAATGCTTTTGGCAAGTTTACCAGCAAAAGGATCGACAAAGAGGGAGAATTGGGTTTTGATTGTTCACAAGGTGGAATGGTGAGAAAGGTAGAGAGAAATGGAATAGAATGTGGATTGCTTGGGGCAAAGGTTGCTTAAAGGCTGAAGATTCCTGGATTTGAGGCTTTAACAGAAAGATTTCACACCAGAGACAAGGGATTCTCCAGTGACGGAAGAGATTACTGATGCCGCGAGTCATTAAGAGACGTGTTTATTTACTCAAATGGTGTAGACATTTTTCTACCTAAATTATGAGAAGGGAAAGAAAAAAAAAAAGAAAAGAAAGAGAAGCAGAATATGAAGAAAGTAGGCTATGTGTCGAGCACTGGCAGCTAAAGCTTTCAACTGCCTTACTGAGATACAACTTTTTAACCAGAGATAAGCTTTTACTTAGAAAAATACCAAATTTGAAACTTCAGTTGTTTTTTTTACTTTCTTTCTGGGGAGAAGAAAAGAGAGATCAAGGAAGAATCAGCCGGCAGGAATTCCACCATGGGCGGAAGATCTTTGGCCGGTGAAGCTTAAAAGCTTTAAGAGCTAGGGAAGATGCCAGCCTTAAAACAGAAGGAAATCGATCAAGACTTCTATTTTTTTTTTAAAACCTTTTTTCTCAAGCGGAAGCATAAAGTGAAGATAAACTAAAGCTAATTCTTGCAAATATTCTTCTGTTTTATCCTTTCTAATCAGAACCATCTTCTTTTGATTTCTTAAAGCAGAAATCAACTTCTTTTCATTCTAGCAACTGCAAATGTGCAAAATAAGGGCTTACCTCAAGGATATTGGAATCTCTATATATTCCTTGGTGCAAGGAATATAAATTGGAGACTACTTTGGAGCACCTTTGGTTTCTTCACACACAAGACAACCAAAACTTCAGGGGTCGAAAATCACTCTTACGTAGATCCTTTCCACCCACCCACAAAATGCTTCTTCCCCACTTACCCACTTGATGAATCCACCATATTCCCTATGCAGCCTCCCACGGCTTTATAATCACATTTTGCATTCTTTCTTCATAACTGACCATGTAGAAAGAAACACAACAATTACCCATATGTACTTTAGCGATTTTTAACTGCCATAACTGGCCCTTGGGGGTTCTGCGCCTTCAAAATGGCTTCTGAGAAGGCCAAAGCCAAGGTTCCAGATGTCTGCAGCAGCATGAGCCAACAAGAAGCTCTCTCTGAGGAGACGCCAAGCATGAAACGCCCAACCAAATCCAACTTTGGGAAAGCAGTTGCACAGAGAGCACTTCTTCGATCCCACCGGCGTCAGTTTGGTAGCAGAAAAGTTGTAAACAATGAAATCAGGTTGTTGCCAAGCAGGCTAAGCAAAGTTTCACTATCCGAAGACTCAGAAAACTGAGGAATGGGCTTGCACTTCCCATGGAGTATAGTTTCCATTGCAATCCCCATCTCCCCCCCTGATGTTAAAGTAGCCGAATTGGCTGGATAATCTGCTCACTTGATAGTTAATACCCGGTTCACTTGAAATGGCCTGAAATGATATGTTGATGTATTCCTAAATCTCGTGGAAATTATGCATAATCTTCTAGGAATGGATCTTTTAAACCCAACAGTGTAGGTCAAAGCTAGCGTTTCCATTTTATTTTTTTTCCTGCAAGTTCATTCCACTTTAAAGATTAAACTATACAAGAACATTCAATCCTGTAACAATGCAATAAAAATTAAGAAACTCTAAACACTAAAACAAGGACACTAAGAAGCAGAACTTTTTTGCCCACTAAGCACCACAGAAGCCTGGCAAGATTTTACGAGGCCAAATTGTGAAATAAACTAGAGAAATAGGCACTCATCATATATATGTGTGTGTGTGTGTGTGTGTATATATATATATAATAAGTCTCAATGAAATTGTCATGCAGAAAAACAACCACAGGAGACTACAAACATCAAACTAAAGTTGAAGAAGCAGAAGTAAATCAAAACCTTCTTACTGCCCACATTAAAAAAAGAAAAGAATACGCGCTGCAGATTCACACGATACCCCGATTTCCTTTTTCAGTCTGAATATACGTAAATTTTTGAATAAAAAAAGTCTTTATTCATTACTCCCACCGGAGCAATTGAAGCAGACAAAACCAAGAACAACACATCATTTCAACAGGGAAAAATAGGAAGAGAATGGGGTAATTACAGTTCTGATCACCATTTCAGTAGAAACCCTCGAAACCCATCTATAATCTCACCATGTGATATTCAAACAAACCCTAGATTTCCATCCTCTAATCTTCCAGACAGCTCCGTGTTCATGGATTTTGAATTATCGTATGTTTAAATGGTTTGGAACAGAAAAAATGTAAAAGAAAGCCTAATGGGCCTGGTCACGGGCCTCTCCAATTCTTTCTCGGGCCTCGCTTTCAGACCCAAAACGAAAAGGGCTCATCGTATCCACCATAGGATTGAATCACCGGGATTGGACTTATTCCAATCCCGAATATTACTAAATCCCTAATACGCTATCTCAACTAGATGGGGGATAAGGCAAGCCTTATTCTATTCGATCTTTCATTCAACAAATTTGATTTAACATGATTTGGTCGCACCCAAGTGTGGTCGGCATGGGAAGGGAGTTGCGTGTGTGTTACGAGTCTGATTCCATTGCAGTGCTTAATTGTTGTTTCAAGGAGCCAATAATTTGTGGGGCTTTTTCATTAATTTAGGCAATATTTTTTATGCACATATATTCAACCCTTTTACTAGGACATGGCATGGGGAAGTTGGGCCCATAAGTTGTCTTTCAGGAATTATGAGTCACCAAGTGATAAAAAAAAAAAAAAAAAGAGAGACTATAGCTTGATTATTTTAAGAAATTATTCGAGGGGATAAACATTTTACTTGCAGAGGCAGGGACGGAGGCAGGGACAAGGGCAACAAGCGTATTCTCCGGCCAAAAGCACACATAATTTTATTTTTTAAAAATTTTAATATATATATATATATTGAAAAGTCATGAATTTTTGAGATTAGATAATCCTAGTCATTTATTACTAAAAAAAAGTATAAAGAGAAAGTATAAATGAATGAAATGAATAGTTAAGATTGTTTATATATGTTGGTATGACTTTTCGTGCCATAAAGGAAAATTTATTAATTCAAGTCATTTTGCTAATAGCGGCGATTCATTGACCGAGTCAATGGAGCACGACTATACTTTCAAACTGGGGTTCAATTTCTAAAGGGAAATACCTATCTTGGGCTAGGTGGGCCCACACTTCCGGTGCCCTTGGTTCATCAACATTTTCCGAGCCTATGGCTGCAAAATGTTTTCTAAGCCCATGGCTCATCTTCAAGGGGTTAATATACTTTGAGCTCATGGTTCCATTCCTTAGATAAATAATCCTGGGGCCCATAGCTCATTAAGTTCACCTTTTCCCTAATAAGGTAAAAGGCATACCCCTTAGAGCTATTAGCTCTACCACGTTGACCTAGGAGCACGTGATGCCCATTTAGGGCACTTCTCATCATTTAGAATTTGGATTGGGCCCAAGGCTTAAGGAGAATGTGGCGCCGCATCCTCCCCTTTGGTCTCCCCTTACTATAAAACCCAAACCTTAGGGTTTTAGGGAAGAGACGCACATTTGGGATTCTAGCAAAAGGAGACAAAGAGAGAAGGAGCAACAAGGCAACCACATTTTCTTCATCTTCATCACCATCACTGTCAATGGCAAGGTAAGGATCCCTAGTGCCATATCCTCCCCTTTGGTCTCTCCCCTATTATAAAACCCAAACCCTAGGGTTTTGGGGAAGAGAGGCACATTTGGGATTCGAAACAGAAGGAGACAGAGAGAAAGAGAGAGAGAGCAATACGACCGCTCCATTTTCCTCATCTTCATTATCATCACTGTCAATCCACGGTTCAATGAGCTCTAAGAACTACATAAGTCTAATTGTCCAATGCAGATATGTAGGAAACCTAATGGGTCTGGCCCTAACCACTCTAATAGCCTAAGAACTACATGGGTCTGATTTGACAATGGAGCTATGTAGGAAACCCAATGGGTCCGGCCCTTAACCACTCTAACAGCCTTCAAGGCTCCAATGGACCCCGTAATAGCTACTGTTCATCATGTTCTTCATTAGCTCTTGTTTTCCCTTAAAAATGGGTATATGGCCTTGTTCTTCATCTGTTCCTCACATTTGGACTAATGGTCCATTTTTAGATCTACCTCCTGCAGATCCACCCCTCAGATGCAAGTTTCTACCCCCACGCTACTCCTTTAAGGATCTTAATTGAAGGTATTTCATGCCATTGGATGTAAACAATCATCTTCCCTTTGAGATGATATGAACAAAGAACCTCCGAAATAAATAAGACGAGTTTGTGACTCGTCAAAATTTCCCACAAACAATATATTCACAATTTTATGATTTTTTTTTAAGCTTAGGTACTTTTAAGCTTGGTCCCAATAAACCTGTGATCGAGGCCCTACATCTCATAAAACAACTAGTTTATAATTTCTGGTTCCATGGATGTATGCACAAAAGACACTTCAAGGGGTATCGAATGGTACCTCGAAATATACTAAATGCATTATGGGGTACGTGGCGTTGGAGTTGGGTTTCTAATCGCAGGGGCGAAACCAGCTGGGGCAGCTGGCCCACCTGGACTTTTTATTTCTCATTTTTTACAATTTTTATTTTATAAGAAAATTTTAATTTTTTGGTCCAATAAGTTTAGAGTTAGTATTAATTTAATCCGTTATATTTGAAAAATAATAAATTTGCTCCCAGGAAGCTTTTGAAAGTAACCAATTTAGTTTCAAAATTAATGAAACTGTTATATATGGATGAAAAATGCTCATATGCCATGCATTTAGATTTAGGATTTAATAGTTCCTACAAATCAAATCTAGTTCTTTTCTTTTTTAGCTTTTTCCTTTGCGGGATGTCGGCAAAGACTACATATTGAGGGAAAATGTGCTTTGTAAGATCAACGAACAAGAAATCAATGGTATTCCAAGTCTATCAATATCAAAAATTCCGCACCCTTTCGTGTGCTTGTATTAATCAACGAAAAATTATTCCTCTAAAAAAGAACATTTTGTTCCAAAATATAGAGCTTTTTTAAAGGTCAATATTTTTCAAATTTAATTTCTTTTCAGATAAAAAGTACAATTTCTATTGGATAATTTAGTTATTGAAAACTCATCTTCAAGTCTGTAACTCCAAATCTTTAACGTTCGAGCTGCAAACAATTATTGATACATTTTTTTTTAAAAGTTTATTCTCTATTAAACTTGATTGGAGTTCAATTTGGTCAAAATAAAAGAACTTCACTGCACCTGAAGTTTGTCCTTACCTAATCCACATCTTCATTACAACATCCTTCTCCAACCATAGAGGTCCCACTTTATCTTTGCTCTAGATGGTTTGGGCGCGTGTCTTCACTGTTTATGAATAGCTTGCACCAAAGCAGCGGTCCACAAATTTTACAAGAGCTTCTCGATTCTTGTTTATTTATACTATAATGTATTGACCATATTGTATGCGAGATTGTTATGAGGAGACATGACCCCATTCTAAATGAATCTTGATAAATCTCATCTCCCTCTTATCTTTTCGGTGTGACTGCCGATGGGTCGAATCCATAATGTGGGTTCCATTCACTGACTTTCCATATCTCTAGAGTTGAACAAATCCACTGAAAGTGAAGCTAAAGATCACAAAGCAAGAGGCCCATTGTGTTTGGTCATGTTCAATGTAGCATTACTGTTTCAAGTACGAGCGTGTTCAAATATTAAAGCTCGACAACTGAAGCATAGTAGGGGCCGGCTGGATGCCGAATGCTCCCTTCCATCGCCATTACTCAGTTGAATGTCGTTTTAGATAAATACAGCAAACTAAATGACAAGTCGTGAGTCCTTGAGTGCTCCTCGCTTTCATACCGCTACAAGTTTTGGAGTGCTTCATGCCAAGTGCGTTCCGCGACTGCAACGTATTCCTCCAAGTTTACCAATGTGGGCACTTTGTCTTATTGCGTTCTCGGCCTCCCACATTGGTTCCTCCATCGAGTGGTTCGGCCGTATGACTTTGAGTAGGGGTATTACTTTGTTGAGTAAGACTGCTTGTTTGAGATCCACGATCTTGAAAAGGTGCAGAGATCTGTCATGATAACATTCTGCAGCAAATAAAGATGACATTGTCAATTGGGTTGTTCTTTTCTTTCTTATACTGTACAAGCTTACAAGAAATAATGCATACAAAGCATTACACTAGGTGACTGTTTATATCTTTCGTTTTAAATTTCAATTCCTAGAGGTAACTTTTTATACCTTACCATTTCACTTCCCCCCCCCCCCCCCCCCCCCCCCCGGCCCTAGTCCTTGCACTTGACCTAGCTCCAAGTGCAGTAGTTGTTTTCACTTACTGATCGGCTTATATGATCAGAGAAATCCGCTAAAGTGTTGCGGTTTACGATAATGAAGGAGTAGATCTGTTGGGAGATTTCAATGAATATGAACTGAGAGTGGGATTTAAGTGTATGGTGCATGCACCAACCGGCAGTTGAGATCATGGCCATGTTTGGGTTTGACCTTATAATTAGAAAACAAAAGCATGCATTACATGCATACAGGGAAGTAGCTTCCCAATTGCAGAAAGTGCACAAATATGGCCTATAAATTATACCATACGATAAGGACAAAGGACTCCTGTGGACCATTGCTGTGATTTCATAATCTTTTGATGTTCCACACACTCATACGCATGCGATAGTTAAAATTCGCATCTTTTCATAATGCGGGTACACCTGTAATCGAGTAATCACCTATAGTCGAATTGGCCCCACAACTCATTGAGCACTCAAACCTGGATAAATTTAAGAAAAATGGACAAATATTTGAACTCTGGTGGATCAAAATAAGGGTTTCCTACTTTACCGATGGAATGCAAAATAAATATAGTTTATGAAATTAGGTGGGTTTAAGCATGTGCCTATGCACATAGAGAGGAAGATGGGAACAAATCAATTGGCTTGTCTACCTTGACCTGCCGCCCCAAGGTTAGGCCTTTAGCGATTTCCTGGGTTGTGTATTTCTAGGGCTTCAATATATATATATTTTAAGGATTCTCAGTAGATGAGGAGTCAGAGCTACTACTTGTAAATTACTATGATCCCCTCCTTTTCTTATTTTACCCAAGGTGAAAGGAAAAAAGAACCCTTCCTCGATATGTAATAATATATTATGCAAAAATGTTGCACATGGAGTCTGGTTTTATTTTAGTGTTAAGTTTGATGGATAAATATACATGCACTCAATTCAATAATTTCAAGGATTCGGATACGGAAGAACCCAGAAAATTCCAACTGGCAAGGTGGGAGTCGATACACAAACTCAATATGCTAGAGCACTAATCACGAATCGGTAAAATATAGGGTTTTTTTTAATGAATTTTAAAATTGAGGGGGTGGTAAAATCTATTTGTTTTAGAAAGAATCAGAAAATTTTGAGGCCTAGGACCGTCTCTTCCCTTTATTCAAAACGATGATAACCTTGAACAGTCAACTTTTGAAGCAATTGGGAGCCAAGGACATATCATGCACAAACCCTAGGGGCCTAGGGAGGGGGAACCTCTGGAATATTACAAAGTTGACGTGATTTTACTCAACATTTTGAATGGTCACACTTTTTCAACTAAGTGGAAATAGCACTATAGTGTCTTTGTATATGTGATTTTGGCTTAGCTAACCTGGGACGAGGTACCCTCCTCCAGCCTATACCTCCTCCTCTTTGTGCTTGGTAGTGCAATTTTTGTACTTGGAAAATGATGAAAAGCTCTGAATCTGGAGCCTTGTAGTGTTGCAGTGGGATGGAATGTGGTACGATATATGCCTTGAAACCAAATTGATTGTACTGAGACATCAAATGTACCAAACCTTTGACAATAAAGTGCAAGAAAATAAAAGATGTTCATCCCAATTCGTGCTCTTTGCTCCTCAAAAGCAGTTGCTAGTACAATAGTGCGCATGCCACCTTCGTTTAGGTCCAATGGTTTTCATTGGGGACCAATTGACGCTGAATAGAGTACCCCCAAGATCTTATTGATTGAATTGCTAGACTTTTGTTTGGAGTGTGAGTACAATTTGTATCTAATGATTTTAGAAACACAAGGAGGCACTCAATATGAAAATTAAAACTACGAGAGCTTAGAAATGGCATAAACCACACGAGGGTCTTAGAACATTTTGGCCTAATTATTGATTTGGTGCAGTGAGAGGTCGTGGTATGAGTTTGACTGATTGAGGTTAATGATAACAACTTTAGAAGGAGAGGAGGAAAACAAAAGATAGCCATCTCCAACACTTTCAATGAGTTCCATCCATGTTCCTATTAGGGCACTGGAGAGGGGGAAAAAAAAAAAAAAAAAGTCAATCGGGGTTGGATTGCGGGGGACAAAAGTGCCATATCCTAGGGGCGTGAACGGTTCAAATTGTAACGCCATCCCATCTGTATACCATCATCATCCTTCATCTTAAATATTTTTCTAATCCAAGTGATTAGCGAGGATCGTTAAATTTCGGGATAAATGATCAACTACAAGTATACAACTCTATTCTCCAGAAAAGAAAGAGAAGAAGAAGAAGGAAATCTCGACTTGTATCATTACCAAGAGTTAGGCACGAGATGTTTATCCCGACCAGTATTAAGTGACATTAATCTCTATTTGCCCAGGTTACGAGCAAAGAAAGTCTATTTTCCTATAAGGCATTTGGGTCATTATCTATTTAATCATTATTAATAAGATACTAGGCAGTACAGAGGAACTGCATAAAATGCATGCATGTAGAAAAGAAGATATAAAAAAATAAAAAGAAAAAGAAAATTGTACATGCATGTTTCAAATGCCTATGCCTTTGAAAATAAGAGCCATTAAGCCGTACATATTTTTGTATAAGATATGATGCTGAAGCAGAGGGGACTAACTTTTTTTCTTCCACATCAAAAGCACTTTTGTAGATTTGCTCCGATTTCAAAATGCCCCATCGCCTCACAAAATTACAAGCCGATACTGTGCAAATTCAACCCTCCCATGTAGGTTGCATTTTTCCCATCACCAAGGGTACTTTAGTCATTCACAGACCTAAGCCAAAATATAATTTAGTGGACATGCTTGTTTCTATGGTACGTACATGTTTTGAATGTTTTTTTTATTTTATTTTATATATATATATAGATCAAATACCTTCATAACTTACTATTGTTTTCTTAGCTCAAAATGTCAGAGAGCAAGTGGGTGAAACCGAGGGACACTTCTCCGGGACTGAGGCTATTTGGGTTCCCCGTGACCGACTCCGGCGAGTCTCCGGTGAAAAACGACGGCGGTTCCCGACGATTCGAATGCCAGTACTGCTGTCGAGAATTCGCCAACTCTCAAGCGCTGGGGGGCCACCAGAACGCGCACAAGAAAGAGCGGCAAAGAGCGAAGAGGGCCCAGTTTAGGAACGAGCCTCACCATCGACGGTTCTTAACGAACGTTCCGATCCTTAGCGCCCATGCAGGGAGATCTGGACCGCTTACTTACTCTTCGGGGCCTGCTGTCGTCGGCGTCCCGACCTACAGTGGTGCGCCCAGGCTAGCGGGGAGGGATGGATACGGTGTGGCGCCGCCCACCATGTTCCCAGGGGTGCCTCCCCGAAACGGCGGTTATAATCTGTACATCGAACGGCCAGAAGCGGCTCACGAAGGGACCTCGTCCGGTGCGGGCCCTGCGGATGCTCCGCTAGGCGCTGACCTCGACTTGCACCTGAGACTTGCTCCATCCTCAATCGGGTGAGCCGCATGGCACCGGGACTCGGGGTTAAAACAGCACCATTTTATGTGGCTGCGTGCTTTGATTATTGTTTTTTTTTTTTTCCACTTTTTCCTTTAACCTTTTTTTTTAAAATAATCTTTTAGAACTTTTTTAGCTTGGGGTTTGTGGAGGAGGATTCTAGAATTTCAATGTGCCACTTTTTCCCCCTCTTTTATGATTCTAATTAGAGGTTTTCTTCTGTAGTGTATAGTTGATAATCAATCTAAAAAATATCAGAATTAATAATGACGCAATGTGATAATTAATTCTCTCATCGTATATCCAAGCCTAACGCGAACCAGTAACTCGAGGGGGTAAATTTAATGCAATATAAGTAATTGATATTTGACTGAAGAACAAGAAATGCACGTATTCAAATACATCACGTACGTGTTACACCATAAAAGGGTGGAAAAAGAAAAATTACGGTATTATTAAGTATAATTTTACAATGCAATCCACTCTTTCTTGTGAGGGTCTGGACCCAGTGTGGGTACCCTTTTTGCATGCGCAGACATTTTTTATTTTTATTTATTTTTAATGTATATACGTGATGAATGACCCTCATGACCTGTGGTTGACCACTGACCTTACAAACAAATGTGTCGGTAATAAGGAGAGAAGCTAAGCAAAATAATAAACCGTGAGAGCATTATTCCAGAAAAGTTACCTAAAAATAGAAAATTTGACCCAAAAATAACCTCATTTACCAAAATAGTGAGCGACAAAGAGTTAATCTCATTTGCAAATTCACTACTCAAATTAGTAAACTAATAAAAGGAACGCCGGAATCTGCATTGCAAGCTTACCTTGACCGATGCAAACCATTTAACCATTACTTAATTTCCCTCTCATCTCACCCCTTCTTCGCCAATAATCTCCCTCTCATTATCAGGGAAAGGAGGAGGGGGCCGAGATGAGGGCGGCCGACGACCTTCGGTCGGCCTACTACTACCACCACCACTTTCATTGTGGCCTCGATCATAAGGTCACCGCCCTCGAAAAGAAGTCCAATCCATGGCGCGGTGGCAAAATGATTTCGTCGACATGCAATAACACTAGCGTCTACATGCCATCAACGTACGAAACAAATAAACGGAGCAAGGGCGACGCAGAAATGAAGAGGCAGAAGCGAGTCGCGATATATAAGGCATACGCCCTAGAAAGCAAGGTCAAGGCTTCCCTCAGGAAGGGCGTTCGTTGGGTCAAGGCCAAGTATTCAAAGATAGTGCATGGCATTTAGGAGGAGAGCTTATTGTCATTGCACCTAGTATTGATGTAAAATTACTCTTTAAATTTCATCGTAAAATGATGCTTTTATCAAGGGGAAGAGTGTTGAATTTCGTTCATGTTTATGGAATTACTGTGACAAGATTGGGAGATTTTAGAAAATACTACGCATGCAGTTTTGAAAACCTTTTTTTTTTTATTTTTTCTCTTTCTCTCTTTTGCAGCTTATTTGTTGCGCACAAATGGAAAACATAAAAAAACCAATCTCTACATTTTCTAAAATTTAGATCATTTAAGTGAAATGAGTTGAAATTAATGTAGATAAAATAAATCGAAAGCAGTTTTCATCCCTAATGTTGTGTAGGAGGGCTTCTGATGATTACTACGCATGCAGTTTTGAAAACCTTTTTTTTTTCTTCTCTCTTTTGCAGCTTATTTGTTGCGCACAAATGGAAAACATAAAAAAAACCCATCTCTACATTTTCTAAAATTTAGATCATTTAAGTGAAATGAGTTGAAATTAATGTAGATAAAATAAAATGAAAGCAGTTTTCATCCCTAATGTTGGGTAGGAGGGCTTCTGATGATTGTAATGTGGGTAGTGATCAGGCACCTCCCTCCATTTATTTAGTCTTTGTTAGCAAATCAGATCTATATATATCATTAGATATATACATGCATCGGTAAATGCATAAACAACTTACAGATTTGTATAGGTCTAATTATGTCAATGATGAAGCGGAAGCGTTCACGAGCGGATCCTCGTCAGTTGATGTCGAGTCAAAGTAATGCCCAAATTGATACAGAAAGATCACCCCCTAAACCCTTAGATGTGTTTACGGAGAACCAAGAAATAGAAAGAGAGAACTAGGTTATGATCCCTAATCATATTTGATACAAGATTTGTAGCTGTATTTATTTAGGTTAAGTGAGTGTTAGAGTTAAACTAGGATTCTTACCAAATAAGTTTCTAGGTTAACAAATAATTTAACTCACTAAAGGATTGGCATTATCCAGCTCACATGCATAGCTTGCGGGGCCCGCATGTGTGTTTGGGGAAGGATGAGTGTTGGGAAAGGATATTACCTCCTGCGAGCAATCTACATGTGAAGTGACCCTCTTTCCCACATGTGTAACATGTTTTAGTCTTTGGTTTCTTAGCGCCTCTGCACTTTTTCTTCACACCACCTTTAGTCGCAATCACAAGTGCAGGTTTCGCTTCATGAGTTCATCAAAAGTGGTGATACTCAAATTATGAGTCACCTGCACCACAAAATGGTCTCAGTCATCGGGTAATAAAGTGAGTATTGCCTCAACTTGTGATTCATCACTCATCTTTTGCTCAACCTCGATCAGTTCTTTGATCATACCCTTCATCGTTGGAAGGTGTTCAGCTATAGTAGCATCTTCGTTCTTACGATAATAGTTAAATTGCATAAACATCTAATGATGGCGAAGAGGTGAGGTAGAGTTATAATGCAGCTTAATTTATTCCCAACGGTCTTTGGCCAAAGGCATATCCATGAACTCCCA
Source organism: Santalum album (assembly GCA_034195605.1). Taxonomy (NCBI): domain Eukaryota; kingdom Viridiplantae; phylum Streptophyta; class Magnoliopsida; order Santalales; family Santalaceae; genus Santalum; species Santalum album. The sequence goes on along the minus strand of CM067264.1, from coordinate 4,690,026 downwards.
TATGATGTTGTTGGACAAATAGTTCAAGATTACCATCTTTGCTTGACGATCCTTCTTAAGTGAAGCATCATAGACTGCTTTTGTAGCCAGTGCAACTTTAGACTTGCCATCAACCGGTTTGTCCATTTTAGTAGTTATGTGTTGTTCCAATTCCTCTTCCTCTAAGAAACAAATCAATCTTGATACGCCAAACCTTGTAATTATGGCCATCCAGACGGTCATGATTGATTAAATCATTGAGGTATCCTTTAAAAAGTGTCATGTCACTACAAAAGATTATTTCAGCCGGATATCAGCACACATAATACATAGACGAGACCCACCAAGGTTTACGAGACCATAATGCGCTCTACCTTAAAATGTGCAGGGAAGGATCCCTAGGCTCACCCCTACAAGCATAAAGAAAGGCTTTGAACATTACTTTTCATGAACTCTTTAATGTTCTCTAATTCATTTTTTTATTAAAAGAAATTTGGGCATTTTCCTTTATTTTTGAAAAATCGTGATGAAGTTAGAAACATGCACCAAACCAAGTAATCATCATAAAAATGTATATTTACAAAAAAAATTTGGGAGAGGACATGACAGGGAGTGCACAAGTATATTCCTCGTACGCCACACATAACAATTGTGTCATAGGGCATCTGACCTTTCAGGTTCTATACACACCCAAATAATTTGCAAATATATTGTATATCAATTCATAATAATTCTATCATGCAAATAGAGGTTCGTTAGTCAATAATTTAACTATTTGTAGGACCTGGGCAATTTTAATTTAATTTTTACAAAAAATATTATTAAAACAATAAATATTTAAATTAAAATACTCAATTGCCCATCCTGAGGGTCCCTAAAAAAAAATAGAACAATTGACTAACAAACAAGCTTATATTTGACCTTCCACATTTATGCTATCAAGATAGCATTAAGTAAGGGGCTGCCCAAAACTATGAGGACTAAAGTGCAATAAATGGGAGTTACAAAAACTTTCCATCCGGGGCGGCATCAATCGCGAAAACTTTATCCTTCTTCCTTTTGATTTTATTATTGTTATCTATACTATTAGAAAAGAGCTGGGTGGAAAATTTATTTTTCATCAATCATATTTTTAAAATTTAAAATATTTAAAATACTCTTTTTTTTAAATATTCTCACATCCCTTTAAAACTAATCAGATATAACTATAAATCAAATATTTTGTAGTTGGGGAAGTTATTCCATCAACTGCCCCCTTTCCACTTTTTTCTCTACTCCTTCCATTTTTATTTCTTTCAAAACATGCACATTCTTTTTTATTTTTTGAATTTTTTTCCATTTAATCTTCTATATTAAAATAAATTTACATGAAATATTATATTAATAGAAAAAGTCATTGAACACGTATGACTAGTGATAATAAAATCAAAACCAATGCACCTATACAAATTCACGGCTGCCGAAAAAAAATTTCCATTTTTTTTTATTCGGCCAAGAACTTTATCCTTCTATTTGCTGCTTGGTTTCCTCTTCTTTTTTTTCTTTTTTTTTTTTCCCTTCTTATCTTCTTCAACAGAGACATGGCTTCCGTAGAAAAATAATTTCGACTAGTCGCACGGCCGGAACTTCGCACCAGGAAAAGAATGCAGCGCCTAACGGGCCTCTAAAAAAAAAAACGTCCGTCTGATACAATTTCAGTGAGATCAAATTTGACGAACCCTTGTAGTGCCACAAAAAAAAATTTTAGGGTGCGACTGCAAGTGGGCTCGATATTTCCAACAATCCTTCATCGAACGCTGTCGTTTCGATCGATGTACCACCTCCAACAAGATCTGATTTTCACTATCCCGGACCCGAAATTATAAATATACAAATTTATAGATTGCACCATAAAAATTAAACCTGAGCAGCCACAATTAGATCTACAAGGTATGCAAATCGCAAAACAATGGATTTAACAAATCTAATTAGCAATTGATAACCAAATCCTGATTTGGCTCTGATACCACTGTTAGCAAATCATATGTATACATATATATATATATATATATATCATAGATACATACATGCATCCCCAAATACATAAACGACTTACATACCTGTGTAGATCTAATTGCATTAACGATGAAGCGGAAGCGTCTCATGAGCATATCCTGGTCGATTGGTGTCGAGTTAAAGCAATGTCCAAATTGACATAGAAAGATCACCCCCTAAACCCTTAGATATGCTTACGGCGAACTAATGAATAGAGAGAGAACTAGGTTATAAACCCTAATCATATTTGACACAAGATCTGTATCTATATTTATTTATGTTAAGTGGGTGTTAGAGTTAAATTGGGATTCTCACTACATAAGTTCTTAGGTTAACAGATAATCCAACTCACTATAGAATTGGCATCATCCAGCTCACATGCACAGCTCGCGCATGTGTGTTTGGTTTCAGTCTTTGATATCTACTAAAACTATAACTTGAGATTGCTTTCTCTATATTTTATCTATTTTCAAAAGAATTTACTTATTTCTTCTTTTTTTTTTGCTAGATGAACAAAATTTTGCTCGAGCCATTGTATAATCATGCATACAAATTCGAAATGGGGTGTACATGCAATGCATGGGCCCAATTCAAAAAGGATTTACAAATTTAATTATGGAAAGGATAGGATGATGATGAAGTCAGGCAAGTCCAACAACACGTATGGTCTCATTTGTTGATCGATAAAATCTATCCTCCGGAAAAAAAGTGATCCTAAATAAATTCTACCATTCATATATAATAAATGAGATCCATTTGTGTATGTGAAATCCATTGTAGTGGGATTAGTTCGTGATTTACTTTTTTGAAAATAGTAGTATTACTCTTTGCCAATTAAGTAATATAATACTTATTCTGTGTCAACCTTTTAACAAAAAGGGGCCTTTCCTAAATGGCGGACGGATATTTTAAAAGAAGCTTAGAAAGCACCAATCATACGAAAAAAATTGAACTCGAGATAACTACCGATCGAAACTTATACGAATAAAATTCAAACTTGAATTTGTTGTCAAAATAATTGCACGCAACAAAAAGAGGAGTGACACATAATTAAGTGAAAATGTTTATGTGTAAATGTCCCTTACATAAGAATAACACTACAAGCATACTCTATCGCAAATGCTTTCATGAAAACATTGATATGAACAACTATCGGTGTAATTTAATAAATTCTAAGGCGAGCTCTTTTTGTAGTTTCAATGACCACTGACAAAGCACTTTCATACGTTTGCGAAAGATATGTGTATAGCGTTATGAACCTACTTATATCTCTTCAAATGGGGAGATATGATGCAATATATATCTCGCTTGATACATAATGTTTCTATGTAAAATTCCACTTGATCCTAAGTTATTAGAATTTTTTTTTTTATCTTTTTCAAATATAAATATCCGGCATTTACATGTTATACATTTTATTTCATGAGGTTGTACATGCATTTTAGTGAAAGGACTAATAATTGGATGATAATAATTATATAGAATAATTGGTATGTGTTTGTCTAGTGTCCTAAAAGCACTTGATAAGAGCCCATTTATAGAAAAATTTATATAAAAATTATTGTGAAAATATGAAATATTTTTAAAACAATGAATTTTTATCTATTACTCTTATTCAGTCCGTAATACTAAATTCATTTTCTAACATTGTTGTTAAAGCAACAAAATAACATTATCTGGGAGGCATTACATGCCTTTATTCAGTCATAATTAATTTTTGTAGATACCTGGAAAAAAAATATAGCCCAACAAATAAAATAAATATAAAGAAAAGATAGTATGAATTACGCAAGTGCACTCCTATTTTTAGTGAAATCGTATCATTTTAGGAGTAGAATCAAACAAATTATCTAAAACCAGGACTTATATCCTCTTTTAACATAAATATAATATTAACTTATATTTATTTTAATGAAATATAAGTAGAATAGACACAGCGGTTGATTTGTGGCATAGATAAAATTTTCTTCTCCCGATGATTGTTCCTGGCTGAGCCTTTTCTACTCTTATTTGAGCGACACGCGTAGGGGTCGGATCAGTCAGAGATGCACTGCGCCGTAGCGTATAACTCCACCATCAAATCTGAGGGAGATGGCCGTTTGGAATTTGAAATCCCTCCCCTCCCCAAAGAGACGTTAGAAACCTTTATTTAACTTTTTCCATAATAATTATTTTTGCACAGAATTTCCTTTTCAAAAATATTTTTTTATTGTTTTAAAAAATATAAATAAATTGCATCATCTTCTCATTTAATGTCTTCAACTATGAGACTCATCCACTCACTCTGTTACACGAGCTCTCGCTTCAACTCTCTCCATTTAATGCTCCGTCTGTTCTTCCGATCGATCCTCTTCTTCGTCTCCAGAACCCTAACTTCAGAATTTTATCTGCATTTGAAGCAGATCGGACGCCGCAGCGGATCTCCAGTAAGAATTTTGCTTTATTTGTGTTCTTTTTTCTTTTTTCTTTTTTTAAGTAATGGATTCGGTTGAAATGTGCTAATTGGAGGTAGTATTTTGTTTATGTGGAAGCAAGCAATTTGATGTTGTCGTCGTTTCTGATCTCTCTGTTGTTTGCTAATTGTGAAAGTCAAAAAGCTTTCGTTTACGTTCTGCATAGTTCTATGAGAAGGGGGGGAACGTGTTTGACTTTAGAAGAGCCTGCTTGTGAAGGAAATTGGAAAAGTTCTGATTTGTTTCCCCGCTTCCGGAAACCTAATGGAGCGTCAGTATTTATCTTTCGACTGCTTTTCACTTGAATTTGGTTTATTGGTTATGTTCGCTAGATGGGAACTACAATCTGTCATTTTGAACTTCTTTTCTGAGATTTCGCTGATTTCTGGAAGTTTTAGCTTGACCTGTAACAATTTGGCGTTAATGAAATGACATATGGTGCTGACTTCAAGGGAAATCTGGGTAGAGTAGGATAGGAATGTAGGAATTTGTGTGTGCATCGAAAACAAATCATGAGTTTGGATTTAGGGATAACTGAGTAGAAATCACAGCTCAAGGAATTTCTTACAGTTTCAGTTTAGAAGGCTTATTGTATGTTTTGGGGATACTCAGACTGCGTGAATTTACTGCTAGTCTAAAGAAAAACTAATTAGAATTTTGCGGCCTTTATGTGCTGAATTGAGGAGGCGCTTCTTGATTGCAGGTACCAATTGTTGCAGCAAAAGCCTCGCCCCCTCAAGCTCTATTGCTGTAAACAAAGGGTGCAACAACTACTTAACCTGTCTTTATATTCTGCAATAATCTTATGCTAGCTTAAGGTAAGTGTAGCTTCGGCACGAGTTATTCTAACAAATATACTAGTACTGTGAAGAATTGATATAAAAAGTCATACCTTTCCATCAAGCCTTAAACTTATAAATATTTCATGACTCAAATTTCAAACTCACTGGAGAATAGAACTTCTCAGGAAGGATGATGGCATTTCCATTTCCGAAAGAGCTCAAATACAGTAGTTTATTAATATTCTTCACAAGGAAATAACTGCTTATTAAATATTGTAAATGAAGTCACAACAAATGGCTGGTGATAGTAACCTGAGAATGTGGGGCATGGGCTTGCAGCTCAATGGTCCATTAGTTGTGGCCATGGTTATCCCCTTGAGAAAGGCTATTTGTGAATTTACTTCTAAGAAAATAACTTGAGAATGCCAGCAGTGTTAGATAACTACCATAAATGGATAAGTCACCATCATACTAAGTAAATAACCTGGTCCGAGACAGCTATTATGGATGTGCAAGTCACTAGACTTAAAAAAGTTGTGCTCGAGAATGTGAGACAGTCTGCGATATTAATTTTTTAACCATTTGTTTAGTTGCATATGGCTTCTGATGTTTGAAAATGTTTATTTCTCCCCTCCCCCCCCTCCCCTCCTCTCTTCCCTCTAATTTAAAATACTGAAGTAAGATTGATGTTTATATGAAGAAATGGGAGTGGATAAGCAAGGTTCAAAAGGAGGAGCAGGTTATGTTGGGGGCTTCTTTCAGCTATTTGACTGGAATTTGAAATCTCGTAAGAAATTGTTCTCAAACAAGTCTGATTTACCAGGTACTGCTTATACTCTCATATGTATTTTTTGTTGGGGTGCTTATATTAAGCTTTAGTTGTATGTTAGTCTTTAGTTTTGTTTGAAATTTTTTTCTTTTGCAACTTTTGTAGAAAGACTGAAACAAGGAAAGAGGACAGATGCGAATTTACCAAGTACACAGCTTCATCTGGTGGGTGCAATAATATTTTCTCCTTATTTTGCTTCTCATTAGTATTTTTTTTGTGATTGCTGAATTAAGGGTTTTCTACCTACCTCCAGATGAATGAGGATGAAATTGGCGCAGGGTTAAGCATTAAAGGAAGTAGTGATTATAGTTGCTCTTCATCAGTAACTGATGATGAGGGAACTAGGGCTCCTGGGGTAGTTGCCAGGCTTATGGGACTAGATTCTCTGCCAACATCCAGTTCAACAGAGCCATACTCTACCCCATTTTTCGACTGCCCTTCACCTGGAGATTCTCATTATAGCAAGAAAAATATTGGCATTCATAATGATCATCAGATCATGCATTCGAGCAATTTGCCCAGTAAAGTTGATGGTCCTGCTAGGAATGCCATGGAGTCGAAAGCTTCAGAAGATGTCAAACAGACCGATTGAGAAGTTCCAAACTGAAATTTTGCCTCCTAAATTGGCTAAATCAATTCCAGTTACCCACCATAAATTGTTATCTCCCATTAAGGGATGTGGTTTCGTTCCAACAAAGAATGCAGCGCACATAATGGAAGCAGCCGCTAAAATTATTGAGCATGGACCTCAAACTACTTCCAAGGCAAAAGTGTCTCCAGTAGGGCCATCAGTTCCCTTGAGAATTCGAGATCTGAAGGAGAAAATGGAAGCTCCCTCGCGACCACCCAGAGTGGCTGAAACTTCTCGAAGGCCAAATGAGTCCAATGCTGCTAAATATCTCAAGGGACAGTATTTAAACAAAAGCTGGAATGGATCAGTAGATACATCATTTAGGGTATGTAGTGATGCTGAGGAAAACTGTACTGGCCCAAAGAATAAGGGGAAATCCATTTCGCTTGCGGTCCAGGCAAAGGCCAATGTTCAAAGACGAGAAGGATTGAATACTAGTGGCAACAGAAGCTTTGTAGGCCAAAGAGAACAAGGAGATTTAAGACCAAGCCAGTCATCCAACAGCCAATTGAATGTTCAGAAGAGTGTGAAGAAGAAATCGACTCGTAATTCTCCTGGTGTGCTCAGGCAGAATAATCAAAAACAGAATTGTCTAGACAGAGATAAGTTATGTCCAAGACCCTTAGCTTCTAACATGCAAGGAAGGAAGCCGGTATCTGAGGAATCTTCAGTTGGGCGACCCAAAATTACGAGTAAATCTACAGGGAATGTGAAAAGTGGATCCAGGAAGTTGGGTTTAGAGGTAGCAGATAGCGAAAAGAGAATTCCATATTCTAAAACAAATAATCTCCCTCGCAAGAAACGATCCATCGATGGGGATTTTCACTTGCAGAGAAATCGTCTCCATGATGATCCTTCGATTAACAAAAGTGAGAAGCCAATTCAACTTAATCCAGAGACTGACAGGCATTTCAATTGGGCTGAAGAGAGTAGAAAGAAAGGCATGGATGTTGTTTCTTTTTCATTCACAGCTCCAATGACACGATCAACGTCTGGTTCTGAGTCGTCGAATCAGGTGGCAGAGAAAAATAACGGTATTTTCCGTGATCGTCAAGGTAAAAGAATGCTAGATGATTCAGACAGTTCAAAGTTATCTACATTGGGAATTAATGTGATAGGTGGTGATGCTTTGAGTGCTCTTTTGGAACAAAAGTTGAAGGAATTAACTTATGGAATTGAACATCCCCGCTGTAACTCGAGCACAGTTGGGGCGATTGCTAATCCTATGTCAAATTTTCCTGACTTGGTACCTGATCCCAATAAATTTAGTACCATTCCCATATTGGTTGACAGAAGGGATCATCATGAACTGCACACGGACAAATTAGTTGGTCATTTTGATTCTAACCTTTCTTTAACTGAACGTTCAGACTGGAAGATGAGACATAAGTTTCAGGTATCTCTTAATGAATGATCCTTATGATTCTCACATTTTTTTTAATCTTTCTGTTTCTTGTGGGAAATGAGATTCTGATGTGAAGTTTCTGGGTTATCAAATATTTCAAAAAATATTTGAGTGGCTTCACTAGATATGAAACACACCTATAACTAAAGTGATTTTCTTTTCTAAGAAAACCAAAGACAGCTTGTTCTGTTTGTGGATGATACAATCTATAGTACCTTTTCAGGGAGTTGAAGCAATGGATGAGTATATTGGTGGTGCTGCTAAAGCCAGACATCCTAGTCCAATCTCTGTTCTTGAACCTTTTCCAACTGAAAGTTGCAACTCTTCAGACAGCATAGAGAGCAGTACTACGGAAGGTAATCACAAGAAGTTTATGTTTTAATTCAGTTTTCTTCTTCTTTTTTTTTTTTTTTGCTTAAAAAGGAGTCTGTAGCTGTCTTCAATTTGCATGCAGGAAGCAGGCATTGTTCATCTGTTCAAGCTCAGGAAATGATTGGTCTGGGTTCTTCAAAGAAGTTCCGTTCAGTTGAAACTGACACCGAGTTGTCCGATTCGGCTTCTTCAACATCTACTGGAACTCTGGCCAGAAAGGCTGCAGTTGTCATAACTAGAGAGGATTATCCTAGATCAAACAAATGGGAGCTAGACTATGTGAAGGATATACTGTGTAATTTGGAACTAATGTTTAAAGATTTTGTGCTGGGCCGAGCTCGCAAGATCATAAACCCGCACCTTTTTGATCAATTGGAAAGTCGGACAGGCGGGTTGGAAGGAAATGGGGATGCGTCGAGGATTAACCGAAAGGTGTTATTCGATTGTGTGAGCGAAAACCTGGACTTGAGATGCAGGCGGTATGTCAGTGGGGGACATAAAATGTGGGCGAAAGGCATGGCAATGGTAAGAAGAAACCAGCGGTTGGCTGAGGAAGTGCACGACGAGATTTATGGGTGGAGAGGAATGGGTGATTTTATGGTTGATGAGCTTGTGGATAAGGACATGAGCAGCCAATATGGAAGGTGGCTTGATTTTGAAGTTGAAGGATTTGCAGTGGGATCAGATATTGAGAGTCAGATATTCAACTCCTTGGTTGATGAAGTTGTTGCTGATGTCTTGTTATGATACTGTATCGTGACTCATTGTTCTACATGTAAAATGTGAGTCTTCACATTTTTCCTCCGAACCACCCTTACCTTTGAGCTCTTGAGGCTAATTGATGGTTTCATATTGGAACACAAATTCATATTCGGTGAATTTCAATTTTAGTTTGTTGCCCGTTGAGTTATAAGAAATGTTTCTCTCTTCTTTTTTTTTTTAAATTTTTTTTAATTTTCAAAAGTTAAGCTTCAATAAATACTAATCTAGTAAATATTTAAGATACTCATATTAAGTTGTCGGAAAACCTTCATATCTAAATTATCTAATGTTTGAAAAACATGGGCATATATTAATTGGGAAAATGGCGTTTTTCAACTTTTTACGAAATAATGATACTATAATATGAACTTACGGGCAAATGAACAGTTAAATTCTCACAAGCAAACTGACCCTGGAATTTTATTCTATTTAATATTTTTTGGGTGGGAAAAAGGGCCCAAAGGCCAATGACTTCTTAGATTTTTTATTATCAAATCAGTTATCTGAAAGTTCTCCCGACAGATAAATGTTCATGTAATCTTCAGGTATTATTTGAACATTTAAATGAGGATTGTGATATTCAACCGCCCATTTCTTTTACTTGCATACTTTTGACTAATTAGCTTCGTCGAAATTCAAAGTAACACAAGTATTGTTACCCAAAAAAAAAAAAAAAAAGCTACACAAATATTCATATCATATCAAGACTGCCCTTTATTCTTTATCCAATAAATAAATACATTGATAGAGTTGCATTCTTGTTTTTTCTTTTTTCTTTTTGGCTTATCTAAGAAAAGTTTATAAATTTTGATAATAGGGAAAGCTCATGATTGTTATTTCCCTCTTTTATTTGGATTTCTAATTCTCTAGTTCGAGGACGTATTTCCTGATCGAAATATTCTCGGGATTAACTAGTATAATTTAAAGTAAAATTCGGTACGTAAAATGAAATGAAAGAAGATGAACTGTAAAAGAAAAAATTACATTTCTCATTGAAATGTCTAAATTTCGCTATCCATTACCATCCAAATTGAAAATGAAAAGATGAGGGAACGAACAATCCACAATAATAAAAAGGGTAGGAATTGAAGGCAGTACCCTTCTATTCTCAGAATATTATATTCATGACCAGTTGAATTTTTAATGTAGTCTTATGCCGAACAAGTTTATGAATACGGATCACCTAAATTTGAAAAGGTCATGAATTTATGAATTTGAATAATCCTAGCTATTCATTTTCTCCACCTCTAATTTCTTTCTCTACTGTTTTGTGCAATGAATAACTAGGATTGTCTAATTCCACAAGATTCATGACTTCTCAAATTCAGGGATCCACATACCAAGTTTACTCCTTTCTTTCTGAATTAGCACAGAAACATTTACTGTTTGTATTGTAAGAATATTTCCCCCTAAATACGATTCCACAAAGTACATCATACGGTTTCTGGAAAAATGGGGGCTCACCTGAGATCAACTACATCAAACTTCAATTTGGTGTTCATACATACATGAGAACAGTGCTCGTATATTGGGCTCCCGTCGGAAGGCTCCTCATGGGGATGAAATCCACGTTGTTCGCAGCTACGTATCACAGACACGCCAGCTGGATCGGATAGATGAAATATGCCGTGCGGGCTGCAATCAAATATATGGATGCAAGCTTTTCATTTTTAATATGAGATGTAACATATTGACTTACATTAGCAAATAAGGAGACATATATGAGCATATAGGAAATTAGATTCTACTGCAGACAGATGTACACCCCCCCCCTTGCTTACAATTTAAAGACGTGGGGTAACACAGACCCCTGTCTGTGCTAAGCATCTCGACTAATCACTCTTAAAAAATATAATACCTGAATTGGTTGCAAACCTACCCTATATGTAAATATCAGTACTAACCAGTAGTTGTGAGTATAGACATTCAAAATTTCCAAGCACATGCCCATTTCAGTACATGATACGTCATACATGGGGAAGAAGACTACCTGGAAGTATCTGTTGGGGCCATGACAATTGCAATGGCTTCTGGCAACATTATCTAGAAAGAGAACACACACGATTCAGCTGAATCATATCAGAAGAAGACCATGGAGGAAAAAAACATTTAATTAACGAACAATTGAATTAAATGTTTCTCTCCCTATCGATGATTGTGTAAGATTTAGTAAGAGTACACGGATACAAGTAAGAATTCTTTGCGGTTCAGACAAAAAGAAACCATTTATTCAGTTCTTCTGGCTGCTTCCAGATATTCTCAGCATATTACTTGAACAGCACACTGCATTTTTTGTTGATTGTTGAATGCTCGGGAAGTCTGTGATGGTTGATGAAGTTCTCGATTCATTATTTATTATTTCATGATTGGAAACGTAGGGCCAGATTAGGAAACCAGCAGACTAATTGCAGAGAGATTTTACCTGATAGGAATAATGAGTATGCAGATCAACTGATGACATGAAACAAGTCTGTGATGGGTGAGTCTGAAAGTAAAAAAATATCAATTAGTTTTTAAAATTCAGCTAATGAAAAACAGTGATTAAAATAGCTAGCCTTGGTGTATTCTTGATGTACTTCGTCCAATGGCAATTGTATGTTATTCAAGCACAACTCTTATAATCTTCATATTTATTTTCCAATCCCATTGGTAAAAACGTTTTAATATGGATGGTCAACTTGCATAAAACACAGTTAAATACAAATGGCACTGGATATGTGGAAGACTACATATAGTTGGAAGTAAAAAAATTTGCTTTGAGACGGGCAGACTTTACTCAAAAGCCATCACAAGTAGTGCACATAAGGGCTATGCATCCATCTCATTGAATGAGTTAAAACGAGACTATCAGGACAAATAGTCCCCATTCAAACTTTTTCCAAATGTTACTGCTAATGAATACACAGAGTGCTCATTAGAGAAAAAGAATGAGTACAGTTTCACCTAGTTCACATAAACCAGGGTCAACTAAAATCAGGAAATTGCCATTGCATGCTTTTCTGACGTTAGTGTTGAACCACAAGAAGGTTGTGAAAAGGACATCAACCAATTTATTTCTTTTCAAGAACAGAATCATAAAAATTAGTTTGCAATAGATAACTTTTGACAAATTCCTACGAAGTGTCTAATGTCACACATAAATTTAGTCATACTCATATCATCAAACAAGACCAATAAAATCAAGATAGTTTTTATTTTATTTTTTATATTAGCTCCTGAATCAAAATTTGTACCCATAACTAAAATGTGGATTGCAACTAAATCAACAAAGTTTTCAACAGTTAGAGGCCATCAAAAATACAGACACTTACATGGATCCAGCCAAGAGGAAAAAGGGACAATTTGTCTTGAACCTCAAAAATCTCTTCCTCATTCAATGTCTGGCACTGAAAATTACCAAAAAATAAAACATAAAATCAACTTGTGCCACAAATGGTACAAAAATACAAGATAAATCATGTATAACATCGCTCATTCAGGATTGACAACAGAGACAAACCACAAAACGTAGACCAGGATGCTGCCACCATATACTCAAATTTCTCACAATAACAAAGTCAAGTGAACAAGGAAACCCCACACAATGACTCCACTTTCCACTTCATTAAGAGGAAAGTTGGTACTTAGATTTTTTTTTTTAAATTTAAAAATGCAGAACGGAGGTAAAAGCAGAGTGCACCTTTTCCAACGAGATCAGAAAATGAGTAAATATATGTAAACCTGACAAACTAAATGTCCATAGTGGTCCAAGATTCATCAAATGATTTAGGATGCCTCCAATTATTCAATATGTTATTGTTAATTACTTACATTTAAACCATAGAGTGCAATGGACCTAGAACCAAAATATTGAACAGAGCTGAGACATTACTGGTGTGAAGAACTTCTATCTTACCGAATCTGAAGTTGACTCCTGTTTTGGGATTATCAGGGTAGTGATGTGGAAAACTTTGTTTTTCTGCAGTTAGATGGAAATAAAATTGTAAGAAACCAAGTGCACGAACATAGAAACCCCAAAAACCTTACCCACATCACTGATATAATAGCTCCTTACCAGTGAACCTGCAAGAACACCACATGTCTCCAAATTTTTTTCAGTATTTTTCTGGGCCAGTCTCAAAAATTCATCCATCATTTTTACTGGCTGCAATATAAATTGAAAAAAGCTAGCATCAGATTTACAAGGGCAAAACAAAGAATTATCTTTATACAGGATGGTTTCCAAGTGACAAAAGTCACTATAAAACAACAGAAATTATTCTTTGGAGGTCCCAAGAAACAAGAACCAGAAAACAGAACTTACAACATGTAACTTCTGGTAAGAATTAGAACTGGAAACTGCATCCTCAGAAGGATTTGCTGGTCCAGGTCTTGGATCTGCAACTTTTGATGGAGAAATTGGAAGGAAATCTGGCTGTAATTGAGCAAGAACAGTTGGAGGAGATGGTTGCCTAACAATGCTGGGTTGAAAACCATCTTCCTTTGCCTCATTATGCAGCGGAAGAACTGTATCTTCAGAAGGACACAACCATCTACCATCATCCAAGGACAGAACTGATTCCATATTAGATCTATCTCCTCCTGTATTTTCTGTCACAAGACCATGTTCCGCAGCCTGATTCAGGCTATTGCCAATGGTGACACCAATTAGAATATTATACTATTGATAGGCACAATTTTACCCAACTTTCATTATCAAGGTTCACGTTTAAGTGTTCCAAAGACTTAGAATGCCACAGATTTCAAAAAAAGGGGGAGAGAAAAAAAGAGAGAACTTAGGTAAGAAGAAAATCCCGAATGCAAATGCAGTGATGAGACTACAAATTAGAAAACTTAATTACTAAAACATAAGATTTATTATCTTTGCTCACCCAGATTTTTCAGTTGAAATTAATTCACTGTTACTTGGATAGTGGACCTGCACAGAAATACAAAATATAGCACTTCATGGAGTTTGGGGGAAAATCACAATAAAGGTAAGGGGGCATACTATAAATTTTAGACAACAATTCTTACCTTTATCTCTGCACTAGGTCCTTGCCACTGCCCCCTAAGACCATTTGGACCCAAAAATGAGTGCCTAGACAGTGTCTCCTGTTTGGGAAGAGGTACACCTAGGGATCTGCACATTTACAAGAACAAGAACAACCATCAGAAATTTTCTCAAGCAATATGCTAAAATCAATATTAGGACTGTCATAAGTCCCACATCGGATTGGGACTATGTACTGTGGTGCTTGAAGTACCCTGTTGGGCTACCCCCCCCCCCCCCCCCAAAATTACCAATTGGTTTTGGGATGGAAACTCCAGGATTTCATCATGGTATCACAGGCTGATTGTATTTGGTCCAAGGGTGACCCGTTTGTGTCCCAAGGGTGCAGGTTGCACTTGCATGTGAGGGGGAGTGTTGAAAATCTCACATTGTCTTGGGACTAGTTGTGGTGCTTGAAGTACCCTGTTGAGCTACTCGCCCATTGCCAATTGGTTTTGGGATGGAAAATCCTTAGACTTCATCAAAGAAAGAAGCATGATGATCCCATAGACCATAGGCCGTGCACTCACAGCCATTTGAACTGTTTAGGCATCATTCAGGGAAATTGGTACTATCAACAAGCTTCGTGTCTGATTGCAATGATATTCTTCGAAAAAATAAAAATATGTGGAGATCGATTTATTAAACAGCATGCATACAGCTTTAGGAACTGTGTATCAACTTGCATGGATTTGGATGACAATGCTGGTGGACCAGAAGTCTGCTTCCGAGAGGACTGAGGTGCCCAGTTGGCTACCTGGATCCAAAATTGATAAGGACAAACTAAGAACAATAGGAAGGTAAGAAAAAATTGAGGAAAATTGATTTCACCAATAAAAGAAAATACTTGATGAGCCCTACAGACTAACCAATGTAAAGAAAAGTTTGAATCTAAGAAGAGATTGAAGAACAGAATTATGAAGGAAAAATACAGCTAAAGCTGACAGAAAGTTTCAGAGAACTATTAAAGTATTCATTGACACCTATAGATATATTAGATGACATAGAATAGAGAAATGGAGTGGATAAATCACACAATTTACACATTTCAAAGAAAAATAAGCAATTTCCTTGTATATCAATGTTCACAGTAATGAACCCTTAAAGCAACATTTGGTGGGTTGTTACCCGTTTAGCATCACTGTTCAAGAAAGCTTTCTTATTATCAGAAGGCCATTCAACAGGAGATGCCTCAGAAACATATGAGTAATTTTTGAGGCCATCCATCTGATATCGTTGAGCTTCAGTGCATTGTTTGTTCAATTCATTCACTTGACATTGGAATTCTGGCTTCAGGGATTCTAACTCATCTAGCACGAGAAACAATTTCTGGAACACATGCAACAGCCAATGAAACCTTTGTTACCATTTTTCCAGATACTGAACATCCAAAGTAGAGCAGCTACAAGAGCAGCAATGTATTTACCTTCCTGTAACTTATTCTTTCTTTTGGAAGCAAAACATGGTAATCTCGATGAAATGGTATTGTTTCAGACACCAAACTGGGGGAAAAAAAGAGAATAAGCTTTGTAGCCGGATATGACACTGCAGACCAAATGAAGCAAGAGAAGGCTGGCATAGTTTTGATACCCTTACCTTGAGAATCTGAGAAGTATGATATACAGGTCCACAACATTCCTCTCCTCTCGATAGATGCTTGCCTGAACAACAGATATAGGCATCCCACATAAAAAAAATTATAATACATGTGTATGTATATAACATGTACATAAAATAGAAAGACAAAACATAAAAGCCATGGGATTAGAACATTTCAAACATAAAAAACCATTAATAAACAGGGATCAACCATGCTACTAAATTCAATAGATCTTTTATTCTAGAATTTCCAATGCCACGTTCATACAAGAATGTTAGAAGTAATGGTATACTGGTAGCAGGAGTTCAGCATGAAACCAACTTAAGAGAGAAGTCAGTTTGCGCAGTTCCCAATGAAACAAGAGTTCCTGAACAATTCCACATTTAACATCGGAAAACTTATCATTACAGCCCAAGAATAATGTAAATTCACCAAACTCGACACTACAAATAATTAAAAGCATTGCTTCTTGAACCGAAATGAAGATACCTATTTAATTTAATTTGCAATAATTTCAAGACACATGAGAGGAAATTGCTGGAATGATCTAACCAAGCATAAGAACCAATCTGGACATGTTTGAATGGCAGCCATGGGAATGGGAATGCGAATTTTGATTCTCATTCCACGGTTTGATAATATAAAAGAAAACAAAATTCTCATTTCCATTGAATGGCTCTTCCCTCGTATTCCCATTCCCTTCCCATTAGCACAAATATATATATATATATTAAAGAGGCGATAAAGGAAAAAGGCAAACACAGGAAAGAAAAAAAAAAAAAAAAAAAAACAAAGGCAACAATTTGAGAAGAAAAGAATACATGCATTTGACACAAGAATGGCAATACCCATAATATTTACACAAACCACATTACTACCACCAAAAGGACCAGTAACAAATGCAGTAAATCAAGTGTGGGTGCTAACAGAAGGAGCTAAAAACCCAGGAAGAAGTTCACATTCTATTTTGCAATATCAAACTACTTAAGAATTAGGCAAACCACACAAAAATTTATACCGTCTCAATTGACACGTGACTAAAGAACAACAACAAGCAGCAATTCTAGCACTAGTCCTACATCTCTTTTTTGAAGTTCCTTGTAGCTAGTCGTGTGTCCCTATGCACAAATGAAGATCACAATTACATAAGAGAATTGATAATGATTCCATTCCATGTTCTTGCTCCTGAAATCAAGCTTTTCCCCAACAAAAAACCTACTACAATCAGGACATTACAGCTTCACACAATACCAGAACAATTGGAAATGTCAGCTTGGCACTGGATATACAAAACCAACAGAACTCCCAATTCCCTTGGATAGTAAATCAAACATTAATATATATATCACAAAAGAAATCGGGATAAAGATGCACGAAAAACCCTAGCAAGAGGCAAATTAAGATTCGTAAAGCAACGTATAATCTGGAACCCCGAAGCCCTAACAAAAGGTTATCAGAATATTTAAGCATGATCGGAACCCAATAAATTATTACAAGTCCAATTTACTGATTAAAAGAAGAAATCAGGATTTCGAAATCAAATTGCAAGAATAAACACAGAAACGGACGTCATCAAAGAGAGAAAAAGGACCTGTCTGAGAAGATTATCGGCGATCCGATAGTAATAGCGCAGAGGGATCCGGTTATCGATGTCGATCTTACGGGCGACCGAGTTCACGTTGATCATCGGCCTCTCTGGCCGGCTCATATTTTCCGGCGGAGAACAGCCGGTGCTCCGGCAACACCGGCGACCTCAAAGTGCGGTACGCGACTGTGGAGATGGGGAACGGGATTGCTCGGACGGGTCCGTCAAATTAGACTCCGTCGTCATTTTGGAAAAGCCCCCTTTTATGGCTTTCTTATCTCACAAGATGTCGACATGATGATGCTGAACTTGTAATGGTTACCGAGCTTGTGCAATGATGAACTTTCTCATTTGCCAAATATATTTAATAAAATAAAATAAAATAGCGTAATGGTAGTTAATTTCTAAGCTGAATAAATACTTGTTACGATATAATTCGAAAAATTTCAATCCATCAGATTAAAGTGGGAACCTCGTACTTTATTACGACTAAACTCTTGAGGTTCAAATGCAATTAAAAGACATGCCAGGATTAAGAGTTTCGTGTTTCTAAATAAAAGTGAATTTTTAATTAATGCAAATATTATTTATCGATCACTGTTGTTTCTCTTTCACAACACCCCCCCTCTCTCTCTCATATATATAGGTATTGTCTTTTGCCTTGCCTCTTTTTTTTGTTGGGAATAAAGTTTGTTGTTTCCTTTTTAAAAAATAAAATAAAATGGGAATTTGCATGAATTACAAGCATAACAAATATCTTTTCCAAAATATACTTTTGTTATCGAGCGACATTTTCCCTCACTAGTGTATTTTTATCAAGCACAATTAACGGAAAGTGCATTAATTCTAGATCTATCATAATATAAAGCCTCGTGTGTATTATACATTTAGCTTCACAGCCTAATGGTTCCATTAATTTAGGGACTAAGTTATTAGCAGCAAGGTTGTTTGGAGGGAGATAGGGTGCTTAAGGTGGTCGCTAATATAAAGAGCATGTTCCCCTATCGGAATCCTTCGAACTCCAAACTCGTCCACAACGCTCAAGTGCTCACACACGTCAACGTTCATCTACACCCGCCGGCAAGACCCCGCCACCAGATGCACCCTCTCAAGACCGATCAATTGCTTGATCGGCACCCAGCCTGCTGTATCTGCGGGCGGCGCGACGAACATAAGAACTGTGTGTGAGCTGTCGAAGGAGCCCGTGTTCCTCATGTCGATGCGCACGCCCTGCGAGAGTTGGCCGCAGCTGGCTGATTTACTGATTCTGCCCTTTAACAACTGAACAATACTTGGGAAGAGAGTTCGATAAGGGTTGCACCTGCTTTGATGGTTAGCGCAGCTGCATCTTCGGGTCTTCTAGCGTAATGTTGCTGGTTAAATAGAACTACAGTGGAGTCACAATCTGACGTAGTGTACCTATTTTTGTTATACATGTAGAAGGATCAAGAAAGGAGAGAGAGGATATGTAAATAGGTTCCTAGGAGTAGTTCTTTGGGTTGACTATTTAAGCATGACTGCGGATTGTACCACGAAGGAGGTCGGGGTCGGCACAAGCGAGCTTGCCCTTGACTTCCAAGTCTTGTAGGAGCACATGATACATGTAGTATCCCCACCCAACACACATTGCTTGAAAGGCATATTGTACGTGTCTTCCAAGTCTTGTGGACTAACAAACATATATTATGAAAATATTCATAAGATTGTATGCCACAACCCAATTTAGAATAACTCGTTGAATATTTTTCTTTAGAAAGTTTGAGCACATGTAATTCATTTCTGTTGCAATATTTTCAAAATAAAAACATCAAATTGGCGGTTTTCAACTCAACGGCAAGCATAAAATCAAACTTATGAAAGTTTGAGCACATGTAATTCATTCTCATGCCCACGTTTTCATAAATAAAAAATACCAAATTGCCAATTCTCAACACATTCACAATCATAAATTCACACATGATGATTTCGAGATCATTGGAGTGAGCAGATAGATTATAAAAATATAAATACCTTGAAATTAAAGTGAGACCTATTAGCACCATTCCAATTATCAAGGTCGTAAGCTGTGTAGTGTTCATAACATGCAGTCACCTTTCAATAGGCCGCCGCCCTTCGTTCACCTCTAGAGTCCTACACTAGACTCGCTGACAATGTAAGGATCATTACCGGGAGTCTCTTGACCACGACCCCACCTTGGGTCCTTAAATATATTGACACCAGGGCTCCTGTATGTGAGTTATTGTGAGGGGGGGAAGGGCATTGATAAGCATATATGTTGTATTACTGAAGTAGAGGATGATTGGGTCTATTGTTTAAAGTTGTGAGCCATCCAGAAGAATGATTTTGCTCATATAACTTTTATTAAAGATAAATAATGAATCACTTTACACCTAATATTGTGAGTGCTGAAATGTGAGGAAAAAGTAATACCAATTAAGCTATTCAAGGAGTGATTATTGTACGAGTGTATGCCCATTCATTATGTGATAGATGTAATGATACCTAGTTTGAGAAAATACAAAACATTAATAATTTCGAACTACTGATTTCATTTACTTGATTCAATTTTTATTCAATAATGAACCTCTGAGAACAAGCAAATCCACACACGAGAGATCAAATAATATGAAAGATAAAAATTTACACGAAACTTAACCACAAGATCATTAAAATTGTAGAAATTTTTCGACTCCATAGCGAAGAGCTTGAGTCCAGAATTACACATTTTACCTTCATTTAGTAGTCCGTGCTTTTACATTTTTAATATAAATTTCGAAGTATCGTCATATTTTGGCTATGAAGCATTGTAAAATTATCATTATTAAGTCGATACTCTCTTCTGGCACTTTCGGTGTTACCGCGAAAAAAAAAAAAAAAACTGAAATTTTGGCTTAGAACCTCATCCTACAAAGCCTTTTTATTGTGGCATCAACATCTATTAGTGATCTCTCTCTTAAATTAATGAAATATAATGCTTTTTTATGGAGTGGATTGTCATTGCTTCATATATTTGAAAGAGAAAATTTACTAAAAAATTCAACCTCTATGTTAAATTCTTGGCTTCGCCAGATCATTATCTCATAATCACTTTATATTTTTTTTACTTGTGTTAAGGACAAACGATAGCACTGTTCGATACATTCGTACTTTTTCCCGGAAATGTTATAGAGTTCACAAGAAATTAGAGAAATTTTTCGATAAAATAATAATACTAATATGATAATTTAATATTATAATTCAAAACCTCAATAAGATTGCGTGACTTTCATTTCAGCATTCATTACTTAAAGCATTTCCTACTGAACAATCTAATTTTAGGATCTCTCCTGTTTTTTGGCTCCTTGTAAGTTGTCCTATTCTCCTTGTTCTAATCCATGTTGGAATAATGGTGTATTTATGAAAAGTCCACCTAAGTCAAAGGAGAGCGCTCTTTTCTTAAAACTGTATTTGCACTTTATTACTGCACTGGATTACGGCAAATAAGCCTCTCAAGATAAAACAAGCCAAATCCATTGAATATTTTTATACAATAAATTCAATCCTAAAACTATTGAAAAGAACTTTGGAGAATACAATAGGAAGGTAGGACTTGTCTTTTTGAAATAATTGAAGTGTTCTCAATTGGTAGACGTTGTCATGTCTTTTCAAAAGAAAATGTGTTTACTCAAATAATCATGACTCTTAATTGAGTAGATAATAACAGTTAGAATGAGTACATAAACAATTTACCGGATTCGAGAATTTTAACATTCTTATAAGAAACCCAATAAACATTATATTAGGATCTTTTTTTAAATATATACTTATTTCGAATTAAATTCAACAAAATGTTAAACCTGAATTTTAGTCTTCCAAGTTCAATTTACCCGAATTTTAGAGAATTTTAATATTTCCCTTTGCCTTGCTCTTCAATGAATTGTGAACAACGCCTATCGTTGCTGCCGCCACCATCACAAAACGGAAATTTGATAAACCATATACTGAAGGCTTCTGGGGGACGATAAAGATTATATAACTTCCTTATTGTGGAAACATTTATTTTCATCTTATTGAGAAATTTATTCTTTTCGGTGAAACATTTTTCCGATTATGAACAACTTGATGGGGCTAATGCCTAAGTTTTGATCTGGTTTAGGGTTGTTTGGAGAGAGACAGAATGCTTGAGGTCACCAATATGAAGAGTGTGTTCACCCATCGGAATCCTTCGAACTCCTAACTCATCCACAACGCTCAAGTGCTTACAGACATCAACATTCATTTGCACCCGCCGTTGAGATGCCGCCACCACATGCACCTTCTCAAAAGCTACTAGTTGCTTCATCGGCCCCTGTTTTCCAGCCAATGCTGGTACCATAGCGAATGCAAGAACCGTATGCGAGCCATCAAAGGTGCCGGTGTTCTTCAGATCAAGGTGGAGGGAAAGCGAGAGACCAGCGCAGTTAGCATGAGAGACCCTGACATGAGAACTCCTTGAGGCTTGAGAGTTTTCAGAGTCATCGAGAGTAGTACTAAATAGAGGAACCGCGAGTGAGGTTGGAGCATGAACCAAGCTATATGTGAAAGTGGTGTAACTCAATCCATCCCCAAATGCATAGAGCACAGTGCCATTGTAAAATTTGTACGTCCTTCCAGGATACCCTGTTGTCTTGTTGGGTCGCATGTTCATGTCCGTCATTGGTGCTTGAGCCAAGTAACTATTTAAATACCACGTCATGGGTAGTCGCCCATCTGAATTTGATTTTTTTTAATTGAAAGAACAAAGGAGCATGAGAAGCAAGTCAATTACTTCCATTGAAGCAAGAAAAAGTGAGGAGAATTGGGTGGGGGATTTAATAAACACCTGGGATTGTTTTCCCAAATAGAATATCTGCAATGGCTGCACCTCCGGCTTGGCCGGGGTACCCGACCCACAGAATCGCAACGATGAGCGGATCATCCTTGGCGAAGGAGACATCAATAGGGCCACCGGACATCAAGACTAGAATGGTGGGACCTCTCGAGGCTTTGGCTACTCTCAATACGAGCTCTTGTTGGCGCCCGGGTAAGAACAAATTTGTCCTATCGAACCCCTCTCTCTCAAAGGCTTGGTCAAGTCCCATCACCAAAACCGTGGCATCCGCTCCGCGCGCAACGGCCTCGGCCACCCTGAATTGCCGGTTGTCCTTGCATTGTACGCCCGCGCACCCTTGCTCGTAATTGGTCTTGGCATAGCTCCCAATTCCTTGCAATGCGGTCGTGAAGTTACATGGATCCCCTGCACTAAATCATGATGCATTGAGGGAAATCCTTTACTCGGGTTTTAAATAAAAATAATGGCATTTCACAAATATCTCGTCATTGGTGAGTTTCGAGTGATTTAAGGTAATGCAATTAAAATATAATGTATAAGATTGAATACAAGAGTTGAATCATAAGGTGATACCAAAGTAGTTTCCAATCATGGTAACAGTAACATTGGCATTAGGACCAATAACTGCGATGCTTCTATACTTGGTGGTGGATAATGGGAGGGACTGATTTAGGTTCTTAAGGAGAACAATGCCTTGGCGAGCAGCGTCGAGGGCTAGCAGGCTGTGGTCCTGGGTGCACACATCCTTGGGACCTAAATGCCCATATTGCTGCTTGGATGGGTCACCGTCGAACATGCCGAGCCTCATTTGGACTGTGAACGTATTAGTCAATGCTCCATTTACATCCATCTCGCTCAACTTCCTTTGTCGTATGGCATTCTCTGTGTACCTTCCCAGGAATTCCCCACAATCCAAATTTAGGCCTACAAATTTCATCAAATCAACAACTAACACCTTGTTTGGAAACCGAAAACAAGAATCGATTTGATTTTAAATCGAATTTTGCTTAATGATTTTGGTGTTTAGAAACACTAAAATAATAAAAAATATGATTGAAAGTTAGATTTATAAGGATTTGCATAGCCATTATAAATCAAATCCAAATTATCTTCATATTCAATTTTAACGAACATTTCAATTATTTTTAATAGTGCTGGTTGAAATATATATACACTTTCTTGTTTGGCTATTATTGTCTTCCCTCATTATTTCTGCCCCCTTTTTCTTTTCTTTTTTGTTTAGGTTATTGTCTGATTTATTATTTTTGATGAAATTCATTAATAGTCAAAATAGATAACCGTATGCTTCTAGTCCTTTTTCCATTCCCTCATTATTGCTGTCCATTTTAATTTTCAAATTCAGTGAAAGGTGGAATCAGTAACTTGAAAGTTTGAGGGTCTAAATACTCAAATAGAAATTCTAAGGGGCAAATCAAGGTCAGGCTAATAGTTTAAGGGATGAAAAAGAAGTTAACCCAAGTTTTAAAATTGTCGTACCTGCTTTGATGGTCATAGCAACAGCATCTTCTCGTGTTTTAGCATAGTGTTGCTGGTTATATAGAACTGCAACGGAGTCACAATCTGACACAATGTACCTATGTTCTTAACCAATTGAAATGATGAGAAAGGGATAAAGAGGATGAGTAAGTAGGTAATTAAGAGGGGTTCAATAGCTTTATCATTTACACACCCATTGAGGTTCCATTGGCCGCGGATGGTACCGCGAAGGAGGTCGGGATCAGCACAAGTGGGCTTGTCGTTGACTTGATTGTAGGAGCACATGACACAAGCAACATTCCCTTCCTTCACGCATTGCTCAAATGGCACATTGTACGTCTCCTCCAAGTCCTGCTGACTAACCTGCAACGCGCTCTTGTTATATGATTACCATAGAGAGAGTTATATATAATGATCAATACAGTACACAAAGAATTAAGTACCTGTGCATTGAAGTGAAACCTATCAACGCCATTCCATTTATCAAGATCGTAAGCTGTGTAGTGCTTACAACAGGCAGCCACTTTCAACGGGCCACTGCCCTCGGTGTATCCCTGGAGTCCCCTGACATAACTGATACCAAACTCGCTCACGACGAAGGGATCTTCACCAGGAGTCTCTTGACCACGGCCCCACCTTGGGTCCCTAAATATGTTGACATTAGGGCTCCAAAATGTGAGTCCAGCCTTTCCTGCATTGTGCATAGCTCTTGCTTCATCCGACACCACCTGCCCCATACACCCCTCATCGTTACCAATAGTAATGTTATTATTGTTATGGGCACCGATTCCTTTTTGAAAGCTAAATGGGAGTTTTGCTAAATATGTTTCTTTTAATGCTCCTATGTTTTCTCAATAAATCTAGTGTAATGCATACTATAGATAAACAATCGCAAGAGATCTGTATTCAGATTTGAGCATGTATACGTGACACAAAAATAAAGAGTATGAGGGGAGTAAAAATGGAATAAATGTCACCCGTCCAATATCCTCCCACAAGCAGGAGTTGAAGGCAGCAGCGGTGGTGATGACTTGAGGGAAACTAGTGGCCCCCGGGAAGGCACCGCCGAATTGAGTTCCCCGACCCCAATCGGACACCCCGTGGAGCGCCTCTGACCACCAGTTGTACCCATTCACGGTCAGTCTCTGCACCGGCGCTGCCTTGTCCACCAGCAGCGAGATCTTCTCCTTCAATGTCAACCGTCCGATCAGGTCTTTCACCCGGTCCGGTATCGGTAGAGACGCATTGCAGAAAGTCAAGCTCTTGGTGACCTTGTTTGCCGCATCGCAGGCGAACGGATTTACAGACTCTGCCCATCGAAACGAGAAGAAGAGGAGGAGGACGAGCAATACAGATAGGAAGGGGGAGTTCTTGTGAGCGTGAGGAGACATTGATGCACGTATACTGAATTAGAGAGGATGGTTGAGTCTATCTATAAAAAAGAGGATGGTTTGGGTCTGGTATTGCAGAATGAAGTTGAGCGCCAGCGCTCCATTAACAAAATGTAATATTGAATTCTAATACAAATGATCAAATTCACGTAACTTTTATTAAAGGCAAATAATGACTCCCCATCTACGACTGATAGTTTAAATATTATGCTACTCTAAGGAGGGTGCGGTGAAAAATGAAAAAATAGACTCGACACCAAATAATGGGCTTGAAGTTGAACCGGCTCAAAAATCGAAATAGATTAGCTTTTTTTTTTTTTTTTTTGAGAGAATTGACTACTCGGTTCTGTTTGATGAGTTGGTATTTTCAAGAACCGGTTCAAACTGGCCCGACCCGCCTCCTGCGAGTAAAGAAATATATTTATATATGCATATATATTATTCCTTTTATGGTTCTTAAACAATCCTAACATTTTCATTTTAATTGGATGGTTTTAGAGTGAGATTCATTCTAACGTTATGATTATACTTTTTAACATGAAAAAGTCACATTACCCGTGAGATTGGGCGGGGGGCTGCTTCAATTTTGCCTAAGAATTAGTCAGATTCTAGGTTAAAAAAGAAAAAAAAAGAGCCAAAAACTTCCTGGAACTTGACGAGATTACTTGCTTGAGATTTAAGTTGATGTTATAATTATACATTTTTTTAAATTAAAAATTTTTTTCCTTTTTTAAGAAAATGGTCACACCGAAAGTTGACCCACCCCAAACCAACTGAGAGGGTTCGGTTTTCGGTCTATCAACTGAGACGGGTTGATCTAGTTTCCAGAATATTTCGATCCCCTGCCAAACCATTCTAGGAGTAATTACTGTGCAACTCCATTCATTGTGTTAAGGAAATAATGGATAATTGTCGTCAAAAAGGTTAATCTAGTTCCATGATGGCCTTTGAACTTCCATGATCTAGCGATTGAAAACGATTAAAGGTGATAGCGATGAATATCGTCCATGCTAAACTTCAGATAGTATCATTAGTTTTCATGTTAATTAAGGAGATATCCACGTGCTAGTAGAAAAGTCTTATAAAAGTAATATTTTTACATAAAATGTGCAAATTATCCTTATCGTGCATGAATTAGCAAAGAGACGACCGAAAAGCTTAACAAAAGGAAATAATGAAATACTCTTAAAAGGCAAATTGAAATCTATCAAACGACAAATAATTGGTTGTGTTCTATACTTTCGTATTTTTTAATTTATTTCTTTTCAAACTTGTTATAGGGTTCAGATGAAATTGGTGAAAATTTTCCATAAAATAATAATAATACTAATTATATGATACAATTTTATAACAAAATTCAATCCCTGCATTCATAACTAAAAATAGGTTGAGCACGTGTCCCCCCCCAGCAAAACATTTAATTTTAGGTTTCCATTGCATTTGAGATGAGGATTCCCAGTTCCTCTTCAGTGTTTTAGCTCCTCACAACACCATAATTTTGTCTTATTCTATTTAATTCTTCTATTCATCGGACCTGACAATACTAGCGGGTGAGTAGCCATTTTACTTACGCTCCATGAAGATATTACTCCTTATATGTTATATTTTTATGAAATATGTATTTCATTCCGTTTATCAAATCAAACGAGTTATTGAATTTGAAAGGTCACAAATTTGTGAAATTGAAAACTTTTAACCATTCATTTGCAGAACAAGGTAGAAAGAGAAAAAATAGAGATGGAGAAAATAAATTATTACATTTTTTAAAATTCATAAATTTATGATTTTTTTTTCCTAATATTCGGGTAATTCAAATGAAGGGAAAATTGAGTTTTTGAAAATGAAATTAACTACTAAGAATGAGGCGCTTACAAGGGAGCCCACGAGGCTCACCAGGTTTACACCGTTTTCGCTTAAAAGAGTTGGGCCATGAACCAAGAGGTTAAATTGTGGCTTGGGCCTCAAGCCCACTAGCTAAGGCATGATTTGCCTGAGACTCAAAAGTTTTGGGGCCTTGGGCCAAGCCGAAAAAACACCAACAATGTACATTTGCGTCAAAAGGAAAATGATCCAAGGAGTTAAAAAGTGTTATTGGCCCAAAAATCGTGATTGTTTAGTGGGCCTTGGGCTAATTCAGGCCCGAAAAGAAAATGAAAATTATGAGTAATAAAAAGAATTGCACATCTCAAGTTACAAATTGAAAAATACTCCTACTTGAGTAGTTACAAATAACTCTATTTTTATTGCTTACTTTAAATCTTCGCTCTATCCATAGGTGAATTAGATAAAATAAATAGAAAAGTTGGCAGAGAAAATGGGGAGGGGCCATTTTTCAAATATAGTAGACCTCCTCCGGCAAAGGACTAATTTAATTTATAGGCAAAATGAGTTTATTGATAAAAGTCAACGGTACAGCAGAGGATAAGTGTACAATTAACTTGAACGAGCATGACTCATGAAAAACAAAAAAAACCCTTGAAAAGGCAATTTTAAACACATTAAAAAATACCTTGAAAAAAGGGGACAAAATAAGTTTTGTAGCCGCCGCTAGCGGAGTAGCAAATACAAGAACTGGATGCGGGCCGTCAAAGGTGCCCATGTTCCTTGGTACGTGACGCACAATTAAAATTTTTACTTCTCAAATGATTAAGCCTCATTGTGAAAAGTAAAAATATAAAATTTTACTCATTCGTATCAAGGGAAAAAAAAAAAAAAACAAGCCACTTCCTTCAAGTGTTCAAGACTTAAACTAATATATTTTGACATGATCTTTAATGAAACCATTCATAATTTTAAGAAAATTTTCAAAGATTCTCTTGGGTCCTAACGAAATGTGGTATTGTCTCCGAAAAAATTTGGTGTCGGTGTGTGAACGCCGTCCAACCCTGCTAATCTTTGTTGTTGACAATCTCCTATAGCATTTGGTTGTGGACTTCATTTTACGTCATTTGAATGCTTATAACTTGAAGCCACAAAGCCATATAACCCTTTTACAAATTAGCATACAACAGAAAATTTTATTTGGTAAGTTAATATTAAAATTAAAATAAAGGGGAAAACCGAAAAGGAAAGAATAAAAAAAGACTTAATGTCAAGCAAGTAAGTTTGGAGGGAAAACAAAATAAAAAGGAAAAGAGATTTCATAAAGTTGGAGCGCCGGAGCTTGGGGGAAGGATGGAGGTTCACTTTTTTAGGCTCGTTTAGTGATATGTTAAGTTTTCGACCATCGATTAAATGAATAGTTGAGATTAGAATAATTGTAGATGTACTATCATTACAAAGGATCCAGATCCCGAAAGAGTTTTGTAAATAAAATGGTTGAACATGAATATTCTAAATTATATTTATCATAAATGCTAAAAGCAGCTACCCAACTTGTGAGATAATACTATAATAGAAGTCCTATGCAACACCGCATGACTTTCATTGCTACATTCATAACTTAAAAAAAGAGAAGCATGTGGTCTCTAGTGAATAATTAAATTTTAGGCCTTCCATTGCACCTGGGTCCAGATTCCCAATCCCTCCCCTACTCTTCTTGGGGAAAGACTTTGCACCAACAAATTCATAAATCTTACAATAAATTGGTAAGACCACGGGCAGCTCCACCCATATACTAAGAATTTGATTTTATTTCAAAGGGCAAATCACAACAACTTCAATAATACATGGGAAAACCATGTCTTTCCCAATGTTTTCTTTCAAAACTCACTGAGAAAAGAAAAAGAAAAAAAAAAAAAGGATTGTGCATAATTCCTTATTGCCTTGCTTGACAATTTTTTCCCTAGAATCAATCTCCCTATTCATGGGTGATAAACGAAGTTTTGATCAGGTTTAAGGTTTTTTGGAGGGAGACGAAATGCTAGAGGTCGCCAATATGAAGAGTGTGTTCACTCATCAGAATCCTTCGAACTCCCAACTCATCTACAACGCTCAAGTGCTTACAGACATCAACATTCATTTGCACCCGCCGTTGAGACGCCGCCACCACATTCACCTTCTCAAAAGCTACTAGTTGCTTAAGTGGTCCCTGTTTTCTAACCAATGCTGGTGGGGTAGCGAATGCAAGAATTGTATGGGAGCCATCAAAGGTGCCCGTGTTCTTTAGATCAAGGTGGAGGGAGAGCGAGAGACCAGCACAGTTGGCATGAGAGACCTTGACATGAGAACTCCTTAAGGCTTGAGAGTTTTCAGAGTCGTCGAGAGTAGTACTAGATAGAGGAACTGCGAGTAAGGTTGGAGCATGAACCAAGCTATATGTGAAAGTGGTGTAGCTCAATCCATCCCCAAATGCATAGAGCACAGTGCTATTGTAAAATCTATACGTCCTTCCAGGATATCCCGTTTTTTTGTTGGGTCGCATGTTCATGTCCGTCATTGGTGCTTGAGCTAAGCAACTATTTAAATACCACGTCATGCGTAATCGCTCATCTGAATTTTATTTTTTTATTCAAAAAACAAAGGAGCATGAGAAACAAGTCCATTACTTCCATTAAAGGAAGGAAAAGTGAGGAGAATTGAGTGGGGAATTTAACCAAACACCTGGGATTGTCTTCCCAAAGAGAACATTTGCAATGGCTGCGCCTCCGGCTTGCCCGGGGTACCCGACCCATGGAATCGCAGCGATGAGCGGATCATCCTTGGCGAAGGAGACATCAATGGGGCCACCGGACATCAAGATTAGAATGGTGGGACCTCTCGAGGCTTTGGCTACTCTCAATACCAGCTCTTGTTGGTGCTCGGGTAAGAACAAATTTGTCCTATCAAACCCCTCTCTCTCAAAGGCTTGGTAGAGTCCCATCACCAAAGCCGTGGCATCTGCTCGGCTTGCAGTGGCCTCGGCCGCCATGAACTGACGGTTGTACTTGCACTGTACTCCCGCGCACCCTTGCTCATAATTGGTCTTGGCGTAGCTTCCAATTCCTTGCAATGCAGTCGTGTAGTTACATGGAACCCCTGCATTAAATCGCAATGCATTGAGGGAAATACTTTACTTTGTTACCTAACATTACCCAAATTCACAACTTTACATAAAAATAATGACATTTCATAATTACCTCCCAATTCGTGAGCTTTGAGTGATTTAGGACAATGCAATAAATATAAAATATAAGATTGAATACAAAGGTCAACCATAAGGTGATACCGTGGTAGTTTCCAATCATGGTGACAGTGATATTGGCATTAGGACCAATAACCGCGAGGCTTCTATGCTTGATGGTGGATAATGGGAGGGACTAATTTGGGTTCTTAAGGAGAACAATGCCTTGGCGAGC
Organism: Santalum album; assembly: GCA_034195605.1. NCBI lineage: Eukaryota > Viridiplantae > Streptophyta > Magnoliopsida > Santalales > Santalaceae > Santalum > Santalum album. Next base: position 4,659,549 of record CM067264.1, on the reverse strand, counting down.
AGCGTCGGGGGCTAGCAGGCGGTGGTCCTGGGTGCATACATCCTCGGGACCTAAATGCACGTATTGTTGCTTGGATGGGTCACCGTCGAACATGCCGAGCCTCACTTAGACTGTGAACGTATTAGTCAATGTTCCATTTACATCCCTCTCACTCAACTTCCTTTGTCGTATGGCATTCTCTGTGTATCTTCCCAAGAATTCACCAGCATTCAAATCTAGGCCTACGAATTTCATCAAATCAACAACTAACACCTTGTTTGGAACGCAAAAACTAGAATCAATTTGATTTTAAATGAAATTTTGCTTAATGACTTCGGGATTTAGAAACACTGAAATAGAAAAGAATTTGATTGAAAGATGGATTTGTAAGGATTTGCATAGCCATCATAAATCAGATCCAAATTATCTTCATATTTAATTTTAACAAAAATTTAATTATTTTTAATCGCGTACATTGATATATATATATACACACACTTTCCTGTTTAACTATTATTGTCTTCCCTCAATATTTCTGCGCCCCCCCGGGCCCCCCTTTTTTGTCTAATTTATTATTTTGGATGAAATTCATCAATAATTAAAATAGATAATCGTCTGCTTCTATTCTTTTTCCCCTCCCCTCGTAATTCTTGTCCATTTTAATTTTCAAATTTAGTGAAAGGTAGGATTTGTAACTGAAAAGTTTCAGGGTCTAAATACTTAAATCAAAACTCTAAGGAGCAAATTGAGATTCGACTAATAGTTTAAGGGTTGAAAAAGCAGTTCACCCAAGTTTTACAATAGTCGTACCTGCTTTGATGGTCATAGCAACAGCCAGCATCTTCTGGAGTTCTCACGTAGTGTTTCTGGTTATATAGAACCGCAACGGAGTCATAATCTGACATGATGTACCTATATTCTTAACCAACTGAAATCAGAAAGGGATAAAGAGGACGAGTAAGTAGGTAACTAGGAGGAGTTCAATAGCTTGATTATTTACACACCCGCTGAAGCTCCACTGGCGGCGGATGGTACCGCGAAGGAGGTCGGGATCGGCACAAGTGGGCTTGCCATTGACTTGATTGTAAGAGCACATGACACAAGTAACGTTTCCTTCCTTCACGCATTGCTTAAACGGCACATTGTACGTCTCCTCCAAGTCCTGCTAACTAATCTACAATGCACTCCTGTTATTCGTTTATCACAGAGAGACCTATATATGATGATCGATACAATAAACAAAGAATTAAGTACTTGTGCATTGAAGTGGAACCTATCAACGCCATTCCACTTATCAAGATCATAGGCCGTGTAGTGCTTACAACAAGCCGCCACCTTCAACGGGCCACTGCCCTTGGTATACCCTTGGAGTCCCCTAACATAACTGATACCAAACTTGCTCACGATGAAGGGGTCTTCGCCAGGAGTCTCTTGACCATGGCCCCACCTTGGGTTCCTGAATATGTTGACATTAGGGCTCCAAAATGTGAGTCTGGCATTTCCTGCATTGTGTATAGCTCTTGCTTCATCTGACACCACCTGCCCCATACACCCCTCATCGTTACCAATAGCAATGTTATTATTGCTGTAGGCACTAATTTCTTTTTGAAAGCTAAATGGGAGTTTTGCTAAATATGTTTCTTTTAATACTCCTATGTTTTCTTAATGAATCTAATGTAATGCATACTATAGACAAACAATCGCAAGAGATCTGTGTTCAGATTTGAGCATATATATATGTGACACAAAAATAAAGAGTATGAGGGGAGGAAAAATGGAATAAATGTCACCCGTCCAATGTCCTCCCACAAGCTGGAGTTGAAAGCAGCAGCAGTGGTGACAACTTGAGGGAAACTAGTGGCCCCCGGGAAGGCACCGCCGAATTTGGTTCCCGGACCAAAATTGGACACCCCGTGGAGCGCCTCCGACGCCCACTCGTACCCATTCATGGTCAGTCTCTGCACCGGCGGCGCCTTGTCCACCAGCAGCGAGATCTTCTCCCTCAATGTCAGCCGTGCGATCAGGTCCTTCACCCTGTCCGGTATCGGTAGGGACGCATTGCAGAAAGTCAAGCTCTTGGTGACCTTGTTTGCCGCATCGCAGGCGAACGGATTTACAGACTCTGCCCATCGAAACGAGACATTAAAGAAGAAGAAGAGGACGAACAATACAGATAGGAAGGGGGAGTCGTGAGCGTGAGAAGACACTGATGTAGGTGTACTGAATTAGAGGATGGTCGAGTCTATTTATACAAAAGAGGACGGTTTGGGCCTGGCGTTACAGAATGAAGTTATGATTTTACTTTTTAACATGAAAAGGTCGCATTACCTGTGAGATGGAGTGGGGCCACTCCAATTTTGTCTCGTAAAAAGAAAAAAAAAAGATAAAGGAGTATTTCCCCGAATACTATAGTTTTTTAAACAAAAAAACCAAAAGTAGATGTACAAAACATTTATTTTCAAAATTAGGTATTTATTTTTTCTGATCATGCAATTGTCGGTTGCGTAACTAATATGAGTGAGATTGTGTAGGGGAGGGGGGGAATGGGTGGGTTGATGGAGCAGGGATCCATGGTGTAGTGTGCAACATTTTTTTTTCAATGCATTTTTGAAAAAATTTAACCGTATAGATGAAAATAATGTACAAAAATGCACATGCCCATCAATTTTTCAGGTGATTTGAAATGTAAATCCTGTCCATCCTAAGCATAGAAAATTTCAAAACCGTTTTTAAACCTGAATTTTTCCCTGCTTTGAATGAAAATTTTGAGATCCACCGCAACCCTCATAAATCACTTGAAAATTGATAGAAGTATATTTTTGTATGTTGTTTCCATCTATACAGTTCAAACTTTTTAAAAATGCATTCAAAAAATGATGCAAACTACACCATGAAGCCCTCCTTCATCAACCCACCTAATTCCAACCCCCCACCAACCCACAATGGTCATGCAATAGTCAATTGTGTGATCATATATATATATATATTCCCGCAATCGGACAATTGTGTGACCAAAAGAAAAACTTATTTTGAGAAATAGTTTTTCCATACACCTAGTTTGGAAACTTTTTTTTTTGCAAACTATATTATTTGGGGAAAGAATTCTAGAAAAAGAGCCAAGAAACCTCCAGAAACTTGACGAGGTTACTTGCTTTAGATTTAAGTTGGCGTTATCATCATACATATTTTCAATTAGAAAATGATTTTTTTTTTTAAGAAAATGGTCAAACCAAAAATTGACCCAACCCAAACCAACCGAGAGGGTTCGGTTTTCGGTCTACCAGCTGAGACACGTTGATTTAGTTATAAGAAAATTTTGATCACCGGCCAAACCATTCTAGGAGTAACTATTGTGCTTGTGCATGTGTGACTCCATTCATTGTGTTATGAAAATAATGGCTATTGTTGTGAGCTGCAAAATTTATGCATGGATCATTGTCGTCAAGAAGGTAAATCTAGTTTCATGATGGCCTTTGAACTTCCATAATCTAGCAATTGAAAACGATTTAAGGTGGCAGCGTTGAATATCATCCATGTTAGATGTGAAACAATATCATTAGTCTCGATGTTAATTAAGAAGATGGCACGTGATGTGAAACAATATCATTAGTCTCGATGTTAATTAAGAAGATGCCCACGTGCCAGTAGAAAAGTTTTATATTTGTATATGAAATGTGCAAATTACCTTTATCGTGAGTACATGAATTAGCATAGAGACGGCTGAAAAGCTTAACAAAAGAAAATTATGCAATACCCCTAAAACGCAAATTGAAATTGATCAAATGACAAATAACTGCTCGTGTACTATGCTTTCGTATTTTATTTATTTATTTATTTATTTTCAAACTTATTATAGAGTTCACATGAAATTGGTGAAAAAGTTTCATAAAATAATAATAATAATACTATTTATATGGTACAATTTTATAACAAAATTCAATCCCTACATTCATAACTAAAAATAGGTTGAGCATGTGTTCCCCCCTAGCGAAACATTTAATTTTAGGATTCTCAATTCCTCTTTCGTGTTTTGGCTCCTCACAACACCATAATTTTGTCTTATTCTATTTTCTTGTCTAGGTGTCCTAATTCTTCAATTCACCAGACCCGACAATAATAGTGGGTGAGTAACTATTTTACTTATGCTCCATGAAGATATTACTCCTTATATGTTATGCTCTTATGAAATACGCATTTCATTCCATTTAACGAATCAAACGAGTGGTTGAATTTGAAAGTTTATAAATTTGTGAAATTAGAAAATCTTAAACATCCATCGCAGGAAAAGGTAGAAACAAAAAAAAATAAAAAGATTAGAGATTGAGAAAATAAATGAATAAAGCTGTTTAATTCCTTAAATTTCTAACTTTTTCTAAATTGAGGCAACTCGAATCAAGGAAAAGGGACATTTTGAAAATGGAATTAAGAGGGTGGCGCTTGCAAGGGAGGCCACGGGCCTCGCCAGATTTACGCCGTTTCCGCTTAAAAGAGTTGGGCCTTGAACCCATCCGCGAAGGAAAATGAACCAAGAGGGTAAAATGTGGCTTGGGCCTTGAGCCCACTAGCTAAGGTACGATGACTCAAAAGTTTTGGGGCCTTGGGCCGACGCCAACAATGTACATTTGCGTCATTGGGAAAATGATCCAGGGAGTTAAAAAGTGTTATGGGCCTTGGGCCCATAACCAAACGCTTTAGTCTAAAGACAAACGTTTTGGGCCTTGGGCCCAAACGAGACAAACCGCGCCAACAGTGTCCATTGCCTCTTGATTTTAGGTGGAGATTACGGCAGAGTGGCGGAAAGTTTAGGATTTCGCTTTATCAGCCGACTCTGCTCAATTGATAGTTGACTTTCTTGAACCTGATCGCTTGTCCACAACAACCCGAAAAATGGTGTTTGTATAGTGGGCCTTGCGGCCAATTCAGGCCCAAAAAGAAAATGAAAATTATTAATAATAAAAAGCATAGCACATCACAAATTGAAAAATAGTCGTACCTGAGTAGTTGCAAATAATTCTGTTTTTAGTGTTCAGTCTAGATCTTTGCTCTATTCATAGGTGAATTAGATAAAATAAATAGAAAAGTTGACAGAGAAGCTCATCCAAAACTAGGGTTAGAAATGTCTCATTTCGTTCTGTTCCTACTCTTCATTTCCTTCTCGGATCCAAGGGGGACTTGAAAATGGGGAGGGAACATTTTTTCGCACATAGTAGACCTTTTCCGGCGATGGACTAATTTAAATTATAGGAAAAATTATTTTATTGATAAAAGTCAACGCTACAACAAAGGATGAGTGTACAATTAACTTGAATCAGCATTCCTCATAAAAAAAATAATAAACCTTGAAAAGGAAAATTTAAGGGGACAAAATGAGTTTTGTAACCGCTGCTAGTGGCATAACTAATACAAGAACTGGATGCAAGTCCCTAGAGGTGCCCATGTTCCTCAGATATAGATGGACCATGAGCGAGAGACTGGCGCAGTTGGCATGAGAGACCCTCACAAAATTTCTTGGTACGTGACATACGATTAAAATAATTTACTTCTCAGACGATTAAAGTTCATTATGAAAAGTAAAAAAAATAATAATAACAACTCATTCGTATCAAGGGAAAGAAAAAGAAAAAAAAATTAAGCCATTTCCTTTGTGTGCTCAAGACTTAAGACTAATATAATCTTAGAAGTACCATCATTAAGGAGGATCCAGATCGCGAAAGAGTTTTGTAAATAAAATGTTTGTACACGAATACTCTAAATTATGTTTATCATAAGTACTAGACGCAGCTACCCAACTTGCCAGATACATAACACCATAATAGAAGTCCTACGCAAGATCGCATGACTTTCATTACTAGTGAATAATTAAATTTTAGGCCTTCCATTGCACTTGGGTCCAGATTCCCAATCCCTCCCCTACTCTTCTTGGGGAAATACTTTGCACCAACAAATTCAGAAATCTTACAATAAATTAACAAGACCACGGGCAGCTCCACCCCTATACTGAGAATTTGATTTTATTTCAAAGAGCAAATCACAACACCTTCAATAATACAGGGGCAAACCTTGTCTCCCTATATTTTCTTTCAAACTCAATGAGAAAAGGAAAAAAAAAAAAAAAAGATCGTCCACGCTTCTTTATTGCCTTGCTTGACAAATTTTTTTCTAGAATCAATCTCCCTATTCACAGGTCATAAACCAAGTAGCTTATTTGCAGTCCAATACCTATACTGTACAATTGTTTCAAATTCATTAGAAGTTTTCCTTCGTTAAAGTTTTTTTTTATTCAATCTTCCTGTGGTGTGGACCTGTTTATGATCTTCGATACCCAGAGAAGAAGAAGAAACCGCACTAATTCTTGATGACGTCCAAGGTTGTTTGGAGGGAGAGCGAGTGCTTGAGATCCCCGATATGAAGAGTGTGTTCTCCGATCGGAATCCTCCGAATCCCGTACTCATCCGCCACGCTCAGGTGCTTGCAAACATCAACGTCTAACCTCACCCGCTGCTGCGACCCGGCCAGCACATGCACCTTCTCAAACCCCACCAATTGCTTACCCAACGTCCCGTTTCCGGCAGCGGTTGGTGGCGGCGCAGCAAACATGAGCACGGTGTGAGCACCGTCGACATTGCCGGTGTTCGAGACGTCAATGTGGATGCCCAAGGAGAGTCGGTCGCAGTTGGTGTGGGAAACCCTCACGTGATTGCTCAAGAGGGTTGAGTTTTTGGAAGCATAGAGAGAGGCGGAGAGAGGGACCGCGAATGCGGTGGGAGCTTCGGCTAGGGTGTGGCGGAAAGAGGTGTAGCTTAATCCGAACCCAAAGGGGAACACCACGGGGCCATGGTAGAATCTGTAGGTCCTCCCCGGGTACCCTCTCCCCGCTCGCATCCCCATCGCCGTCATCGGCAACCTCGCCACGTAACTCTGCGGATACCACGTCATAGGCAACTTCCCCCCTGATAAACACAAAAAAAAAAAAAAAAAAACAGAGAGAGAGAGAGAGAGAGAGAGAGAGAGAAAACACTTAATGATTCAGATCCAACACAAAGAAGCAAAATTATAAACCATTGAGGAATTTAAACAAACACCTGGGTTGCTCAGCCCAAACAGAACATCGGCAATGGCGGCGCCACCGGCTTGGCCAGGGTACCCCGCCCACAGAATCGAAGCGACGCGGGGATCATCCCTAGCGAAGGTGACATCAACGGGTCCACCGGACATTATGACCAAAATCGTGGGGCCTTTGGAGGCGAGAGCAACTCTGGAGACGAGCTCCTGTTGGCGCCCGGGTAAGAGGAGCCCTGCTCTGTCCACTCCCTCCCTCTCAATGGACTGATCGAGCCCCATCACTAGCACCGTCGCGTCTGCGTGTCGCGCCGCTTGCTCCGCCAGCCCAAAGAGGCGGTCGCCGTTGCAGGCCACGCCACCGTCGCACCCTCGCTGGTGAATGGTTTTTGCATATTTCTGTATCCCCTGTAATGGAGTCGTGTACCCACATGCCACCCCTGCATCGAACGGTACCAACTGAGTTCACAGTGGATCTACACCTAAGCTAGTAACAACGACTCGCATTGTTTGAAAACGTCCCCAATCTCCGAAAGTAATATCCGAACAAATTCCATAGTTCACATGTTTCTAATCTATTAATTAGAAACAAAATTCAGAGCAAGGTTTGTGATATGTGAGATTACCGGCATAGTTTCCGATCATAGTGACGGTGACATCGGAGTTAGGGCCGATGACGGCAACGGTGCGGTGGCGGGAGGTTGAAAGCGGAAGCGATCGGCCCTGGTTCTTGAGAAGAACAATGCCCTGTCGAGCGGCTTCGAGGGCTAGCTCTTGGTGGGCCGGGCTGCACACGTCCTTTGGGCCCAAATTCCCAAAGGGCTGCGCCGATGGGTCCCCGTCGAACATGCCCAATCTCATTTGGACAGTAAGCGTATTCGTCAAAGCCCAATTAACGTCCCCCTCCGTCAATTTGCCTTGCCGTATGGCCCCCTCCGTGTGGATCGCTAAAAACGGCCCACAATCCAAATCCAGCCCTTTTAAATTACAAGAAACAGGCCCACTTGTTAAGCCCATTTAATTACCATTATTATATCATAAATCAACGATCAAAGGGTAGAAGCAATGTAGACCTGTCCATACCTGCTTTGATGGATATGGCAGCTGCATCTTCCGGCGTTCTTGTGAAGTGCTGCGAATCAAATAAAACTCCAACAGAGTCGCAATCGGACACTATGTAGCTGTTCAGTTCATTATTAAAATAAACGATAGATTAGCAGAGAGGTGGCGACATATTAATTAGGTAAAAATTATAAGGATTAGTCAATTGGGTTGGAGGAACTATTTGTACTCGATGAGTATCAAATGTGAGCAAGAAAATCTTTCTAAACTTCAAATTTGTGTAACTTAATATATTATGCAACGTTTATGAGTTAGACTTTGCGCACGCACCCGCTGAGGCGCCATTGACCGCGAATAGTGTCTCGGAGAAGAGTCGGATCTGCACAAGTGGGTACCCCGTTGACCTGATTGTAAGAGCACATCACACTTGCAACTCTCCCTTCCAGTACGCATGCCTTGAATGGCACATTGTATGTGTCCTCCAAGTCCTGCTTGCTCACCTATACCACACATCATTCAAGTAAAAGAAAAAAGAAGAAAGAAGAAAGATTAGTTCAGCCAAATATATTCACATGAAGGAGCAAAATTCAATCCATTGCACGAGATTTATGGAACCATTTATAGCCGTTCTTCGATTGAAAAAATCCTTAATATATCAAACCGATAAGAAAGATAGGTGTGAGTGAGAATATTGACCTATCAGAATAAAGAAGGTCATCCTAAATATGAATTGAAATTAAAAAAGACTCGAATAAAATAATAGATCCTGATTGACTTACCTTAGCATTAAAGTGGAACCGATCGACCCCATTCCAATTATCGAGGTCGTACGCTGTGTAGTGCTTACAACAAGCAGCAACTTTCAGACGGTTCCCTGGGCCAGCGCCCTGGAGTCCCTTCACGTAGTGGGCGCCATACTTGGAAGCGACGATGGGATCTTCGCCGGGAGTCTCCTGCCCGCGACCCCATCTTGGGTCCCTAAATATGTTAACGTTAGGGCTCCAGAACGTTAGACCAGCCGCTCCTCCGTTGTACATGGCCCTTCCCTCATCAGACACCACCTACATGTTTCCCATGGGCACCACATAAGCAAGTCAAAAATAATAATAATAAAAATAATAATAATTAATTAATAAGTTTTTCAAATTTAGAAAGATACAAGAAGTAAACAACAAAGGGACACAGGATAGTGATTTAGGATATGAGAGGCCTTCCCCGGAGGCATCTTTCCATTGTTGAGCGGGCGAGTCGTCTTGTCCATAAAAAATAATAACTAATGATATACAACGTGAGTCGGCCCCATTATATTTCGACATCCATAATTTGACAAAACCTTAATGAACTAACCAATGATAATCTCGCATGTCTCTGTTACAGGACCACATATGTGCACCGTCCGCACACATGAAAGCGAAACAAACACTAAAATAATTTTGGGTCAACATCTTAAGATGTGAAGGAGTGCGGTATTTTTATAGTTTCCCTTCATCTTTCAAAACTTTAAGGGCCCCTCATATATTTTTATTGAATTTTAAATTATTCTGTCGATAAATACAGCTGCATTCGGTAGATTTTTGAAAGCTACATTCCCTTGCACATCACTGCACTTACGATGAAAGGAGGTATCAATAAATTAAAACCTACTCATATTTGACTTGGGACGCACAGTAATAATTGTGACGATGAACGTCACGCATGAAAGTATTGCTCTTAATAGCAACCTTTATTAATTTACATGGTCATTCTCTGGGAGTTGTGAAACACACCCATGCATAGTTATTCAAACTGAAATAAGTTTGTTAGGCGTTCAAAGACGCAATCGTTGTTAATAATCAAAACATGCATTTAATAATGGAGATCGATGGATGTCATGAAGAAAATAATGAGTTGCATGAAAATCAACCCCTAAAAAAGCCGCATGCCCACGATGGAGGAAGAGGTCACGATGGGGTCACGGACGACTTCTGCATGGATTGGGGCCAAAATTCTAAAAACGTCTCATCACGGAACCGAGAAATCAAAATAAAAAATAAAAAAGGCAACTTGCGGCAACCGTGTATGTCTCTGTTAGATTGGACCCCACTTATAAAAAAATGGACATTTCTTCTAAGTCGCTGTCCTTCATCCTTATGCTTTTTTTTATTAACTTATTACATAGAGATTAGCTCAAATAGACCCTGGGGACCAAAAATAATGAAAGATAATAAGTAATCTTTCAATGAAATAAATTAGGCGTCGGTCGACGACCCACATAGGCCCATACCATACGTCGCTGAAGCCCCCAGTCGCCGTTAAAACCGTTGCCGGCCCTAAAACTATTAAACATGCGCTTAGAACCCAAAAACAAAGAAAGACAAACAAACATGTAGGTGTGGACACAGAAACACATGCCATGTGAAATGGAATTGTCCAGCGAACCAACTGACCAAAATAACCTCTGTCACGGATTAAGACATGCACTTAGATTAAATAAAAATATTATGATAAAAAATTATCGATAAATTTGAAAATTCTAATACGTCAATTTTCATCAAGACGGGTAAAATGATGAGAAAACGAAGGGCGAGGAGTCGAGTCAGAAAATAAATCTCACCCGTCCAATCTGCTCCCACAAGGAGGCATTGAAGGCAGCAGCGGTGGTGATGACCTGAGGGAAGCTGGTGGCTCCAGGGAAGCTGCCCCCGAACCTGGTGCCGGGGCCCACATTCGAGACCCCGTGGAGGGCCTCCGACCACCACTCGTACCCGCGGAGGCCCAGCCGGGGCACGGCGGCGGCGTTGTTGACGAGCAGCCGGATCTTCTCCTGCAATGTCAGCCGTCCGATCAGGTCCCTCACCCTGCTCTGTATGGGGAGGTTCGGCTTGCAGAAGGGCAGGTTCGCGGACGGCCCGCTCCGCGGGTCGCACGCGAATGGCTGCCCGGACTCTGCCGGGTAGAAGTAGAAAAGAGAACCATTAAAGAAGAGAATGAGCGGTAATGCCAATAGGACTATGGAGGAGGGGTTCGTATGGTGGGGGAACGGCATAGCTAAACAGTGAGGAGTGAGTGAAGATATATGGTGGGAGAGAGAGAGCGAGAGCTATATATATACACATAATATATGGGGAGAAAGAGAGGGAGGTTGCGTGGCGTCTGAGGGGTGGCGACCGGTGCGGATGATGGGGTGAGAATCAGAGGAGGACTCTCGTGATTGGATTTCCACGTCCTCCTTGGAACAATTGATGGGGAAGAGAGAGAGAGAGAGAGAGAGAGAGAGAGTGTTTATATGTGTGTGTGGCAGTGAGGTCGTGAGTGAGTCTTACACGCATTTCCTAGTCACGTAGGAGAAATAACAACCCGCGTTGGTAATATAATAATAATAATAATAATAATAATAAGATAAGAGCGTCTATTTGGTGGCCGAGACACTGTTTTATTTAAGTTTTGAAATGAAATTTCAATCCTTGGGATGTATGTGCATGCAATAGTCCAGTGCCACTGTAAATAAAATATTGTGAAACAATAAAAATATTTAATTTTCAATATTTAAGAGGTACTCCGATATTATAAACGGGTAACGGTTATATGTTATTAAACAATAAAAATGATTAAAACTGTGCCTCTGTGTGTGTGTGTGTGGGATCACGGACGAGGGAATCTGTCGTGGTTATGTTATGGAGAACAGCGCCGGAAATGACCTGTCACGGCAGCCGGCGCCCTCCCTAGGGCTATGTTATTTTTATGAACTCCATTCGACCTACAAATGAAAAAAAAAATTACAAAAGAAAAATTAAAACTTCCATCCACTTTTAATGACTTTAAATGTCTTCTGACTGTCTAACAAGCATAAAATCTCACAGGTTTAGACTTTTTCTTTTGTGGTGATTAAAAAATAAAGGAATAATCAAGGCTTTTGTTTTCTCTTGCTAAGCAAATTATGAAGGCTTCTAAAGGTGCCTCATCAATCAAGTTAAAGGGGATTCATGTTGACATAAATTAATTAGATCTTGAGTTTGAATTTATGACACCGTAATTAAATTTGTGACTTTAACAATCGTCCACCCAAAATAATATTTCTTACGTCTGAACTATTTTCCAAAGTTCTGAGTGGGCAAGATTTAATGAAAATATATCGAAAATTGGCATAACAAAAGAAAGTTTGATGAATATGGTAATTAATTTTTTTTTTTGGAAAATGAATAAGGGAATTAATTGATAATCAGTAATATATCAAAGGATATGTCTCAGGGAAAAAAAATTGCAACCAATAATCGAAATTTTATTTTTATACATAAATTTTAAAATCATCAAATAAATACAACTACATAAGGGATATTATTATGTAAATAAGATATTCAATTTGCATTATAGAGGATGTGTAGGTGTTGGAAAAGCAAATGGCTATTTTATTTTAGCTTTTTTCCCCTTTGGAGAGGGTAAAAAAAGATGATTAGTGATTTACCAAAAAAAAAGAAAAAGATAATTAGTGGAAAGTTCTTCGTTTGGACTACAAAGTCCACAAGTCACAACTGGCACGGCGCCAAAAAAAAAAAAAAAAAGGGCAAAAAGTGCAAGCAAGAACCATTTTTGGATTTTCCCCACCCCTCCGAATATTCACTTATTCTAAAATTAAATTATAATTATATATTATATAATTAATACAATATTTTATTTTATTTAGCATCTTCCTTGTTATTTCTCAAAGTTTTAATTGCACAAGAAACCTTAGAACCGTACAATCACGGGAATGTAATAAACTTAATGAATAACTTTTTATTCTCCTCTTTAACAGTCACAAGCCTAACAGGTCTAAATATGGTAAAGAAAAAAAATTTGACATTTGTTAAAATTAAGAAGAAAAAAAAAGTGAAATCTTATGGGCGGAACAAAAACCAGAAAAAGAAAGGGACATTAACCGTATAAAATATTTACACTGTTTGATAGTTATCCAACAGTTATTACAAAAAATTATCTAAAAACTCCAAAAATGATTAAGGAACAGCTGTGTTATAAAAATTATGTATACATTTTGGATTTTTTTTTATCAAGTGCCATCGTTAAAAGAAAAGTTGTTTTTCAATTAAATTTTCCCCATGTTGGCAAATGCCAGTGTTGTGTGCATATATGGGAAAAAAAATATGCTCGTCTTGTCTTGTGTAAAGAAAGTAAGAGACAAGGGTTAGTGCCATTTAATTTCTCTCCACATATGCCCCCTTCTTTATTCTCTTTCTGCAAGGTAGGTAATTTTTCTCCTTTTTCACACACAACAGTATTAAATTTCATAAAATTACGAGTATTAACTACTAATTTGTAAATAATAGAAAATAATATAATCAATAATTTTAACGGTTCAATGCATTTGATAGCAGAAATTGCATCCTGCAATTTTAGAAATCAATAATTTTATCGTGTGATTTTTCACATAATTTTTTGATGAATGAACACATGATGGAAAATAAGATTCCGACAAGACCGAAAGTTACTAAAATATTTAAAAGTCAAACAACTCACCGCGTTTTAACTCACTGAAGCTATTCTATTAAGTTTTGAAATCTGAGACATGGATCACATTCATTTTAGACAAACACAAACAAACAGGCCTCAAGGGACAAACAGCGAAGTCTCCTCGGGCTGCATGTAAAGAAAAGAACAATCCCAAACATAAAATAAATAATTTTCTTCAGCATATTGCTCACAACTTATTAAATTCTTCTCGATTTTAATCTAGAAGCCATAATTGCACGTTTTCAAAGAGCCGATAGGGTAGTTATATCTTGAAATTAGGGCACGTTCACTGCATCCATTTCTTATGGTTTTCAATGTTAAAGCAAAGAAAATTAATCGTCTTACACCAACAAACCACAATATAAAGATTTGGTAAAGACTTTGACTAATATATAATAATAAGTAGAAAATAAAAGTCGGGCATCTACGTTGAAAAAATGTAACTCGAAGTCGGTCACACTAATGATCATTCACCAACCTCAATTAATCTACAATCAATAGTCAATTAACATATTAATATTACTTGCCTTACGAAAGTGTACAATAAATCCTTGATGTTGAGCGATCAATGATTAAATCCTTAGAAACTATTAGATTGTGAGCATGTATATTTACTAATAAAAAAAATTAATATGTTGGATCTAAGTTTAATGATTGATAACCTTCAGGGCTGCTTTATGATTTACTTCTAATTTTCTCAATCAAGCCGGCTTTAATTTTCTCTATTATAGTGATTTTTGTGAAAGAAGTAGTTAAATATATTTTATACTGTACGCTATATTTTTACCGTGTTGAGTATTTTAGTACATTTCCAAGGATTTTCGAGGGGCTCAAAAACGAGAGGACGGCATAGGTATAATCTAAGTTGGATACTTGATATAAAAAACAATAGTGTGATACAAATTCTGAATTATTTAGTCTATTTAAATGTAATTTTTTTAAAAAAAAAAAAAAGAAAAAAACACTTTCAATTTTTATGAAAACATGCAAAAGTGTTATCATCTCTATCAAGTAACGTATTTCTGCGTCCAACCTCTCTGATAATTTGATTAATTGAGATATAAAAATTTAAAAGGTGACATTAAATAGGCCTACTTCTCCAAGCGACGGCCATATCCCTCCCCAGTCATCTGTTCATTAAGGTATCAATGTATCTGTCTAATCATAGGAATATACAAAGTTATAACAATGTATATAAATGTGTCCAAGTCCTTGACTCTCCCTCCATCGCATGCACGCATCTTGACATTTTGTGTTATATTTTTCCCGGTACGAGAAAATAGCTAGGAGAAATGAAATTAATCAGCAGTAAATGCTGCGTGTTTATTGGAAAAAATTTGAAAATAAATTTTCATTTTTTTCATTTACAAAAAATTCCAAGAAAAATGAGAGACCATTCGTGGTGTAATTTAGCTAGATGTGGCAATTTTCAAGCCAATGCACACCCTATGTTTCTAAGAAAAATGCTTCATTTTGATGGTTTGGTGTTTGCTTGTGGTCTTCACTTACCTACCCGAGTTCATTATCATACCTCCTAAGGCTTAGCTAGGTAACCCAATTTTCATTAAATTATATTATTATTGTTATTGTTATTAATAAAATAGAAAAATTCTAATGCCGTTGCTCCTAACTAAGAATAAAAGTACCTCATAACAACAATATCTCGATCCATTTTCAATAAAAACGAATTGAAGGTCATTATGAATACATAATGAGTCCTATTGTTGTTTTTTTTTTTTTTTTTTTTTATTGAAGAAAGGGTCACATCCTATTGAAGATGTGAGGATCCAGTTAATTGGAGGGATGAGATCAAACCAAAAGTGCGAACTGGAACAGACCGATTGCCTAACTGGAGAATAAAGAGTATGGACCCAAGCCAATTCGGTTTAGGGAAAAATAAAAATAATAATAAAGAAAAGGGGGGGGGGGGAGGCCTACAAGTTGAAAGATGTGTCACAGATCGGATGAGATTGAACATATGAATGTATCTGAGATTAGGGATCAAGATGAGGGACGTGGCTAAATTAACTGCATGGATGAGACCAAAGTTTTGTGGATGATTTTTGGGGCAACCTCATACAACACACTTTCTTATCCTTTTAAAAATCGAAATGTCCCACCACGGCCATGTTGTGGACCAGAGAATGGGAGGATGCGCAGGATAAGCCCTGCCAACTAAGTAACTAACCAATCTCTACCAACCTGCTTATCCTCTTAGTTTCCCCCCACGGAACCCTCACAATCTTTTCGAGTAATGATTTTGTCCCTAATAATAAATAATAAAAAAAACATTTATCTCGATGATGTCCCGTTGGAAGGTTCAAATTTAAGGTTTTAACAAGGCATATAATTTATAAAAAAAAATTAATATGCTTCGATTGCAGATAAGTTAAGTACGGTTATATATATCTCATGATGTTTTAAAACATATATATATAAGAGCCAAAATGACATTGTTTTGAGTTTTATTTTATTTCTTTTCTCTTTTTATGTGCATGTTGTACCTAACTTAAGTGCAACAACTGCACCAAAGTTGAGTCCCATAATTTATGTGTTGACTTTTCGGGAGTTTGTTCTCATTTTTTTATTTTTTTTAATATATTTTCTAGGTAGTTGAGTTCCCGGCTGCCCTTGTTTATATATGTTTTTTTGGATCTGTGTATTCATTTTTTTTCATCAATAAAAAGAATAAATTCCTATAATCACAAGGAGTACGCATTAGGGCGTTCCTACACTCACAAGTTGTGGACTTTGTGAGTACATGAAGTTGTTACGCATGAGCTTTATAGGATGATGAGTAGATTTATCATTCCTTCTGCTTTATTCTTTTCCTCGTCTCTTTTTTGTTGACAGATAGGACATGACACATTATCCATTAATCCCAACGGAATAAATTTATTTATACATACATCGTTATATATATATATAATAATATAAAATAATAGAAGAGTGAAGTCCTTGTGATAACACGGAGGACTTATAATATTTTATATCAATTCAATTTTTTGCACTCCTATTTAAACTTCTGCATCTTCGATATATATATTTTTTTCTAAAACTTATCTACTATGCACTTCGATCTAGGACTATTCTCTTTCATTAAATTTTGCACACTAAATTTTATCATTTTAAGTTATATATGTTTATTCATTTAAGCTTTTCATACAAAATTTATCACTACTTTAAATTAGGGATGATTAAATGATATGTGCTTGGGATTATAAATCTAGCATGTTGTTGTCAGGCTGGTGGACCACGGAGCAAGGCCCATCATAGCTCGTCTGAGCCCTTTTCGTGTTTCTACGGAGGTTGGTTCTTGGATCTACTCGGCTTTGATTCAAGAAAGATGTGGGCTCCAAAATAAAAAAGTGCGCAGCCCAAAACTTAAGCTTTAGAATTGTGGGCCTTGGAGATCGGTAAGGTTGCCTTTGTTTGCAGTGAATTTGTACTAAATAGCTTTCGGTATTGATTCATTTAAAGGTGAACTTATTCAGAGTATTTGCTAATGCCTTTAAATAGCTCTGAATGGCCTTTAACTAAATCAGCACTCAAATTTTTGTTAATTATGATGCTAAATGCAGCACATTTTAAAGTTTAAATAATAAAAAAGACTTTTATAAACAAAAGTTGAATTCTAGTGGCAAAATTACTTGACTTTTACCTTCATAAGCCAAGTTCAACTTCCCTTCTTTACTTTTACTTTTTTTTTCCTTCTACTTTTGCTTCACTTTTTTTTCCCTCTACTTTTGCTTTTAATTTATCATTACTTGACTTTTACCTTACATAATCACACTTGCGTTACCAAGGAACGACACTACCCATTTGGCCTCTCGAGGGCGATAATCTCATGACAAAATCTGCACCTAAGACAGATTACAGCCAAGCCAATACACAAGATGTAACCTCATGCAAAGACCATAGGGATCAAGCACAGGTAACAAGAAACAATCTCTTGGTTCGACCTTGATTTCGATTGAAAACAGCAGCGGGAGAATTTCCCAGTATTACAATGACTCCACCACCGGGAGACGCTTCTAAATGATAAGCGCCGTCGAGCACTCACTCGCACAACATTGTCTAGACCCATATTGAATCCATCAAACAGCACACTGGTGAGGGCTATTGCATCAGTAATGAGGGAGAAGGGCCTATTGGGGTTTCAGTGTTCATGCGCGTGGTCTCTTGCATTCGTTTTTAATCTGCATGCAGGCGTTGGAATATGTATGTACGTGTATCTATATATATGTGTTTGCATAAAAATTACTGGTTTCCTATATGCTCTTGTACAGATTTGATTGTACCCCGCATGGCATATTCTATCGATTTGATCCATATGTTGTGTCTGCTCAACCCTAAACTAATTACACGAGTCCAGACACAAACGTTCTACTCTATGCTTAGATACCACTCACAGTGTGGTAAAATGGAAAGGGAAAAAAAAAAAAAAAAAAAAAAAAAACTTAATACGTTCTTATAAAATTATAAAATTTGAGAGGGACAAACTAGCAAATTTTGCCACTTTTAAGGGGATTTTGGGGTTGGTACCATCCCTGTATCTGAGGCAGCAGTTGGAATGCCATGTTCGACAAGGAAGATTGGAACTTTGAATTGTAGGAAAGATCATTTCCCATCTACTTGATTTCTCTGTTTCATCGTATGGTTAACTTTGGCAAACATGCTATCCCATATCTTCGGCCTGCTCCTGTGCTGCTGCATGAGAGCTGGTTGGCAATGTATGAAAAGCTCATGTTGGAGTTCCCATGTCTGATGCTGTGGTGAACTGGGCACAAGCAGTCGTTTAAAATGCCCCAACCATTGCATTCCTTCTCATGCATTCACCCTCCGCTGTTGTGCCGAGGCATGCCTTGGGAAAAGGAAGCCATTGGATTTGAAAACTTTATGATTTAATTTGAGGACGGAGCAAACGTAGGGGGTAGAGACATGCGTTTGCCCCTCCTCAAATCTTCAACTTTTCTCTCAATAATATTCATGCCCTCACCCTCTGAAAATTTGGCCCCAAAGAATTCTAAAGTAATTATGAGTTTACATCTCAAACCAAGAATTTATCCTTTCTGGCTTTTCTAAATAAGTTTGACCATACTTTTGGGGCCACATGAACAAGAAAGTCAATCATTTATCATGAGCATTTAAAACTCATATTTTAAGCTTATTTGGACATTTTTAACAAGTTGAGAATCATTTATCATGAGCATTTAAAACTCATATTTTAAGCTTGTTTGGACATTTTTAACAAGTTGAGCAACATATTTGAATCTCACACTTAAAATAACGTTAAAAAATGAAATCAAAATTCTCATTTTTGCACCTCAATTGAGCTAGAGAAAAAGGAAATTAAAATTCACTCATATATTACTCGGCAGAGCTAGTGCTGCAACCCTTATAGTTATTGGGTTGGATTTAAGGATGAAAGTGGTCAATTTGGCTTTTAATGTTTATAAAAGTGGTTAATTTTGTCTCAAAACTTATAGAATTATCCAAATTTTGATGGAAAAATTATAAAATTTGGACCAATTTGGCTACGATCAAATAAAAGGAACTCAACAGGTTGACCTTAGAACCAAATTTGACCCTAGATTTCGCATTGCAACATATATTGTACAATAACACCCCCCCCCCCCCCCCCAAAAAAAAAAAAAGAAATGTCTTATCTTCGTCCCAAATTTGGTTGGAGACCACCGTAGGATGAGTGGCAGAGCACAAGAGTGATTAAATTGAAACAAACTTTTAATATATAGTGACCTTATTGCATTAAATTAAAGTTCAATGATTATTTTAAAACTAGAGTTGAATAACCAAAAATAAAATTTACGCCCTCCTTGTTGGTTAGTTTTGTTTATTTTCGGGACCAAAAACAAAATTCTCTTGCCACATTACTATTATTATTTGGAGCCATTTTCAAAATTTTTTTTTTTTATACAATGAGTCACTAGTAAACACAAGATGATATATATAATATATATATATATAAATCTGAAATTTACTCACTCCCTGTTTGTTTTTTTTTGTTTTTTTTTTTTTTACCCTTTAGTCTTTTCGGGTCTATAAGCCTTTATTTTATTCCCAGAGTCCCAGTTCATTGGACTGCCTGAAAAGTCAATTGCTGACCAAGACAGATCGGTCCCCCTCAGCAAAATTAATGATGGGTTAGTGTACGTTGAATTTAGCCTGCTGCGCTGTTACTTGTAACGTGTCACAGATATAATATTATTACTCGCGTGGCCTTTTCTGGCTGTGCAAGGACATATTTGTGCATGTCAGCGACGAATCGCAGCCGTTGAATATCATCACCGAAGGTTAATTTGGTCAAATTACTGTCGTCTCACGAAAAGCCCGATGACGCTCCAAACCTCCAAAACAATGATATTTTTCCACACCTACCTCCTATTTAGGTTATATTTTTATAATTCTTGGCGTTCCTAAGTGCGAGGTGGATATCCTTTATTATTAAGTTGTTTTTTTGTAAATTATAAAGTATTTTTTTAGTTCACAATATAAATAAAAACATAATATTTTATAATACTTTATTATTTTTTCACAGTTACTCAATCCGTACAATTGAAATTTATAAACTAAACCCCAAATGAATCATTCAAGGATGCCATAATTAAAAATTTTCTTATTATGTTATAGTCCAAGCACTTTTCAGCCAATATAATTATTAATTTATATTGATTTTTGTTTAATTTTTAAATTTCATTTAACCTAAAATTATTTTACTAATGATTTATGTTTTTAAAATAAAAATAAAGTATATTGGTTGTCTTATTGAGCATCAATTTAATTATTAATATAATATAGAGCTCGGTGAATTTTCTTTATCACAGGAGATAAATTACCTACTATAGCACCTAAAACCACTCTTTGATGTTCTTTCTTCTATTTTTTGACCTTATGAATTGAATAAGAATGAAAATATAAGAGGGAATGTCAATTTTTATACAATTTTATGGTATATTAGTTTTCATTTATGTTAAAAGTTGCCGTGAGATCTAAACTATATAACTATTTTGAATATTTAGACCCACATGGATGAGACGTTTATACAAAATAAAATTGTATAAAAATCACACGTCCTCATCCTTGTGGATTGAATGAGCATAAAAATACAAGATGGAATGTCAATTTTTATACAATTTCATCGCGTATTGATTCTCATCCCATAAGGTCTAAACTACATAATTATTTTGAATATTTAAACCCAAACAAATGAGAGGTTTATACATAACAAAATTGTGTGAAAAATGAATATGTCTTCATGCTTTTTCATGCTCATTTAATTAATCAGTATAAAAGATTCAGAACGATGTTGTTTCGAAGTGACATAAGTATAAATTCTTTTCCATATAATATACTTTAGAGGTTCATGTAAGGTGCACCTCATATAAGATAATTACATAGTTTTTATAAAAAAAATTGGAAAAATCAAATCATATTAATAAAGCCATCAATTATGATTGTCCAAATTACAAAAGTCTAAGTTTTGAATGACTTTAGTTTGATTATCTTTTATTATTTTAATTGGGAGAGTCTATATTATCAAAGTTAATGTAAATTGACCAACATAATTACCTTTTCATGTTGTTTTCTTCATACACTGAATCTTTAAACATACTTTAACATTACATAGTTTTGGAGTTACACCAATAGCGCTCGTAGTGGGCTCCATCTCCCGTGGCATCGTATATTCATAATTTCTTACTGTAAACATTCATTTCGTGACACAAACAGCAGCACAGCCGAGCTTCGCAGGGGGAGAGAAAGAGAGATGGGGGCGGAGAGAGATATCGACGATCTACCGAAGAACGCAGCGAACTACACAGCGCTAACGCCTCTATGGTTTCTGGAAAGAGCTGCGTTGGTTCATCCTGAGAGGAAATCGGTGGTCCATGGTTCTCTTCACTACACTTGGCTCCAGACCTACCACCGATGCCGCCGCCTCGCTTCCGCTCTTTCCAATCACTCCGTCGGCTTCGGTAGTACGGTAATTCATTCCTTATTGTTTTTTCCCCGTCCTTTTTTTTTTCTTTTTTTCTTTTTTTACTTTCTTGTTTTAATTTTTTTCATTTTTCTCCGCAGCGATGATGGTTGAGTTTAGTCTAGTTTATGCGTTAGGGGGAACGGTTGGCTATTGCAACGTTTGCTATGGGATCTGTACCCTTTTGTGAATTTATTGTATTCCTTTTGTTTTTTACGTCTTTTGCTCGCTTAGTTGATGTCACTGTTTCAATTTGGTGGAAATTCTCTGTTAATTGATGATTTATCTCTTGAAAAAAAGGGTCCACTAGTTGATTCTTTATAGGAAATCTATGTTTTAGTTGGGGCAAGTAGAAAACCAATTTATGTTAAAGACCGACTCAAGCACAGGTTGAAAACCAGCATCCAAGCATGACAGTATTTTGCTTAAGTTGACAAAAGCAGCTTAAAATCACTAGTCTCACTGCACACATATGTTTGACCCGATTTAAGACTGCACAAGTAGCTGTTGGACTCATGTCTTTCTTAAAATTCGGGCAATTGCTGCTTGTATCCTGGGTGTCAAGTTATAGGATCTCAAAAACAAGCATTGGCATGGAGAGAAATCCAGGGTTGCTGCTATTTTAAGATATTTTTTTCGCTGTTCCTGAGCATGGTTTCTATGATTTGGATCAAATAACTTCTCAAATAAGAAGATTTTACTGGACCTATGTATTTATATGACCATTTAAAGTTTGCTGGACACATCACATGCTAAAAAAATAATTGAGAGGCTCAACAATCAATATTAATTTGGGCTCTTTTGGTTTAGTTTGCTTCGTTCCCTCAAATCCATGTTGTCGATTTCTTTTCTGCAAAGCATTGGTTGAGATTTCAAAAAGATATGTTCCATGCTTATCACATTATGGCATGATATCCCGCCCCCATTCCCTAAGTTGGATATGAAACAATGACTCCTTCGGTGCTCCGTGAGAGTTGGCTGGCGTTTAAATCTTATTCATCTGCCTTATGCTGTCAGGTAGCAATAATTGCACCAAACATCCCCGCAATGTATGAAGCTCATTTTGGTGTTCCAATGTCTGGTGCTGTCGTGAACTGTGTAAACATCCGTTTAAATGCTCCAACCATTGCATTCCTTCTTGGGCATTCGTCCTCAGAAGTTGTGATGGTGGATCAAGAGTTCTTTTCTCTGGCAGAGGAAGCTTTGAAAATCTGGGCACATAAAAGCAAAACCAATTTCAAGCGCCCACTTCTGATAGTCATAGGAGATGAAAGTTGTGATCCTACATCTCTGAAACATGCTTTGGGAAGAGGAGCGATTGATTATGAGAAGTTTCTGGAGACTGGTGACCCTGAATTTGATTGGAGGCCACCACAGGATGAGTGGCAGAGTATTGCTCTGGGTTATACTTCGGGCACTACTGCCAGTCCCAAGGGGGTGGTATTAAGCCATAGGGGAGCATATCTCATGGCTCTGAGTGATGCTCTTGTATGGGGAATGAAGGAAGGAGCTGTATATTTGTGGACTCTACCCATGTTCCACTGCAATGGTTGGTGTTACACTTGGACGCTCGCAGCTCTTTGTGGAACAAACATATGCCTTAGACAGGTACTTTTGGATGCTTTGCAGCTGTGGACTATGTGGAAGATTTTATGCTTATTCACTTTTTACATGTCTTATTTTAATCTTGATCTAGCTATGGCCAAATCAACAGCAAGAAGGTTGCCAAACTACATGTGAAAATTGTAGTCCCACTACACATTCATCCTTATTTGAAGCATGTGACGCTACCACATCCATAGTGAATATACTAGTAACAAAAAGCTCTATGACATGCATGTATAAATACTAGTGGAGGCAAAAAATGTCCTGTTTTTGGCTATAGGGTAGTGTTAAGCAAATCTGATAGTATCTGGACTTTGTAAAACAGGCCCACTAACCGGCCTATCAAGTGGAACACAAGTTCCTTGGAGGACCTGTTAAATTTCCTTTTCTACGGTTTAGGAACCCAGTTGCTCTCTTAGCAGCTGCAAAGCTGGGTTATCCTGCTGCTCAAGGTTGGGCCTATTACGGACTTTTAGTTGTACTTTGTAAAGTCCTTTCAACCCTCCTTAGGAACAAGCACAAAGATAATGGAGGTCTCGGTCTCGCTTTGGAACTAGCTTAAGTGATGGATCTCTATTCCTGTGCTTATGCCATCCTTGTCTGGCTATAAAATTTTATTCTGTATATTACACTGCAGGTAACAGCTAGGGGAGTTTATAGAGCCATAGCTGACCACGGTGTGACTCACTTCTCCGCTGCTCCAGTAGTTCTCAACACCATAGTCAATGCTGCACCAGGTGAAGCCATCCTGCCCCTCCCCCATGTTGTTCACGTGACGACAGCTGGTGCTGCCCCGCCTCCTTCCGTTCTTTCTGCAATGTCCCAACGTGGGTTTCGGGTAACCCACACATACGGGCTATCCGAAACCTACGGACCTTCCACTGTATGTGCATGGAAGCCTGAGTGGGACACCCTTCCTCCTGAAACTCAAGCCCGTTTCAATGCCCGTCAAGGCGTCCGGTTCATAGGCTTGGAGGGCTTAGATGTCATGAACACCCAAAACATGAAGCCTGTCCCAGCTGATGGAACCACAGTAGGCGAGATTGTGATGAGGGGTAATCTTGTGATGAAGGGGTACCTAAAGAACCCAAAAGCCAACGAGGAGGCTTTTGCAAACGGGTGGTTCCACTCTGGGGATCTTGCAGTGAAGCATCCAGATGGCTACATTGAAATCAAAGATAGGTCGAAGGATATCATCATCTCTGGTGGGGAGAACATCAGTAGTGTGGAAATAGAAAATACCCTGTACTTGCACCCAGCAGTGTTGGAAGCAGTCGGTGGTGGCAAGGCCGGATGAGCAGTGGGGAGAGTCGCCGTGTGCTTTTGTCACGTTGAAACCGGGGGTAGATGAGTCAGATGAGGGGCGTTTGGCAGAAAGTATTATGAAGTTCTGCCGGTCCAAAATGCCGCCTTATTGGATTCCAAAATCTGTGCTGTTCGGGCCACTGCCTAAGACGGCCACTGGGAAGGTACAGAAGCATTTGCTGAGGGCAAGGGCAAAGGAAATGGGACCTTTGAAGAGGAGCAGATTATAATAATGTCACAGATAGCTTCATTGGGTAGATCAGAATAAAGACACCTTCCTGTGGCTGCTCTTCATCTCTTTCTTTGTATTTTGAATTGTACTTCTCCTCTACATTGTCATTTATAAGGGTCACTTTTGGGATGCTCTTCATCCCATTGCTATTGGAAGCTGCTTGTACCATCTCATATGCAGGATGAGAACTTGCGTTTGGTGCTTTGGGCTGCGCCGCTTTATTTTAGAGCCCGCCATCTTTCCTGAATTGGGGCACAGGCCCTCATCTTCAGTTTTCTTTTATTGTTTTTCTTTTTCTTTTTCCGAAATTTCCTATGTTATTTTTAACTTCTTATTATTATAATAGGTGTTTTCTATTTCTCTCTTGGCTTTTCCATTTTATTTTCTGAAAGATTGTTCCTCATTACTTTGGACACATGAAGGAGAGACCCCTACAAGAATTATGGAAATTAGAGTATTATTTGTGATGGTAAACTTCATTATACAACAATGATCCCAAGAGTTTGCGTTCCACCCAATGGAGCAAAAACAAGAGATGACAAAGGATTGTTTATGTTTCTCATAAACCTTTTTGAGCAATTCAGACTAAGTGCTAGAAATTAAAAGATATCTAAGGATGAAGAAAATACGATGGACCAACGATGATAAATAATATCATTTTCTTCCTTCTTTGACATCTTATAACCAACCTGTCCTTTTGTTAAGAGAAAACACTATTACAATTTCAATTGACGCTTTCTATTTATAGGATTCTAGCCGCTCTCTAGCAAAAAAGGGAAGGTGTGTATATCTGTAAATCTTTTGTGTAATACAATGCACTTTATCGAATATCGCAATAGAATATTTTGTTTTTGCATTGAAGATGAACTTTTTTTTTAATACAACGAAATTTATCGAATATTGGATCAAATATATCGTGTCATTATTCCCAAAATATGTAGGGTCTTAACCAGTGCCCTTACGCAACGGATAGAAAACCCACGAGAACTTCCCACTGCTCAGGGCAGAGTACCCCGAAGAGAACCCTTGGTGTGGATTTTGTAATGCATGATTGGGGTTGCACATGACCGACAGTAGTAACAAATGGAAAATAAAATTCAAATGGTAATATAAATATCAAAAGCACATTTTCCTTAATAAGCTTAAAGTTATAATTTTTTTCAAAAAATTGTCTTTCGACTTTCTCATGTATATTTAGGGTTTTCAAAAGATATTTTTATGCTTTTCTGAAAACTCGAAACGCACTTTATGTTGCTTTTTCAATAAAAAAGAAAAATTAAGCTAAAAAAAACTCATCCAAACTGGCCCTAAGCAAGCCATGAGACGTGATTGGTAAGATGTAAAATCACATATTTACTTTCGAAGCACAGAATGGCAAGAGCACAGAAATTACTCACCATGTCTAAATGACTAATTTAAACACAAACAATAAAATGCTTCTTCAGATGCATAACAGCGTGATATCCAGATGAAGGTACCATGAAAACGAAATTGATGTCAATAACAAGGCGTCGAGGACGATACACTCTAGGCTAAAAGGCCATATAGATTTCAGGAAGGCTACCCAGATGAGGAGGAAGAAGATGGGTTGAATGCAATCTGTTCGGCGCAGCTAAGTAGTTCATCGGGCCCTGCTTGATCTTGCCCAACCTTCACCAAGTCAAGGAAATACTTGTAGTGGGAAATAAATTTGTTCATGGACTCCAAATCACCCTGATCGCAAACAAGATCCCCATAGAGAACGTTCATGGTCGCTCCAAAACCAGGAACTCGCTTGCTCAAGGTGTCATTCTTCGTGGGCTTCCATTGTCCAATGAGGACCTGATGCGCTGAAGGCTGTCGCTTTTTCATGGGGGTCATCCATCTCCATATCGCAGCCTGGAAAGCCAGGGTAGCATTTTGTTCCAAGTATTCTGGGTTGCTCAATAGATCCACATTCAGGGCTGCACCAGTTTCTCCATAATTGTAGTTCCTGTGGTCACAGTACTAAATTATCTATGCTTCTACAGTTTCAAGTACAAAAAGAAATACTTGAATTGAGGTTGTAAATTGAACAGATCAGCTCGTATGCCCACAATAAGGAACAACCAAATAATGGCGCAGATGGCTTTAAAAAGAAAAAATAAGTTTAGAACAGCATGTACTTGATGCATACTAATATTGATTTGGGGTAGTTTGTAAACCATCCCGTAGAATCTCAAGATGATCTATAAA
The DNA here is from genome assembly GCA_034195605.1 of Santalum album. Classification (NCBI taxonomy): domain Eukaryota; kingdom Viridiplantae; phylum Streptophyta; class Magnoliopsida; order Santalales; family Santalaceae; genus Santalum; species Santalum album. The sequence continues at coordinate 4,632,613 of CM067264.1, read as the reverse complement.
CTTTCTCACCAGAAGCACCAGAAGCCAGATAGGGAAAATCTACATATTGTAGACATCCTTGTAGAACTACAACACAAACCATTTGGTTTAAGATATTGCTACCTTGTCTTGACCAACTATACTACAACACACAAAAAGTTCTCAAACGGTTACAGAAAGTTACTGAAGTTGCAGAGGTGTGAAGAAGCATAATAGAATAAAATCCACAAAACACCCAAATTATGCTCCTGCACGCTTCAGACGCCTCATCGAATTTGTGAATGTTCAGTAAACAATTTTGTGCATATTGAAGCAACATATCTTGATCTTGCATTGAAGTTAATGGATAAGCAGTGTTGACAATACAAATGAAAGAATAAGCAAATTCAGAAACTGAAATGAAAAAAGGTCACAAGAGAACTGATGAGACCAAAAATGAAGTATGCATTCAATACCAGTAGAGAGGCAAGGCGCCTCGCCCATAGTACTGAGCTCCGGGAGCGCATGGATAGATACTCATGTCGCTGTTGCAATATGATTGGCTTGGGCTCAATTCGGTCTTGTAGCACAGCCCCCAAGCCCACTGTACCCCCGCTGCCATTGGATAACCACCTGGAAGGAATTACACATTGCCAACTGTCAGCACGAGTGAGTGAGCAAGGGCGGGTTCATACAGCCTGATGCAAATCACAATTAGATCCATCGTCCATGGGGAAACAATTCTCAAATCTATTCTAAACTGACTCTGCTCACTTTATGAGAATAGATCGACTAAAACCTCGGTAAAGAACTAACAGGGCTTTGGAAAATTACTAACAGAAAAATGTAATTTTGTTTAATTGATGAACAGCAACTTTATGTTGATTAAATATTTTCCGTTCATTTTGAGGTCTGTTTAAAAACCTTTGCCCTGTGTTTCGGCAGGGTAACATACTTTCTTTATAAACAATAAGATACGCATAGATCGAACTCACAACACCCACGATTGAAACAAGATCAAGAGCAGTACATAAAAATCCATGTTCTGACAAACACTATCCATAGATCAAGTCCTCAAAATGTAACAAAAATGCTGTCTAAAGGGAAAAACAACCTTTAGTCCACTATAGACCAAATCGATCACAGCAGCACATAAAAAAACCCATCTCTTCACAATCAAATGCCACCATACCCACACAGTATAGCATTTCTTTCTCTCTGATGTAAATATGGTTAAGAACGCGCAATATGAGCATTCCAAAAAACACCACACAGAGAGAGAGAGAGAGAGAGAGAGAGAGAGAGAGAGATTACAGGAGGTCTTGGTAGCAACATGGGCGAAGAAGGCGGCGAGCTCCTTGGCCTGCATCTGGTCGCCGCCGGTGGTGGCGAAGCCGAGAGGTTGGAACATGGCGGAGGCGGTGATGAAGGAGCGGTAGTCCCAGAAGCCCACAGCGTGAGCCACGGGGGAGTTCCGCTTGGGGAAGAGAGAATCAAACTGGTCCGAGTCGAAGAAATCAGAGATGGTCTTGTTGCAACAGAACTCGGACCACTGTGGGCACTCCACAGCTCGAAGGCAGACCACCTTTTTCCCCTTCAAATGCTTCACCAATGTCTCCGTAGAATCATCCCCGCTCACCAAAATCAGACTCACAATCACCCCAATCTGTATCATCAGAAACACCCATCTCTTCTCCATGATCAAAAAACTCTTCTGTCTCTGACGATCGGCCAATGCGAGAGAGAGAGAGAGAGAGAGAGAGAAATGCAAGGTCCTATTGTACCCAGCTGGGGAAAAGCGACGCGGAGCGAGCCTTTTTCCCCTGGAATATTTTAATCCTCCCCCGTGCCCACCGAAAAGGATAAACAAAACAATGTGTGAATGAGGACGATGTTCGCTTTAAAGCAAAGGCCCTATCTTTTGAGGGACACGACATCCCCCACTCCGACACATAATATATATATATATATATATATATATATATATAAATAAAAATCGTGCGGCGCTGATCCTGATTTTCGGTTTATCCCAAGGCATGTTTGGAATTATGATCAGATTTATTATTATTATTATTGAGCCCGTCGCCACCCGGCTAAGTTGGTTTTAAACGAAGTTTAGAGACCGAGATTCGAGAACATCAGACGGACCCACCACCCCTTGACTTCTGGTCAACCCTCCACGCTGAACCTATCGCTTTTTATCTCTTCTCCCCTGTCTGTCTCTCTCGCTCTTCTCTCCGCTACTATAACACCGCATGAAGGTGAACAGTGTCACCTGTTCCTCTTTGAATTTCTTCGGATCATTTCGGCATAAATTTCAAATACTAAATAACCAAAAAGCCCCCTCAAAAAAGCAGAAAATATCCCCTGCGATTAGAACATATTCTTAAAGGCTTACCTAAGGTCAACAACGTGACATCTGTGGAAAAACGCAATAGCATTTCAATGAAATCACTGGTTGCGTCAAAATGAAGCAGAAGGAGAGATTAGTCTTTAAGCAATTCTTACTGATCGGTGGAAAAGTTAGTCGGCGTAAGGATGTTAGCCCTACAGCTCAATTGGACGCTCGAGATTTGCAGTTTAACCGTTGATCGGATGGGGGTGAATTTGGTGAGAGGAGGGGAGGTTCACCCTCTTTCCTTTTTTCTTTTTTCTTTCTTTTTTTTTTTTTTAAAAAAGGAATAACGCCCTTGTACGATTTCATATTCCTTCATAACAACTTTCAGGCAATTTAAATTTAAATTCATTGAATGCAATCAAAAAAGAAGAACACAAGTTGATTTTCTTTCATAAACGCTCAATCAAGGAGGGAAAGCATTTGCAGCATCCGTGGAGATCTCATTAGCAGCAGAAAGAGTCATCCCTTCTTTACTTTTCTCTCATTTTTGACACTAATCCTCATTTTCTTCTCCCTTAAACTCCCAATCAAAGAGTAAAGGAACACATTCGTCCTAATATATATAATCAAGGATGAATTAATGAATCAGAGGATGCGATCGTCACACAAATTGCATAACAGGAGATTACGCAAGTTACCGACTCTAACTTCTGCGAGTGCATATTTCGGATACTCCATGGGACACTGGTACCTTTGTATCTTGGAAAAAATGGAGGAAAATAAGCCAAGCCAAACACAACTTACCTATATAAAAAACCAGAAACATGAAAGAGTTGACAGGCTAGAATGCAGTTTTAAGCACGAAAACAAGATTACATATTCCCTTTACATAGCAACAATAATTAAATACCTCCACTACCACTTCAGAAGAAGATTGCAGCTAAAGAAAGCCACATGCAAGCAGCTCGAGCACGCAAGCTTGTCTATCCTCTGTCTACTTTATGTACTGCGATACCCACTTGAAGCCATCGCCATACCCCATCTTGCGGACGATACTGCACATGAACACCTCAAGCGGGCGAACATTGGAGTCGGTAAGATTGACCTTTCCCTTCCCCGTAGTGAAGTTGGTGAGGCCGAGGTGGAAACGCAACTCATCCTCCGAGGCTGCATAAGGTATGTCAATCTTGTTTCCCAGAATGAGAAATGGAACATTTGCCAATGATTCATCGTAGAGAAGGGCATCTAATTCCTTCTTTGACTCTGCAAATCTTTCCTTGTCGAAAGCATCGACCAGGTACACAACGGCATCCACCTACATAAAAAGATACCAAGCATTAACTATTGCAGCAACTTCTAACTCGAATAATAACATGCCCAGTGAAACAGACATGGCTCTTCAACCTCCGAGACTGGGCCGTTCTTGTAATTTTAATGATATTGTTAACTGTTTTGAGAGGATTAATTTCCTGGCCTTGTAATGCTTTATTATATGCTGGCGCCTCCTTGGTGCCCCTTTAATATATTCTACCTATATCCATCAAAAAAGATAAATAATGTCCCTAGTAAGCATTGCAGCAACTTATAATTCAATTATAAAATGCCTCCGGACTTTGAAGATAAATCAATACTGGCAACCAGTGATGATCATGGCGCCCATCATTACACGGACAACATTTCAGTGATCATAGTATCAACCATCTAATGCAATAAAGGATAAGGTTCCAACATCAACTGGAGATTTGAGACCATATGGATCCAAAAACTGAAAATAAGAACTCCAAAGCTACCGTGGCTCAACTTGGATTAAATAAGACACGAATAACACAGTTTCCCAGGTTTCACAAAACCAAGCACCATGACCGCATGCAAAGAAATCAATGTCCCTCAGTGACAATCAAGTACAAATCTCCAAAGGCACAAAGAGAAAAAGGAAATGAATGGAGAGGGGATGACGCAGGGGCACAACTACAGAACTCTTAACAGGATCTCCTAATAGAAAATTAGTGCCAACAGAAAGGGATCAAAAAAATCTCAACACTTCCTCTAATATAAGAATAGATAAACAGATTTTTGGAGCTCAAATGCATCTCAAATGACATCACATAACAAAGAACTGAAGCCCAATTCAATTTCTTAGCAGTCAAAGAAACAGCCTTTTATAGTTGTTTACACACGCAAGCAACTTAGGAAGGACGAGGATTCAAACCCTTACCTTGTCCAACACCAATAATTTAATGCATGACAGTGCGACTAGGCTAGGCAACTAGTGCTACAAACATTTGCTTGGGTTCATGACTCTTGGATTGTGTAAGCCTTTTGGGCTATATGTTTTATTTATTTTGGGCTTTGTATTCTGTGCCCAAGGATTTCCTAGTATGAGTGTGTTTCTATTATGTTTCCTTGCTCAAGTGCGATAAAGTTTCCTAGTAACCCTCGTATTGAGTATTATAAATAGATAGTCTTGGTGCTCGCATTAGAACATCCAACTTCTCTCCATAAAATTCTCTCTCCTTTAAATTACTACAATGACAAGGCTGCACATATAAACCCAACCGTGAATTCCATAGTTGAACTGCCAAATACCCTTGGTTCCTCCATTATTTATAAAAGATAAATCATGGAAAACCAGGAAAAGTAGTTGGGAAGAATAGATTCGCACTTAAAACATAGCATTGGGTTGGGCCTCATGTAAACAATGGCATCCCCAATTATAGCCCCTCCGGAATGTAAAATATATCACTTCTCACCATCCCCGCAATGTATGAGACTAATTACTATATGACACACGCGCGCGCGCACGTGTATATAGGTGTGTATGCATACATAAAAATAGTCAAATCTTACGAAGAACAAGAAGAGAAAAAAGCAATGAAAATAATAAATGCAAAGTGTTATACAGCCTAATTGCTAGAACTTTTAACTTTTGGATACACACACTTGAATTCACTTGGACGCTCCAGTACTAATAACAAATTATTGTATGACAAACCAGAAAAACTGTTAGAATTTAGTAACAGTTTAGGATGACTACAAAAACGAGACAAAATGTAACTAACACCCCGAATAAGTACCATCAAAATTCAATAGGTATAAGTGAACAGGAAATGTGAACTGTAGCAGTTTCAAGGGCATCACTTTAACATTGTTCTTTTCTTCCTTCTCCTAACGCAGAAAACCATTGAGCAGCAATTTAAACCATTTATTCTTTAGGCGGGCTGGAACCAATACTTACAAAAAGCCGGTAGTCTCTTAACATGGGACATGAAATTATAGACTTCTAAAACACAACATTGTATTCAATCTAATTATCCAAGTGCCCAAAAGGAATAAAACTAAAAGCACTGAAATTGTGGTATTACAAGGACTTGTTGAACATCAGTTAAGGAAACTCGCAGAGACTGTATTGCGTCTGACATTCACTAGAAAAGCCAAAAAATTGCCTCAAAAGTAGCATCATGGTTCAAAGAACACAGGTATATAGCAAAAGATTTTCTGAGTTACCTTGGCGTAGTAATCCTTCCAGACCCTGCGAGCTATCTGATGCCCTCCCAAATCAAAAGCTTTGAACTTAATTTTCCCGATACTGAGTTCCTCCGACGTCGGATACTGTGTTGGTTGATGCTGAACTAATCTCTAATATACCAAACAAAACAATATCTCAACGCTGTTTTCATGAATCTATGAAGAGAAACAGACACGCATGGTTCCTGAGGGTTTCAATAACCAGAACACAGAAAAAATCAATTACATCCTATGAAACGAATTCAAAGAAAGGAAAGAAGACCTCATCCTTTAACATATGCAGCAGAGTCGTCTTCCCGGCATTGTCGAGCCCTAGAAACAAGATCTTGGCTTCTTTCTGCCACAGACCGAGAGATGCCAGCACTCCGTAGATCCAGTCCACCAGAAACATCGTCTCCGATTAGAATCAAAACCCTTTTGATGCTCCAAAATCTGAACAAACGAATCCACGATTCACAGAGTGAGATCGAGGAATCGGAGGGAGGGGAGGGTGAGAACCCGAAGAAAGATCAAAGCATATTCTTATCACCGTCCTCTCTTGAGAGGTTTTACATTAAGCGTAACTTATGTAGTGCGCGAGCTGGATCTAGATTACCGGTTTGACTGGCAGTATCCAGTTGCTAGGCTGGCGTACAGCTGGAAGACTCCCATTGGACGAAAGCGTCACCGCGTGGAAGAACCGCTAACCAAACCCAGCAACAAGTCGGGTTACAAACCAACCGAGTCGCCCGTTCGTGCTCAGCTCCTAAGGGACTCATTGGTATCTATTCGTCCATCAAATAAGTCAAACACAAGCATAATTTATGGGATTATCAGTAAAATGAGTTGAATAAGAGTGTGATGCGGCTCAGCTCGTCATATTTGTACAAGGAGCTTGATCTTGCGATGGCACAAAGTCGAGCACGTGAACCTGATTTATTATCTTTTCATAGCTTGTGCCTAGCTTGGACTGATTTTAAAATTCACAAGTATAACTTAAACTTAAAACATTAAATTTATGATGGACATGAACTAGCCCAAACCTAATCACAAATCAAATAAGTAGAAGCCTTGGCAGCCCTTGCAAATAGGGGTGTGTAGGTGGATGGGTCAAGTCGATTTTTGACCCTTTTCCATCTGATCTATCTTAATTTTAAGATGGGTTAAGAATTTTTCACCCGACTTAAGGCAAAATAGGTCAAACTATGAAAACCTATTTTACAAAAATAAAATAAGATTTAATCCAACCACAACTAATATACATTACTAAATTAACTTAATCTAAGGGCAAGTAACATACTAAATTTACTCAATGACCTTTAACGGCTTACTAAAATAACACGGTAAGTCAATCCTACAACAACTAATATTAAAAAGAATTCAATCATAAGGAACATGTTAGTTCAACAATGTATAATAATTTGGAAATGAGAAAAGTTTTGATACATTGTGTTAAGGTTAGTATACCATCATTTGGGAGTGTACTATAAAATATCTTTTCAGCGTTAGTGCCGCCGGTTCAGGTCTGACCAACTCAAAAATAATGCCACCCAAAAATCCTATCCTGGCCCATCTTGAACCCAGAAACTCAACCCGCCTAACACGAGGTAGATTTCCGATATGTCAGTTTCACGGGTGAGTCTATGCGGGTTGGGTCAGCTCCGCAAGCGAGGTAGTTGTCCTACACACTCCTACTTGCCAACGGCGCGGGCCCATCGGAGAGTGAGCAAACCAATCCCAGTAGTAATTGAACGATCAGGCCCATACATATATTGGGCTTCAACGCACAGGCTGGCCCAGTAAAGGGTTAACGGTTGGCGGCGGACAGGGGTCTCGGAAGCGAGAATTAGGGTTCCGTCTGACAAGGGGCGGACCGTCATATAGTTTTACCCTAAGAGAGCAAACCCTAACCGAAAAGAGGAGATCCCATCTTCAACCTCACCTTACAGGTTCCCCTTTCACTTAATCTCTACATAAATTCGCACCAGTTGATTAGCTACTAACATTCTTCTTCGTGTACTTCAATTTCTATGAGACTATGTTCTTTCGTTGATCCCTTTTCACTATTAATCCCCTGATTTTTATTTTTATTTGCATTTGTATTTTTAGAGATGGCGAAGTCGAAGAACCACACAGCGCACAATCAGTCCTACAAGGCTCACAGGAACGGCATCAAGAAGCCCAAGAGAAATCGCCACTCTTCCACCAGAGGGGTACGTTTTCATTTCCCTTGTGGTACGAATAGAGAAGTTGATTTCTTTTTCTTTTTCTTTTTCTTTTCGGATTTTTCATATAACTTATTATCATTATTGGGGTTTCCTTTTCTTTGTCTTTGAATTCCATAGATGGATCCGAAGTTCCTGAGGAACCAGAGGTACGCGAGGAAGCATAACAATAAAAGCGGTGAATCGGCCACCGAGGAAGAGTAGATCCTCTCTAAAATGGATCCGTTAGAATTCTCCTTGTAGGGTTTCTATCTACTGTTTTTTTCCCCAATACCCTGAGTTCTTTGTTGTTTCATGGGTTTGTTCTGATTCTTGTTAGGATCTCAAAAGCTTCATTGAATAGTCAATATGTTCTCTTGAATTGGTGTGACAACATTTGGTAACTTGGTTTGATCTTAATCATTTTTGAAATTAGATTGATGTTCTAGTTGCAGTGTCATGATGCCTGGGGGGAATTGGTTTTCAGGAACTAGACTGTGAATTGTACCTCCCGTATTTTGCGTAAGGCTGTCTGAAATCAGTTCTGTAGCTTAGATATGGCTTCTTTGATTTTGGTTTCAAATTTATTGTGTGCTTTGCTTTGTTATTATATTTTGCAGGGAAGATTTTTTTTTTTTTTTTTCCGGTTACTCGTTATATAGAACACTGGCCACTAGTGAGTAGTTCATAGAATGGAATGAAATGTATTGCATAAAAATATAATATGTAAGAAGTGATATTTTCTTGGAGCACAAGCTAAATGGCATGAGAGGAATGGATAAGGAATGTATAAAGAATAACTATTATCAATGTCCTTGGGCACAATAGTTTTTACTTATTCCACTCATGGGCCTTGAAAATTGCTATTCATCATGTACTCCTTCCATTGTTCGTGTTGATGTTTATTCCATTTCGTGAGAACAAGTGGCAATGTTTAGAGGGGCACTTTATTGTTATGTCTTATTGCTTGTGATATATAACTTCAGTTGATTCTTGTCCCCCTCGGTGCACTTGACTACCCATCTTTTAGTGTAGCACAAGAGTTTGAGTTGCTCACTCACTCTTCACTATCAAAACACTAAACCACTAGTTGTATAACCTAATGGTATGGGTATGTATATTTAATTCAAGATGTCGAGCATGATCAAGGGTTTAATTCTGTGCAAGTGCTACAATACCTTTCGCAGGCTGTGTCCTTTTCCCCTTAATCCAATAGGTGTGAGATAGAGAGCGGGCTTAGCCCTCTTTAACCCCCAATTCTGAGTGCCAAAGGTCTTTACTATATAGGCAAGGTGGGATTCAATTCAACACTCATTTCTCAACGCCAAAGATCTTTACTAAGGTTATAGCTAGTTTGGAGTTATGTAATAACATTATTTTAGATAGTGGGTGTGTCATGCTGGCACACTACCTAGCAGTGTATAGGGTTCACGGTTTGAACTGTGTTTGTGTTATGCATTTAGCTTTCATTGGTTTCCCTAAGTTTAAACTTGGGTTAGCTGGGGAGTGTGCATCCACATGTTGCACACCACGCATCGGTTTCATGAAGGTCATATGTTTGCATTGTGATGCATTTAGGTTACTATGTTTCCCTAGGTTTAAGCATGGGTTATCTGGGGAGGGGGCATTGCTTGCTTGGTTTTGTTGAATGTGGCACACTACTCATCACTTTCATCAATGTTTCTTAAGACGATAAGTAACTCCTTCCTTCACATTGATAAAACTGTAATTTGCACTCCAGTTTCTTTTCGGCGTCCATACTAAATTGCGATTCTAACTCTAAACTCTACTCTATGAATCTCAACATTTTCAGTGTCACGAAATCAATTTTCCCCGGGCTTTGCCTACTTGCCAAGTTTGCATCACCAAGTGACAATGGAAAATAGAATAAACAATTTGATTCTATATAATCCATATTTAATCTCAGCAACAATTTAAAGTTCACTAAAGTTGTGGTGATCAATCTTTCAACCATCAAATTCATAAAGAAATTTTTTTGGACAAGATATATTCTCGGCTAGAGTCACAAGGCTTTGATGTGCTAAAACTAGCAATCATCTTTTTTTTGTCTCTTTTTGAAGGGCAGCAACTTTTTGATATGTGAAAAGAGAGTATAAGTCCAATCTTACGAAATTTGCGGAAGTTTGTGCTTAAAATACATAATTTTGTTAAAAATTATAATTCAATAGAAATTATTTTTGATAAAATAACTTTTCAAAAAAAAAAAAAAAACTGTGGCACAAACAACTGCATTAAAACGAGCTTATCGATTCCATCTTACCCGTCTCCCAGAGGGTTTTCTTCCGTGAAATCTTGAGCCGCACTCAGCGCACCTGCCCTCCAACAAAAATATTCTAAATTCTCCTAAGAAAAATAAATATGAATGAGTATTATCTCTCAGACGCATCAGAGCAGACAGCTAAGATGTTGCAACATAATAAGTTTTGGAACTCACTGACCTAGAGGAATGTACAAGCTTGTCATGGGCCCTGTCAGCTTTCGAGTCATAGGCAACTTTAATTTTCCACTTGGCAAGGGACATTGAGCTAAATTCCCATGGCATTGTAGAGGAGCCGGATCCCAATAAGCGTGAGAAGCTTACACTCCAACTGGTTGGGAGCATGAGCATGAACCTGCTCCGACGATTTAGAACACCACATGGGAACAATCAAGTTAATATACGTAATAAGGCATACCGGTTACCCAGGATTTGTTGCTTCCCCTTTATGGGTTAGCAGTAAAATCAGAAACTCACCTTGGCCGATTTAAAGAGTTCGCCGAGCACTTCAGACGAGGTTGGGTGTGCATGAACTGCAAACTGCATGGCCTACATGAGTTAACAATACATTGTGATTGCTATTTATTAAAAATAAGTTCCAAAACTTGGGTGCTGGGGGTATGAAGATCGTCAGCTTTAGAACCAAGGATGCCTTTTTCTTTTCTTTGGGGGGGGGGGGGGTGGTTAGAAAGCCACATGCGGTAGGAGAAGGTGATCAGTTAATAACAGGATCCTGCTGTGCTTAAACCATAAAAAATACCTGAATACGCATTCCTAATGCTATGGCATTGTCTGCCTCATGTATGAGGTCTGCAGCGTGCATCCCAAAAATATGAACTCCAAGAATCTCTCCATTGTCGGGTCTATATATCAACAGCATGAAATTCAACGCAGACTGAGTTTAACCAATGTTAGGTATTAAGGAACTGCAGATAAATGCAAAGTAAATCAGAAAATTGAATGCAGAAGTCACAATGAAGCACTGCCTCCAAGAGGAAGATGCATGGAATACGGGGTAAAAAAAAAACCCAAGTAGCTACACGTATAGTATGAGAAGAACAAATTTCATTTCACTATTCCATTGCAGCCTTGTGATAATTGTAAATTATATTTATGCGTCATATCGACAGTTAGCCTTGGCCCAACTGGCAATATTGCTCCTTTTTTAGCAACGGTCACAGGTTAGTCATTGAAACAACCTTTTTTGCAAGAAGGAGAAGAGAGAGAGAGGGAGAAAGAGGAAAAGAAAAGGGAAGTATGCATTGCAAAGCGAAATGCCTCGTGCACTGGGTTATGCATTTATTTTATTTTATTTTTATTTTTTGCTGTGCATTAGAGCAGCTAGAAACCTAAATGTTTACTCTTATCACATAAACATCATCATCATTTTCAGCGCTAAATGGGCAGAAACAGATTCAATTGATAATGAGTTGTGTGCTTGGAAAGGATTGAGCAGAATTGGCAACAAGAGGAAAACTGTGCCTCCGATTGCTTTATTTGTATAATTAAGGAGGAAAGGAAAGAGGGGCTTTGAGGAAGATGAATGACATTTGGTTCACATTAAGAACTTAACCTTTGCTTTTGGGTTCATTTTAGCAGTGCTTTTGGGAATATCTCAAATTTTTATGAATTAGTTGAACTATTATCTTCGTAAGCTTGTAGTTGTACTTGAGTTTACCCCCTTAGGGCGTAGGGGAAGTCACACATTCGTTCTAGAAAAAGGGGGCACATGGGAACATACATACTTTCTAGAAAAGGAAATTAATAAAACTATTAGGCTCATAAATGACAGGTCACATAAGTTTTGCCTAGTGTTATCAAATTGCATCAGCAAACCCATATTAAACCAAATGAGAACCGGAACTTTCTATTAACCCATACAACATTAAGGATCGTTGGTACCAGTACGAAATTCACTTCTACAATAGGAATTAAAAACAAGAGTTTAAAGAAATATGACCTTCGCGAATCCCTTTCCTTCATTCTCCTGCTAGGACCTCTGTGTAGGCCTTAAAACTTGTCTTGGCGACTACTAATTTTGAATCCATCATTTCCAGCCCTCTCCCTTGCCCAAGGCTGCAAAAGCTTTTTGTCTAGTCAGTTAAACATAATAAATTAAGAAAATAGCACCATGCAGCGGGAAAGACAATTTACCTCCGTCAACCCAACCACGCTTATTTCCAACCATACTTATTTACAACCTCAACAGCAGCATGTTTCACTCAAAGTGACAAGCTTTAGGACTGGAAATAGCATGAAATCTTAGAATATAGAACTCTTGACAGCAGTGGCTCTCAGACCTCACAAGTTAGTTTCTAGTTCAATCTCTAATGCATCAGTGCATTAGGCTGTAAATATTGCCTTAATTACTGGAAACAGAAAAGCTTCTAACTGCATATGTGAGTACTCCATGCCGGTAAAGGTTAGAGCCCAGAAGACTGAGGAAGAATTACAAAAGCTACACAATTTCTCCACACATAAAACTTCTTTATTTAGTTCCTTCTGTACCTTACACGATGACAACAATGTTCTGACAACTTTCGTGCATGAAAGTGTTCTGATAGAACTGTTTAACAGATTTGCGAATAAGCCATGTGAGTATCCAACTAAAGAAACAAAAGTCAATTTATTTATTTTAAAAGAAACGGCAGCTTATTGCTTATTTCATCTTGAAATGAAACTAAACGCATTCAAATGAAGTAAAATTTAGTAGTGACAACAAGACAAAAAGAGATGGACACAGATATCTCACTCCCGAGGGTCGTATACACATCACTAAATCCAAGACCAAACTATCCAATCAGGAACTAACTCTCGTTTGAGTGTATGATCGCTAGCAATTGCAGTCTTTCCTGTCAACATAAAAAGCAGAAAATTGCCATCAACTACTACAATGAATTTTTCTCAAACTAATGCATCTATTTTTACAATGCTATTCATTCAATAAAGTTATGCAAACTTTATAAATGATCCTCAATACTTACCCAAATAAATGTTTACTATTATTGAGCTGCTCATGCCTCATCTAACAAACCCAACAAATCTCCTTCAGATGAGATTGTGGTTATATTGCTCTTGGTACTTCGTTCAAGGGTTTGCCTAGAAGTACTGAACTGTCCCACTCAAATGGTGTACGAAGACCTCTTTCGCCTGTCCCTTTCCTGAACCAGCCCAAGACCTCCTCTTTTGAATGTTTTCCAGGGCTACTTCTTCAGTTGCCGATGCTGCTACAACTAATTTGTTCTTCAGCCAATTGGGCATATTTTGAGCCCTTCTTTCAAACCAGCTGCAGCTTTTCTGTGTTGCTTAGCTGTGTCAAATACCTACTTGATGCCTATATTAGTTCATTTCTTGGAGGATCCCAACCTTGTGACCATGTTTTGGCAATCATAGCCTGAAGCCTGCATCTAAATTTGCATCATATTCGTTGCTAAAGATTTTCTCAAGCAAGTTGTCCACACGGCTCCCATCACAAACAGCATAAATTCCCCACTTAATCAAAACAAAAATGGCAGATAACAAGAATGCACCTTTCAAGAGATGGCTATATATAGACATGCTTCAAACAGTAAAAGCACTCTCGATCTAGGAAAGTGAGCTCAACACAATATATGGATGAGCAAAAAAGAATTTCTATGATCAACTTCAATTCCTTTAGGGACAAAGGGGACAGAACCCGTAGCAGTAATTATATCTTTTGCAGAAATTACGTGGTCAGAGAAGCCGGCTTTCCCATATTTTCCCTTTTGGGGGCCCTGAACAAATCTACAAATAAACCGGGATATTTGTCAGGAATCCTGCAATTATACTGAAATATATAAGCAAAAAATATAAAGAATAAGAAAATAACTTTGTCTATGCTGCTCATCCACGGGGAAGAGGGTAGCATGTACGACTTACCAAAATTGTGCCATGCCAGTCAAAAGGTCAACACCAAGGGCTTTTAATGAATTAGTCAAATTGTTCCAAATTTTTGAAGCCACCCCTTGTCTGTCATATCCACAAGCTGAAACACGAATTACAAGAAAAAAGAATTGTGGACTTTGTTGGTGAACAAGAAGGCAGGTGCAATAAATAATACGCAACACCCAAAATAATGGCTATGGTTTATGGGTCTACAAAATATAAAAGAATTAAAAGTCCTTCAGGTGATGATATGTACCTGCAATCCAAAAGCTCTTATGTGCTGCTCATTCTGTAGCCTCTAGCATCCAGCCACTTACAGCCAGGAGAGCTTTTGAAGGAACAAAGTCTCTGTTCACGCATGTTCCCCTCACCACATCCCCCTCAGTAATGGCAGTTTTCAACCCCTGGAATTACCATGTTTTAGTTAATTTCAAGTTCTTTAAACTCATATTACAAGTAACTCAAAGCACATTACCTTCAAGCAACTCAAACCACTTTTCCCTCAAGCAAATCAAGGTTATGCTGCCTACAACATGAGAGGACCAGATTTTAGGTTACTACAAGCAGCAGATGAACATAACCAAAAAGGAGCATAGCAGGGGCAATTACTTATTCTAACATCACGCCTAAAAAGGCTTTCCACTTGCATTGTGGAGTGCTACTGATTCCATAGAAAACCACAGCAAACGTCTACCAGTCAAGTGATTTTGAAGAAACAATCTTAAACAGTAGTAAATAATTAAACTAGTCACTATTTCAGTACTATTTCAAAGAATATGCAAACGCGGAATCGCAGAACAAACTTATCTATCCAGCGGGACAGATTCTCAAACCCTCGCATCAACACATGGGAGCGATTGTTTATACCTTTTCTACGGCAAGAAGGGCAGCTCCGTGAACAACGACAACAGCTGCTCCAATTATAACCAACTTGCAGTCGATCCTTTTACCAACGAAGCTGAGACTTTCTTGGAGCACCCCCAATTGAACAAAATCGCGATACTCGAAACGTGACAAGGGAGGGAACCCTAGAGCTTCACGACTGAGACCGCAGAACCGGAGGTTCCGAGAATTTGGTGAAATGGCGGATGAAAGGTCGATGGTGAGGATCGATCTCATAACGGCTAGGGATGGAGAAGGAACGAGAAAGAGAGAGGTGAAGAATTTCCAAGCTGTGTATGGAATTGGCGCGTGAAAGTGCCTTTCAAATAAAACGCGGCATATTGCCCATTTTGAATTTTGATGGTGACGCTAAATCATTTAACGGTCCAAAATTGTTTTCAAAAATAATAATAAATAAATATACGTTAATTTGTGTAATGATTGGGGAGAGGATCCGGATTATCCAGTTCAGTAGCATTATAAACATTTCTATGTGTTAAATATACGCTATGTTTTTGGTAAAATATTACTTTTCACTCTTAATCGATATGTCAATGTGAAATTCAGGTTGTAACCTATTAATTTGTTTAATTAAATCCCCAAATAATTGAACCCAGTCCAATTATTCCCTTTTTTAATGAATTACTCACATCCGCACTAATACCGTTATTTTTTTTGCCAACGTATCATGTTTACGTGACAAAATAATAAATAAATAAATTTATGGTAAAAAAAGCCATGTCACGTAATTCAATATTATGGGGAAAGTAACATATTTTTCTATATTAAAATTTATGAACCCCTTTATCAAGATCATTTCACAAAAAATAATAATAATAAAAATTATTATTATGATGTAGTACAGTTTAATATAAATATTGAATTAAATTAATTACAAGTGTATTATAAAATTTTGAACAAATAAATTGAATATATATATATATATATATATTATTATTTTATCTCAAAGAATAATGAATCGTGAAAAAAATTGTGATATTAATTTCCATAATATTTGATAATGTTTCTATACTTGCAATGAATTTAACTTAACTCTATTGACTATTTTGAAAATATATTAAAATGACAGTAACATAATAATATCTATTAACACTTTATTTTGTGAAATAATTTTGGTAAAGAAGTCCAAAAAATTTAAATCACTTTTCTATAAAGGCAAATGGTTACTTTTTCCCATTTATAGAGGTGTGACATGTAGACGAGAAAATTGACACCATTATTGTTGATGTAAGCACCCAGTTGAAAAGAGCACTTTGTTAAAAAGTGGTTAATTGAATGTTGTTCACTTGTTTTGAGGGCTTATTTGAACAAATTAAAAGTTTGGGAGTTCAATTGCATATTGAAGTATATGTGGGGGTGAAAAATGACATTTTGCCTATGTTTTTTAGGACAACCCATTAAAAATGTAGGATTATTAGTTTTGTCAAGTCCAGCTAGATTTTTCAAGAATTAAGAATCTCAAAATCTGAAAGTTTTTAAAATTACCACCATTTCATTCAGTTTATACGCCCAAAAATCATATTTTATTTTGAAATTTTAATATTAAAGACTAAAAAATTATTCAAAATTTTATGCACCTATAAATCTTGACAAGAAAAATGTGATAATAGAAGTGTTGAAACAAAAAGGATATCGTCAGTCTAAGTATAGGATCTTAATCCTCCTCTGTTCGTTTCTTAGATTTCTCTCTCTAATTCGTCCCTTCAAGTTAATTTTGAGGCATTTTAAAATAATTTTAACCGTATGAATTGAAAATAAGTTTAAAATTATATAGGCATATCAATTTTCCTAAGATTCGGAAATGTTGAACTTATTCATCATAATAATCCAAAATTATAAAAGTAAAATATTTATAAAAACCGTATGAATGCTTATGATGAATATGTTTCTCGTTTTCTGTTGAAAGTTGATTCGCTTGAATATGTTGGTATGTTTTTTTTGAATTTGTACAATTAAGATTATTTTCAAATATTGACCAAGTTGAAAAAATTGGAGAGCAGGGAGGGGATCTTGGTTTCAGTGTGTGGCATGGGCCAACTAGTTAAAAGTGGTGCACTACTTATTGCGACGAGGGCATTAAAGCAAACCTTTAAACCGGATAAATGAGAAGAAAAGTAAAGAGAAAAATTGTTGTCCCAGAAGTACCCCTACTCCACCTGGATCAGACTACCATCAAATTTGACAGGACATTTAAAGCGTTGACGACTATGGTAATTAACTGCAGTAAAAGTGAAAAACACATCCGCCGTTTACACAGAAATCACACTAAAGTCAAAACAATCCTTCGAAATCCAGTTTATTTAGGGGTAGCATACGGTCAAACACGACATGAATTTTTAAAATGATCCACATGGTTAATCCTGCATAAATCCTTGTAGTTAAAATATTGTATGAAAAAAAATAATTTACAGTAGCCTCACATAAATTAGATGCAGCTGCTACCTTATGATGGTTAAAAAGAAAAACACAAGCTCCAAAACTATGTTATTTTGGATCTTATTTTATTTTGTTCCCCTTATTTTGTATGTGCACTACACTGAAGTTAAGCCCGTATTATATAGTTTCATTCATTTCAAATGCAAAAATCCATAAAATAATTTACTTTTCATCAAATTTATTGAGTTAAGTTGAGAACCACAATTGCCATGTTAGTACTACTCTCGAGAAAAATGCGGCTCAGGAACATCATATTATCCCAATCCATAAAGGGATTATGTAGCGAGGAGTATCACTGAATAGCATAAATGTATTGAGTAAGTAGGTGAAGCTAAGTTTCATTTAGATAGCTAGTCACTTTTAATTTTTTATTTTTTTGCTAGGCGATAGCTACTCACTCTAAACATTTTTTCTGCTAAGCAATGGCCGGTCACTTTAAACATTGTCGAGGTGGTTAAATTAGTAAAAACAATTTAACTCGCTTTTAGCAACTGTTTTACTGTTCTAATCGCGTTTAAGAGCCACTTTACCGAGGAGCCTTTGAACAGTGAAACTCGAAGCAAATGCTGCTCTCATCTTGGTTTCGAGGTCTGATGCGGTGATGTTAAAAGTGAAGAGAGAGACCCGAGTACAACATTAAGCATTATTGTGGTCAGCTACATTTTTAGGGGGGCCACGCGGAGAAAGTCTTAATAAGTCCAATAAAAAATTGTTCTTTGCCCCGTTTCGATGAAAGTTTGGCACTCATTATAGTAAAGCACATCCCAAAGTAATAAACTCCATAATATCTTAAAAATAATTTGAAGGGCAATTTTTTAATTAATAAGTTTGCTATCAGTGGGTAATTATGATCCTATGTCCTTCGTGTCAAATGTATTGGTGTGGTAATTTTATTTTTAGCGTAACCAAAACACCCTTAAAAAAAAAAAAACTTAGATTTTGTATTATCGATTTTTTAACTGGAAATGTGTAGAAAATATGTACAAGTATAATTATTTCATTATTGCGTGTAAGCAACCGCAAAGGCTCATTTGGGACATTCAGAACTTGATTCATCATAATTGGACCATAAAAGTGTGTCACACATATCGTAAAGACAACGGTTATGCATTGGCCAGCATCGCATTATAATGGAGTTAGATCATCATTTTCTAACTCATTCTCCAATGGACTTGAGGCCTCTTTTATTTTATGATTCTTGTGAGGTGATATATACATGCTCATGCAAGTTATAGTTTTGCTTTTTATGTAGGCCTTGTGCCCACTTGCCAAAAAAAAAAAAAAGATGATGAAATAATTTTTATCTACTATGCTACTAAAAACTTATGTCTATGAGTATAGTAGGCAAGACCTACCTATTCGCTAACTCATTCACTGAGATAAATCGATCCAACTCGCTCATCCAATACTCTTGACCTGCAACCAAGTGACTTGGCTTGACCAACTAGCATTGATTCATCCACACTCAACTCACCTTAATTATCATTTTTAGTTCATTTTTATACTTTTCTTGAGTTTAATATTATAATATTAATTATTTATGAAAATAATATAAGAAGTAAAAATTATATTACGAAAGCGAATTACAAGCCATCAACCTGCTCATAATTTACCCGTCTCAACCTGTAAATGGATTTGAATCCCTCACGGTGTTTGACCCACCGTTACTTACCCGACCCGTACAGTTGCCCCCTGAATCGACGAGGGGTCACCATTTTACGAGCTCACGCACTTGACCGGCCATCGACCTACAAGGAATTCTCGGAAAATTGATTAGTGAGTCATGGACTTAAAGCGCAGGTGCACCATTTCAATGTTTTCCATTGCCTTAGAACTAGCTCGCGCGTCATTCGACGATTGGACAGTCTTTCTCCAAGCGTCACCAATACTTCATTCCCCGTTCCCATGAAAACAAGTAAGCCACACGAGTTCCCATGCTGGAGTAACTGACCAATCAGAAGACGCTAATCCCGAGCGCGTCTCCGTTTCAGCGCCAGGCTGGTAAAAAGGGCCCACCATGCGGCCAATGACAGCTTCGCGATTCGCCGTGAGATATCCCCAGGAGAGACGAGCGTGGGCGTCTATCTTTCCGCGTGTCCACGGGCTGTGAGAAGAGTCAATGGCCCTTTCGTAGTTTACACTAGGATTAGGGACAATTTGGGGAATCTGAATTGCACTGGGTCTCTTATAAAAGAGGTCGGGACGCACTGTACACGGAAACGAAAAGGAAATAGAGAGAGAGAGAGAGAGAGAGAGAGAAAGGGGGAGGGAGCGAGAAAAACCGAAGATTCACTGCTCTACGTCTATGGCGGTTAGGGTTTTCTCTTGATCCCTATCTTGGCTCCGTCTCTCTCTCTATCCTCTGCTGTTTATATAAATCCTCCTTCAAAACCCCAATTTTGTGGTTTATTATCCGCTTCTTCCCCTCAATCTTTGTAATCTTCCCCCCCGCAAATTTCAATCAACGAGAAGAGTAGCTGTGATGGGCGCACAACAGGAGGCCTCACAAGCTACCTCAAATTCGATGCAGGTTAGTTCTTCTACTGCTATGAGGAGCTTGTTCCTTTGCTTTACCTGGGTGCCACTTTCTCTGCCCTAAAAATTTAAGTCGATTACTTGCTTTCTTGCCTCGAGCATGTGCTTGGCTCTTGTAAGTCCATCAATCTTAATTGTTTAATTATTTAATTTTATTCACTGTTCAATATAATTGTGCCATATTTTTAAACATTGACACCCGAAGACTCTTATGTGTATATGCGGATCTCAGACTCCTTCGTTTTTGGTTTGTGCTGTATTGTTTTTTGTTGCTCCCTTTTTTATTTAACCAGTTAGTATGAATTTTCTGCATCTTCTTACTATAAGACATCACGACATTTAATTGCTTGGTCCAGTTTAAGTTGTGCATTTGTTTGCAGTTGTTTCTATATCAGCACTTGACTCTTGAATCCTTTGTCCCTTTCACACTTTGATTCTTGCTCAAATATCAACTTTTGGTTAACTTTTTTTAGTGGTAGATGGGTTTAATTATATGGTAATTTGGGTGGTCTGGACCTTTTATCAGTGTTTAATGCTTGAATTGAGGGCCTGTAACCGTTTTGGTTAGTAGAATTAAATCCACAATTTCTTTCTGTTATGCGGAAGTCGATGGCTATGCAAGTCCAAAACTATGGTGCTGTTTGTGATGAAGACAACTGTATCTCAAATCATGCTGGGCCTGCTTAAATTTGGACTGGGAAATTTTACCGTCGATAATCTGCATAGTCATTTTATCTATTTTCATTTTTAAGAATTTCTCAGAAAATATGAGCTAGGCCAGATGCTCAGAGATGACAAATTTATGCACTAGTGTTAAAAAAAAGAAAAAAAAAACTTGTTCCATTTCATGCCCAAACAAAAAAATAAAAAATTGTCCTTGCAATTCTATCCATGGATTTTAATTTTCATATGCCATATTTTCAGGAATATGTCTGTGCACGGGTTTGCATAGATCTGCTTAACTCGTAGATACACTTTTAATACTAAATTTTATCGCTGTAGTAAATAGTTTATAGCTGTTGGCCAAAACATGCGTTTCTTTAGATGAAGATTCGAGAAGCCTACATGAAATACAATGACACTTTACCCAGCATAATCATGTGCCAAAAAGGAATGGTTATGGAAGCTAATGATTGCTAAGAGTTATGTAACGTTCATAATTGTATGTAATAATAGGAAATTATAATCCATTATGTAGGAGAGAGGGACCCTAATGGTCATTTTTGAAGTTTGAATGTTAAAGTAGCAAACTTTTTATATGGAATTTCAAATAATTGATATATGTGAATCATAATGTTGGGAGAACATTATTATAGTGTGAATTTGGTGCACATTGATGATTATTTGGAATTTAAATTCTTAACATGAATTAGTTTCCATCTATATTCCATGGCACTGTATGAGTTTTCTGTTCACTTTTCCTGTATTTCTAGCACCTAGGGTGGGAGCACAACAGATGCCTTCTGGTTGTGATAATTTTACATTTGTGCTCATGTTATCATTCAATAAGTTCATGCTTATACATCTTCATTTCACTTTAGTTTTTCCCCAGTTCCCTGTCCTGTATTCTTTTTTCTAATCAGCTTGAAATTTGTGGATCATCTATTCACCTGCATGCTAGGAGGGAATGTATTCTGAATTGTGCTTTAACTTTTGGAGTGTGTTTGTAAATCATATCAGTTTAACTACCTTGTTAATTGCAGCGTGTTAAGGTATATCGTCTGAATGATGATGGGAAATGGGATGACCAAGGAACTGGGCATGTCACTGTTGATTATATGGAGGTTTTTTATGTTTCTTGATCTCTCTCTCTCTCTCTCTCTCTTTCCCTTTTGATGCTGATTCTAAATTATTAGGCCACTTCTATTTATAATTTATCATTATCTATTTATAATATATTAGGCCACTCTAAATTATCTAACACAGGGGGCCGAAGAGCTGGCTTTGTTTGTCTTTGACGAGGAAGATAACGGGACCTTACTTTTGCATCGGATCAGTTCAGATGATATATATCGAAAACAAGAAGGTAATATATATTTGCTTCATGGGTCGTACACCTATTTACTGTTGCCTTTATCTTCTATCAGTTTATCTCCGTTTCACTTTCAATAGCTGATGGGACTCTCTTCAGTAACATATTCATATGTGTCATACTTCCTCAGATACAATTATCTCATGGAGGGATCCAGAGCTTTCGACCGAGTTAGCTCTTAGCTTTCAAGAGACTACTGGGTGCTCTTATATATGGTACCTTCAAAATATTATTTTTGCAATTTTTTCTTATATTTTATTTGCTTTCCATCATTTTATGCTAAATAATGTTCATTTTTTTGTAGGGACCACATTTGTAATGTGCAAAGGAACCTGCATTTTAATACTCTAAACAGTGAGTATATGCTATGGTAAAATAATAATTCATTTCAAAATAAATGTGGACCTGTAACCTTGTTTGTAGAAAAGGTGCAGTTCTATAAACTTGACTATGGACCAGGGCAAAATAGACTAGTAAGATCCTAAGTTCTTCAAAAGATTCACGCTAATATTTGGAATGTTTAATTTCATACTGCTCTAGATGTGTTGTGGATGATTACCATACTAGATTACTGAAGAAAGAAATGATGTTTGAAAAAAGGTTGAGGAATCCTCGGAGAAAATAAAATAAATTACAAACCAATATCAGACGGTCAACAAAAAAGTTTCCAGGTTTGCATCACAAAACTTGCTTCTTTCGAAATTTTTAGAGGAAACTTTGCAAGAATGGCCAAGTTTCTTAGTCTTCAGTTGGAATATGGAGGCTGCTGAAAGTTTAGATGGTTCATAGAAATTTCATAAATACTCTTAATCAAAATGGAAATTTTGTAAATATTGAGAACTTTAAAGCTTAAGATTAGTCAATTTCATCGTATCACATTGTGTAATGCTTTCAATACCTATATGTAGGTCCAGAGAGTCTTTCATAATATAGTAAAGAAGTGATCTAGGCATTAAATTAGTAATCCGTTTATAAAGAGAACTATATGTACTGGCATAAAATTTTGTGCTAAATTGTAAGGCATCTGTTTTACAATGTTTTTACAGATGAGACATTTCACACTGTCAACAGTGAATTTAGGGAGCTACCGGCAGTTGAGCTATCCACACTTCCCCTGATACTGAAGGTTTTATTGGATTCTTTAGTCACATCTTAATTTTCTGTCCGCTCTTTTATTAATATTATTTGCTATGCTATATGTCCATTTTTTTCCCCGAGTCGTCTAGTATATATGTTTAGTGTATGCCTCAGGTTTTAGGCATGCTGAATAGAACAGCTTACCACATTCTTAGTGAAGGTTGTATAAATTATGGGCTGTTGTTTAAGTTGGCAATCCGTTCGTAAGTCTAATTCCGTCATAATGTGGAGATATGCTCATTTATTTTTCTGAGATTGACAGAAGAGATTTAATTGTATTTGGGAACACATGAGAGATGCAGTTAATGAATTTTCTATTGCTTTGGTCTTCCAGACTGTGGTTGAGAGTGGCATTTCTGATCAGATGCGGCTGACAGAACTCATATTAAACAACGTAAGCTTGATGTAAATCTTATTACATGTGGATTTTTTTCTCAGTGCAGGTTATATTAGTTTATCCCACAATGATGTGTTACACACAATTAATTAGAAAATGTTGATATTGATATAGCATTTGTGAAGATGGTCTCTGTTTTGCTGGCCCTTAATCTCACACTAACTACAAATTTAGCAGGATATGGAATGTGAACTTGGCTGTAAAACTTTCATCATTTAGACAGTTTTCTTCCAGGAGTCGATTGTTTGATTATTACTATACTTGCTTATCTTTTTCATGTTTCAATTTCCCTGTGGCCGACTATTTGGCTTGTAGTTAGTTGTAACGTAGCTGAACATAATGATGTATTTTTCTTCTTTGTATAGTCTGAGCTTATTCTACAACTTTGTCTTGCTATCTTGAAGTGATTTTAATAAAGTTATGGACTTGTATTGACAAATTTACAGTGAATAAACATTGTTCAGTTTAATCCTTGTCCTTTTTTAAATATTATTAGAATAACACATAACTTCGATTATCTTTTCCCAGGGAAACCTGATTTTAGATAATTAATAGAATGCTTTTGTAATTTCTTACTGTGGACAATTTAGCTTTTCATTTTCTTTCCATCCTTCGCAGCTAATATCTCTTCCTAAAAAAATTGAAAAAAGAAGACTCCAGTGGTGTCTCTTCTATAGTTTGCTGTTTCTTATATAACGTTGTTTTGATACATCACTCTCTGTGCAGCAAGAGTTTTTCCGAAAGCTGATGGACCTATTTCACATCTGCGAAGACCTGGAGAACATCGATGGTCTTCATATGATATTCAAAATTGTTAAAGGAATCAGTCAGTAGTCTGTTTTTCCCTTTTGTGTCCTTTTCATTCAATGCTCTACTTATATGTATACCCTTCCTCTGGTTACTAAGTGATCAAATTTTGTTCCTTGCAGTTCTACTCAACAGCACTCAGATATATGAGAAAATCTTCGGGGATGAATTGATGATGGATGTTATAGGGTCCCTTGAGTGTAAGTTGCTTTGTGGCTAGTTTGTTGTTACTAGTATTTTAGTTGATATGGATGTTTTCGACAATGCTGAATTCTGAGTGCATCTGTTTTTTGCTTCCTTGTGTAATTCAAAACTCACATAGAGTTGTAGTTTGTAAGCTTTGTCTTGTTTCTGTCTGCGCGCACATGTTCGCTCGTGTTTGGGTGGACAGCAGTTTCTATGAAGCACATTGGCTGTTTTCTTGGCTTACTACAGCCGCTGTGTGTATTTTGCATAGAATGTATTCTTTGTAAACATGTGCATGCGGGACATATTGTAGCTTCTCTTGCATTAACTTTCGCTCATTTTTCATTTGCTCATCTTTCGTTTGTGTATTGCTTTTGAATGCATCTGTCGTGTTGCTTAATGCATTTAAGATGCATTTTCAATTATTACCTTTTATTTTGACAATGCTTGGACCTAATTATATGTCACTGGAGTAGGTGGAGGCCTTCATAATTTCTTCTTTTACTGTAATATTCATGTTGATGAAGTGCTTTAATTCTGGTTGTAGATGATCCTGAGCTTCGTCAAATCCAACATCACCGCAATTTTCTTAAAGAGCATGTGGTTTTTAAGGAGGTAATGCATTACCCTTGGCTTGTGCTTTCTGTTTAGGAGGGACGAAAGGAAGAAGGTTAGAGAAGATGCTATTGTGAAAAGAAGTGGAAACCTCAGTTTTTTATATGTTTCTTCGGTTGTTTTTATAGGCTATCCCAATTAAAGATCACAGAGTCCTCTCAAAAATACACCAAACATACAGAGTGGGCTACTTGAAGGTCTGAATCTTCAATATTGAATCAATTGATTGTTTTCTTGCCGTATTTCTAGCGGAACACTTCATTGTATTGCCTCTTCAGGATGTCATTTTGCCAAGAGTGTTGGATGACGCCATAATTTCAAATCTCAATTCCATTATACATTTAAATAATTCCACTGTAAGGTTTTCAAAATTTGTTACTCAAAGTTCTCTTTGTTCTTCTCATCTCCCCCTAACTTTAGATGATGACGATTTGTTTGTAGGTTGTTTCTTTGTTGAAAGATGATAGTACTTTTATTCAGGAGTTGTTTGCAAGGTTGAGATCACCAACTACTTCTGCAGAATCAAAGAACAATTTGGTAACTCTTGATATTAATATTGGCATTTTCTTTAGCAGACAGACATTTATATGGCACTTCTTCCTATTTATTAGGCATAAGTCTTCATAATGAGTACGCATAAGTCTTCATAATGGAGTGCTTCCAATGTTTTTTCCTATCTTATATTTAATCCTTCCAACTTTACAATTGCTTCTTTTGTGCTTTGTTTTGCTTAACTTATTTTCCTCACCTTTTAAGAGAGAGAGTGTGTATGTGTGCTTGTATCATGTGTAAGGGAGGTTATATTGGTGGGCAAGACTTGGGGATGCGACGCATATGCTTATGTTTGTTGTACAAAGGCATAAGGGAACTAAATGAATAAGAAAACTTATTTATTATTTAAGGTAATCGAAGGAGGCATTTTTTATTTTTTATTAATCGGTTGGGGATGTTGATAAGCATTCCAGGGAAATTGCACGCTGCTAGCCAATACTTAACCTGTTCCCTCCCTCCCCCCCCCCCCCCCCGCCCGCCCCGGGAAGTAGGCATTACTATTTGGGCATTTTAATTGCTTCCATGCATCTGCTAAGCATGATCATTTCTTCCTTGTCACTCTTAAAATAACAGTGTACATCTTTTCTATTCCCAAGCACTCACCTCCCTGCATATATACTCTGCTTACCTGATCTTATGAAAATAGGTATATTTCTTGCACGAGTTTTGCAGCGTAGGCAAGAGCTTGCCGGTGGCCCAGCAGCATCCCCTCTTTAGGTATGCAGCTTTTGGCTATTCAAAAAGTTTTTGTACTACTTCCTTATTTTTTTTCAAGTATTATGTTTGAATGGCCAGTTACCTTTTTGTGGGGATCTTATATTATTTGTCATTTTACTGAATATGTTATTTCTTGTTAAAAATAAATTTTCTCCTCGCCTATAGAGATCTTGCCAGTGAAGGTATCTTCGACATAATCACTGATGTTCTGCGGATTCAAGACAGACGTCTTGTATTAACTGGGTAATGAAGACCTACACATCAAACTGTTGTAATTTACTTTATCTTAGTGTATAAAAATCACCCTTCCTCCTATTATATAGTATTAACAGCAGCTTGTGCTAATGAATGCAGGACAGATATCCTCATTCTGTTTATGAATCAAGATCCAAACCTGCTGCGATCTTACATCACTCGACAAGAAGGAATTCAGCTACTTGGCCTTTTGGTATGCAATTTATTGAATCTGTTGCTTATATATCATGTTACATTATTCTCTTTTGGTTCAACGAAAAGAATATATCATCAAAAAACACCTATGGGATGCCTGACCCTTACAAGAATGTAAGTTATTAAGAAGGTCCAAGCAATCTGTAATATCGTAAAGCATACAACTAATGGCCCGGTCCTGCATTTGAAACACCCCTTGTAGCGCCATTCAGAACACACATAGCAGAATATGGTACATCTGCATACCAAATTGCCAAATCTAGCGAACCAAAAATTCCTTCTCAGGGAAAAAACCTAGTTAACAAAACAAAAATTCCAGAGACCAATAGTAGAAGACTTTTAATTCATGTTAAAAGTGAACTATCTAAATAAGACAATTTCTGTGTGTTAAATTGGTAACCCTATTGCATTTATCCAAAATTTTAAATTAGTCTCAAAAGAGCCAACACATGTAGGGTCTGCATAAGGCCACAAATGTTATTTTGAATTAAATAAACTATGTTTTGAGATTCACATAGAGTTTCTTTACCTGAGAATAAATTATTTTATGCGTATTCATTTATTTTTATGTTTGCTTATGGTGCATGAAATAATAATAACCGTTTTTATCATTTGCAGGTTAAAGGTATGATAACAGATTTTGGAGAGAACATGAATTGCCAGTTCATAGAAATTGTTCGTAGTTTACTGGATTCATATACATTGCAGTCAGGATCGCAGGTGGCTTCTTTGATCATGGATTTTTTAATGCAGTTGTTTTATTTTCACTTACTAGTTTCAGTGAGGGCTGGAATATCCTTTTTTGGTTTTAATTTCATAGGTTTGCTTTTTTGCCTGTATGAGCAGTTTAGAGGATAATTTGGCAGTATTATTTCTATTGATGAATATGTTAATCTGGTGTTGACATTTAACTAGGAAATTTGGTCTTTTCTTTCATTTTAATTCTCCTGTATTTTGTATGACAAATGATTTTGGAACTGTATGAGCAACTTGTTAAGATTTCTTAATACATTTCATCCTCCTCTTCCTTTTCCAACTTAACTTATATTCATATTGATACTTATATTTTGCAAATGTGGTACTTCATTGTACGGTACATACATAAGATCCATCGGTATTGATATCGTCATCTATATCTAGAAATCCATATGCTGTGGCCCACCCTTTGTTTGGTAGAACCACGGTTATTATTGCACCAGGTAAACATGCTCCGGGAGAAATTTGTTCTGCCGCATTGTTGGGATCCATTTGGTTTCAAATAGCTGGGATAATGGCTCAGTTGTTTGTGTTAGTAGCACTGCTAAATTAACAAGCCCTTTATAGCCCAGTTTGTTTGGATATGGTAGATATGAACACTCCCTCCTATATTCCCTCCCTTTGCTATTCTCCATTCTTTCTTGGGAAATATTAGAATTCATGGTTTGCTCATCACTTGCTGTATGTTAAGGTTGTAATATATTGACTTACCAATTTCAATTAAGATAATAAGTTGGGCTTGGTGGAAAAAATGTGTATGTGTTTTTTCAACCATAGAACATTCCTATGGCAAATTAAATTTTACAACGAAGTGCTGCAACAGATCAACCTTCCAATAGCATTACATTGATAGTGATAAGGTGATGGATCTCTGATGTCATATTGCTCTCTCTCTCTCTTGCAATTGGAAAACAAAGCATTAAAAAAAGGGAAAAAGATCTGGGAAAGCTAGATAGATGAATGTACAGATATTTTGCACAATGGAGCTTGCAGTGTATACATTAGTTATACGGTTATCTTATGTTGTATACACCCAGTAGTTGTTTATTAGGAAAATTTTGAACAATAAGGGTTACATTCGCAATATCTCATCCGTCGTCTTCTGAATTTAATTATGTTCGTAGGATTTGTCTTGTGCACACCTGCATTTCAGCTTAGAAATATTAGAAAACCTGTTCATTTTGAAATATTTAGCTCTCCTGTATGATTTGTTTTCAGTTGATGGTTCCTGCTGAATCCATTATACTAATTTAGCATTTCACTTTGTTGCAGAGGGATGCCATAATAGAAATTTTTTATGAGAAACATTTGAGTCAGTTGGTTGATGTAATAATATCATCATGCCCTTCAGAAAGTGTTGCTCAGCCAGCCAGTGGACCTACTGGGTCTGACGGGAAAACCAGAAATCAGAATGGTGCCAAGCCTGAAATACTGTCAAACATTTGTGAACTGCTGTGCTTTTGTGTTATTCACTATCCATATAGAATAAAGTAAGATTTGGAAGCTATTTGTATGGTATTTTGGATTAGACTCTTGTTGCATATGACGTAAGGTAAGAATGTGTGTTTTCATTTATATTTGCAGGTGCAACTTTCTCCTTCATAATGTGATAGATAAAGTTTTATTACTGACACGAAGGAGGGAAAAGTATTTGGTTGTTGCTGCTGTTCGGTTTGTTCGCACTATTCTTTCCCAACATGTATGTATTTCAGGTTTATCCTCAGAAATAACTCACTGTTCAAACATATATTATATTTTTGTTAGTGTTGTTCCTGCCTTAGTTCATGGTTGTGAGCTTCTTGATAGATGTATTAAAACATGGGAAATACATTAATGCAATTTTAATATTTACCTAGATTTAAACTGGCAAGGTTGCTCCCTTGCATCCAGAAGTTCACGTGTCAACTCGTGGAAAGAACCATTTTGCAGGGGAGTGAGGGAAGGCTGCATATTAGTAAACAATCCTTCCCTGGGAGAATGTGTGGAAAGAGGAGGTTTCATTTTCACATTCCTTCCCTCACCTTTATTGTCTGTCTAGTCTACATAATGCCCCCATTTCTAGTTTTTATTCTTTGGACAACGGGTCTACCTCTTCGGATTTCCATTTCTTTAAAATCTCAATGATAGAGAAGTCATTGAACTTAAAAATCTGCTTGCAATTCTTGATGATGTCTCTTTACATGGCAAGGAGGACACATGGATTTGGAATCTTAGCAATTCTTCCATGTTTGCATCCTGTTCTTTCCTCCATTACCTTTCCCCATCAATTTCCATTTTACCTTCCAATCTTATCAACAAAATCTGGAAAGCCAAAGTAAACAAATGTTTTGCTTGGACGGCGGTATTAAACAGGAATGACACCAATGATCTCTTACAAGTGAGGAGGCCTCATTAATCTCTCTCCCCAAATGCTCGTGTGTTGTTTTTTTTTCAGGATGCTGAGACTAGTGATCACTTGTTCATGCATTACTCTTGATCGGTCGCTTTGGAGTAAGGTTTTTAGTTTTTTTTGTATATATATAATAAAAAAGAATCTTGGATTGCCCCAAGTTGGTTGCTATTTTCCTTGGGGACAAATATTTATTGTTTTGGAAGGAGGAAGTCGATTAAAGCTCTCTGGACGGGGTTGTTATTTGCTATTATTTAGTGTATTTGCCTTACTTCCTCGTGGGTAGTGTAGCTTGGGGTTTTTTGTCTGGAAGGATCAATCTAAGGGATATGCACAGATATTGGGTTGCTTTTCCTATGTTACTTTTTATTGTTTTCTTTTCGGTTGTGCAAGCTTCTTTGTAATGTTTTTTTTGGAGTTTTGTGGACTTCTCATCCTCCCCACTTCTTTATTGCCCTCTTTCTTCATAAAACTTTCTTCTTTTATCAAAGTAAATAAACAATCCTTCCCTGAGAATCTGGAAGGTCTTGGATTCGAGTGATGGAAACAACCAGTTTGCATGAAAGGGGAAAGTTGCATGCCATAACCGACCCTCCCCAACTCTCGCAAGTCAGAGATATTTGTGCATTGGGTTCTGCCTCTGTAGCATTAACAAGCCTATTACCAAAAAGTGGAATTCAAGACAATTTGTCTGGTAGGAAAGGAAAATAAAATAGCTAGTTGGTTGCTGGAAGTCACCAATTCAGCGAATGGGGATAATGTTGGATTTTATGGTTGGTAAACTCAAGTTTGTTGTGAGTTCTTACAATCGAGCTTGTTCAGATGAGCTGGTTCATTAGTCCTAACAATCCAACTTCTAGGTTAACTTGTTTAGTAATACTTAGGTTGATCTTGGGTAACTCATCAGAAAGACGCTGAAAGTGCGCCCTTGCTGAGCAAGCTCCAAGCAGATCTTGAGTGGCTCTAGCTGTTGTGGCCCTAGCATTTCAATGTCTGTATGATTTCACCTCCTTCAAATATTTACTGTGGACTACACCCAATGATCATGCTTGTGTTCAGATTTGAAATTTAGCTATATTGCAATGTCAATTATCACTTGTCTTTCTTTTATACCCTGTAACTCGTTATGACTTAGGACATCTAATGATTTGCAGGATGAGCATCTGATCAATCATTTCATTAAGAATAACGTTCTTAAGCCAATTGTAGAGGCTTTTGTTGCCAATGGCGACCGTTATAATCTGTTGAATTCAGCGGTGCTGGAACTTTTTGAGTATATTCGGAAGGTGCTTATATCTTTGGCTCTCTTTAATGGGCTTCTTTTATACCTACTATCACTGGGAATTGTGTAATAAAGTCCTTTTTCATGCAGGAAAACTTGAAGTCATTGCTTAGGTATCTAGTCGATTCATTTTGGGATCAGTTGGTCAAGTTTGAGTTTCTGACTACCATCCAGTCTCTCAAAGTTAAATATGAGCAGGTAATGCTTATGCCCCTGGCTCCCTTATTTTGTATTTTAGAATTGAAGGGTTTCTGATAAATGTGGTTGCAGTCCCTAGAAAATATTGGAGCAAAAGGCACGACTAATGCAGTTGAGTCTAGAAAAAGAATTGATGAGCGTGCTCTGGAGAAGGAAGAGGAAGACTACTTTAATGAGGACAGGTATTACCTATTCTGGTTTTAACATGATCAGTAAAAAGTTTGTGTGAGAACTTTTGAGCCTATAGCAACTGAATGTGGCTACTATATTAGTGACGAGGAAGATACGTCATCTGCGGGCATATTACAGTCCAAAAAAGTACGACCTCAATCGACTGTACCCAATGGACATAGCACAAGCCATGCATCATTAAGGTAATTTGGGTAGTTCTCTTTGATAACTTAATGGAAATGTTGTAATATACTTCTTGCGGACATTTGATTCTTGCAGTCCGAGGCCTGGAGGATTGGTGGACTATGAAGATGATGACGACGACGACGAGGACTATAGACCACCACCTAAGAAGCAGTCAGAAACTTCTGAAGGGGATGGGGGACTGGTTGAGTCCCTCAGGTTGAAACGAAAACTGGATCCCAAGGAGCCTGAGCTGGCAAAGAAGCAACGTTTGGGTAGAAATTTGAAGTCTAATAGTGTATTTGCCGCTCTGTGTTCAACCTTAAGTCAGGCAGTGTTACCTGGTAAGAGAACAGCAGGCACTGTGCATATCGTTTCTCGAAATTCAGATGGGGCCCGGAGCTCGGATGATGAAAATCATAGGGAGAAGGAACATGCTGCTTTTAGAAGCTGTTCTGATAACAGTGAGGATAACCATAGAGGAAAGGAGCCCACTGTGTCAAGAAGCTGTTCTGATTGCGCGCAGAATGCTTCAGACGGTAGGCAGCTGGGTGGAGATGAGTCTCCATTAATGCCGCCGAATTCCTCACCTGAAATGGCTGTAAATGGATCCTAAATTATTTATCAGAATCATATTCAACAAAGCTATTTGGTTAACTGGGATTTATGCTTGCAATCGAAATTAGGGTTTACTGGATGGATGAACACTATACTGAAAAAGAAAGGAGGATACAGCCGAGAAGAAAGGGACGTGTGTAGTGGTGATCACTCTATTCTGCCTAGAGAGGATACTGTACAGAACCATGGGGGTGGTAGGGTTTTTGGTCTCTCATTGTCTTCACTACATTTGTTTTCCCCAGTGTTTTGAGCTCAGTGATCGTTGCTGTTATACATTGATCAGCATGAGTTATCATTTGTAATTTCTTTGCCTTTAAACCCCCTGAGCCTCCTCTTTCCCGTATTCGTAATTTCCCTCTTCATTTACCCTAATTGCCCTCCTTAGCCAAATGCACATTATTATGATAGAAAGGGTACCCAAAACGTGCCCTGCATAATTTTATTGTTCAATTTTGTGTTAGTTCTAATGATAGAGTAAGGCTAGTGAAGCTGTTCTCAGGTGATGTCCTATTATATGTAATTTTTGTGGAATTGCAGACGCTTGTAAATTAAAACTGTTGTGCTTCGTCCTCAACCCTGCTTCTCCTTTCCTCAAAAAACCCCTCCCCAAAACAGCAATATATATATATATACATATATGTACATATGTGCTGATCAAACTTATATATATTACTTTCAAGGTTTATATTCATTGACATTGACAGATCTGCTCTATAGTTGAGTAATGTTGGACGTTAATTTATCCTTGATCTTTCGTTCTCCCGTCATTTTATCAATTCGCACTGTTGCAGCAGCTGTTTCCCTTCTTTACGCCCGGGTTGTAATGGGAGAAAAATGGAAAAATGCCAGGGAACCGAAGCATTTTTCGAAGACGACGGAACCGGAGGCACACATGGGGGCGGACCTCACCCCCCAATGATACGAATGAGCTTCACAGGATTCGGTTCACAACTTAACAAAATGCTTTGATTCTTTAAAAAGAAAAAGAGGTTACAAGGTTGCAATCTGCTTTTTAACTTAGCTGCCGGTGTGGTTCCGAACCATCAATTCTTTAGTCTCAAGGCTGTGCAATTTTGTAAGCCCTAGTGATTATATTCTTTTCACCGGCGATGAATACGTGCAACCACTGCTACTATAATTTGACTAGGCTAAATGACTAATACAAGACTACCAGAATATGTTATGTGAGTTTGGTTGGAAGTACATGAAATAATATAGATATCAAGAAATGATCGCCTCACTAAAATTCATTCGGAACCAGAGAAGCATAAATGAATTCTAGAAGGAGAAACAGGAGTCTAAAGAATTTCTTTATTTCTTTATTTATAAAGAGATAAAAGAAACATCCTCTGAGTTTCATCTGTAAAAATCTTAATCAAAGAATATGATACATATAGGGATTTGATAAATTTGTAAAAATCTTAATCAAAGAATATGATACATATAGGGATTTGATAAATTTTACTATAATTTGGTGATGTGTAATATCTTTATTAAAATTGTAAAATATCTAAAAAGATTTAAAATTTTATTAAATATTTTAAAATTTTATTATTTAAATATTAAATGCGTGTTAACATGAATTTTAAGAAATTGACCTACTTTTATATTTAATTCATATGGTGAGAATTTTCGTAACTGAGTTTAAACAGCGAGTGCTTGGAACGAATTTCTTCAGCCTGGTGACCCCGTGAATTTAAAGAGGTGGTCTTACCGGGTGACGAACTCAACGCTGCGAGCCGCCACGAAGTTCGCATTTCAGTTGCAGGCTCGTAAACACGTGTGGCTTTGTGGAGCACGTGTCGATCCCGAATTCCACCAGACTTCTCGCGATCCTTCTTCTTCTTCTTCACCACTCTGCGTTTCTTTCTTCCTCGATCGCCATTGTTATCCTTGCACGGTGGGAGTTTGTGCGGTCTTCATAGACTAGTTGTTTGCTGCGAACAAATATCATTTTGTTGAGGAAGATAGAGGTGAGGAGATCGTCAGAATGGGGAGTAATTTGGAGACTCGATCACTACTGGACGAGCTTCGAGGGTTCGACAAAGGCGGGTTCTTCGACCTAGGTCACCCTCTCCTCAACCGCATCGCCGAGAGCTTCGTCAAAGCGGCTGGCGTAATTAATCCCATTTACTCTTCCACTTCTTCTCTGATCGATGAAATCATGAATTCATTCGATTTCGTTTTCCCGCAGATCGGAGCAATCCAAGCTGTCTCGCGCGAGGCCTATTTCACTGCTGTTGAAGGTATAGACTCAAAAGCCCTGGACTTTGTCTCTGTGCGCGTATATACATAATATTTTATATGTATGTGTTCATTGATGTGCATACTTGGTGCAGGACTCGACTCGGGAGGTGGAGAGAACATTCCGGGCACAAAGAAGAAGCAGTTTCCGGACCTCAGAGGTGAGTCCGAACATGCCAAACGGTTTCTTTGTTTCTTCTCCTTTTATGAAGTGTTTATCTCTCTTTAAACCTTACTTAAAAAATCCTGTGCTACTTTTACTACCTGGAACTTGGAACACACATTGATAGTTCAGATTGGAGTTGAATATGCGGATGCAAATATTGTTATATGAGCTCATGAATTTATTTTGCTACACCATGAAATTGAACTAGCAATCACCTTACATTTTGGGGGGTGTTCTTGGCAGGGGAAACCAGTAGGAAATCTGTGGAAGCTTTGGTAAGTTTACAGCTTTACAATTGAATCTGTTCCCCGTGCCTGGCTGACAGATTCTTGAGTAAGAGTGATGAAGTTCCATGCTCACGGGCGCTCATAGCTGAAAAGTGGCTCATTTCTGAGTTTTGGTGGGAGGGGGCGTTAAACAAATGATGGATATTGCTGTTTATTTTACCTCATTAGTTCTATTCTATGATGATTTATTCCCCCAAGTAATTGATTTTGTTGGTATGAATTTTCTGTCTGAATCTTTGTGCTGTGTTTTGGCATGCGACGATGTTAATGTTTGAAGGTGAAGAATACTGGAAAAGAATCTATTCAGTGGGGTAAGTCTATTTACATTCTCTCTGTTAGCAGTATGAAGTTTTGTTCCATTTTAGAGTACATGGCCATGCTGATGTCAGGGCCACGAACCATATATTAATTTCTATATACTGGTAAATTTCCCCATATATATATATATGGTACGTACTCTATGATTAACGGAAAAATGGTAAATTTTTTAATGACCATATGTATTTATAGTACTGGTTCCCTCCATGGGATTCATCTGCTTTGTGCTGCAGGGCTGGCTGCTGGGGTTTATTCGGGTCTCACCTATGGATTGAAGGAGGCTCGTGGGGTTCATGATTGGGTACTTCTCTTGTTCTTGGTAGTGGCATGTAGAACACTTTATTGAAGGACACAGAACACACCATCCCCCTAAAATACATTAGCCTTTAAACTAAAATTGTGGCTCACTTGTCATTTCTCTCCCATAACCCTCTATCTCTATGTTCCCTTAGTTTTCATTTGAAATTATGAATGAAAACCATCTTGAAATCGCCAGCGCACTCATATCATCTAGACGTCTGTTTGGGTGTCCTTTAAACATTTCATTCTTGGCTGTTTGGTGCAGAAAAACAGCGCGGTGGCAGGAGCGCTCACGGGAATGGCGCTAGCGCTTACATCCGAAGACTCTTCCCATGAGCAGATCGTGCAAAGCGCCATCACCGGCGCAGCGGTCTCTACGGCTGCAAATCTCTTGGCAGGAATATTCTAGCTAGGATGGTGGTAACGATCTGGGAGTTGTGCACCTTCTGTTATTAAGCGCTTGTGTATGAGAATTCCTTTGAACTCTGGTAAACATGGAGGGTCTTTTTGGGGCTCTTCTTTTGTTGAATGATGGTTGTAATGGCGATTGGCTTTTTATAAATGATGCTACGAGGCTTATGATAGTTCTGTCAATTTGGGTTTGGTGCTTGATTATGAATTTAGAATGATCATCAGTTCTCCAAATTGGCTATACTTGATGCATTTTATATATCTTTTGTTCAAATAGTTGGATAGATTTTTTAACGAGCATTACAATGCGTAAATTTTCATCCACGAAGTCTTTTAATTACAAAGTAATGACGGGATAAAATTTATGTAATTTTTTATTAGTATATACTCTCATCGAAAAGCATCACTAATAAAATTAATGTTTTTTTGAATGTATTAAACCCAAATTTTATACTACAACTTTCATTCCTCATCAAGATTTTATATTTGCCGAGAAGATCCTTTTGTTAGAAGGATTTTTAGAAAGTTAAAAAGTATATGATAAAAAATTGAAGAATAGAAAATCAATAAACTGATTCGAGCTTTAAAAAGGCTACCGAGGCCCTTAGAGAGAGCCCTAACGTAACCCAAAAAGAGAAAAATAGAGAATAAAGGATAGAAAATTGTAAATACGACATTTAGTGGGTTATTTTGGTAAAATACCTTTAATTCTCCGCCTATATGTACATCCATTATACTCCTTCGAAGTTGAACTTCGAATTGGGTTTGGCGTTCGTTCCTGTGCTTGAGCATCTGGGTTCCCGTATGGATCTGGCTAAGGAAAGAGTTCCGATCTGAAGATGGTATGTTCTTCCTTAATTCTCAGCTCCATCTGGATTCTTTGTCTCCTCAGTCCTATGCTGGATTTCTAGGGCTTTGTCTCTGCCTTTTATTGTGATCCAATGTGTGTGCCTTGCATCTGTTTGATCGATTAGTGTGTTAGAGAGGTTGAAACATGCAATATGATTTAGGTTCTTTGAACGGCTCGGTGAAGATTATATGTATGGGAGAT
The DNA here is from genome assembly GCA_034195605.1 of Santalum album. Taxonomy (NCBI): domain Eukaryota; kingdom Viridiplantae; phylum Streptophyta; class Magnoliopsida; order Santalales; family Santalaceae; genus Santalum; species Santalum album. Next base: position 4,595,284 of record CM067264.1, on the reverse strand, counting down.
TTGATTTGGTTTAGTTTAAGGGTTTTTGCCTCGCGTCTTGTTCGATTTCGAGAAACTAGGGTTTGCTTTGTTGTCCTAATCAATTGCCAGTATTAGTAGTCAGTGCCCAGCAATATGATTGTGGGGACATCGGATGGATGAGGTTTTAGTTGGACACCTTTTATATGCTGTTCTTTTGGTTTATCACAAAGAATGGAAGTATCCTTCTGACTGAATCCCCCTTTTGTCTTCAAAATTACAAAGATACATCAATGTATTCTTCTGTATTTCTCCACAGATCAAGTAGATGTTTGGTTTATGCTGTTCAACAGTTCCTTAGTTTTATTGATTTCCGATTTGTAATTCTTAATCATTTCTTCACGGATAAGATTAATGTCTTTGAATGCAGGACTGTGGACTAGTAAATTGAGATAAATTTGGTGCTTAAGGCTGCAGATCCGTGTGCTGTGATTTTTTTTGTTTCCTGTTTCTGAAAGATGTCAAGCAAGAAAGAGGAGAAATCTCAAGTTGCAGCTGATAGGATCAAGGCTGCAGCCTTGACAGCTGCAAAGGGTCTTAGCCGTGCTCAGGCCGAACGAGCGGCTGCAGCTGCAGCCCGAAATGTCAATGCTTATGGGCAGAAAGAAGAAGGGCCCAGCCGATGGCAGGAGAGGAAAGAAGCGAAGCGCCAGATGTATTTGATGAGTACTGAAAAGCAAGTGAAGTTGGGTGAAAGGAAAGATCTCAAGTCTTCAATGGCAACTGTCGGTGGCACCTCTTCACAGTGCCAAAAGTGTTTCCAAACTGGACATTGGACGTACGAGTGCAAAAATGAACGTGTTTACATCTCACGGCCCTCTCGGACCCAGCAACTCAAAAATCCGAAGTTGAGGATGAAAGTCTCGATTTCTTATGATTTAGACAACCCGGATGAGGAGGAGGAGGCAAAAGCTGAAAAGAATCTAAAGAAAAGCAAGAGAAAGCATCGGTCAGGTTCTGATTCGGGTAGTGATAGTGAGGCTTCAGTTTTTGAGACTAGTGGGTCATCCTCTGTTACAAAATCAGAGTCCTCTTCTGGGGATAGTTTGAGTTCCAGTTCGTCATCTGATTCAGAGGAAGAGCGGCGTCGGAGGAGGAAGAAGAAGAAAAAGCAGAAGACCAGACGCAGAAGATACAGTTCAACTTCTGAGTCATCAGATTCAGACTCCGCTTCAGAAACTGATTCTGACGATAGGAGGAGCCGCAGGAAGAGTAGAAGGCACAGCAGGAAGCGTTAAAAGACTGCAGTTGGAAGGAAGGATAGAGCTTCTCTGGTATAAGTTCTACATTAAGTTGTGCTTTCCTTTTTACCTTTTATGTGTCTCAGCTGGCTCTATATGAGTATTTGCTGAGCTTCTTTAGCCTTTATATGTGGTGGTTTATGAGGGATGATGTTGGGCATGTTGCCAATTGTGTTTTTAACAATAAACACAGCAATGTTATATTTTCACTATGTTTTAATTAGTTGTTTTTCAAAGGTCATCATCCAGATATATTTAGTTTTTCTTTGAATGGGGCCCCTGGTCCATTTCATCTCAGAAGTCAATTATCTGAAATGAGTTGTCTCCACCATTTGTGCCAATAATGTGGTCACATATTATGTTGCCCATTTTATTTGTTTGTGGTCTTTGGAGAAGGCAAGGCAGGGTTGGAGTTGGAAGGTTCATCTGACGAATGTTGAGTTGAAGCTTACAGTGATGATCATGGTAGTTCATGTCTGTTGCTACTGAATGTTTTGGAAACCTCTAGCTGCTGTCATGATCTACGATGTAATATGATTGATTTGTTTGAGTTTTCATTTTTATGTTATTTGAAATAATATCCATGGTCATGAAAATCAACCGGGGGCTATTAATAAAAATCCGGTTCTGCAGTATAATTTGGCGTACATGCGCTCTCGAGGGGGGCTATTAATAAAAATCCGGTTCTGCAGTATAATTTGGCGTACATGCGCTCTCGAAAGATTTATCCTCTTAGGCCTGTTTGTTTGCTTTGATTAGGATTTGGATGAATTCAGTTGTTAACTTGTTTGCTTTGATTAGGCTTTGAATGTATTCAATTGTTAATTTGGCTAGAGACTAGGCAACTCAGAGCGTTTTCGGGGCGCTAACCAAATCTAAAATTTCATCCTTTTATTTTATAATTTAAATTTTTGAGAGAAAAACTGTAAGGTACTCTCATTTAGATCTTTTGTAAGATTTTAACGAAAGTTTTTTGGGTCCTTTAATTTGCATCCAAATGATTCAGTTTGATATCCAGATTTTAGTTCTTTTTTTTCTTGGGGTAAATTTTATCAAAGATCCTTTGGAACAAAGAAGACGAGGGCTTTTTTCTTTTTCTCATTTTCTTTTCATTCCTTTTCTTTTTTGTTGTCTTTTTTGCCGAGCAAGATCAGGGCTTTGTATAGGCACTAAAGAGCCACTTTCCTCGTGCTCTAGGCTTGCAGGCTTGCTGTCATTTCATTCTATTGATAACTTATAGTTCAAAAGAACGTAAACATGGAGTTATGCGAGATTTGATGCATACCTAGTTTGCATGGCCGTAAGGTGAGATGCTATCCTTTTGTCAAACCAGGAGCACCCTGCTACAGTTATATAATGTTGACTTGAAAATATAATAAAATTAATACAGTTAATGTGGACCCGAACATGCAGCCTCGGAAAAATAAGGTGAAGAATTTAAAATTCTCAGTAGTAAGATGTCAAGAAAGAGGTGAGACAAACTTTTTTTCTTTCTTTTCCGTATACCATTATTGAATGATATTGATTTGTGAGTGTTTGTCTAATAAACAAATGAATTTCTTGATGGATGGCCTCTCCTCGCAGCTAATGTGATCCCCCAACAGACTTTACCAACTCCCGAAACTGAATCACCGGGAACTAGTGAGGGAGAAGGGTAAAAAAAAAAAAAAAAAAAAAGGAAAAAGAAAAACTCTTCACTATCAAAATAAGATATCTACAGGAAAACCAGAAGGGCTTCTTCGACCTGAAGACAGGAGTATTGTTCTACAAAACTGTATCTGCGCGACAGCTACAATGCCGATAGCACCTGTCTGAACCATTCAGACAAGCGTGTTATCTTCGACGAAAGCTCCGCATTTTTCCCAAAGTATGATTCAGCATTCGCCAACATCACTTCCGCATCGTGCTTCACTGCCTCAAGACCGCGGTAGTAGTTGTTCTCTAACCTTGACTGGATCACTTCAAGAGACAATGGAACTGGAAACCTATGAAAGCCCCATTAACACACACAACTTCAATTTCACTACTTTTACTCATATGGGTATATGTTTAATCTTGAAAAGAGTAGGGGCATCCATCCTAAGAACTGTTAGTGCTATCGTTATTAGTTAGTTATCCGCCTTCAAAATTAAAACTCATCCATGTACAACAAACAGAAAGCTAGACGGCAGTACCAAACAAGACCATACCTGTTGAGGAAACTTGACTTCTGTGAAACTTCTTTCAATTTTTGAACCCCATAATAATCCTGAAACATTTAAAGTCAATAAGAATTCTTACCTCAAATATAATTCAAAATTTTGACATTGATGATATATGCCCGAACTTCATTCATTACCTGAGGTTTGTTCCCCTGATTTCTCCAACTTGGCGAAGGAAGAGAGCAGTTTATTTCTACTTTCCTCGTCAATATGGGGTGGCTCCCACAGAGTATTGGCATCATAAAGTTCCCAAGGACTATGTTGATGGGTTTCTGCAGGGTCACTCTTGTACTGAATGTAGTACCTCTCCCATGGACTGTCAGGAAATTCCGGAGATTTTCCCTTCACAGCTGTGATCCGGCCAACCCACCAACTACCATCTTCCTCTCCTTCATTTTTCCACCATACTTGGCATCTATCCCTATACGTCCAGTTCCTCTGGATGGCGGCTTCATATCGAGTTCGCTCCACAAGAAAGTCTGGGAAACTAGTTACTTCCGGTAGGGTCAATCTAAATTTCCTATGGAACACAGTAGAAGTAGGATCTACGAATTGGAGCGTCATTTTACAGCAGCTCTCGCCAGACCCTGGAAGCGTGGAGTACTCAAGGTCTTCAACTTTACAGAATTCCACAGCTCTTATGTTTTCTCTTATTGATTCCCAAGGGCCTACCTCGGACGAGTGACTAAAATCCAAATACTCCGAGTGACCCTGAAATGGAATTCTCAATAGTGAACCATGAAAAAAATTATGATGCAAACCCAGAGTGCAAGGAACTATTAAAGAGGAAAATAAGAAAGCATTAAATAATCCTTCAGTTACCTGTCTCAGATACACAACATCGTCACCTTTCTGGGGAATATATCGGGAGCCTTCCTCATGCACCGACAACATCAACCATGACAGCTTTCTTGCTGATTGATGTAATTTCCTTCTATCTGGTGGGCTGGTATCATGAATATGAATATTTCCTCTCCTATTCCTGGTGGACCGTAATCTAACAGTGATGCCCGAGCCTGATCCCCAATCTTCCCGTGGGAGTTCATCACGCCTGTTGATGGGAACATTCTCATCATCCTTCAGCATATTCCCTGGTCCATGACCTTCTAACAACCTTGGGTCATGAGCAGTCGCTTTCAGACCTGATCGTGTCCTGCGGCCCCCATCGATACTTGAATTACAGAAATGTAGTGCTGCATTAAGATTATGGTTACTCACGTTTGAAGTGCTTTCTTCCATCTTGCCACTGTCCTCTTCTAGTTTCACTTTCGTCTTGTAGGACTTTGACCTTCGATAAACAGCATTGTACATCTTATTGTTAAGATGCGAATCCAACTCTTTGGGTTTGTGCAAGACATCTCTTGAATTGTTACGCATGCTAGTCTCTGAATTTTGTAGTCCATTACATGCTCCCTGAGCCGAATTTGGTATATCAGGGCCTGCATACTCTTCAGGCACTTCAGAAACTAATTTCTGTTCCATTTCTGAAGGACTTACAGAACATGCATCATAACCAACATTCCTGTCATCTTCAGCTGCAGAATTAATTTCGAGTCGGGGACTTCCAGCATCCTTCAAAATCCTACTCGTTTTTATCCGTAACTTAGTTGGTACAGGTAGAGGATTCTCTCTTAGAACAGATGGGTGACCAGAGCCATTGTTGCAGCAGACAGAGGATGCATTTTTATCATCGGAAACAGCCTGCAATGGCTTTGGTGACTTGTCATAATCACGGAATTCTTTTGAACCAGAGTGTCCTTCACGATTCCTAACACCATCCAAACCTTCAGAGGTTTTGGCCTCAGAATGATTCACACGGATATGAGCTATTTTGTCCATTTCATCACCAGTATACTGGATTCCAGACCGAGTGGGTAACATATCAGATGACTCCTCAACATTATTCTCAACTTCAAAATGGCCACCAAAAGATGCGTTAGACCCAACATATGTATCAGAAGGGATAGCTTCCCCAAATCTCAAACGCTTGGTTGTACGAGCCTTGGCTCCTCCCCATCTAATTTTCCCATCTTTGTATCCTTCAGACAAGTTCCAATGATCTTCGGCCTTTTCCAGTTCTCCCATCTCATTTCTTTCAGCTCTGCTGCTGTTTGTATCAGCTGCAGGGATTTCCAGATTTGGAGAGCTCAAATGATTTCTATGGACTTCAGTGACTTCCTCAGCTGCTTTAGATGATGATCCTGCTACATGGACCTGGCTGTCACAGTTAAAAATTGTTCTCTCAGGGGGCAGGAGCTTGCTTGAATCACGGATTGGCAATTTCAGGACCAACCTTCTCCTGTTTCCAGGATTGATAGGAGGTTCAGTGTATTTATTGGGTTGAACCACATCCTCAGACTCATATAACTGTACTTCCTTGCCTTTGAAGTGTTTGCATGGCTCATCTTGCAAAGATCTATCAGATCCATCACTCCCAATATTTGACTCTTCCAATGAAGATTCACTTTCTGATAATTCTCCCTCTGAACCGTCTTCATCTTCTCCATCTGTGGATGTTCCTGTGATTCTAGAAAAAAGAGTAAGGGCATTACGTGCAGCTGCTCTCTGAGGCCTCAATGACTTGGATGTAGAAGACTTTCGCCTTGATTTTTTCCGTCCGCTTCTTGATTTCCTAATTCTTGTACTTCTAGAAGTATTGCCATCACACACATCCAAATTCCTCCTCTTTATTCGCCTCCCAGAAGAAGTCATCATCTCAAGCTGCTTGTTATTTATTTATTTTTTTGTAGAGGGGGCGTTAGGGAGGATGCATGTCAATTCAAACAAAGAAAAGAACTTAAAACAAAAAAGAACGCTTACGTCTGTCTTTCGTTTTTTCCTTTTTGATCTGCGGAGGCCATCCTTATGACACTCTCCAATCTCACTATCTTCTGAGCTGCACCCTGGATCACCTGAGGAATTGGAGCTTAAGTTTCCTTGTTCCCCACCAGTGGAATACTCCTCTGTGACATTGTACTCTGAGTCATTGTCATCAGTCTGCACCTCATTTTCTGGTTCCCAATCCATGGCATCCAAAAACTCTGGTAGTGGATCTAGCAATATATCCAAGTCCTGCCAATGGCATCATGTGATAATCTTGGTCAAGAGTAATGTCTGTTCCAACAGCAAATCTTACAGGAGGACGCCACTCAATACCCAGAGCTCCTAACCTCCGCCGCTGGTACATGCTTTGATATGGTTCTGGGTATGGAATCATCCCTAGCATAATATCCATATTTGAGAAAATAAAGTTATAGAAGAAAAAGTGATTCAGAGTACAGAAAGTACATTAAAGAGCAAATATAAAACCTGAATCACATAGGAGATCTTGCATATTCCTTCTATATGGCACAAGCTGGGTCTCCTGAAACCAAATTCCCATTTCAAATTAAATGGCCACAGAAATGCAATCTAGTATAGATCACTTCCCAAACCTTTAATGTAATCTATTCTAGATATAGAAACAGGAAGCTCTTGGCAATGAAAAAAATTTTAGGTTAAAAGTTGACATGTTCTTAGCCTTCCCTCCTGTTATTCTTAAATTTGTAGTAGTCTCTAGAAAAAAATTAACTCTTAATTTCAAACATATATATCCCGAGCACAGAAGAGATGCAGGGGCTTCAGATATCAATTCCCCATTCCACTCTATGTCAAAACTATCTGCTACAGCACCTTACGATCACAACACATTAATGCAAAAACATTAATAAGTCAATTAGTGCATAATTGTATGCAGAACCACATATCGTTAAATAAATGATCAACTAACCTGGTCCAGAACATTTCCATGTGTATCTTGAACAAGAGGCCGATAGTCACCAAGGAAGAACTGTTAAACAAGCAATGCAAGTAAGAAACTGAAGATCTAATTGCCCAACAGAATGCAAGTGTTATAACAGGGAACCTAAAACTGAGTAGCCTAACATACATTTAACCAGAAGTTTAAGCTTCTAGGACTTAGGCCCATCCAAAAATATTAGCCACTTCTCTTTCTCATTATTTTCCAGTGTGGCTCTTTAACTCACAAATGGATCCCGCAGCAGGTTATGTTTTCTAATACCTGATCATATTTAGCGTCCTTCTGGGACTCTCCTTGACCGGTATTTAATATATAAAGCTGACCAACATCATCCGAAAGTATAATCGATGTTCCATCCCTATATTAGAAAGCATTAACCTTAAGTATAGAAGAAAAAAATATCAACTGTAAATATACAGGCATACATATATATATAAGAGGATAATGTTTCTGAGGTGCCATTCCACTTTGAAAAGTTTGAACACATCTTTTGGAGCCAGATGTGGTCAATTATGCAAATTTCAAGTTAAATGAGCTCCATAAAATAAAATAAAAAAGAAGCATGCAAATTGTTATATATTTTCACTATTTATTGAGTTATTATTTATATTGCAAACTACCAAAAAATTTGGACCATTATAATTGTTTTGAATGTTTAGACTCTATAATTCAGAGGTTTATACAAAACCATATTGTCTTATATTTTGATGATCATCCAAACTGAATGGTTGAAATTTGCAGAATGGGCCTCATGTGGCCCCACAAAGTGCATTTGCACTTTTTCCAAGGTGGGTGGCACCTCACAAAACTAAACTCTATATATATAGCAGAAGGCGATAGAAGCTTCCTAACTTGGTAGAAGAGAAAATTTTCAATGAAAACAGCAAAGCATCAGCAAGAAGTAGATAACACAGCCATCCATCAGAATAACAATTTGGATGGGGGAAACTTATCAAATACGTATTTTTGAATTCAACATATACACCATTAAGACAAAAAACATTAAAGTGAAAAAAAAAGGCCATTAAATCTTATCTGCTAAAAAAGAATTTAAAAAACATTGTGATACAGTCAGTGCGAGATTACAGATTTAAAAAGCACTATATTGCAGCCACTTACGGAGAAAACTTTCCATCAACTAGCTTGAAACGTCCAATCTCATATATCCGGACGGGAGTGCCCTCCCATATCTAAAAGCATAGAGTGTGAAATCATTTTATGGATGAGGAAAACTAGCAGAAATTTTAAAAGATTGATGAATCTAGAACTCACATCCCACACGATAGTCTTCCCATCATATCCAGCACTCATAGCTATTCGAGGGTTGAAAGGATGAACATCCAGAACATATGTCTGGGAAGAACACGAGTACTTCATCAGAAACAGTGTCTATATCTCATAAATTAGTTTACCCAAGCAGCAGTATCAGATGGTTAAACATGTAAGCAACAACATCGCAGATGCAACCAAACATGTATCAGGAGGGAGATATCTGATCAGATTTTCATTGTCCAATCTACCAGTAATATACCCCACCTGCATGTCATCAAAGCATGTACATGCAGATTGATTACACTCCAGAGAGTGCAGCATTCAACCCCACACCTGCACTTGCACAGGCTTTCAACCCCACACTTGTGCTTGCACAGGCTGAGTTTTCAGTTCAATCAGTTCTACAGATATAAGGTCGAAGACATAGAAAAGGAAGAGGAAGAAAGGAGAGAAAATGGAATTGAATAACAGGTTGCCTAATTCTTTATATGATTTTATTCTGCTTAAAATGTATATAATGGTCACACTCTTAAACTCTATTTTTCCTATGAAGTAAACCATTCTTCATACGTATATGCTTATCAATAAATTGATTCACACACACAAAGGACAAGAAGAATTCCAAAGAGAATAAGCACCAGGATTGCTCTCCAGTATTCTGCTATCTATATATAATAAGAAAACAGAGGGCCTATTGAGTTCTGGAAAACTAGTTTTGCACTTTCACACGATTTCATGTTATAATCATTTCGCTAATGCAATATGTAAAACAAGTTTTCCAACTAACTTAATTTTCATGTATATTAGAAAACACTTGAAACATGTCCATGTTTACTAGACTTAAGAGCGTTAAGAAACAAGGTTTATCAAATTGGAAAATCAACTAGATCACTATATATATAGAGGCTCAACTTTTGGTAAAACATTTTCCATAACTAAACAGGACCTGAGAATTTCAATGAGCCTTGTAGCACTAAATAGTATATAAGGAGAAAAACAGAACTTATTTGAGTTGTCATAATAAATTTTAAAATTGCCTAGCCTTTAGTTGATAGTCACAGTGACAAATTATAGACGCAGACAGAGTATTAAGTTAGAGTCATTCTGGGATACTTTAGACAAATGGCATAAATCTATTCAGTTAGGATATTTTATTGCACAAATTCAGTGATGTGAAAGAACCAAAATTCAAAGACCTGAGAATAATGCTATAATGTGGTTGGTTAACTGGACATAAAATAACTGGAGATTGTTATACATCCAACTAAGGAATCCCATCAGCTAGTGAGAACAGTTCAATAGTCATGCCAACTTTTCGAAATAAATTTTATTTAGAAAAAAATAATTGAGTTGATGAAATGGGAAAATATATAGTTGATTGTAGGTGCAGGGCTGCATCTTTTACAAAAAAAAATATATCAAAAGTCGGCGAAAATTGTGTTACATATCCAGGAGCTGCACATGACAATTATGGATTACGATTTTAAATGTTGATGAATCGGGTTCAATCAAAATTAGATCAAAGAAAAATGTATGCCATGTGAAACATTGCATGTGGCAGTATCATATTATGGCTGAAGCAAATTGAACCATCAGCAAAACAAGATGAAAGGTGTAATAACTCATATATAATTTTTTTTTGGATAAAAATCAAATATAACTAATACAAAATAAAGGAAACAAGGTAGCTAGATAATTATCAAGCATTATTATGCTGGAGGAAGAAACTGCAAGCCGTAAAGCATCTTTATTTCTTCTTCTTTTTTACCAAAAATATAAACGCTGAAAGGGAACCAGGGGGTGCAAACCCAAGACAAACATCTAGGACAAAAGAACACAATGCAACAAGATCATTCAAAAATATATGCAAAACTAGAGAAAAATTTTGAACATACTCATGTCCAAGCTTAACATTTTATGACTTACAGATTCACTATGGCCAGTCAAGCAATGAACTAAGCCACCATCAACAGCATTCCAAACACATATTCTGCAATCTATAATAGGGGAAAAAATATTTGTGTAAAAGAACAGCATCATGGGACTGCCAACACCAAAACTGAATAACAGTACAATAAAAGTAGATACTTCGAAAAATTAGAATACAGATGGCACAGCAGGTAAATTCAAGGAAAAATATTATATTTTCAAGTGAATATTTAGAAGAATTATTGATTTAAAATTGAAAAATTAAGAGCACCAGAGTCTGAGCCTTGTCTAAAGCAAAGATGCATAGAGGTTAATCAGGACTATCTGGCAATATATCCTGGATTAAGACTTCCAAGTTTCGCATCTTTTCCTTATTTTAACAAACACCCCCCCCCCCCCCCCCCAAAAAAAAAAAAACCTCGAAAATCCTGCCTGGATATGCCACTATGGATCAAAACAAGAAAGGGAATCTTTTTCTTATTATAGAATATTTTTTTGTCACTTTAAGGGGAAGCAGACAGAGGACCAACAAATTAAGATGGCTCTCCTCACAAATAAAAATTTATACAGGTGGTGTATAAATATGATATGCTTTTGAGTCAAACAAAACATTTCAGACTCATAACATCTGCAATTTTATGTGTTATACATCTGTAAAGATAACATAAATGTTTCATATCTTGTAGGAAACCTCTCCATGAATGGAGAATGTAGTTAGAGAGAGGAGAGAAATTTAGGAAGAAAAGTCGGATGCCCTAATACGAGCATTGAGACTATCTATTTATAATATTTGATATTAGGGTTACTAAGAAACCCTAACCTCTTAAACAAGGAATCACTTGATACAAAACCCTAATAGGCTCAGAATACAAAGCTCACAAAGTGCAAAAGGCTTACACACTCCAACAGAGAACAAATACTGGCAAACACTTACCCATGATAGCAGCAAGGACAAAACGATTATCTAGGCTCCAAACAATCATATTAACACCACGAGGAGTTGGAAGAATTCGCTGGCGGGGACCACCACGTGGAGGTTGTGGAGGCATTGGAGGTGGCGGGACTTTCAGATGATATGCTCGTGTCCATCGTCCAACTTTCCCCTAAAACAAGGAAAAAGTAAAATCATAATATTCATTAAGCAAGGGAGAGACAAAATCTCGATATTGCTTAAATCAAGCAACATCAAACTTCAAGCATAATAGCAATGTAGACATGGAAAACAAACTCCTGAGCAAAGAAAATCTCACATGTGATCTACGTGATCTTGGAATCCAAATAATTGCACTACCGTCACGGGAACAAGTAACTATGTTATCATGAGTAAACCTTGAAAAAAAAAAAGGCGACATGAATATGGTTTCCTTTTGAGTAAAAAACAGAAAAATATGAAACAAAACAGGCTTAGATGTTTTTGCTCGAGTAGACTGTGAAATGCATTAATATGGGTTCCTTGAGAGAAGAAACGATTCATAGATACCAAGAATTTTTAAATTTGGGAATATTGTCTTCTTTTGAGGCGTCAGCCATGGAAAATCTTGATGCCACAGCACAACCACTGCATGTGAAGAAGCGTCAGCCACACATGCAAAAATTATATCCAAGAAACTTAAGAATGGCCTAGAGCGAAACTAACCTAAATTGCACATAATTGACATCATTCTCATGACCAGCTAAGACATCCATCTCATGGTTAGGTTGTTCTGAGTCTTCCATGCTGGATCTACAAGCATTCCACACCTGTGTGCACATACGTAGACTTAAATTTAAATGCACCCTCAACTTCACTATGAAAATTAATGTAGATACGCTGAAGAAGAACTTGATTGCTAAAAGGATACAAAAAATAATAACAAGAATGCAAATAAGATCATTCTGAAGACATTGAATAGTCTACCCTTGCAAGAGTGTCTGAGCTGCCAGTGACAAAGACAGTTCCATTAGCATTAAAAGCACAACAAAAAATTTGATGGCTCTGTGGACCAGCACTTGTAGATGGACCATTGCTCTTTCCTGCAAAAATTCCATAATTCCTAAATAAGTTCTCTTAAGTTATATTGCATATCTCAACTATGCATAAAACCAATACAGACCAGCAACAGAATCAGAAGGCTTTGGAACATATATCCTTGGGGAAAACTGGGAGAATCTAGCATCCCAAATCCGACATGTTCCATCATCAGATGACCTGCAAATTAATAAAATAAATATATAGAAAAATAAACTACGAAATAGTTGAAAAGTATATTACAATGATTTTCGCACAAAAAGATAGCACAAAATAACTAAGCTTCACAAAACTCATGTGCGAAGTCCAGATGTTCCAGATTAACAACATACATTGTACAAAAACAACAAAATAAGTCATCACAAAAGTCAAGAAATTCAAGCACTGCCTAAGATGGTAGATGGGATTCATATAAGAGATGATTTTAGCTTCAATCCATCACTTATTTCCTGAGACGGTAGGCTTGCCAAGAGGGAACTCAGTAAAAGGGCAAATATATATTCAAACGCTCTGTAATCGATAGTAAACTTCTATTATCTGTATTTTCATTTCCAAATCACTAAAGAGGTATGGATATGGGTAGATGGGATTTATACATAATTCTATTAATGAATACAAAGTCCATGAGTAGAAATTATTTCAGTTCACCATCTACCAGTTAGTCTCTTTTTTGAGGAAATGCATTCAATTTCAGACTGTAAAGTCCCAATATTTAATTTATTTGCAAAAGGGGCTATTATGTAAAGTTGGGACAAATACAAACGAACTCTAATAAAGTTTTTAAACATCAACACTTTAAAGCTTCCTTGCATGGCAACCCTCTGGCTTCAATAAGCAATGAACTGAAAGCTCAACTTATAAGCAATTTAAATTTGAATTGCATTGCTTAGACTAACAAAAGATTAGTAACCCTCTTTGATTCGCATTCTCAAACACATGACCAAGACCTAGAAACCCATACAGAAACAGAAAACAAAAGATTAAACCAATTTAATATATACCTCTTAGGTCCTTGTACTGTTGTTTGTATTTGAATTTGCCAGAATCCAATGGTCAGAATCCTTTTAATTCAGAAATCTTAAGGCTTCAAAACTAATAATAACCAGCTCCAAAAGAGCACGGGATAACATTTATTAACAGAAACAATGCCAACTGTCATGTACCAGTTTCGCTCTGTACTTTATAAAGTGTGCAAGCCCCAAAATCACAAAAAATAACAGCAGCAAAGCAAAACACATTGTAAAACAGTGCAGCTAATCATTCCATTTTAGATGAAAAGATCCAGAAAAAGGTTGCCAGATGCAGCATCAAATTCTTTACAGCAACCGGATGTAATGATAATCCGAGTTAGCCTTACGATAAAAGCTGGTATACAGCACTAGGCCTGGGACTAAATGCTATGGCGGTAACAGCAGCAGTATGTCCGCGTAGAACTGAAATAGGCAGGCCATCTGGCAAACGCCACTATCAAAATCCAGAAAGAATGGTCAGATGATCAATGCAAGCATCAAACAAACGCAACATAAATTGATGGAACAGATTCTTACAACACGGATGATAAAATCATTTGAAGCAGATGCCACCAAAGTGTTGTTGGAGCTTACAGCCAAGTCCGTGATGTCACCCTTCCAAGCATGAAATGATTTTATTTTTAAAAAAAGCAACAATGGATGCAGATTCTGTAGATTATGTAAACTATAACTCACTTCATGTCCACGGCAGCTGGCTAAGCAGTAAGCAGTTTCCATTGACCAGATTTTCACAAGGCGGTCATCTGAACCAGTAATGACATATCTCCCAAAGCGATCAAATATTGCTGCAGGGCATCATTAAGAAATTTTATCAGATATTTCTCCATGCCATCATGTCTAATGCCGAGCCTATACCAAATAGATTCTGACTGAAGATACGTATATTCACAAGTATTGCAAGATACAAGGGAATATCTTCTTTATTTCGCAGTAATATAATTTTAAGTTGTGCGCCTACGAGCATATGCATGCAAGATGCATTCTCATGCTATATCTACATAGACAGCTAAGACATAAATTAATCAGAACCTTTAATGCACGAATTATGATCTATGCTTGAATATCATAAACTAAATGATTAAGCAGGTTCTCCAACAATTGATTTGAGTTATATTTACCTAGATATGATGAAAAGACTATAAACTTAATAATCAAGTTTAGTAAATGACAACTAAAATACAAAATTTCCCCCCCTTTGGCAACTAAAATCAACTTCAACATACAAAATGACAACTGACATGCATATGAAAAAATAAACATCACTTGAGATAAATCTAATTTCGAGTGCATTTATGTGTGTTTGTGGGCGCATGTGTGGAGAACAAAGGGAAAATTACCACAATAAACAGCATTTCTATGTCCCCGCAGCCTTTTTATGTTTTGCATCTTTTGTACCATAGTTGATGGTTTTGCAATGGCATAGCATGCTGCCCGAATTGATGGTGCCCGGTGGTGTCTTGCGAAACCACCCCCAATTTCTCTCAAAGTTAATCCACGCACCTGATCAGCCAGCATATGAGGCCAACGCATATAAACTGGAGGAGGTTTGACTTCATTGTCTCCCTTATTCCTATCACCTGCAAAAATATATAATAATTTGAAGCGAGAGGGGGGGGGGGGGCGCTAGAATTACGCAAAAATAATTTTACCAATAAAATGTAAAAGGAACCAAATATATGGCTGGAGAAATTACTAGACAAAAGAAAGATACATCCTAGGATGGACCATAGAAATCCAACCGATACAAAGAAAAGTTTTGCGGAGATAAAAATATGAAAAAATAATTCATCCCCTAAAAGACTTGCATGATGAAGCATATAAAATTGTACAAAAATATGCACGAGCTCACATACAATCAAGGAGTGAAAAAGAACCAGTTCCCAGAAGTGTAGGAACATCAGCTGCATTTGGGGCATGCACACCAACCCTGCCTTGCGATGGATCAGCTGAACTCACAATTAGCTGCTTCAGAAGTTTTACCAAGTGATCCTTTCCAATATGGGGATACCTAACAACATGTAAGGTTATTTAAAAAAAAAAAAAACACACATCAGAATATGAATCAATTGAACATCAGAATCATGAGAAGAATGTTTCAAATCAGAATCATGAGAAGAATGTTATAACAATAGTTATGACACAGAAATTTCACTTGGAAATTTTGGTCCACAAGAAATCTAAACATTGATAGGCTGAGTTGCATTCAACTAAAGCACATGTGACATACATAGCATCATAGAAACTCCCAAGGGGAAAAGAATCGAAACCAAAAAGAAAAGGACATGTACATATAATGACAGAGATGCTATTGAATTACAATCACTCTTGATTATTCTGCATGATTTCACTCTTTTTCACCAGGTGGACAGTCGTTCCTGGGACCTTGAGAATTCTTTTATTTTCACTACCAGGTCTTTCTTCCATTATCAATCTTCTTAGCCCTCCCTTCCTTCTCCCAATCTCACCAAGGCAATCTGGAAGGCAGAAATCCCTTATAAAATTAAAAAGGCTTTTGGACAACTGCTTCAAATAGGATTACCATTAATGATCTTATGAAAGTGAGGATGCTACATAAAGCCCTTTCACTAAACGTTTGCATTTTGTGTTTTTGTGGCTCAGAAACTGACAAGCATCTGTTTTTGCATTTTCCCTTCTCTTGAACCTTATGGGCGAACACGAAACTTTTCCTTATCTTTGAGCCTTGGGCTAGCCTGAAATCCAGAGGTTGTATCTTCTTCTTCTTGATCAACAAAAGCTCTTCTTTTTTTCTTTTTCTTTTTTCCCCTAAAAGGTGTCCCTCAAAATGTTGAATCAAAATAACAGAATACTAGGAATAGGATCATAGGAGTTCACTTAGAATTGAGCTTATTTTACAAACTTATAAAATAAACATAGAGTAAACGAACTTAAAAAAAAAAAAAAAAAACACTTAAAATGGATAAGATGATATTTAAATCAATTGGGCAGATTTGTAAATTTCACTTTCAAAACTTTCAAATGGGGTGCATGATGCATCAATGAAGAGACACACAAACATTGATTTCTAACATGTTCAAAATTTAAACTTTTTAAAAGAGTTATATAGCTACAGAATACATATTAGGAATAGGAATAACAGACCCTAAGGTTACATGCATTTGTATACCTTATTAGTTACACTAAGTGAACTTTAATTATCAAATTTTCTAATTAAAAATATTGTTACTGAAAAAGTTTAGTGAAATTTCTTTGTTTGCCCAAAAGAAATGTATAGAAAATTAAAATTTAACCCATTTGTAAACATCTGCAAATTTCAATAATTTGGTTTGTTTGAATGCAGTGCACCTAAAGAGACCGAAAAAGCTATATATAATTATTTTTTATCAGTGAGAATTAAAATAAGTTTTTAACATGTTTGTAACTTAAACTTTTTACAAGAGTTATACAAATACTAAAGAAGTGGAGAACAATTAACCCATATGTCACGTAAGATCAATATGGATGTTTTAGTCAAATAGAATACCAAGGTTATTTTCTTCCAAAAACATAATTTTACTAGTTCTGCTATTATTTAAAAATTTAAGATTGACATACTTTAAAAAATCAAGGACATTTTTATTGCAAAAATACAGACATAATTATTGGCTACATTGTATTGAATTAAGTTTCATGTTGTTCATGCGCTTGCAAGGATCCTGCCAGTGAGCAGCAAGGATTGAGTATGATATTACTCCCCCGCCAACTAGTTTAGGATTGTGTAGAAGGAAATATATAGAAAAAACCTTTCATGCAAAGGAGTAATTCACTTTGATTGTGAAGGAAAAAACACTGCTCTTAACCTTAGTTTGTACTATCACGGAATTCTCAAAAATTTATCCCGTGAACAATTTTTTGTTCACAAGTTTCCCTGCACTTTTGATGCCTTTAAGTTTAAGCACCAATAAAAAGAAATAATGGTGAAAAGAGATGCTAGGACACCATGTACAGTTCCCTACTGGAACACACAAATGCAAATCCACATGGAAATCATTCTATGCAACGGTGATTATCCTTAGGAAGTAAAATAAATGATGTTAGAGTACTGGAAAAATCATATTGCATACCTCTCCACTAACTTATTGTAGCTCAATGGGAAGGATAGGCCATCATCATTTTCATTGCTGCTATGCACCCCTTTTCTTGAGTACCAAGCATGATATCTTCTAGGCAAGAGTTGATGTTCAAGAAGTTCATTCCAGAACTGTCCATAAGTTCTATGACACGGCCCAGCTGATAGGAAATGCATAATCAAAAAATAGACTTCTCTGAGGTCAACATCCACATCAATATCAGCAGAAGGATGCATCTCTGAATCAGCATGTTGTGGTTTCTCCTGCACCTTGCTGGAAAAACTCAAAGTTTTCAAGCCAACAGGTGGAGGAGTGTACTTCTGAAGAGCCATGTTCCAAGAAAATCCTGGCAGCATTTTTTTCATAAGCAAAAAAAAGAAGATATTATTGGAAAGGAAAAGTAGCGTGTTAAAAATAAGGGGGAAGGGAGTCTCTCCAAAAGATAAGAACAACCACAAACTACACTGAAAGAGCCTCCCAATCTCTCAAACATTTCTTACAACAGCTCCATGGGAGATGTCGCTCACTCCCTCCGCCAAGCCATTAAGAAGATAAAGAAAAACAGTATGATTCCAAACTTGAGAGGCGCTGAAGACCTTTCCTTGAAATAAATCTTAAAATTTCTTTCAATCACCAAAACATGGCAAACACAGGACTCAACCACAAAGTTTTCTTCAATTTTCATGCTACTGAACATAAAGTGCAGCAGTCCATCCATTGTTTTTGGGAAACACCCAACATGTCCAAAATGTGATTCCTTTTTTTTTTTAATGTTAAATACACACACCCCCAACAAGTTTAGAACTTGCAACCTTTCCAAACCTTTACAAGGGAAGGAGATTGCACTAGACCAAAGTTCATCGACTGAAAATGTGAAAGGTTAACACACGGAGTCCAAGAGAAGTGGCAATTCAAGAACAAGTGGCTCTTTATCTCTATGTCATCACAGTACATTCACACACTGTGGAAGGGGTATCTTTTTGTTGCCTTCTTGTATTTACCCTGTTCAGCACAACGTCAAAGCAAAGTGTTTTGTTTTTGAGGGATTTTTGATTTCTTTATTTCCTTCATATGGTCGGAACTAGGAATAGGGTGCAATGACCAAATTATTCAGATAAGAGTCATAATAAAATGGACAAAATTCCAACTTCACCACTTAAAGACGCCCCTAGTAGTGGGATTACAAGAGCCACAGAGCTGGAGAAGGCATTGGACTTCAGATATTTCTCTCGCACTAAGATTAAGGAAATGGCCAGAGATCGAAATTCCATCTCTAGAATAGAAATTGCAAATGGGTACTTCATGCTTATTGGCCAATCTAAAGAGCCATGGAAATAAGAGAAAACATATCATCCCACCCTTGGGTCTTACTGGAACAAAATTCTACTCCCAATCCCAACTTTATAAGAGAGGCGAATTAAGGACACGAGGAAGAGATTGAGACAAGAATTTTGAAGGGCCAGGATGAGTCACAATGCACTAACAAAAGCACCAAACCATTCAACTGAATACCATGAATGCTCTTAACTGCCCCATGCCACAAGGCATCCTGCTTAAGAGGAAAGTGGCATAACCATTTTCCAACCTTAAAAATGTTTTTAGGAACCAAATTACCAAAACCAAGTGCCCTTCAGCATCATCCACAAGAAACAAAATGAGACACAATTATACCCACTCTTCCAGCCTTGAAACTGTTAACCACATCTCTGAATGACTCTAGTAATCAACCTACTCAACAGAATAAAATGATTTTAGTAAATTTTATAATCCTTACATTTCTACGCTCTGTGTGCATCAAATCTCAGCCATCCAAAGTAGTTGAAGCCATACTGAGGTAAGAAAGATATGTTGTGAAAACTATTCTCATCTACAATCGCCTACAGAGTGCACTCTCCCCCTACTGCAATCATCCTAATCCACACTGTTCCATTAGCATCCCTTCTGGTCGAAATTTAACATGCAGCAAGAGTTAAAATGGAAGTAAGAAGTGATGGAAACGGTAACCCAAAACCCTAAAATAACCATTCCTAGAGATCGATCTCCAAAACCCTAATTTCCTATCTTTGCTAAGAACACACCTAAGCCCTAAAACAACCATTCCTTGGGTTGATGTCCACAAGGACTGGATGCCTAATTGCATTGAATAATCTTGCAGGAAGCAAGGACAAAAAATTCAACAAATTCACTGAGCTATCAGCGCTGATTCTATGTAGATATAAATACTGTACACGAAAATTAGCACCAGGGGGGAAAAAAAAAAAAAGGTAGAACGGAACAACCGATTTGCAAAATAAAAGATCAACATAACTAACAAAAAGAACAGAACGACGACACAATTTTCAGAATGAACCTTAAGAAAGTCCTCCCCACGATTTAACCGGATGGGAAATAGCCCGAAACCGGAAACTTCCTTCTACGCTGCCCAAACCCTGACCCGCCAGAGTCCATAATGCATTTGCTGCCACATGAAAAACCACCCAGTATCAAGCTACTCACACTTCACAGTACCATCGCATCAATAAACACAGATACAAAGAAACGAAAGAACGCCGAATTGAGATCTAATCAAGAACACGCAAAGAAGCCCTACGCGGTGCCGCAATGAGGATTAGCACAAAGCAAATCCTCCCCTTTCTCAAATCCAAACGACGACAAATAATTCAACCAAATCCGAACGCATATGAACAACAAATACCTTGAGAGCCAATGGAGTGAATCTTCGGCTCCGTCGATTGAGAGAAGAAAAGAGAACGGCGAATGGGGATCGAGAGAGGGGTCGAAAAAGTTACTGGCTTCGAACGGGAAAATTCAGAGAAGGGAGTTTAAAATTAAAAAAAAAAAATGGGAGTAAGGAGAAGAGCGCGTGAGAGATGAAGTTGTTCAGATTATTTGAGGGAGCTCTCCATGTTTCTCCCCGGCTTCTTACTGCGATTTTGAGAGAGAAATATAGGTCGAAAGAGGCGTTTTATAAAACCTTTACGCCCCCGCTCTCTTCTCTCCTCTCAACATGTCTTGGAAATATATCAAATTTAAATAGAATAAAAAAAATGAATATAAAATAAAAATAAAAGACTCCTCCTAATTTCAGCCAATGTAACTTAATTTCTTCTAGTTTATATTCCAATAATCCTCTCTAGTTTAAATCCATTTAAAATCCATTTAAAATCTAGAGACATTAAATTTCTCCCCTGAAAACCTCCTCCTAATCCCCCCCCCCTCCCCTGTTAATCGGACATAATTTATAAGTAAAAGGGATCATATCAAAATAATTTGAAAAGATGAGTATTTATTATTACATGGAGTATATTAAATAGCTTGCCTAAAATGAATACCTCCTTGAAATAATATTTTGAAGGAAAAAAAATATAAATATATATATCCACGCGCGGTGAGTAGCGTCTAAGGTGCACACACTTTGGAGCATTGCATGAGCTCCCAACGTTTTGATTCGAATAAAATGGAGCTTTTTGTTCAAGCCTGCATGTCCACAGTCCCACCGATCAGAATCGCTCCCCTCCTTATAATCTGATCCGTACTGTATATAACCGAAATGAGTTGAGCTCTTTTTTTATTTACTATTTATTTTGGGTGTGGGGGAGGGAGGGGGGGCCTTTGACCGAACAAGTCAAAAATGAGGGGAATTTTGTCTCTGATTTTAAGCCATGAGATGGACTTTTGCATTTTGTTATGACAACCAGATGTTAAATTGTCTTACTTTTTCGAATTTGTTCATTATTACGAGGAAATTTCAATACTTTGTACTCTTCAGGAAAAAAAAATGTTATTCACCTTTTTTTATTTATAAAAGAATAGAAATTAATATTTCCTTTTTAATTATGCTCCTTTTTAATGACGGACAATGACTTACACTTCACAATAAAGAAGCATTTTCCATTCGTTATGTGAACTTCCAATTAACTAGTAAACTATAAAGTTAGGCATTTGTCGATCCAACTTGGATTAAAATTTACAATGTTGTTTTTTTCTTTTTTGAGAAATATATGCCTTTCCTTTTTTGTAATATTTATCACTTAATATTTTAAAATAAATTCATCGAAAATTAAATGTTGTAGTAATTTTTGTATAAAAGATGATACTAATAATAATAATAATAAAAGAAACAAATGGTTTGACCCATTAATCTACTGGGTGAGATGGGTTTGACATTTTTGATAACCCACCACACCTGGGCCCAACGCATTGAATTGTCGCATCTACTGGGCTGGGGCCACTTGGACCAAACTCAAATGGGTTGAGTTGGGGTCTGATCGCCGGAAGCCCATGGGCCAGCCGTTGGAATGGGTTGGGCCAAGTTGTAAGGGATCAAAAAATGTCACCCGGCCCATTTATATCATTCATCAAAAACTGAACAAAAACAGGATACAGCAAGAACAGAACATCTAAATCAGATGATTGTGACTTTCTATGGGTTCAATGCACCAGTCCTTGTGCTGAAAGCCACCAGAGTTAATCAAGAGACTGAGAACCCACCCAAAGGTTATGAGAAAACCGCCACTGAAATCATTAATTTGAAAGAGTCCAAGCAGCCAGCAGGCGACCGAGAGAGTGAGGAAGATGGAATTGGTCAAAATGATATGATGCTACTGGATCATCTCAATAGACTTTCCGCCATTTCCTTTTAAAACTTCACAGAAGATTAAGCAAAGCTTATGCATTAAATTAGTGTTGGTCAATTTGGAGTTGGTGCAACCTCACCTACATGACAAGGAAAGCAACCAACGATAATGACCAAAGGGCATGCTTTTTTGTGTGTGTTTGACTCACATGTCAAAATTGAACTTAATATCAAGTTTTGTATAACTTCTTTTAGTTCAAATATTATGTTTTACGTAAAATATGTGTTTTTGGCTACGCACCTGAGTCGAAACTTAGCAAAACGACCAAAAAAATATAATAAACCAAAATAATCAAAACTCAATTTTTTTATTTTTGATTGCCAAGCAGAGAGAGAGAGAGGATGGAGAGTCAAACCTTAAATTTATTGTCCAAGAAAGGTTGCCCAATTCAGCTCCCCTATTTTAGCTTAAATTTTATAAATAAAAGAACGAATAATATTTTCCATAACTCAGGAGGGGCCCTTATGTTCGTAGGCCAAGCAAATTTATGAAAATTTCAAACTATCATTGAAGGGTTCCTCGGTAAACAAATCTATAGTAGAGCATAGTTCATTTCCACACTCAAAGACAACAATATAAAGATAAACATTAGTTGAATAGTCTAATCGAGCTTGCCATGAAATTCCACAAATAAAGTTTGCAAGAGTTGGCCAACTCCACCTATATAAATAGATCATCCTCACAGCTACAGACCAGACACATAAACCTTCTTACATTCTAGTTTTCCATTGTGCTTCACAATGGCCACCTTCTCTTTAAAAAGATCAAACTCCTTAATGGTGGTCATTTTACTTGTACCGTTACTTATGTCAGTGTTAGAAATAACAGGTTAGACCTTTTATCATCGTCCACAAAATAAACTCTCGTATTTTATTTTTGTTCCTGAGCATATGCTTCAAACTAGTAATGCTTCGAGTCGGTGCACATAGCATTTGCATAATTGCTAATTCTTACACAAAAAATCATAAAATGATAGTTGATGCATCATTACTAAACGACATCGTTTGACAACTTACTTGGCAATTGATGCAGAGTCGGTGGGGGTGTGCTACGGGATGCTGGGAACCAACCTCCCGCCCGCATCAGAAGTGGTAGCTCTGTACAAATCCCGCAACATCCGACGGATGAGAATCTACGACCCCAATCAAGCGGCTCTCCAAGCCCTCAGAGGCTCCGGCATCGGCCTCATCGTCGGCGTCCCGAACTCCGACCTCAAAACGCTAGCATCGAACCCCTCCGCCGCGCAATCATGGGTACAGAGGAACGTACGGAACTACTATCCCAGCGTGAGCCTCCGGTACATCGCCGTCGGCAACGAGGTGAGCCCGGTGACGGGCGGCGACACCGCCCTCGCCCAGCACGTCCTACCAGCGATGCGGAACATCCAGGCTGCCATCGCCGCCGCCGGTCTCCAATCCCAAATCAAGGTCTCCACCGCCGTGGACATGACGCTCCTCGGGAACTCCTTCCCGCCGTCGCAAGGCGCGTTTCGAGGGGACGTAAGGGCGTACCTGGACCCCATCATTCGATTCCTGAAGAACAACGGATCGCCTCTGCTGGCCAACGTGTATCCCTATTTCAGTTACGCCAACAATCCGCGCGACATATCGCTCCCCTACGCGCTCTTCACGGCGCCGTCGGTGGTGGTTCGGGACGGCCAACTGGAGTACCGGAACCTGTTCGACGCGATGCTCGATGGTTTGTACTCGGCGCTGGAGCGCGCCGGAGGGGGATCGTTGGAGGTCGTGGTGTCGGAGAGCGGGTGGCCTTCGAGCGGCGCGTTCGGCGCGTCAGTGGACAATGCGCGCACCTATATCTCTAATTTGATCAAGCATGTGAAGGGGGGAACTCCGAAACGGAGGAACAGAGGGATCGAGACTTACATATTTGCGATGTTCGATGAGAACAATAAGGAGCCGGAGCTCGAGAAGCATTTTGGGCTTTTCTTCCCCAACAAACAGCCCAAGTATCCCATCAATTTCTCCGGGAAAAGAATTTGGGAGTTTCCTGGTCATAATAATAGCGCCGCCGCCGCCGCCTATGCTCAAGACTGAGATATGATGCAAAACGCCTGAATAATTTTATATGTTTTCCATTTTACATGGAAACTATTACAGTACCATTAAAACAATAAAAGAGAAAGTGTGTTTTTAATACATTACCACACAGAGCAAGATCAAGTATTACAGCGTTTCTTCCTTTTTACATGGAAGAAACCGCAATAAGATCAAGGTAACATAACACAGTTTTTACCACATTACCATACACACTGCAAAAGTTTATCAAAAACATCCTGATGAAGCCTAAGACTTTGAAAGCAAAGATGATCAGATCCCTTTACTGCTCATTTTCCAAAACTCAATTTCATGCTCAAGGACAGTTATGAACACGGCTTCAGCTCTGGAAAGTGCGTCAATCCCAGCCTTGTTTAGATGTTGGTTCGCAATTCCTTGAAGAACACGACAGTACATACCAAAATCATCGCCGCCCCATCTGTCACAAGTCTCCTTCAGTTCTGTCGGAGTGTTGGACCCCTCTTCTCGGCAGTGGGCAAAGCTCTGATGATAAACAGCTTCAATGGCCCAAAAGGCGGTGATCGCCACCGCATAATCAAGTTCTGGGCTCATTAGGCTCTCCAAAAACCTTCATTAGAATGTAAAATACTCATCAGGCTCTTCCGAAATCAGTAACAGTGTGAGCGCAACAAACAATCTACTGTATTGTGACATGAAGAAAGTCTCGTTTGCTCAATTCTCATCACATTACCAACATATTGTTTACAGGAAGGACAAGTATTCCCACGGGCCATAGACAAAATGAGTAGCTATTCCAAACTCTAAAGTGAACCAAATAAGATAATAGTTATTCTATAAGATTAAACCGTGAACCATAGAGTAACAGTCAGAAGTTCGAGCATATAAGAGTGAGTACAATTTAATAATCAAGTGCCAATGCATACCATACCTACAGTAATTCGCATTTGGTTTCAGAGGAGAAATGCTAGATAGCATTAAATCCCATTTTGAGGCTTCTTTCTTGAACCATGCAATCTCATCATTCAGAGATGCCAGACCTCCCAATATAGCATCTATATTAAGAACTCTCGTCCGATGCCTTCCAAGATTTCACCAATACACTCGCCACAAAGGGAACAAATGCTCTTACAAAAATATAATCCTGTCCCTGCATTAAAAATTTTAAACAAGCTCGGATAAATTAGGAGAAGATAAAGAGTTAAAGGATTCTTGTTCTAGGCCAATTTGAACACCATGGCAACTATTCTCACAAAAGGTGCACCAAATGTATGGCTTGAGCGATAAAAATGCAAGCAAGCACTGCAATACTTTAGCACAGATATAATCCTCCAGGGGAAAAAGAGAAGATATAAATAAATCTTAGAAAAAAATGCTGGATTGTCGTCTGGGTTTAGTTACTCCTGGCTGTGAAACAGCAAGTGAAATTTAGTTTAAACCTTAATTTTTAGGCCGAATCTTAAAACTTTTTTCTAGTAATACTTTAAACCGTACCATTCATGTCCATCTATTTTAGTGGATGAAAACCGTCCTTACAGCCTTACTTCGGGGTTTAAACAAGATTTCACTCCTAATTCCACTCTTTAATGTAATCATTAGGCAAAATTAAGTTCATGCCACCAGAAGCATTATAAATCTTCTTCCAGCATCTTGAACCACCCACTGTTTGTGGGCTTGACAGTATATATCATTTCTTAAACCAGGAATACATTTAGGGCACAGAAAGTTGGTATCCACTGCCCATAAGCCGCTATATCTATAAGACAAATTCTGCTGAACGGTTGGAATTAAGAAGAGATCTAAGAAATTATTTCATCGCAGCATATATAATATATTCCCCAACAAAATATAGGACTGTATAAAAGCAGGAAAAAAAGCAAGCAACAGTATCCAAAACAAAGTCTCTTTCCATCTGGAAAAAACATGTATGACACTCATTCAGGCAATATAACAAACAGTGTGTGAGCGAGACTGAAAAGTTTTTCATCCCTCTCAGCGATCTGTGATGGATGGGGTATATATATATTATCAGAATCGTTGATTCAAAAACATATAGTTGTATAAAACTTGGCATTAAGACGATTGGAGTAATACCAGCCAGCGCTGGTAGGAAGAGAGATCGACGGTTCCATCACGAATGCTGAGGATAAAAGGGTGTCTGGTAGCGCCGATGTACAACAGCTTGTGCTTCCTCAGCCAAGTCTCGATCACCCCACCCTCATCGCTCATGCTCTTCTTCTCCTCCTCCATTCGCTTTCCGTCGGTCGCGTTTCCTCTTTCGTTCCGGACCTCTCTCCTGGCGTTCTCTTCTCTTATGGCTCCGAGTTTAAATCCCTACCCGCCGCCTCGCGGGGTGGCTTTGCTCAGTAGCTGTGACAAGTGTCAAACGCGCGTTATGTATCCGCGCCGACTCAAATTTAGGCGTGAACAGATGTCGGGTGGGGGGAGTTTGACGTGCCGCCGCCGCATTTGATACCCTTCGACGGTAGGTACATTTTGCGCCCCTTGTCCTTTAGTAAAGTGATGCAAACGTCGGGACACCGAATGAAAATATAAATAAATTTCTTAATTTTTAATATAATTTAATAATATTATATTTTTAATTTTAAAAAAAGGCCTAATCGTAAAAAAAGAAAAGAAAAAATCCTATAACTTGAGCGTGGTTTGTTTTATATCCTACGCTTTCATTTATTGGCCTCTGTCCTCAATTCTTTTGCAAATGATTCAATGTCTAGATTTGAGATTAATGACGCGAGTTTCTATAAGTTTGATGCTGAGGTGAACGATTATGATGTAAATTCTTAAAGATGTAATAGTAAAAAGACTTTGAACATTGTTAGATTTTTATTCCAAATTTTTTTATTTTCCCCCCTGAAGTTTTATGCATTATAACCGTTCAATGGCCAGATATAGACTTCATTTTCTACCTTAAACAAAAAAGAGACCAATTAATACTGGATAAATTTTTTGATTTGTTCCTGCGGATCAAGCTCCTCTAAAATTAACTAGGAACTTTATAGAATTTTTTTCATCTTCGTCAGTCATTTAAAATACATGGACAAGATTAAAATACATAACTTCCTTTCATTTCAAATTACAAAAACAATAAAAATAATAAAAATAAAAAAACGGAGACAAAATTTGAAATGCCCCCTTTACTTTGGGTCATTTCTTAAAAGACCCCTTGTGATTTAAATTTTATTTATCACACCCCTTTTACTCTTATCTTGTTTTTAATATACCCCTTCCATCTATTTGTCATTCAATTCCGTTAAATGAAGGGACACATGGCGAGCTATTAAATTTTTACATCATAATTTCAAATATAAATTATTAAAAATAATATTAAAAATTTTGAAAATGGGGAAATTAAGAAAATATAAATAAAAAATAAGAAAGGTGGATACAATAAGAAAACCCCGAACCTATATTTTTAATTGTCATAAATCTTAATATTTACATCTCAATTGAAAATTTGGAAGGAGTGAAATTTTAGTGCCCTTTTTCCAAAATGAAATTTTAATTTTATTATTATATTTAACGCGCAAGTCCGAAAATGGGAGCCTCGCCTTCCTGATTTGTTATTTAGATTTTCTTATTTTATTATTTTTAAAAGTATTTTTCAAAATTTTAATATTATTTTTAATAATATATATTTGAAATAATGCTGTGAAAATTTAAGAGTTTCTCATGTGTCCCCTCACTTAATAGAATTGGATGGCAAATAGATAGAATCGGTCTATTGAAAATAAAATAAAAGTGCAGAGGGGGTAATAAACAAAATTTAAACCACGAAAGGTCTCTTAAAAAATAACCCAAACTATAGGGGGGTCTTTCAGAATTTTTCCAAAAAAATTAACTAACTAAAAATAATTTTTTATCTAATTAATTCGTTAAAAATACTTTTCCATTGAAAAAAAACTAGCGGCCAAAATCAGTCACCTATCACCAAATATCCCTAGCAAAACTAAGGAAGGTAGTACCAAATTAGTCCTCTCAAAAGTAGAAAACAAAGTCATATGAAGAGAACTTTTAAAAGATGTGTTTTCCAAATGTAATAAATTTTCTTAGATGCCCTTCATCTGCTTGAGGAGTCTTCTTGAAATCCTAGGCAAAAGGGCTATGAAGAGAAATATTGGGTGCAAAATATATTTAATTAGTTGGATAAAATTTTAGGCAAATGACTAATCGTTTCACCAAGTTGGTACTAATATGAATTTAGTTATGATACAGGGAGTGATTCTTTTTTAATAGGAGGAGAAAGTGTTTCTCAGTGCATTAATGAGATGAATGACAACTTAAAATCGAACTTAATATTCTTAAAAAAGTAGAAGAAACAGAACCAAATCAAGATGACACGGATTAACTCTTCTTTCTTGAGCCAAAGATCTAACTATTTTTGAAAAAATTAGAACTACATTCCCTTTTCCGTTGAAGAGTAAGAAGAGCTAGCAATCGAAGTTCCGATAAAATCATAACTATAATGGTTCTAAAGTAGTGAAATTCCTTATTGGTAATTTTTTATTATTTATGTAAGTTAAAATTAAAAGAAATAATGTGTATTTGATTAGGTCTATATATTTAAATTAAATGAATAAGATAAAAAAATCTATGGGATAAAATTCTGAAAAAAATCGTAGAGGAGCCGGATCCCGTCAAAGAAAGGATGAATGAAGAAAGAAGATCGTGGTACATATCATCCGGGATCCGTCAACTTAAGCCAATGAGATGCTGACACGTAAGAATATAGGCCTCGTATGACGTGTCTGTTCTTCCTCCAAGGACTCGAGCCATATAGAACAAGTCCGTTGACTGGCAAAAAAAAAACAAAAAACAAAAAAAAAGGAGAAGAACAAATCTGTTGTGCAATGCATTCTCTTTCCTACTCAACGGGTGCTTTTACAGAACATGGGCGCTCCTGATCTGCGATTCAAACCCTACCCTCGGAGATCTTACGCCCACAGAGTTGTAGATTTTGGTATTGGGAAGTGATCTAGGTTTATCAGACGGTGTTGGATCGATCACTGCGGCTATGGCGGAAGGAAAGTTCAATCTGAAGAACCCGGCCGTGAAGCGGATCTTGCAAGAGGTCAAGGAGATGCAATTGAACCCTTCCGATGATTTCATGAGCCTCCCACTCGAGGTTTTGTTCAAATTTTTTAAATCCTTTCTGTCGCTTCTCCTTTATGATGTTATAATTCGATCCATTCCTCTGTTTTAGGGTTCCAATTGATGGTTTCTTATTGATTCCATTTCCGATTTATATTTCGCTGTGTCTGGTCTTCGGTTTTGATTGCATTTTGGAAGGTTTTATATGAGCAAGGAGAAGATGGCGGATCTGGATACAACTTGGGTTTTCATTTTTGTCTGTGGAAAACTTTATTACGATTTTGATCTTTTAATTTTGGTTCCCCAATTTCGTAGACCAGGAGTTATGTCCCATTACCCTTTTAAATATGCTCTCTTTCTGAGATTAGCTGAATCTATATGCTTGAGTTGATTGCTGAGAAATTTCTGGGAAAGAAAATATTTTGCAATTTTGAGAGGTAGTATCATCATTCAGGGCTCTGAATTCCTCTCGATTTGTAGGTGCAGTTTGGTCTTTTTTTTTTTTTTTTTTGTTTTTTTGTTCAAGACATGTTCAAATTTGTTTAACCGTGTAGATGAAAAAAAACATACAAAATAACATAGGCTTATCAATTTTCAAGTGATTTGGAAATGTAAAACCTATTCATCCTAAGCATGGAAAAAGCTCGGTTGTGCCTAATTCAGTTGTTTGCAATGGCATTTGGCACATGAGTTTCCCATTTTGCAGGAACAGAATTAGTAGCTGGCACATGACATCTGGAAACATGAATGTGAAATTTGTGAAATCCTGTGTTTAGGGAATTCTGATAGTTGAGGTTGATGATAAGGGACCTTTAAGAAACAACATGGCCTACAGAAATTTGATTGCCGATAGGAGTTTGAAGCATGAGTTGCAAAATGAACCGTATTTGAAGGCCATTTGGCTTGATGTCAAGGCATTATAGCTATCAGGAAGGAATGTAAGGACAATCATAGCATGTGAAGTATAGGAAATTTAGCTCATGGTAACTTAGTATGTAAATGCTGCCATTTTAATGACTTTTGCAATCAACGATTGGTTAGACGCATATATTGCAGTTGTTTTTATTCTGTCTTAGTAATACTAGATTTTGGTTGTTTTGGCAGGAGAATATCTTTGAATGGCAGTTTGCAATAAGAGGACCTGCAGATACTGAGTTTGAGGGAGGCATTTATCATGGACGGATACAGTTGCCTTCAGAATATCCATTCCAACCTCCTGCCTTTATGTTGTTGACTGTAATTTTCTTTCTCCTCCTCCTAGAAAACATAATCCTCCCTCCCCTTCCCATTTCTGTGTTGGTCTGCCGTTTGGGTTGCAGTGTTGTGGTTATGAATTTTCGTGAAGTTTGGTCCTCTTCATTTCTTCCTTTTCTAAAGGAACTTCAGTTATATGTATTTTTCCCTTTCATTGTCATAAACGTAATGTGCTCATTTATTTATCAAAAACATAATGTGCTCATTCTGTCTTAGAATTTCTGTTTCAGCCAAATGGTCGTTTTGAAACCCAAACCAAGATCTGTTTAAGCATATCCAATCATCATCCTGAGCACTGGCAGCCTTCATGGAGTGGTAATTCTTTTTATTCTTCTTGATTGATCATGAATATGATTTGAAACCATATAGTGGCTGGGTGACTTTTGATTTTTGAATTACTTGCCATCTTGTGTTTCCATTTAATGCATCTTGTTGCATGTTGATGATCAATAATGCCCTTTCATGCTTCATGAGTATGAGAATTTTAATTCTGGAACGGTAACTTCCAACTACCATCTAATGCTACTATGGTTGTGGCAGTTCGGACTGCTTTAGTGGCACTCATAGCATTCATGCCCACCAACCCAAATGGTGCATTAGGCTCACTTGATTACAAGAAGGAAGAAAGGCATGCACTGGCCATTAAATCCCGTGATGCAGCCCCAAAATTTGGAACGCCCAACCGCCAGAAGCTAATTGATGAGGTTTATTTTTACTGTGAAATCCACCTCCCAGTAACATAATTGATTATCTCATCTCAAATCTCAAGTGCAACTATCTTTTCAATACCACAGATTCATGAGTACATGCTAAGCAAGGCACCCCCTGTTCCTCGACTCAGTTCTTCACTGCCAACTGAAGAAGTGTCAGAGAGTCCTCAAAATGCCGCTGCCCCAGCTGCTGAAGGGCTTCCAAATACTGGCTCAGGTGATCGGATTATGGAAGAAGTTCAAGAGGATCCTGGAATGGCTAATGCTGGCTTGGTGGAGTCACCAAGACGGCTTCCTCCTGCTAGGGATTCTAGTGAGCCACTGGTGAAGAAGCCAGAAGTGAAGGTACAGAGATCATCCGATGATCGGTTGTTCACATGGGCTGCTGTTGGACTCTCAATTGCGATTATGGTTCTTTTGCTAAAGAAGTTTATGAAATCTAGTGGGCATGGTGCTGTTTTCATGGATGGATCATAGAGAGGGCGATTGATCCGAGTGCTTCTGGCAGAAATAGACTGAATTTTTTGATTTGGGAATGGATATTCTGTAATATAATTATAATGATTAGTAAAACTCTTGAATCTATATGTTATGAATACGCGACTTATGCAAATGGACGTGTTTGGCTCCGGGGCATGATTTTGTGCGTGCAAAGCATGTGTTTTCCTTGTCTTTTTTGTAGGTTCTAACATGTGTAAAGAATAAAGAAGTGAGCGTGTAATTATTGGAGCTACTAGAAATAAAACAGGCTCTCTGTGTATCGTCTGTTAAAATGATTTTTATGAGCCGTAGAAGAAAAAAAACTTCATAGAATTCGAATATGTGCCTCACTTTATTTTATGAATAAAGGGAAAGAATCTAATTGACAGAAGAAGTGGTGTAGGATTAGACCCCAAAGATAGTAAATCTTTCTTATGAAGGAAAGTCTAAGTGAGGCATTTCACCGGTCAACTTCTCCTATTAAACGTGTAATTATTGAAGCTAAAGGAGCCATTTCACTAGTCAACTTCTCTTATTATATAGCCTCTATAATCTTCCCTTTGTAGCCTTTTCTTGCTTTTAATGGGGGCATAGATTTATGAATGGCCACTGTTCTTGTTTCTTGTTTTTATTTTCAAACTTTTAGGACATAAGAACAGAAAACGTGTCTGGGTTTGTATTTCCGTTTAGTATATTATTAAGAATGTTTTTAAAGTTTTTAGGAATTTCTTGACTAATTTGGAACAATATTTACCCCACTTCTCTACTCAAATCCACTCATAACTATCAACCGTGTTAACTTCAACCACCGTTGTCATCGGATTTCAGTCGAATTTTGACCAAATTACGGTCACTAGCCCTAAATTTTAGCTAGAATCATATCGATGAAAATGGGACAAAACCAAATAGAGCGACTAATTTAGGACACCTGTTCTCTTATCGCAAATGGTATTGAATCAAATTCAGTATCTCATATATTTATGTAGTTAATAGTTCTAGAAGTAATCAGGACACGTCAAACCTTGAAGATCTTGCCAAACCTACGCCCAAGAAAAAGTATAGTTTTCTCTGTGAAGTCCTTGAACCATCAGAATGGTTGGCTTTCCTTTCTTTCGCTGAAGAGCCTATCAAAATGGTTTATTTGGATGCACTCTTATATTTTAAAAAATTAATGATATGATTTCAATGCAGTAGATTTGTTTGAATTCCTATAGGGAGTTTAATTTATTTGATAATCGTAATGGGGTATGCTGTTACCAAAAAGATTAAATTTTTAAAAAAAAAAACTGGAAAAAAAAAAGAAAAAAAAAAGAAGCAAAAGCCGACGCCATTTATTGGTAAACTGTCTCCTTAATCCATAGCCGCCCATACTATAATATATATTTATTATTATAAGATATATCATCATTATGAGGACAGAAGAAATTTAGCGCCAACAGTGCTTCAACGACTTTTTAATTTATCAGTTGATGGCTGGCTTACTCAGTTGGTCAAGATTCAATATATAATGATGTAATAATGAACCCCAGAGTCATCCACCCACTCTAAATAGCTTAAATAATCCACACGCAACCCTCTGAAATTTGGCTTCCAAGGATCAAAGTTTCAAACCAAATCGCATTTGACAAACTCTCGCCTCGGAGGAAGACCCTGTCTGTGACCATGAGTTTGCAGAGCCTGCACCAGTTCAAACTCCTCACATGAGCAACCATCGCTCACCCTCCACCGGCCTCTCGGCCTTGTTAACCTTAGCTCTCCTCGCCGTGACTGTGGCAGCCGCCGATGAGAGTCCAGCCGCCCTCATCCGCCGCGTCTGCGGCAGCACTCAGGCGGCAAACCCCCCGCCGTTCGATGTGAATTTCGTCGACACGATGGAGGCCATATCTCAGAACATCTCCGGTGCCCGTTTCGCGGCGGCGTCTTCTGGCACTGATCCTTCCGACCGGGTTTACGGCCTCGGGCAGTGCTTCGGTTACCTCTCCCAAACCGACTGTGGGCTGTGCTATGCTGAGAGCAGGGTGAAGCTTCCCCTGTGCTTGCCATCGAACTCCGCGCGCGTCTACCTCAGCGGCTGCTTCTTGCGCTACGAAAACTACAATTTCTCTCAACAGGCCGTGGATGGTTCTGATTCTTCGGTCTGTGGGTCGCCAAAGGGTGTGAAGGATCGGGCTAAATTCAGGGAAACTGCGATTGGGTTGATTGGGAATCTGACTAACGGGGCTTATGAAGATGGGGATTATTACAAGGAGGGAAATGCTTCATCCTCTTCTCCTTCAAGGGTCACTGTCTATGGAATCGCGCAGTGTTGGAGGTCCCTGAATAAGAGTGGGTGTAGGAAGTGTTTGGAGAGTGCACAAACGAGGATTGTGGGTTGTCTTCCTGCTTCTGATGGGAAGGCCCTGAATGCTGGGTGCTTTGTTAGGTACTCTCTGGAGCCATTTTTCGTTGGGTCTAGCAGCAAGTCTTCTTCAGGTACTCCATCTGTTCTACGGTAGAAGACATACAAATAGTAAATCACTCATATTCTTCAGTAAATGGCCATAAGATTGAAAGACCCTGCAAAAAATGGCCATCTTAAGAAACTTAACGAATTGGAGAAGACTTCTAATTTGGGGTCAAACTTGTACCTTTTCTTGGTTTCAGTGAAGCATCGGCGTAGATTGGCAGCTGGACTTGGAGCAAGTTTTGCTGCTGCTGTGGTCATAGGCGCAGCTTTTCTCTGGAGAAAGAA
The DNA here is from genome assembly GCA_034195605.1 of Santalum album. Taxonomy (NCBI): domain Eukaryota; kingdom Viridiplantae; phylum Streptophyta; class Magnoliopsida; order Santalales; family Santalaceae; genus Santalum; species Santalum album. The sequence goes on along the minus strand of CM067264.1, from coordinate 4,560,743 downwards.
GAGATCTTCCACTGGCAATGCTAACTTCACAAGTAATCTTACAACATTGTTTAAAAGCCAGTATCTAACATACAGGGGTTACATTTGATTTGAATCTATTCTATGAAGTAATGGGTTTTCTGAATGTAGGCACGGAGGGGTCCTCCGAGATATACAAGTTGATTGCGGAATCTGGTCTCGGTTTCAAGTATGATGAACTGAGAAACGCAACAGATTACTTCAGCCTGCAGAATAAATTAGGCCAAGGTGGCTACGGTACAGTTTACAAGGTAAATCTGTACATACGGCATAGAAAAATGCTAAAAAGAGCTAAAGAGCCAACTTCTTTATTCGAACCAGCCCATGTTGGACCCATGAGAGATCACAATGACATTTAAAGCATGTATCGTTGACTTCTTTACTGATCAAACTAAAGTCTAATTTTGATGTTTTAGATGCAACCTCGTTCATAATCTGATCATACTCAAATTTATATTCCATGATTTAACAGTCAGAGTCCCTTTATGCGGTTTTATGTAGGCGCTGTATGAGCCGACTCTTATGTTTGCCCTCTGATTCTCACTGTATATACACATACTGAGGATACAGTTCATAAAGAACTTTTCCTACTTGCCAGGGAGTTCTACCAGATGGGAAGGACATTGCAGTGAAGAGACTCTTTTTCCACACCACACAGTTTGTGGATCAATTCTTCAATGAAGTGAATCTAATCAGCCAGGTTCAACACAAAAACCTAGTTAAACTCCTTGGCTGCAGCATTGAAGGCCCCGAGAGCCTCCTCGTCTATGAGTACCTCCCCAACACCAGCCTCGACCATTTCCTATTTGGTAAATCCAAAAATGTTCTATTTTTCTTCCCTTTATTTTGTTATTTTCTGGTTTTGCTAAATCCCTATCTGTTGTTTTCCCCAGAATTTCAACTGATGATTTCTCTTCTTTTCCTGAACTCACATTTTTATCAGATTCGTATAGGAAGATCATTTTAGACTGGGAGAGGAGGCTAGAGATTCTCGTGGGGACGGCCGAAGGTCTAGCTTACCTCCATGAGGCTTCAGAGGTCAGAATTATTCACAGAGATATTAAAGCCAGCAATGTCCTTTTAGACGAAAAGTTTAAGCCTAAAATAGCAGATTTCGGGCTTGCAAGGTACTTTGCCGAGGACCAGAGTCATCTCAGTACTGGTATTGCAGGAACCATGTAAGCAAATCTTCTCAAGTTTGCATTGCAGTGGCATAGCTAAGTAATACAATCAACGATTAATGGAACATGGTTCTTTGATTCAGAGGATACATGGCTCCAGAATATGTCATCCATGGACAGCTAACTGAGAAAGCCGATGTCTACAGTTATGGAGTGCTTGTCCATGAAGTTCTCACAGGAAGAAGGAATGCCAGTTCTGTTCCAGCATCATCCGAAGGCCACTCCCTTGTTTCAAAGGTTCTAATTCATTCCTAAAATTTGTTTTGTTTATTAATCAATCCTTCTAGATTAGCCTCATTTAAAATTTGACGAAACTTTATCACTGGCTGCCTAAATGTATGGTAAGGGTCAGCTTGGGAGAGCTTATTTTTGAGCCTACCAATTAGAAAGCTCTTATTGACAAATTTTCGAAAAGTTCAAAGCTAGTTTTTCTGAAAAGCTTATAAAGGCTAAAAAACAGCATTTAAAATAAATTACGATTTAGAACTTATTCAAAAATCTATTTCTAACTTTATGAAAAGCCAAAAGCAAACATATCATAAAGCGCATCTAAACTATAACCGTAAACTTTTGTTGCTGGGTAGGATGTGAGTATTTGGGTATATTAAAAGATCAAAAGGCTATGGGAAGGATATTATTACAGTAGAATTGTTTGCGTGTAACAGATATGGGAACATTTCAGTTCAAGCACACTGATAGAAATGCTTGATCCCAATCTTCAAGGGCAGTGCTCAGAAGAACAAGCTGTGAAGGTGTTTCATGTGGGTTTGCTATGCACACAAGCATCATCTACTCTTCGGCCAACAATGAGGAAAGTAGTTGAGATGATGGCCACCAAACATAAGGATCTCCCTCCCCCAACTGAGCCTCCCTTTATAAATCTTAAGGGAATGGAGCTGAAATTCGGATTCGGCAGCTCTGAAACCTCTCTCAAGTGCTCATCATCTTCTAAGCCTTCGTCTTCCAAGCCCCCAGGTTCCGTGAACCAGATGTCTTTCAGCATCATGCAAGGAAGATGACTTCAAAAGCAAGGCGGGATTCTTTGATTCGAATCAAGGTGTGGTAGTTAGCCCTACATTTGCTGATCTTGATGCACCGACTTCCCACATTTTGTAGCAGACTTTTACGAGTTCCACAGAGTATGGGCTTCTCGAAAACAGTTGCAGAATCTCAAAATCCTTCATCCCTACAAACTCATAATGGCCCTCGTCGTCCCTCTTCGATTCTGACTACGGAACCAGCTTCAGCTATACATCGATGCAATCATGCAAGCTCCACTCCTCGAGAAGGTGGAACAGAAACAGTAGCTAGATGGATTATCCAGATTGGTAGATCACTTCTACGAAGAAATGAATAAATATTAACGGACCCGTAGAGCTATGGTGAGCCACGGACCATTAAAATCTTTGGCTGCCATATTATATCCCAATACATATTTGTCACGTCTCATTCACTTAAAAATTATATTTAAACTCTTACTTTTCATGTTTATCTCTTTTTATTATTTATTTATCATCACTAATAAATATCATATATTGTTAGATTCGTTTTTCTGTGTTCTTTAGTTCAAGACCCATATTAAATATTTTTAGCTTTCGCTTAAACTCTTAATTTTTATTCCAAAATTTAATGCATTTATAAAGTAGCATGTGTCACATTCCAATTTTATGAATATCTTCGGGTGTAAACATAATAAAAAATACTAATAAATTATTTACACATCATATTGAATTCATGAACTTTACTTTCATCTTTTACATGTTATATTATACATTTAAATTTTAATTAAGACTCATCTTTTTCTCCATCCCATTTCAACTCTTTTTCTTGGGATGCTTCATTGTTTTATAATGCAAATCTACGGTACATGAAATTCTATTACTTTAATTATAAACTTTAAATTTATAAAATCCTTGGAGTTCGAATTTACTTTACTAAAATATTTAGCAAAGGGGAGACGGAAACGTTTAAATTGAAACTCTAGAATAGTTGAAGGGGTAAAAATATAATTGAGCCCAAATATCCTATTTACTTGTTTTGTTAAAGGGAATATTATTCATTTATTTTAATTTACTTATCAGCGGCTGAGTAGTGAAACAGCTCCTTTTTCGTAATCGTCTTGTCACAATTTTTTTGGCAACGTCACCACCGTCTTGTTGCGCTAACAAACCCGCTAGCATATTGGATTCTCTTTTCTTTTTCTTTTTCTTTTTTTTTTTCCTGAGAAAAAGGGGCTTGCTGTTTGATAGATACATAGATTGTTGGGAATGTACAGTGCAGCGATTCGGGGTCTAACTTCTATTAAAGTTCAAGGTCGTTCTAAAAAGATTAAACCCCACCCATGGGAGAGGATGAGATAAAAAGGAAAGCCAATTATGCATCTTAGACATTACACCATTAGCCAATTTCACAAAGCATGCAAAATTTACATCTAAATTGCCATGAACCATGGTTCTAAAATCAACAAACAAGAAGAAAATGCAAATAAAATAAAATAAAATCTACTTCAGTTAGAAAATTGAAGAAAAAAAGCTGAAAAACGACTCAGAATGTAACACATGCATACAGAAAACCAAGCAAGTTCATGTACAAAACCTCCCCTACAAACAGTTCAAGTCCTACTCCAAATTTCTTCTCCCCACCCCACCCAAAACCACAAAAGAAAATGTCGGAAAATAGACGAATCGAACAGGGAGACTCTATTCCTGGGGTGTAGTTTTCTGGAAGGAGCACCATTTCATGTAGAATTCTTTTCATATCTGGTAGCCTTCAAATATTGCGTTTCAGGGTCACATCGATGATCTTTATTTGAGATTTAGGTCTGTAGTGTTCATCGGTATCAACTTCTTCTATTTCCTGAATCACATATTGTACAAAAAAAATCACATTGTAGGAAACATTCAACTAGCAAACCATATATAACTACACCTCGTACTGCCGGTTCTAATTAGTCTATATCCTTCCAGTAACCGTTTTATAATAGAAGCTGGGGGAACCAACTGGAAATCAACTAGAACCTAAGTAAATTGGAATGATTCTAGTAATTTGAAGGTAGAAGGCTCAAAAGAACGATACGTCCATATTTGCAAGCAAACCTATTCTTTTTCTCTTGTTTGTTCATTTATGTATTTCTTACCTGCACCACATCCTCTCCCTTGATCACCTTTCCAAACACGCTGAGCCTGTCATTTAAATCTGCTATTGGTGCAGTTGTGATGAACAGCTCAAATCCTGTGTTATCCTGTCTAGACTTTGAAGTTCCAAGCATAAATGCCTCGTGCTTTGGACTACAAATGTACAAGCAGAGTTCAGGTATTAGAGTATGACAGGGAATCAGAAGACGCCCAATACTAATATACCGCCTGAAATATATTCAAGCAAGAAAACCTTATAGCAAATCGACTGCGAGGTTTTGCTCCCAAGGTCCAATCTTCAGCAGCTCCAAGTAATTGAGAATCTCCTGCTTCAACCACGTAATGCTTTATTACACGTTGAAAAAGCATCCCTTTGAAGTGCCCCTTCTGACTGCAAAACCAGTAACCTTCTTCAGTTCCTTCAGATTATGACAGAATGTAATCAAACTAAAAGTACGTCAAACCACACAGCAATGATACATGGCTATCCAATTCAAGTAAGAGATTTTGAGCTTTGGCACAAAAAAAAAAAAAAAAAAAAAGGTGTGAATTCAAGATCCCTGTTAGAAATTTTCTATTTCAATCCTACTTCAATGTCTGTAAGCTAGAATACCCCACAAGTTACTGTATGAACAAACTATTTCCATGTTAAAAATGTATTTATGAACTTTGACCAATACTGTTACTTAAATATAGTCCGAGTTCATTTCAAGGTTGTGCAAATTGTAAGTTTTTAATGCAGCCTATAGGGCCCCACGCTGACTGCAATTTTACTACCTTGACACAACACAATATTCAGGAAGTGAAAACCAAACTTTGCGCAAAGAAGCATGATAATGACATTGTAGCACAACAAATCCTAGGATGCCAACACAGGGTGGTGGTACATGAAAACTAAAATAAAAAATTCCTTATCTACCAGTAAATGCGTATGCTACTTCTGGAAGTGAAAACCAAACTTGTGCAAAGCATGATAATGATGTTGTTGCACAACAAATCTTAGAATGCCAACACAAGTTGGTAAGAACATGAAACTAAAATAAAAAATTACTAATCTACGAATACATGTGCATGCTACTTCAGGAAGTGAATACCAAACTGTGCACAAAGAATCATGATAATGACATTGAAGCACAACAAATCTTAGGATGCCAACAAAGTGTGGCAAGGACATGAAACTAAAATAAAAAAATTGCTCATCTACCAATACATGTGTATGCTACTTCAGAGATGCTCAACAAAATATTTCTTAATATATATAAACAGTTCTGAGATTGCTGGAGGGGCACTGAAGAAAAGAGGATCATTTAAGGTGGCTTAAACCATCTACGAAAACCTGCATTGGTGGCATGGACAGCCCTCGTTACCAAATTTTTCACTTGCAGGCATATAAGTTCTTTTCTTTCCAATATTCAACATTTGATAGCTTCACGATACAGATTTTTAACAATGTGCAACATGCACACAGACATAACTCACCATAAGTCAAGGAATTTGTCCACAATGTGAGAACCTTCCTCATAAAGCTCCACTGTTATATCACCTTTTGATGTATTTAGAATCTACAAGACAAAATGCAACAAACTACACATCAGGCAAACAAATACGCATTCTATATGCAGTCATAATAATTCAAGATCCTAAGACAATCCGTTATGCATCTAGTTTTTACAGAAATCAATTCAATTCAGTCCAATTAATTTCAATTTATTTAGAATTAATAAAGTTTTTCACTTGGCATAAAAGAGTGAGAACTGATTTGCTCGCTTAACCTACTATAGACTTTATTATAGTACCAATAGTTGCATAGCCTATTGTCACCAGACTAAGGGTTCAAATCCTTGCAGTTGCTAGGTTGGATGTGTACGTATTTACCAATCAAAAAAATATGCCCTTCGTCAGAGTAGATAAACTACCTTCCCCATTATATATCTATACACCTTTCGTCGAGAATTGGAAGAGGCATGTGATGGAGAGAAGTGGGACATATCTTCTGGATTGATCCGAAGTCTTTTGAGATAAAGATGGAAGGACAAAGGGACTTAAGTAGCATCACGGGATGCAGTGGGACGGTGGTTTGATTTCTGAAGATATCTGAAGAATTTTGGGAAGCAAAGGCACAGTTGCACTGGTTCAGAAAGCATGGAACAATAATAGATAGCCCTAAGCTGACATTAGGGGTCCAATGGGATGAGTATGGAGAATCTTGAAGCTCATGGTTGTGGCAGAAAATTTTTGATGTGACCAAGGAAATAATAAGCCTATTCAACCCAGCTAAGACATGCTCACAAAATACAGAATAAATAAAAAGATGATAATCAGTCGATGAATTTTACCAAAAATTGTTTTGCATGGATCATAAGAACCATAAGAAGACACCCTATTTTCCCCACAGAAAAATGAACTCTGCACTTCCCTAGCCATCATGCCACAAGCCATTCTTATACTTTATTTAAAAATAAGTTCATTAGTTCTACATTAATGGAGAAAACAGTTCCGTGCTTTATGTATTCAAACTAAAGAGCCACCACCACCACAACCAGTGCAAACAAATTGAAACTTTAGAACTAACAAGAACTTTGGCATAAAATATAACAAGAAAAGCGGTTACAGATGGAGGCACTTACGGCATATCCAGGAAGATCATACTTTTTGGAGTCTAGAAAAACATTGTTGCCCTATAAAAAAGACAATAATTTACTACAAATATACTAGAGGGGAAAACAACAAAATAGCTCAAATCTGGAAGTATACTTATAATAGTTGATGAGTTAATCTAGTAATTAGGAAGAAAAACCAAAAAAATTCTTTGAGCTGGAGCAATCATAACTTATGAAATTGCAGGAAGTACCTCAAGAGATGACATCCCAGTTCTTGACCTATAAGTATATATACAGGATATCAGATTTTTAACACAATAAAACCATTTCTTAATAAATACTCATGAATCATCAGAACAATAAGTACCGGTAAGTGCAAGGAGAAAAGCACTGACCTTTGAGACCAATGCCGATATGTAGCAACTAAAGATAGCACAATTAAAACAACAATCAAGTTGCAAAGGACGATTGTAGTGACACTAATACGATTTGGTCCTTTCTTCCTTTTGCTCTGAAGCAGCAAACTCTGAGGTTTTATTCTGGCCATGGAGCATACCACTTGCTTCGATCTATGTGAACCCTCCTTCTACCAACCAAACCTGAAAGTTACTAATCATGTTCAATACGTGGATAGAGTTTTGAACAGAGAATTTTATATGTTTTTCCTCTTCCTTTCTTATCTTTGTGTTGTGGCCTAGGGCATGTTCCAAGGGCAAAGTCGTTAGAATCTTATGATTCGTGATACAATTCAAATGATTCAATATGGTTCACCAACGAAAAGTTTCAAATCAGCATCTGAAACTATTCTATTGAGAATAATATGATTCAGGGTTCTATTCATACCGTTCGATTCAATTCAAAGAATCAAACGATTCAATAAAGCCTTATGTGAGCTAACTTTCTTATGTTTCCCTTCTAATGTAAGACCTCTCATCTCCTACTGTTGTTTTGTCTTCTCTAATTTTGATTTTAAAAAATCTTCTTTGTCATCAAAAAGAAAAAGAAAAAGAAAAAACAAAAGCCCTCAAAACATCAATACACCAATCCAAAAATATAAATATTTACTTCACTTTGTTCCAATTCTAGCCAGCTTTTTAATAGTGGAAACTCCTCAAATGACTCACAAAATATTTTGGTATAAGTACAGTAATATTCAAAGGGCCAACAACAAAGTGATATAGTGAAAAGGCATCATGATCCATCTCTCTTCATGTAATTCGAGAAACAAATAAACTTCAAAAAGTTACAATGAATGGGGCCAGGCAGTTTACGAGAAACCTTGGCATAACCTGATACAAAGCACTGGAGAAGTGCACATTTGACATGCAACTTTATGACTAGCATAAGTATATCTGTGAAAATCCCTACCACGACCCTCAAATAAAAACAGGATAACTACTGGAACTTTTGAAGATGAACAAAACAAAATGCTTCAAAATAATAGAAGAAACCAAACTTCCAATTAACTGATGTTCAAGAAGTCCAAACCACATCAGCATTTCAATGTTTTTCATATAGCGTATGTGTAGGTTCAAGCTTTGCCGTTAATATTCCAAAATGCACAGTGGTATTGGGTTCTCATGCATAATGCGAACCCAACAGAGATCTAAATCGTTACAGTTTTGAATATATAGACACTATGGATGAGAAGTTAATACATAACAAAATTTAATGCAAATTAGCATGTCCTCTCATTTTTTTTTTTTTTCAGGCTCATTCAATCCGTACGGAAGAAAACAAAGAAACATATTTTTTGTATATTCTAAAGTACATTCAATAAGAAGGAAACATAATTCGGGCGAACAAGTGGATGAGGATACTTGATTTAGTAGTAGTCTATTATCTGTTACGATTAAGGATCCTGCAAACATGGAAAAAACTCAGACATAATAAATGAAGACTACTTAGAAAAACCCGCAAACAACTCTGAAACGTAGAAAACGAAAAGTTGAACATGAGAAGGAGGGACAAATTATTCAGGAAAAAAAAAGCCTATTCAAGTCGGAAAAGCTGCAGTGCGTGATCTGAAGGACGTGAGAGAGAGGAGAAGATCAGTAGAGCAAGAAAGAAGAATATCGCATGCAAGAGGGAAGGATTGTAATTATCAGAACCAGATTGAACCCTAATGTCCAGATTTGGAGGTCAAAAGAAGGGGGGGGCAGAGAGGACTCACAGACGAAGCAACAGTGTGTATGATGATGATCGAGAAACAGAGACACCGTTGAACGTTGACGACGATGATTCTGATACAGAGAGAGAGAGAGGGAGAGAGAGAAATGGAGAGGAAGCGGAGACGAGTAAGCGACGACGGAGGTAAGAACCCGAATTACACGCCAGCCACCCAAATTTTGCAATAATACAATCCCGAAACGACGCCATGTAGATTAGATCTGGAACGCGAATAAAAATCTGAACATTTTCCTTTTCCCTTTTTACAGCCTTATTTGGGGGAGTGGAATAATAATAATTGAGGGCACTGCACCCCAATAATCTATATCTATATCTATATTTATATTGATCAATATATTATTACAAGTTCCTTTAATTATATTATTTTTTAAATTTACATACTTATCCTTAAAATATTTTTTTCCCCTTCTCAATAATTTTACTCAAGTTAATTGAGAATAAGAGTAAAAATAATAATTCAAAAAAAATCAAATATAACTGACTCTGTCACAATTTCTCTGATTTTCAAAATTATTTCTCTAATAATTTTCAAATCTACTAACACAAAAATCATATATCTAATTATTAATAATCCTACACATAAACTTTTTCAAATATTCTTACCCGATCTGACGACTCCCCTTCTCCGTTATTGTTTCCTTTTGGTTGGACATTTCTTTGCTTTGCTGGTCCACGAAAAGATAAAGGTGCATTGGAATGGAAACGGCTATCATCTAAAATACAAACAAACTTTGATGCATTTTAATCTCTTTTAAGAAAAATTTATTAAACACCTAGATACATTTTTTGAGGCAGATTCAAGCTCCCTGGGAGGGAAATGATCTATGAAGAGCATACATTCCCTAAAAAAATGTGACGGGACAAAGTAACTTCATAAATCTAGGCAATTCCTTCATCCACACAATCCATGACCATGCATCAAAAAACTGAGCTGGGTGTTGACTCACAACAGCAGCAGCTTGATTTGTCATAAAGAACTTCTGCAGCACCACAAAAGGGCCAGCTAGGAACCAATGTATCCATCTTGAGAATTGCTAGCAGCTAGTCCGAGGGTTGGGACAGGACCCAGGCTATGAGTTTTCAGTGAGACAATACTCGCACACTAAAAAAAGTTTTACGAACAACAGAAGAAATTGAAGGACTCTTTATTAAAAGGAAAATTCCACCTCAATTTCCCGGAAAGAACCAACAGTTCTCTCCACTTCACCTGTCTCGTGTGCTAGACCATTCATGTCGTACCTGTCTGTTGCTTGTGATGCAGATGAGGTGCAAATATTACAGCGGCGTTTAGGTACCAGCCCACCGCCTCTTTCGTGCTGGCCGTTGCTTGCTTTCATGTGGTTCAACTATTGGATCTACTTGAGGCTTAGGACACTGGTCTGGCTCTGCTGTAATCCGCTCTTTCTTTGCAGTTATTGGCTCCTTGAAGCGCTCCCTTCGTTTCTCCATCTTTGCCCGCATTTCGAGGATTCGATGGCTGTCAATCTCCCCAGCAGCCTTATTCGCATCCGCAGAGGTTTTCTTCTGCAATGGTTTTTCTTCTGCACAGCTTGTTGGGGCTGCACTTTCAGGAGTGTCTCTTCTTTCGAAGATGACACCCTTATCTCGTTCTTCTGTAACTATCTGACCCTCCTCGAGATCGAATGATTCATTATGCTCAGTAACTGGGAATTTATCAAGCCATTTCTCACTGTTATGGCCATTTTGAGTTTCTGTTATATCAGTTTCAGCTGCCTTCCATGTGTGAGCTTTCTCAAAGTCCTCAAAAGTTAGTTCAGCTCGGTTGCTCCTGTCATCCACGCTTCCAAGCTTACCACTGCAAATTAGGGTTTCGTCTTTAAAGCGCCTTCCAGAGGACTGCAGATTGATTGCCACAAAGAATCCAAAGTAAAAATTAACCTTATATCAAGGGAAAAAATTAGAAAGGTCTAAGAAATACAAAATGCAGCATAGTGATGGGCGCACAAATACTGAAAGCATCAATTGAAGTACAGTCAACTGCTTAAGAGTCGGGGTCTTTATTCTATTATCAAGAACAGCAAGGATGTTTTATATCTCTGTCTAACAGAATTGCAGGATGCCCATAGCTACATTCTTCTCTGGTTAAGAAACAAAGTGACATTAGCAGCATGGCAACCAATCAATGAATGGCCAGAGCATCAGAAATGATCAATTTTAATCCTAGAGCATCTTACCGCTGAATACAATCTAGTAAATCCATTCCTGTACCAACACCCTAATTATACGGGATAACATTAAGATCCTAAGCTGATAGAATAAGACTTGGCTCTCTTAACAGTTCAATCATTATTCCACAGCTTCACGAGATGAAAATTAGCGAATGAAAGCTCCTTGAGAACAAATTCAGCAGATAAATAACAATAATTTTCCTTTTCACCCAGAGGTTTCTTGTGCATAAAAGCTCAAGTTTTCTCGCCTCCCCCCATATATAATGGGATCTGCTGAATAACTGTTTTTAAATCCGCCTCAAACACAAGGAAAAAGTTTTCTTCAGTTCGTTAAGCTTCCCTACAATCTTCATTTCATGGTCTTGCTCATAACCAGAGAGAGACCAGGATGCCCTCACGCTCTCTAGCTTTCCTGAAAGCCATAATGAACCCCATACAGATAAATAAGATCATTGCAAGTCATATTCTTTCCTTACAACTCATAATGGCATCCTTTATAAGCACAATAATACATGTCAGGAACTATGTCCAATACCAAAAAATTTATGGTGGACAAGTCATTGCTAAGGCAAAACCATCCTGTATCCTATCCGAAATATGGAACTATCAATCTAGACTGTCAAGAAAATTTATAACAAACCACATTAACTTTCAACACAAAAACTTCAGCCTTACTTTTAGCATATAATACACTTTGTCTTTTCTTCACCCTAAAGACCACAAAAAAATCCGGTACAGAGACACTAATTGCTTATTTAATGAGATAAAACAGACAAATCATGCCATAAAAGCCTGCAAAGCTGAACTACAGACTGGGAATTCATTGTCAACTTGGAACCTCTTCATGTTTGCGTGTAATAAGTCACTTATAAGGAAATAAAATGTAAACAAAGTTGATCCAAGTCTACAGACCTCTTAATGAATTTGGCCTAGGGAAGCTTTGGTGTCATGAATATGTCATGCTAACAAAGTTGATCCATCATGTTGTCATTGATAAACTAAACCATTAATGGCAAATGAAATACAAGTTTATAATGCAAGAGGCACAAATCATGTACAGCAATACGCTTCACAGAATAGGGGTTTCCTTGATATGATTAAAAGAAATACTTAAGAGCATGATATAATTAATGAAATTATAGAAGACAGCAAGAAAACCAAACCTTGATCCCTAGAGCCCTGCGGAACAAAAACAATAAATTACATTGGAACGTAGATGTGGATCTTCCTAAGACATTCATTCCTATCAACCTATCCTCCTCAACAACCCCTAACACCATGCCATTCCTTACAACTTGCTTCCAAGTCTTTAGCAGTCAATCCATGGACTTAATGATCTCTCCCATATTGATCACATTGCCCCCTAAGTCTCCATTGCACAAGGAAAACAACCTTATGAAAAAATAAAAATAATAAAGAGACACTGCATGATTGCATCCTTGTTCTCAAACTAAGAGTATAAAGGAAATAGAGAATATGTTGTTTATCACTTATAAGATAAATGTTCTACAGTGCCCAAGAAACCGGGAGCCAAATTATGTCTTGCACATGAACACTGTACGAGGAGGGAGGAGGACCTATATAGCTCAACTAAGTTAGTTCTGGCCTCGTAGAGCTTCATTAAAATGCCTATACTCAAAGGCCCAAAGCTTTGAGATATTTTCCGGGGTCTGGCATGCATGAGTGATTTAACTAGATTTCAATAATTTCAAGCTAGTACCTTTATCCCCCAGTTTTTCAACACCTAGATGTGTGGGGTGACAGAAACTAAAGGCATGAGATCTAAATATGTATTGAAAAGTTCAGTTGTATACATGAGATGACCCTTATAAAAGAGAATGAAGAGTATGACTGCTGGAAATCAAAACAAGCTGATCAATTATTGGCAGCGTAGGAACCATGTCAAAAATAAGAGGAAAATTTGATAAACAATGACAGTAAAAGGAGAGGCCACTTCTCTTCTGCACCAACAGGCATAAATTCTTTGTTGCACTCTGTTGTCACCTTTCATGCTCTAATCAGGGTTAACAGACTGAGCCAACCAGCGACCACACAAAGAAAGTTATGAAACTTCTCTAGAAATGATTGTCACTAAGAAGCATGAATATATTCAGTAATCTGATATCAGAATGAATAATAAACCCCTCCAAAGATTTATGGAAAATGAATTATTACTGCAAAAACAGCAGAAAATAGAGGTCCACATCCACTCACAATACACCTCAAAGTGTTCTGGACCATATCAACCACTTCAGGCAACAAAATCGATTTTGACCAGGAACAACTTAGACAGAAACACAAAATGCAGGAATAAGAAATAAAAAACCGCCATTCCATTTCCATAATGTACATATTGTTTAGTGCTTGCAAACGTGTAGCTAAGCCATTTGTATAATAGAAGGATGACACTAGGTGAAGCCATTACAAAGGCTACATGGAAGCAAAAGTAAGTGTTGCATTAAAAGACAGAAATCAGAGCATATGAAGCCCATCTCTATAATCTCTACATCTCCTGGACAATATCAAATGAACTGATCAAAAAAAAAAAAAATGAAAGGAATAAGAGAGTTTTTGAAGGTGAATGTCCTCTGAATCAGTTAAAAGAAAACTGGTAGTTTCACGTGAAAGCTTGGGTTATTACTTGTAATCTTGGAAAATCAGATGATTTGATTGATCTTATAGATAACCTAGTATTGTAATCTTGTGTTGGTGCCCTTCTATAAAATTTCATTTTCAAAAAAAAAAAATGCCATTTAAACTTTAATAAAAACAAGAAAATAAGTGAACTACAGATCCTACTAGGAGGACACAAGGACTTCTAACTCTATGTATAATTATATTACGGAAACAGCAATCAATAATACAGTTTTGCTAATTCAAGAGACTGAATATTGGAAAAAAAAAATAAAAATGAGGGTAGTAGATTTCAACATATCAAAGTACTGAATATGAAACTAGTGAACCGTATGTAGGCACAAAAACCAGCCATAAAATATTTACAGAGTAAAAAATAAGAATTAGCTTCCCTACATTCTAGAAAATTACACTGCTTGTTATACCTAAAAAAGATCAAGTAACAGCATTCTTTTCGCTGAAATCTTAGTTTTCAGGCAAAATATAACATTCCTCGTACAAACTTCCAGCATGGCTACATGACAAGATTTTAAAACAAAGAATCCATGGGCAATTCATATAAATAATGTATATTTCATATAGGCAACTATCCAATAAAGGGAGATCATGGAAGTAAGGGATAACACGTACATACATACATATTCTTGGCCTCTTAATAGCGAACAAACTACGAAGTTTGAGTCCGACATAAAAAGTTCAAGAAAAAGTATGATACTGAAGCATCAGTGATTTGAAATATGCCTAATACAAAGAGAGTTTGATTTCAGCATTCAGGGAACCAGCTGGTTGGAAAGTCATGTAACACCTTTAGGAAATTAAGTATAATTTACTACACAATATATCTTTATACAATATATCTTTATATTCTTCACATACTTCGAGTTTCAAGCTGCACCTATGTCCTCTTTACCCAGAATGATTACTGTATACACTCAGGAAGCCATAGAAATGGTAAAAAGATAATAATTTGGGCTTCACAAAACAGAAATGAAGCATGTTCAGGCATAAAAGCTTGAGAGATATCAATGCAGTCATATAAAATCAAGATAAAGGAAAAGGAGTCACTCAATATACTTTGAACACTTATAAGTACAAGTACAGTGTTATGAGGTTTTAACCTCAGTTTCCCCAACTTTACCTTTCCTTCCCCAAGAACCAGGTCAACTGGATCCCTGCACCTCAAGACTGTCTGCTCAAGCTTACCTCTACGAACAACATTAGAATTTCTACCATTATTACTCCTTTCTCTTGTCATTTTGTGTCTAGGCCTGTCTAACTGCTTTTCACCAGTAGGCATCTCAACATTGGCAGAATCATGTTTGGGGTAATTATTTTCATGCTTTGAAATGTTCTCATAGTAATATGGTGCTTCCTCAGCATACGATTCATCACCCTGATGCCTACAAATAAACTCATCCTCAGCCAAAGACAATTCTTTAGACTTGCCAATTGTATCTTCTTTTCCCAAAAAAAACTTGCTCATCAGTACATATTATACTATCTTCATGCTTATAAACATCATTATGACTATCAAACTGATCATTCTCTCTGAATCTTTCAGTGCATAATTGTCTTCTACCTCTCCCATAAAGTTCAGCCAATTTTGAGTCCCTCGCATCATCTCTTGGTGACATATCATGCCAACTCCCTGCATTGAGAGTGTGAGGCTCTCTGTAAGATCGAGAGGACAAAGATTGATAATCACCCTTGTCGCCAATAACCGTCCTTGATTCTTCTGGACACAGAATCATCCAAATCCAAGGAAGAAATGCTGGCACATCTTTCCCATCTGTCGAAGTCTTCTCTCCCAGTAGATGTTGGATGTCTTTCATAGTTTTTACCCCATAAACCTCTTTCCCCATCAGTGAATGGGATGGATCTTCCATATTTGTCTTGCCTTAAATCATATGAATGTCCACATTCAAAAATCGTATCATCATTGTCAAATCTTTTCCTCAAGTGTAGATCATCTTTCTCTCTGCACCAAGTGTCCCTTTCTTTGTCAGTGTAAGACTGGTACTTTGAAGTTGTGAACCTAGACTCCCTGTAAGTGTGAGGGCTCATGTCCTTCATCGCTGGCTCTCTTCTATGATGATACCCATCCCTCTCTACCTTTTTGTCCGCTCTAGCAATTCTTTCTTCTAGGAAATATTCCTGTTCATCCCATTTCTTTCGGAAATATGGAGCTGACTCGTCTCTACAGCTCTGATGATCTTTCCTACGCAACTTTCTTGTATAAGTTTGGACATGATTCTGTGCAAACCTGTCACCCCAGTGAAGGAGGCCAGCTTCAATTTCATGGTGGTTTGAGATACCTTTCCTACTGTTAGGCCCCACATCATCCATTTTCACCTTCCTTCTCATGTGATTATTTGATGAGCTATTCCGTCCTTCCCTATCAGAAGTGCGACGGGCATTATTAGTATCAGCATGGATCTTAGCCACACTACTTAGTCTGCAGCCACGAGTCTGTTTTCCCCGAGGTAGACTATTATTTTTCAGAAGAGAATTCTCACAACCACCGGTTTTCATCTTGACGTCTTTGCTTTTAGAGTCCTTTGAGAGATAAAAGCCAGATGTCCCAGACTCTTGGTAATCAGCAAGTGATATTAATGACGACTTTCTTGTAGGATTAGGAAACTTTCCCGGGTCACCATGAACACCATATTCAGATGCATCGGATTGACTTCCATGGGGAGAAATTGGGACACGTTCAGTCTCATCGCCATCTGATGATCCAGTTTCCATGATGCATGGGATAACATCAAATGCATTTCTGCTAACCTCTTCATGTGTGTTATTCACTGTTTCGATCACATCAGCATCACTATATGAAGTACACACATGCTGTTGACAATGACATCCCCCCATATCAGTGATTTGGTTGGTCCCACTATCAGCAAGGTTCATAGTCATTATACCAGATGCAGTTTCCAGCTTGGGACACCTAATCATATAAATAAATTAAAAATCAGATAAAACACTTATAAAAGACACTGGAAAAGATCTTCTACCATAACATCTAAAGAGTATCAGCACCAAAGAACAACAACAGCTGGTCAGAATGGCTCGGACTAACTACCTGAGGTTTGAGAAAGAGAATATATAAGCTAAAAAGAAGTCGTAGAGTGAAATTGCTATCAAGTGGGGGAAATTGGGACCAGCGAAGAGTATATGAAACTTTTCCTAAAAAATCCTGAAGGAAAATGAATTAGGGATGAATCAAATCCAACAAAACCAATGCCTGGTTCAACCACATTCTTAACCTGAACCTGCTAGCAGACCCTGTTAGTTTATTTTACATATTTCTCATTTCATTCTAACATTTTTGATACAGGATCACCAACAAAGTCAAAGCTTAGCACCTGCCCATTCTTTTTTGAATAACCTGCTGGCAGACCTTTAGCTTATTATTGAGTTAATTACAAATTTTACTATAACCTTTTGAGATAAAAGTTTCATATCAAAGAATTTGTGTTATGACTTAAAACCTGATACACAAGTCCTATAATCTGCACCAGCTTTATTACTGCAAAACATGCATTGCCCCATACTCACAGCTACACAGAATCCAGGGAAAAAACCATGAAGCACTTGCAGTTCACAGACGAAGTCTTCTGTAACTCAAGGATTAAGCATAGTAATTCACGAGACCCAAATATGGTCCATATTCAACCAACAAACTCGTCAGTGATTAAACAATAGGCAGCTATACGACACTAGAACAGACATTTGAGATAACTTCACACAGCATTATAGTAGGGAAGAATTTTAAGTTTTCCTGAAAATCTGTGTCATTAAGCTGATGCCTCGGAAACAAATCTTCAAATATTCTAAGAAGACCTTCCAGATTCACTTTTCAGAAGCTTAATGGCAGAACAGATAAAAGGTTTGAAGCAGGCAATCTGATATATATGCATACATACATACATACATACATATATATATATATTGTAATCTGAATAGCCACAATACTACCCAAACCCAGAACAGCTAGTCAACTCATCTTACCATCCAAATTTTTGGAATTTAACAGAAGATAACACATCTAGTTTTGGTAGAAAAACCCTACTAATGCAAACAAAAAATGGAACGAAATAAATATAAATTTCCATTATAAGTCATTCTAGCATCTACATGCACATGTTGTACATCCATAAATAAGGGGAAAAGTACTCCTAAGAGAAGTTTTCAGCAATATCACAGATGATTTAAACCTTTTGCTTTCTAATCTGCCAACATTTCTGTCCATTGATCCCATAGACAGTTCACCTCCATCACCAGTAGAGAGAGACTGACTATCCATGTTATTATCTACACTGAAATCTCCACTTTCAGATGTGTCATGCGCATTAGTATCCATATGGCTTGCTTCACCTTTTTGCGAACCAGAGGAGTGCTCCATGGAATCTTGCACTATTACCTGCCAACCAACCAAGCAGCAAGAAGTGAAAAGGGAAAAATAGATGCTTCTCATGTCTAAAGGCATTATTAAAGCAGTGCCACACCTGTATGACAACACCCGAATCCCGACTACGTGGACGCTTTACATCTGTAGATGGTAACCTTTCACAGGTGCTGCCTTCGACACGTATAGCTCGGCCTCTTGGCTAAAACAATCATAAGCAAGTTAAAACTAAAAACTCATCCCTGATGAATTTTTCAAAGATGAACAATGTTGAATTAAGAAGGCTGAAATATATCAGGTGAAAAAAAAAAAAACAATAATAACAATAATTATAATAGTTAAAGTATAATACCAGTAACTGTCTCACTCCCCTGTCAGCAGGTTTTGATTCAGGAGAAACCATTCTCCCTGGCTCAGCCTCAACAATTTTCCCACCAACACCTTCCTGAGCTACTTTCCCACTCTCAAATTCAGCTTCATAGCCCTATATTACACGAGCAAGTTATTGTCAGAAAATAGAACAGGTTGTTTCCTAATAGATCATAAATCTAAATCAATGCCTTTGAACCCACCTGATTGGGCTTTGAATCATAGACCGCCTTCTTAGTCCGGGACAACGTCTGCTGCCGAATCAGCTCCTGATGAATGACTCATAGAACAAAGCTTTGTCAGGCAATTTTGAGAAAGAAAGCCTAATCTAACGGCTTATTCATACGCCCCTCAACAGCATAGCAATACCAGAATGCATTTCAAAGGTTCCAGCATGACCAGCAAGGATACATAAATATATTCATATCTCAGAAAAAAAAAAAAAAGGCTAAAACATTATGCAAATTTTTTTTTTAGGGAGATAAGTCAACGGCAAGCTCATTTACCAGGGATTTGCAATAAGTTTTCCAACTTTCCTCGACCAAACCAAAATTGAAAAAATCAGTTACATCTGCCCCAGGATGCCTCCAAGGCTTGTGCTCAAATGATTCAATATCTACATCTAGTATAGTCCTGCAGAAAAAGAGACGTGGATGCACAGGGATCATGAGAAAACACTAACCAGAATTACAAAAACTGGTGCAAACCCTGCAGCCAAGAAACAACACGAAGCATATCTTTCACCTCTCAGTACTCACCATTACTTAGAGTGGCCACTACATATTGATCATGCAAGTAACCTTCCATGTTGAGATAATTAGCTTTATAACTAAATTTGCGTAAAGTCGCATATTTATCAACATGTCCTACCTGTACCAGGGAAGCGAGAAACCATAACCACTTTGAGCTGCTCCTGAAATGTCTGTGGAACAGGGATAAGCCACTTGACCTGAGCTTAAGCCCTTATGCTGATTAAATTTATTGTCTTCCCAATCACCTCGAGTCAACATCGAAGAGATTGACGCCGCTCCTGGCAATCTGTTGCCTTTTGCAATGCTTGATTGCACAGCCCCATGAGGGCGTATGTACTATCCAATAGCACCCCAAATAAGAAGGCACAATAAAGATTTTATTGAGTCAGATAGCTTCAATTTGTCATGGTAACAGAAATCTAGAAGGCAAGCAATATATAATAGCAACTCGTCTGAATGGCTGAGGACAAGGACACCAACAAAATTTGACCAGAAAACCTGAGAATTGTTTGGATTGCATGAAATTTTTATGCACATATAAACACCCATCAGGTGAACAGGGTTCTTGGAAAAACTGATATCATCCAACTATCAATGGTAAGACATGATTATAACCATAAGAAATAGTTATTGGTACCATTTTCCTAATTGCCTCATCTTGAATCAAAAACTTTTCCATCGAATTGCCATGTCAGAACAAAATGGTACCAATTAAATTATGAGAAACACCCAAATGCAAGCTTATTTAGTACAGAAATTCTAGTTTCAAAAGCAGCAATGATATCAGGTCCAACGTTACCTGATTTGCAGTAAGCATCAATTCGTGATACTGGTAAAGCTATAGGGTACTTAGGTTACTGTACCTCTGGTAGGCTTAGTCAGTGCACAGTACTCTAAGGTTCATCCCGTCAGTTCAGCATGATGTGTAGACATCTACTAGTAATTTTTTATATGCTATTTGTAAACGGATCAAAAGTTCAACATTGTATTTAGAATGGTAGATAAATGCAATAATGTTACTGATTAATACACACAAAGTATCTAATTAATTAGATGGCTCACCTTTAATATGGGTAAAAGCCTTTAAAATTGGTCAATGGAAAATTTCTTTCTTTAACAAGCTTTTTGTTTTAGGTAACTCTGGTCAGGTCAAGTATTGGGCCAAGAGCCTTAAAGAACATTTCCGAGAGATATTCATGTGATGAGCCTCGGCCTTTCACTCTCACTGGTGAGAGCAGGGTGCGCACTTCTTCAGTTGCTGATTCCTAGCAATTTCTAAATGCCAGGTTTGGCCAGCAGAAAATATCTAAATATCTTTACATCTTTGGAAGGGGGGCAGAAGCTTTGAAGCGAGTGGTTGCCAAGGAATTCTGGGGTGCTTACAGAATGTTGGAGTGGGTGGGAGCAGTTATATGGGATAAGCTTAACTTCTTGGCCACCTTATGGGCCTATTCTATGGACGTGTGTCTGGTAGTCTGCCTCTTTCTTCATTACAAAGGGATTGGAAGGAAGCATTGGTTTCAGCATCTTTCAATTTATTTGTCATCTTCATTTTGCACTTCTATGTAATCAGGACGATCTTGTCCTCCACGTTGTACTTTCATCCTCAGTCTCTAACAAAATTAAATTCTTCGGTCCAAAAGAAAAATAACCAAAAATAGAACATCCCTTTTTGTGTTTCTAAGCTCTTCATGTTGTAGCAGGGCTTGTTCCCCACATCAGCCAATATTAATCAAATAATTTTCAAACTTTCCTCGTGCAAAATTCTGCAATGTATACCACTAGTACAATTAGAGAGAGGGGGAGCAAGAACTACCTTATACTGTGAAAACATTGAATGATAACTACCCTTCGCCACATTTCCTCTGTCACCAGTGTGACCTGCAGACTCCTGCTCAAATCCAAAATAATCATCACCATCTTCATCATCACTCGCCCCCAAACCCCCTCCGCTCCTTGTAGTCGCAACACCCTTAGTGTGAAACATCTGGCAATCATCCTCGTTCAAGACAATGTTCAAATCATCCTCGCTATCACTTCCTTCCATTTCCAAAGCGTTCTCGTTTGGACCGCCATCGCCGGACCAACCTGATTCATCACCACCCGTCAAATTAACATCCTTCATCTGGTTATTTCCATCTTCGTTATTATCCTTATCTTCGGGTTCTATATACGGTCGAGTGAAGTCTGGCACGCTATTGACCGCTGAAGTTGCTTGTGCTTCAACATCTGCGTAGATATCGCCGAAATCATCGTCAGTGCCCTCCATTCTCATCAAATTGTGGAAGCCTTCACCTGCGGGGATAAGGAAATTAGGGTTTTGGCCGTGGAAGCTTCATATACAATGATGAACTCAAGAGGCCATAATCCAATCACGGCGAGAAGGGGAGGGGAAACCATGTGAGAAGAAATCGCGGAAACGCTGAGACATTGGCCATGTTTTATACTTCGTGAAGGAAAACGAAAAACCCTAGGCACGATAAACCCAAGGGAGAGAGGAGAGAGGGAACACACGCGGTGTGTGAGGTTCTGCGCAGCGCATTTTTTATCCGAGGCTCCATGTACGAACTGCATCGCTTGCATTTTATAGGAACGGAGGATTCGACCTGGTTTCCGTGTTCAGTGGTAATCCGGTAAATTCGAACATCTGCTGAGTGGAAAATAATTTACTAGTTAAATCATTACAAATTAATACTAACTTATTAATTACCGGAACTTTTTTAAACGAGATCTTATTAATCGAATGGAATTTACTGAAATTTCCGTGTTGCTAAATTTGAAATTATTGCATAGGGTTAGACAAGCTACAGTTGTGCCACGAGTTAATAATGAGTTTAAATCATTTTATGAACTGTTTGGTCTAATTATATCATTCGCAAGTTGAGAATTTAGGTTCGTTATAACTTCTTCTTTTTTCAGTATTTTCTTATGCTAATCATTATCTAAAGAAAACTCTAATTTTGAACTAAACACAAACATAAAAAGGTCTAACTAGAAGCAGCAATTGAACGGTTTAAGTAGATTGATACGAGTTATGAATCAACATGGGTAGGTTAAATTTTGTTTTTCAAGGATGGGTTGGGTTATGTTATTTTATGAGTGGGTTGACAAGTCAGTGAGTTGATGTTATCAACTCTAAGAAAAAACTTATCCGGTGTACATAGGACCTCTATTATATGCCTCATTAAAAATAATTAGACCCACCACCACTAATTATGTATTTATTACTTCTACGTCCTACACTATGTACGTTTTCTCATTGGCTCTACCTATACCATGATTCCACCGAGTAACGACTCGTTGTCAGTTAGTAGAAAGTGTTCGGGGTCTGTTTTTAATGGTAGTTAAAATAGCTCTATATGGAATATGGCTAGTGATTGTTATTATTTAATGTGTTTGACAATCGAAATTAAGAACGTAATATTTTAAAATTTACTGGCCGTGTTCAGTGGAAAGGCACATCAATTTTTAGTGAATGAAGACCCTTCAGAATTTTGAAGACAAAACACGAATAATGTGGGAGTTTTAAATTTTTCCCTTGAGTAAATTAATTTACCTTTAAGAACGTTAATATCTATAATTTCTAAAATTTTAAAAATCATTTTCCAAGACTACTCTAGTAGGGTGTTTGAGGAACTTATTTTTGGTCAAATATTAATTTTATTTTAAGTGATTAGGAGTCATACATATATATATATATATATGTTTGATAAGCCATGTTATAGGTCACATTTAAAAATAAAAATAAAAATAAAAATTGAATTACGTGTATTAGCATCGATAAAACGTGGGGAAAAGGAAAAAAAAAAAAAAAGAGGGAAGAAGTATAGATATATTTTATTTGTAGCAAAATTCAGCAGAAAATAAAAAAAATTCATGAAAAAAGATTTATGTATTTTTCTTTAGAAAATTCAATAGTAAAAATAAAAACCAATAAAGAAAATGCCTAAATCTTATATTTTTTTCCGTATTCCTTTGATAGAAATTTATAAAAAATCATGAAATTTTAAATATAATCACCCGCTAGCTCATGGATCGAATTGATCACTTTTCATAAACCGACGGAACCAAATTAATTATTTCAAATATAAAAGATTAAATTTACGCTAATCAAGGACTGAAAACCATAATCTTTCCAAATAATTATTTTAGGATCAATCGAGCAACCACTTAAACCCTAGAACAGCTCCGAGCCGTTGCTTCACAGCGAACAAATCACGTATAATAAATCAATTCAAACCTTGGAATGTATTCTCTCTCTTCCATCTTCTCTGTTCGTTGCTTCTGATTACATGAGGAGCGATCTACAGGTACATCTATCCCACTCTCTCCGTTCTTTCTGCTTTCACGTTTACTTGATTGGGATTTGAAAGGAATACCGGAGTGTAATTCCTGGTCATTTCAATCGGATATGTTTTGATCTGCATTAAGATTGCATGACCTTATGGGTTTCATCAGCATTGTTCGAGAATTACTGTAGCTTGTTGAGCGGAATAGCTAGAAACTGTTGTTTCGAGCGGTACTGAGCTTGAGGCAGTTGATTTCTCTTCTTCTTTAGCCTACATTTGCTATGATTTGGCTTGAGATTCGGTGTTAAAATCGATTGTATTGGTAGGAAAAATGTTTAATATTGACTCTTTTTTTCCTGTGCTTCTTCGGATTACTGAAGTTATGCATTTGTCTATTTTCCGGTCGCCATTTTGGCCTGGTTCAACTTGCAGAGGAGCTAGCGCAACATTAGGGCTTAGCAGAGGTAGAATCTGGCATAAATAGACCTGTTGCTGGTAGAAAATGCAGTAATTTTGATCGATTCTTATCTAGAATATGATGTAGCACCCTGGAGGCAACACTAGATTGTCACATGAAAAAAAAAGAAAAAAGATTGTCACATATTAAACAAAAAAAAGAAAAAAAGATTGTCACATAATTAAAAAAAAAAAGAAAAAAAGATTGTCACTTCACATGTTTAAATTATTTTGCACACTTACATTGCTAGCTCCAATATAATGTAAAGTGCTGACCATAATTTATTTCATTGTTGATTGTTTTCACTTCTACTCCGTTAAAGTATCAAGAATTAAAAATATCTTAATTCCATGAGGGAAAGCCTCAACAAATATTATTTTAACTTGTTCAGAATAGTGATTTTTTCTCAATCGACGTTGTTGAGAATGGTCTTTATTAATTTGGAAAATTACAATTGCACTTCATTATTCCTTGGTCCAGTTTGCAGCTGTGGAGGCATGCATGCGAGGTTGTTGGCGCGATGTCACCCGTAGTTGAGCAGGGTTATGGGTGATGTCATACCTCTTTTATGGTTCAAACACAGTCTTCCCCAGTACAGCACATAATTTATTGCGGTAAGGTATTCATGAGCTCAATTCTTTTACAAACTCCGTAATCTTTTTATAAAATTGTAGTTGTTTTGCATTCTGTGGTTGTTTAGATTTATTTTCCCTGTGGGCAGCTAAAACACATAAATAGATAAAAGATTTTACGCATGTTTCTTGTTTCCATTTTGAGTTAAATTTGCTCTCTTTCTCCTGCAAGAAAAATAATATCATGTACTATGACCTTGATCAGATTTGCATCATGTTATATGCTGATCATGGCCACCGTGATAACGATTTGCATCATGTTTTATGCTGATCATGGCCACCTTGATCAGATTTGCGTCATGTCTTTTGCTGATCATGGCCCTCTTGTCGCGGTGCTTACAACACTATAGCAGCAGCAAAGTTGGAAAGGACCTAGTCTGCCGCCTTGTCTCAGGTTTGTTCTTTACCAGCTTCTGCTTTAAATTGTCAAATTCTATCTTCCTAGAGGAATGGTTTTCATGTTGGGTGCTGATGTGAAATAAAAAGGAAAGTGATTGAGCTTTTGAAAAAGGTTGCTTACAATTGGTCCATGACTTGGTGGGACATTGATGATGCAGCTAGACATTTCAAGGACGCGTATAACACGGTGAGTTTGTTATGTACATTATTTGCCCAAAATGAGAGATGAGGTAGTACTTATTGATTCTGATGGTTTATACATTCTAAGAAGTCATTCCCGTGCTTATTAGGGTCTTTTGCCCTATGAATTTGTTGAGAACTCGAGAGTATGTAATAGAAAGGCATTTTGTGTTCCTAGAATAGGATAGGGATCTGTCCAAGTCGGTCTTTATTGGCTGGTAATTTGTTCTTCATGCTTTTAATAGCTGGATCTTAAAAGCTACTATGTGGGAATTTTGTTCATTGTTTATGCAAAGGGATCAAGAGAGGGAAGAACAGAGAAGAGGGTAATTTGTTGCAACATTTTGCACCCACACAATTCCCTCGTGTTAAATGCACGGAATATGCTGCTCAAGTGGAGAACTGCACTCTCTCAAAGGCGAAAAAACCTGGTCCTTAATGTTGATTGAGCGATTGGGTCTCTTTTCTTAGATTTCGTTGCTAGCAACAGAATGTTTACCAAGCCCGGGATTGATGAGTTTGCTGAGATCGGCCATCTAAGTGTACTCTTTGTGCTTGCACGCTCCGACAGCCTGATTGGATTAGTTCCTTTAAGCTTTAGAATCATCTTTTCCTTACGCCTTCCTATGCGGTAATAACTATTCTATAAAAATATGGGTGAAATGAAATAGCCAAATCAGATACGATATTAGGGTAAACTTGTCACAGGTTAATGCTGTGCTTTGTTACGTTGTCCCTATTGCTGATGTGTTTCTCATTTGAAATCTCAGTCGTCCCTTTTGAGCAGAGGGGATTGAAGCGACCGCTGTGTCGCCATCCATCATCCATGGGTTGGTGATTATTAGTCGTTTTATTGCTAAGCACCATTATTGTAATATTGAATGAAGGATCATGAGAAAGGCATCTTCAGTTGTGCTGTGGATCGGTTTTTTTTTTTTTTTTTTCCCCATTGATATCGCCAAGAAAAAAAAAATTTAGTCCCTTCAATGAATTTTGGGGGAAAAAAAATCTGGTTTGTCAAAAATGAGTAACAACTGTTGATAGCGACCGCAAATTCAAATGCTCGTAATAGATAATATTAATTATTTTCTTCTAAAATCGGTTCAGGAATATTGGGCCAAGTTTGAAGAATTGTGCGTGCAGCTCGTAAGCGTGCGTTTGAACTTATTATAATGGGTTTTAAAAGGGTGATTCGGCTCACCTTACGTCCATTAATCAACTATTTAACTATTCTAATTAAAAACCATACAAAAATCTCATAAAAGTAGACATGCTTATATATATATATTAAAAGGTAACGAAGGTAAAGTGTATTAAAAGGTAGTCTTAAGCAGCATTTGGTAAAATTTAATATTTAGGTTTGAATACTAAAAATTCAATTTTTGAATGCTTTAGATTGAAACCTAGAGTTTGAATTTAAATAATTGTATCTGTCTGATAGCTAATTTTTTAAGACATTTGAATAAACTTTAATTTTTTATTTTATCCTTATCCCAATGTTATTTATTATTTTAATAATTTTATTTTTCTCAATAGATTAAATAAATTCATTTTATTATATTTATGTCAAAGAAATTTTAAAATGGAAGAAAAACAAATTGAATGACAGAAGGTATTTTTGTCGAAAAATAAGAGTGAGAAGGGAATAAAAAAAAAAATAATGAGGGTATATTTTTCCTTTAAATTTGAATGGGTAATTCGGTTGAATTAGGTTTATGAGGGCATTTGTTTAGTTTAAATAGGATTTAAATCTATTTAATTTAGATATAAGATAATTCGAATAATTTGTTTTAACATCTAAATTGCTTCAGACCAAATTTTATGTTTGAATCGGCCAAATGAACCATTTAGACTGATTTTTCATTATTCTCACTTTATCCCTCTGGTCACCGCAACAAGCACCACCAATCACGACCATCGGTCAACAGTTCAGCCACCATGACGACGATGATGACGAACATCACCACCACCACAATCACCCCCCGCCACGACCACGCCCCCATCCCCAGGGATGGGGCTTTAATTGAAATCAGAGTACGGAGGAAAATCCACACCCGCTGTCCCACCCGGCAAATTTGTGATTTTATCTCTCTTGTCCTTAAATGGAAGAAGAAGAAGAAGAAGTTTGTAGTGTACCCAGAACCAGAAGAAAAAAGCGGAAGCCAAGAAAATAAGAAACTGGAACATCCATTTACCAATTAATGAGCAAAAACAAAAAGGAAACAGTGCCCAGAAACCCAGATCCTAAAACAATAATAATAAGATGATGATGATGAAGAAAATGGGGGAGGTGGGAGCGGTGGAGGACGACGGGGAGATCCAGAATGGATTTCCCCCCATTTCTTTGTTCTGACATTAAAAAAATAAAAAAATGAAAAAATGTACTCAGTTTATTAAAAAAATTTGTAATCATTCAAAACAAATTATTATTGTAATAGTGTTATAGTAGGGCTAAAATAGAAAATTAAACTTTTTTCAATTATTTCAGTAATTTAATTATTAAACGGTCATAATAATTTAGATTTAGACTTTTAATTTTCATGTAGGGCATTTAGATCTGAACAGTAATTTTTATCGGTTAAGTAAAAAAAAAAAAAGTAAAAGAAGTTCCTTAGAAAAGGTCTAATTTTTTTTAAAATGAAATATTGAAAAGTAATAAAAGCAACTTAACGAATATGAATCTGGGCCCCCAGCCCACGTGATATCATTCTATTTCGCCAAACAAAAACGGCCAAAAGAAAGAGAGAGAGAGAGAGGAGAAAACTGGAAAAAGAAGAGTTCCCATATCATTTCCACCACTAGAATTGCTCCTTCCACGCCCCCGAAGTAAATCGCAGTACCGGAAAATGAAAGCCAACACAGAAGAAACGGCGAGAAGAGGAAAAAGGTTCAGCTCCAATTCTGAATTTTTCTTCCTTTCAGGGCCTCTCTTTCAGCTTCGTAAGGGCACTGATGAACTTCACAGTAATCCGATTCCCCTCCGCTCCCCCCATCCCTCTTCGTTAAACAATCATCTCCATGATTTTTGAGGGTTTTCTCTACTCGAGCCTCTAAATTTCATCTGCTACTTGAAGTAGCACAGAGGAAGTAGAGAAGAAGACCCAGTAGTAATGGCTTCGGGAAGCAGAGGAAGAGTGCAGTCGCATCAGCAAGCTCAGTCCTCGGGCACCAGTAACATGATGAGGGCTCATCACACGGGTTCTAATGTCGGCAAAGCCATTGCGCAGTACACCATGGACGCACGCCTCCACGCGGAGTTCGAACAGTCGGGCGAGTCCGGTAAGTCCTTCAATTACTCACACTCCGTAAGAACGCCCCCCGAATCCGTCCCCGAACAACAAATCACAGCTTATTTGTCAAAAATTCAAAGGGGAGGGCATATTCAACCTTTTGGGTGTATGATTGTTGTGGATGAGGCCACTTTCCAGGTCATCGGGTTTAGCGAGAACGCGAGGGATATGTTGGGTCTCACCCCCCAATCCGTCCCGAGTCTCGAAAACCTGGAAATCCTAACAATCGGGACCGATGTTCGCACGCTCTTTACTCCGTCCAGCGCGGTTTTGTTCGAAAAGGCGTTTGGAGCTCGGGAAATTACGTTGCTGAACCCAATTTGGATTCACTCCAATAATTCTGGTAAACCCTTTTATGCAATCCTGCATAGGATTGATGTGGGGATTGTGATTGATTTGGAGCCTGCGAGGACAGAGGATCCAGCCCTGTCCATTGCTGGAGCTGTGCAGTCACAGAAGCTGGCTGTGCGTGCCATTTCACAGTTGCAGTCCCTTCCTGGTGGGGACATCAAGCTGTTGTGTGACACTGTTGTCGAGTGTGTGAGGGAGCTTACGGGTTATGATCGGGTGATGGTGTATAAATTTCATGAGGATGAGCATGGCGAGGTTGTGGCTGAGAGCAAGAGGCCCGACCTGGAGCCGTATCTTGGGTTACACTATCCCGCTACAGACATTCCCCAGGCATCAAGGTTTTTGTTTAAGCAGAACCGGGTTAGGATGATTGTGGACTGCTACTCGTTGCCTGTTCGGATAATCCAAGATGAAGGGCTTATGCAACCTCTATGCTTAGTTGGTTCCACTCTTCGGGCCCCTCATGGTTGCCATGCGCAGTATATGGCCAATATGGGATCAATTGCCTCGTTGGCCATGGCGGTTATCATTAACGGAAATGACGAGGAAGCTAGTGGGGGACGTAACTCTATGAGACTATGGGGTTTGGTTGTTTGTCACCACACTTCTGCACGGTGCATCGCATTCCCTCTCCGTTATGCATGTGAATTTCTAATGCAGGCCTTTGGGCTTCAGTTGAATATGGAATTACAATTGGCGTCTCAATTATCGGAGAAGCATGTTTTGAGGACCCAGACTCTTTTGTGTGACATGCTTCTTCGTGACTCCCCGACTGGAATTGTGACTCAGAGCCCCAATATCATGGACCTTGTGAAGTGTGATGGGGCTGCACTCTACTACCATGGGAAGTATTATCCTCTTGGTGTGACCCCATCTGAATCACAGATAAAGGACAGTCGTAGAGTGGTTGTTGGCTTCCCATGGGGATTCAACAGGTTTGAGCACAGACAGTTTGGCTGATGCTGGTTACCATGGAGCAGCCTTACTTGGTGATGCAGTTTGTGGTATGGCTGTTGCGTATATCACTTCAAGGGATTTCCTCTTCTGGTTTCGGTCTCACACAGCTAAGGAAGTCAAGTGGGGTGGTGCAAAGCATCACCCAGAGGACAAGGATGATGGACAGAGGATGCATCCTCGTTCATCATTCCAGGAGTTCTTGGAGGTGGTAAAGAGCCGGAGTTTGCCTTGGGAGAATGCGGAAATGGACGCTATTCACTCTTTGCAGCTCATTCTGCGGGACTCTTTTAGGGATGCTGAGGGAAGCAACTCAAAGGCTGTTATACATGCCGGGGTCAGGGATTTGGATTTGCCAGGGATAGATGAGCTCAGCTCTGTTGCACGAGAAATGGTGAGGCTAATTGAAACCGCAACAGCTCCGATATTTGCAGTAGACACCGATGGACGCATAAATGGTTGGAATGCCAAGATGGCAGAGTTGACAGGGCTTTCAACAGAAGAGGCTATGGGGAAGTCCTTGGTTCGTGATCTTGTTTATAAAGAATGTCAAGAAATTGTCGATAAGCTTCTCTACCGTGCTTTAAGAGGTAGTCTTCTACGGTCCCTATTAACCCTAAGTTCATTAAGGGGTGTTTTGACCTCCCATGGCAGTGCACTCATCTTAAAAGAAGTTAAGTTCATTGCGAGACATTGCAGCCATGGCCAAAAATAATGAGATTTACAAATTTATTGAGGTCCTATTTTGCAAACTAGTTGATGATTTAGGCATAGCATGGAAGAAAACCATTTAGATGCTATAAGAAGCAAATTTGACTTGCTGTTGCATCATGAAATTTCTTTTCATTACCTTCCTAGTAAGGGAGGAGCGATAATTCTGATGTTTCCATGCCAACCTAGATGTTGTTTGGTGAGTAAAACTGAAGTTTATGTGCATTCTTGAGTCTGCCCATGTTATAACTTAATTTTGGTGATTTTATAACCTAACTATAGCATTTTGGTAATTTTATAAGCTAACTATAGCATTGACACATCATGTCATGTCCAACTCAAATATTAGGTACTTGATGCAGCTTCTTCAATACTTTTTTCTCACATGTGTTTTTTCTCCACAAAAGACAAAACTGATAAGATAATTAAAAACTATTTCATAATTTAAAGATGTAATATGTGGTAATACTAGATTATAAATGAGGGCATCCGTCCAAGGTTAGTGGTAGCTCCAATTTATGACAACATGAGAGAGTATTTCTAAGATGATTTGAGCACATGCAGCAGGGAACTGTAAGCACATTGTTAGGAGGAGTGAGGTGATCAATTTGAGAGAGATAAGGATGGTTAGGATAGACCTAGGATGCATGCGAGGAAGTTGCTTTAGATAGGAATGAACAGCATAGGAAAATCCATATCATCAACCTGATGTATTTCTTGTTTTGTTCCATGTAGGCTTCCCCAAATTATTGGGGTTAAGGCTTACTCTGTTGTCGCTGTTGACTGTGAACATGCTTATTCATAAAACACTAGGATAGATTCATCCTTTTATTTGATTCACGCAGGTGAGGAAGATAGGAACATAGAGATAAAATTGAAAACATTTGGCTCAGAACAACAGGGTAAAGCTATTTTTGTTGTGGTTAATGCCTGCTCTAGCAAGGATTACACAAGTAATATAGTCGGGGTGTGCTTTGTTGGTCAAGACATTACTGGCGAGAAAGTGGTAATGGACAAATTCATCCACATACAGGGTGATTACAAGGCTATAGTACACAGTCCAAGTCCTTTGATTCCACCTATATTTGCATCAGATGAGAACACATGCTGCTCTGAGTGGAATGCTGCTATGGAAAAGCTCAGTGGTTGGCCAAGAGGAGACATCATTGGAAAAATGTTGATTGGGGAAGTTTTTGGCAGTTGTTGCCGGCTCAAGGGCCCTGATGCTTTGACAAAGATTATGATTGTCTTGCACAGCGCAATTGGCGGGCAAGATACAGAGAAGTTTCTGTTTTCCTTCTGTGATCGGAATGGGAAGTATGTACAAGCTCTTTTGACGGCAAATAAGAGGGTTAATATGGATGGCCAGGTTATTGGAGCCTTCTGTTTTCTGCAGATTGCGAGTCCTGAGTTGCAACAAGCTTTGAAAGTCCAGAGGCAACAGGAGAAGAAACGCTTTACAAGGATGAAAGAGTTGGCTTACATTTGCCAAGAAATAAAGAATCCTTTAAGTGGTCTTCGCTTTACTAACTCACTTTTGGAGGCTACGGATTTAAACGAAGATCAAAAGCAGTTTCTTGAGACAAGTGCTGCTTGTGAGAAGCAGATGCTGATGATCATGAAGGATGTTGATCTAGAGAACATTGAAGAGGGGTAAGTTTCTTGTAAATCATCTATTTCCTCACACGATGCGTGAATCACCGTTTTTGTGCTTAGCTTCACAATTTAGGGTATCCTTTGGGACTAGTTTTGTTTTGTTTTGTTTTTTGTTTTTTTTTCATTTTTTCATTACAATTTCCTTGTTGACTTTTTTTAAAATCAAGGCTTTGTTGATGGTTGAGGAAAAGTTGGCCAAGTTTCTTGCCTGTTGCCTTTAACTCAATCTTATTATAACACCTCTTAAATCTCAAATAAGTAATCCCTAACAATGGAAGAATAGCCATAATAACATATCTGTCAGAGTAGTTATATTGAACGATAGATTTGAGAGTAAGTGTATAATTCTGAACTGGGATTCATCGGGAATTTTTACGGCTGTCTAGGTTCCTGGCTAAACATTATCAACATTTTTTCTTCCTTCATTTGCTAAGTTGTGGATTTTGGTGTTAGAAGATATCTCTTGTCTGTCTCAACTGCTAGATTTCTCTGGGCCAGGCTGCATGAATTTTGTTCAGCCACAATTTTTTTTTTCCAATGTTATTTGCAAGATAAAGTATCTGATGCATAATCGATGTACAATGCATAATGGATTTACACATGGCTGTGCCTTGTTGTGCACATATGTCCTTTATTTATTATGAACGTTGTGTGAATGTCAGTACTTCAGACACATCTTATCCTTGTACTTTTAAAGATTTTTATAAATTTCTACTGCTCATTTTGATAAATGTCTCATTGGAGACCTTCCTGTGTAACTATGTTATTTGTAAATATTTTCCAAGTGTTGAAAATTTTCTTTCTGGCATTAGTTCACTGGAGCTTCAGGAGGGTGAATTCTTGCTTGGGAGTGTTATAAATGCTGTTGTTAGCCAAGTAATGATATTGCTAAGGGAAAGAGGTTTACAATTGATCCGTGATATTCCAGAGGAAATAAAAACACTGGCTGTTTATGGCGATCAAGTGAGAATTCAACAGGTGTTATCTGATTTTTTATTGAATGTGGTACGTTGTGCCCCATCTCCAGAAGGCTGGGTAGAAATTGAAGTTCGGCTGAGATTGAAACGCATTATTGAAGGAAATCATGTCGTGCACATCGAGTTCAGGTATGCCATGCCACCAGCCTACTCTTTTAGCTCAAGTTCTGCTGATGGCTGCACTGAAGGGAAAAAGAGAAAAATAGGCCTGTCACCGCACTGTAATGGGTTTAAAACTATAATCAATTCCTTTAGCTTATCTATATTTTTTCATCTTTGAATGCTTTTTTGAGTATACTTCAATACTCATAGTTCCTCAACGGATTATGAATCCTATCTTTTCACTTAATTAGGGCAGCACAAAAATATAATAGTCTTGCAAACCAAAACCAAAAAAAAAAAAATGAATCTATGCACTTGCTATTTGCATGGTCTCATCATGGACATAGTCTTTATGTTTTGGTATTTTCATTTTTCTTATGTATGGTTTTCCTGTGTTGCCTCATATGATGAGCATTAAAGATATGCACCAGAAATAAACAGTAGGTTGGCAGGAACTGAAAGGCATGGAAATTGTGCTCTTATTATCTTCGCTACTTTATGATCATTTGGTAATGCATGATACAATTGTTTTACTGATACTTGTCTTATGGTGAAGGATTGTATGCCCTGGTGAAGGTCTACCTCCTGAACTGATTCAGGACATGTTTCATAGCAGTCGCTGGGTGACCCAAGAAGGGTTGGGGCTGAGCATGTGCAGGAAGATATTGAAGCTTATGAATGGCGAAGTCCAATATATTAGAGAGTCGGAAAGATGTTACTTCCTAATTACCCTTGAACTTCCCGTGCCTCGGGAAGGCTCAAAAAGCATTGACCGTTGACTAGGCTAACGGAATGGGGAATTGCTTTCACACCCTCCTAAAATTAACCTGCTGAGTCATTCCTCTAAACTCATGGCAAGGGCTTCGCTCGCGTGTAAAGAGCGAGCGTTGTCGGCTTTTCTGAGTTATAAAAAGTGCTTTCGTTATCCATCAAGGAGAGGCAAGTGTTGGAGTTACAAACTTGAATTAGTGAAGGTATATAGGGATTTGAATGATTTTTCTGTATCTAGTTGAATGTCTCTGAATATGAGTGAAGTGTATCCTATAAATAATTATGCTCTATGAATTGGTGATGGGTCATAGATATAGCACTTAGGAGTTGGGGACATCCTCGATGAGGAATGGGGTGAAAACCCTAATGCTTGTAATAGTTGATCTCTCAGCATATTAGTGTTTTTGGCTCACAACTCCTCTATCAAGCATTCTCTCTATCGTTAGCCAGAAACAAGTTTCTTCTTTCAGCGTATTGAGCGATGTATCGAAAGTGAGGGCCATTTTCTGTGCACAGACTTGCATCATTAAAGTTGTCATGGTTGTCTGGTTGTGCAGGTGAAATCGGCAGCATCAGTCGGGCCATTAGCATGTACTCCAAACGCATTGTTTGTATTGTTTCATGTCAAGTTCCAACAATAACTTGGATATTTGGTAGTGCTGGTCTCCCTCCGGTTATTCCCTTAGGCCCCATTTGATTTTTTCTTCTCGTTTTCATGTTCTCGCTTTCAAATTTTATTTCTTTTTCTCATTGTTTTTTTGTTCACGTTCTTATTTATCATAGGCAATGCTAAAAATGTTTGGTTTGTATGCATTAGTTTTATTTTTTTATTCGATGAGGTCCAATGACAGTAATTGGAATTTGAGAAAATTGGTCGGGTTTTGATGAGAACTCGGTGATGATGGCCTGAGTTAAATAGATAATGGTTGTGGGTGAATTCAAGTCAAGAAAAGAGGGATAAATATTGTTCTTAAAATTTTTAGGAATGATAATTTCTACGTATTTTCTATTCTTGTTCCAACCCAAAAACAAGTAACGGGGATACAAGATATTTTCACTTCTATTTCCTTTGGTTTCTATTTTATTACTGTTTTAATTCATTTTAAAGTTTAAAATAGGCGTTCCTATTAAATCGAGCCTAATGAAGATTCTGAGATCCATCAATAATAGGTTATAAAAACATTTTCCCCACTGGTGTCCATTACTCTCTCGGGGTCGTCTCTCTTCCCGAGGCGCAGGAAGCAGCCGCCAAAGTTTTCTTCAATTACCCAATAATAAACTCTGCAAATTGAGTGTTTATTTATTTTTTCCTTCTCATTCATAAAATTTGGTCAGACACTGCATTATTAAAATTCGTAGGATTTGTCTGATCTCCTTCAATGACAGCTTCACCAGCTAGACACTTCTTGCATTACCCGTTGACGATAAGGATGATGAGCGCAGACCAATCCTAGCTCAGAATAGGAATAATTATATCCCAACATAAAGGGAGTATTTCGAATTTTATCTTAGAATAGTAAAAAAAAAATAATGATAATTTATAAACATAATCCATATTTTCAAAGTTTTCTAAAAGTAATTCTATTTTGTAAGATCGTATTTGACAAGTGCTATTTTAGGGAGAATGCACTAACACCCTCTTGGAATTGGTGTTAGCAAGATAATCTCGTTCAGTTTTAGATTTGTTTTTCCTCCACCGGAATACTTCCTTCCTCATTCAATTTCATTTTCGCTGCCGTACTCAAGTACTGTAAATGTGATTTTGCCTGTCTGTTGTCTCGCACTCCATTCCGGTAGCATCTCCAATGGTTCTCACTCTTTCTCATCCCCTTTCTTATCTGATCTGTCAGTTTTCATTTCGCCCACCATTGTTTGCCGTCCCACTATTGATTTTGGCAGCATCTCCGATAGCCCAAATTGGATCCCATCGATTTTCTGATAACCGAACTCGACCGACCCCCTTCCACACGGATTCAAAGGTTAATCTTCTTGATTTTACAACTTTTTTGTATGATTTGTTATGAAATACTATAATAAGTCTTTGTTATGAAACATCTTAATTTAAATATGCTATTTTGTTTAATTTGTTGTTGTTCTTGACGAAAACATTAAATATTATAAATTTGTTCTTGTTAGTTTTGGGATGCTCGAAGCATAAAATATTAGAGTTAATAATCGTATTGTTTTTGTTGCGTTGAGAAGCATAATAAATTAGTACCAACAACTTTATTGTTGATGGTGGGGTGAGAAATATGTAAAAGTAGGTCTAGTAAACTTTTGTCTCAAAGAATAATATGAGGTTACTGTGAACATGTAAAATTAGGTCCAATAACTTGCATGAAAAAGCATGTCTAATAATTTGTTATCTCGATGACCGGTTCTCGAAATGGGAGGACAATAATTTTACGCTGCATTTGTAACAAGTGTCATTCTTAAGTTTCAGTAGTTCCGCATGTGTGTAAATTAGAAATCCTAATATTTGTAAATGTTATGTTCATTCTATGTTGTTAATATGATGTATAAAGTTCGCTTATGTTTGTCTTTTGTTACCTTTGTCGACTTATGTTTTCTTTGTTCAATTATGTGCAATTAGTTTATGTTATTTTAGTCAAAATACATAATGTTAAATTTATTGTTTTATGCCACAAATGGCCCATTACATTGCTCCAGGTCCATTGAATCAATCAATTTTGAGTTTACATTCGGTGCATCGATCTGAGGCTATTTGGTGCGGTGATATTGACTAACAGTTAGATGTCAAATGGGGGGACCTCATGTTTAGGAGAGTGGTGATGCCCATTTTCCGTGTTGTACAGATGCTTGACCACTGTGGATTTTACGGTGTATATCAATTAGATAGGATTAAGCTCGATCCTGAATTGATCACTACTTTAGTGGAGAGGTGGTGTGAGGAGACCTATAATTTTCACATGCCCATTGGTGAGGTGACAATGACTTTGCAGGATGTTAAGGTGTTGCTCGGTCTTCCCATTGATGGTCGCACAGTTATGATTGTTAGCTGTGGCCCATCGACGAAGGAGTAGTGGGTCAATTTGTGCTACGAGTTATTAGGTGTGCGACCCACCATTGCGGAGATACATGAAGGAGTCACCGTAAAGATGTCTTGGCTTGTCGACCGGTTTCATGTTACACTCCCAGTTGACGCTGCCGATCAAAATGTCGCGTTTCACACTCAAAGTTACCTGCTAAAGCTATTTGGCGGTGTTCATTTCAAGGATACATCAAGGCATCGCACAAGTCTATGTATGCTTCCCCTTTTGGCAAACTTGGATGGTGTTTGTACATACGGTTGGGTTGGTGCATGTTTGGCCACCCTTTATCATTGGTTGTGTCGATGTTCTCGACAATTGGCACAACATATTACAGGACCCATAATCTTGTTACAGGTAATGGTATATGCGTACTCGCCATGGGTGCCGAGTACTCATCTTGTCTGCATCCGCTCATCAACAATTGACTGCAAACAGCTATACTCTACTCCATTGGGTACCGGATTGGTTCGACCTTCACGTAAAGATCCAATGTTGTTAACACAGTATACTACATATGCATGTTAATCATGTATTGGACCATCTCATCATTGAACAGCAGGCACGACGAATACGTCGTAGATACTCCTCACCTAAGCATTACTGAGCACTAAACACAACACTTACTCTGTAAAGGTTGTGTACAAGACCTAACAAAGAGCATACCTAGTCAAGTAAGGATTTGAGAGTCAAACCGTGGCAATGAATAACCATCAGGCATATGCCACCACCAACATAAGTGAGAGAGATTGGTGTAACTGTTCCACAATTTCTCCTCCCTAATGGCAAAGTATTGGAATCATTGCAATTTGAAAGGACGAAGGGAAGATTTGGAGAGTAGTGAAAAAATTTTATGGTGAACCATAACATTAATTGATGAGGAGAGGTGTCTTTAAATTGAATGTGATCTTGAGATTGAATTCTCAAGTGCGATTTCAGTCTTTTAGTCTTTTCAACTTTTTTATATGGCAGTAGGCAGGAAAGACACTGAAATCGCACTTCTTGAGTGCGATTTTTGGGTTTGCGCCACTGATAACTTTGTCAGATGATATTATCCTAAAAATTGCACTTGAAAAGTGCGATTTTACAAAAAAAAAGAGCTACTTTTATAAAATTCTGAAAAGTAGGTCATGTTTATAAATTATTTTATTTTTTAGTCCATTCTGAGAAAAAATTCGATTATTTCCTCTGTGGGATACTCATTTATAATACCTCAAACTAGTGGAACAAGAAGCTTCAAACAAAGGACGGGAAAAAAAAAAAAGAAAAAGCTTAAACGCTGTCCGTCATCTCTGTTGTTCCACGAGAGCGGAGAGAGCGAGAGAGAGAGAGAGTAGTGGGTATGAATGGGAGGCAACTTGCAAGTCGCTTCCAGAAGACGAAGCCGACCACCCAAATAAATGACGAATATTTTATATTAAAAAAATTAATTGACAACGAGCCTCCCGGTAGGTATGACAATCAAATAATTCTCTCCCTCACTCTATATAATATTTATAAAATTAATTATGAAATACGAGAGAAATTATTTGAACAGTGAATTTTGAATTTGAAAGCTTGAGCTCTATAACGGATTGATTTTATCAATAACTACGTGCAGGTTTCTCTAGCAACGATCGCTGTCTGATTTTTTACTATGTACACTCCGCATGTAGGGTGGAAATCGACCTCAGCTGGAGGTGGAAATATCAGAAAATGGAGCGGAAATAGTAAAAGGCGCCTTCTCCTCCGTTTTCCCCCTTAGCTAAAAGGGGAAATTCCCGTCCTAACAAAAGAAAATAACAACAATAATGAGGGGAAAAAAAATGTTATGTGATGTTCTATCTAATTATACATAAAGGTGTCTTAAAATGTTATTATTTTGATAAATGATATTAAAAATATAAATTTTTTTATTAAAATAACGTAATTTCAAATTATTTTTATATTTAATTATGTGGAGTGCCAAGACAAATAGAAATTAAATTATTAAAAAATAATAATAAGGGGATTTTATTTAAAACTGGACAAGATTATCCCTATAAACCACAAACTATATAAAAACTCAATTAACTTAGATAAAGATAATTACTATCGTATTATTGAATATTTCTATTTGATTTGAAAGCACTTATATTCATCAGTTTAAAGGATTTTTATAAAATATTACATTGAATTAATTTGTTCAATCTCGACAATTATATATAAATGAGCTATTATTGTTTTAATGAAGCGCCTATGGTGAGATTGGTAGACATGCTGTCCCTTATGATAAATAATAATTAATTAAAAAATAAAACCTGAAAGGGGAATGCGTAGCATAGAACACAACCAACCTCTGGCCTCCGTAATCGCGGAACCACACGCGCCATTACTCCGGATTCTCGCAATCCATACCCCTTCCCGACTCCCCAGCGAGTGTAGTTATAGCGCGTGAGGAGAGCCCAAAAAAGGGAAAAATGTCATAAAACCAAAACCGCCCTGAGAGAGAGGGAGTATTTATTTATTTTTTTCCCTGAACAAATAAAATAAAATAAAAATGAAATGGAAATAAAAAGCGTTGAGCAGGGTCCGATTGACTACTTGCAGAGAAAGAAAGAAAGGAAAGGGGAAGAAGATGATGAGTGTCTGAAATCTTATCATCATTGTTGGGAGCTCAACCATTCTTGTTGAGTGATTTCTTGAGGAGGAGGATCGTCGACGTTCTCTGTGATTTTCCTGAGATTTTATCTTTTCTTTTTTCATGGAGGACACTCCACCAGCGGAGGAGCTCTTGAGGAAGATCCACGAGCTCGAGGAAGGCCAAGCTCACCTCAAGCGGGAGATGTCCAAGCTTAGGGTTTCGGATCAGCCGGGTGGCGCGCGCCAGAGGTCGCACTCAATCTCTCCTAGGCGGTCGAGGTTTCCGGTGGCGCCAAGGAGGAAAGGCACCGGACCCGCGGGGTTCGACGGAGCTACGGCTTGGGAGAAGGGCTCCAGCTCGTTACGGCATTCGTCTCCGTTGCAGCGGGAGAGCCGGAGCCTCGAATCGGTGGACGCCGGCGGCGGCGGAGGAAGGGGTGGTGCTACTGGTAGTAGTAGTACTGGTAGTTTTGGGCCGTCGGCGGTTAATTTTACTGATAGGCAATATCTGAATATTTTGCAGTCCATGGGACAATCTGTCCACATTTTTGACCTAGAGGGTCGTATAATCTACTGGTAAGTGTTGTCGGTCTTCATTTATTTTTTCATTTTCTTGATATTATTATACAAGGGTTGATTTGATGATTTCTATATGATGGTGATTGGTGTTCGCTTCTTCATTTATAAGTTGATTGGTATTGTAATTTTTTTGATGCTTTATGGTTTGAAGGTTGAATCTGGTATGTCATTTCAAATATCAGAAATGCATTTCAAACTAGTGTTTGAATACTGTTACTTTATGGTTAAGACTGGGTCTTGAATAACGAAAATTTGCCGCCTTGGTTGATCTGGTAATGCTCGAACTTGCAGGAATAGAACTGCTGAGAACCTCTATGGGTATTCTGCCGGCGAAGCCCTAGGCCACGATGCAATCGATCTCCTGACGGATGCCCAAGACTTTGAGGTAGCAAGTAACATCGTGCATCGTGTGACCATGGGCGAGAGCTGGACTGGGCAGTTCCCCGTGAAGAATAAGATGGGGGAGAGGTTTCTAGCCATTGCGACAAATACCCCTTTTTATGACGATGATTTTAGGTTGGTTGGAATTATATGTGTGTCTAGTGATTCTCGGTGCTTTCAAGATATGAGGATCCCATTGGCAGGGCCACAGAAGCATTCAGAGGTAGATTCGAGCTTTGCGCATTCCAGAACCCGTGCTTCAGCAAAGCTTGGTCTTGATCCTCAACAGCCTTTACAAGTTGCAATAGCGTCTAAAATATCTAATTTGGTTAGTAATTTAGTTTCCCATGATCGTATAATTCACTACATTGGTGCCATTTTGATTGCTTTAATGTAACCCCCCTCAAAACAGGCTTCCAAGGTTGGCGACAAAGTGCGATCCAAGATCAAGACGGGAGACCACAGCATGGATCGTGAATGTGAGAGTGGAGATAGTCATCATTCTGATAATGGTTTATCTGATGGAGCTCTGTTTGACCATAGAGAGGATGCAAATTCAAGTGGAGCTAGCACACCCAGAGGTGATACTCATCCATGTTCTTCTGCCAAATTTCCTCAGCTTGCTTCTGATGAGAAAGCCCCAGCGAAAATCTGTAGGGATTCTGGTGATGACAGTGAAGGGAAGCCTATTCATAAGATCATTACCTCTAAAGCAGAGGCATGGATGGGTAAGAAAGGATTATCTTGGCCTTGGAAAGGCAGTGAGCAAGAAGCCCCCGAATCAAGGTCTGCTCGTTTTGTTTGGCCCTGGTTGCAAAATGATCAAGAGAATGACACAAGCCATCACAAGAGTTCCCACTCCGGTGCTAGGCCTGAAAGCCATTTGGGTGAAAGCTATAGGCCTGTCAATAATGAGCCTTCAGGATCCTGGTCTTCCTCATTCAACGTTAACAGCTCAAGCAGTGCGAGTAGCTGTGGGAGTACTAGCAGTAGTGCAGTGAACAAAGTCGATTTGGAAACAGATTGCTTAGATTATGAAATCTTGTGGGAAGATCTGACGATTGGAGAAAATATTGGACAAGGTAATATTAGCTACATCTAATGTTTTGCTATATCAATTTTTTTGTCAATCACTGCTAGTTAGATTAGTTTCGGCAAATTGTTTAGCAATTTTCATAGTCTTTTGATTTTCTCTTAATGCTTCTATTTATTTTATTTTAATTTATTTTTTTTGTGTTCGTGTCTTTCTTGCTTTAATTTATATTCCTTTTCCTACAGGTTCTTGCGGAACTGTGTACCATGGCCTGTGGTATGGATCAGTATGTTCCTTTGCTCTTTCTTTTAATGACTTAATTGCGGGGAAGATGCATATCTCTAGCTTAAAACAGTAGTCTAATTTTGATACGGAAATTTAAGATTCAGTTTAGTTATGGTGAGGAAGAAAGAGGTAAAGTAAATGCTTAGAAATGCTTCACAAGCAATAGCCATTAGCCAGAGATTATCAGAATGTGACTTGATCAGAACACCAGAATTTCATGCTTCTAGAATCTCAGGCCAAAACTATTGTTTCATGCTTACATTTGTTTGCTGGAAATGGTCGATATTAGCCCCTTAGTGATTTGAGGGTCCAAGAGATTCCAGTTCAATACAGTGTTGAGCCTGTAAGCCAGTTAGCGCCTTCAATATTTGCTAGTTGATAGTTTGCAAGATATTCAGGTTCTTTAGGATGTGGATCATATGGGCTAGATGGCACCTTCACTTTCCAGGTTTGCATATCATACATATGATGGGTAATGCCTATAGATACTCGTAGGATGATAAGTTCGTACATCACTTTATAGGTTTATGACCGTGAATGACTTCATAGAATGATGCTGATGTGTCAAAATTCAAACACCTTCATGGATAAGGGGAAGCATTAAAGAGGTGGTTGATGTGTTTTTTTTTTTTTTTTGGTTTCCTTTCGTTTGATGTGCAGCTAATAGTACCCTTGCTATTGCAGGATATCGCTGTCAAGGTGTTCTCTGGACAAGAATATTCAGATGATGTGATAGCATCCTTCAAACAAGAGGTGTTTTTTCCGTTTCAAGTTGATATAAGGATGTTTGTGGAGTAGTCAGCGAGTGATCTGTATACTCTTTTGAATTAATTATGTAGTTTAAAATTCCTGATATTTTGTAGCTCATTCGTACATATGCAATATATTTGATATACCTATATCTTTTCGTGCAGGTATCTCTTATGAAAAGGCTTCGTCATCCAAATGTTTTACTTTTTATGGGTGCAGTGACTTCACCTGAGCGCCTATGCATTGTCACAGAGTTCCTTCCACGGTGCATTACTTACTTCCCTTGCTATGAGCCATTCTTCTAGGTCTTCCCTGCACAAAGTACTTAAAAATATAGGTTGCTCCTTCAATTTGTTTTAATATGGT
The DNA here is from genome assembly GCA_034195605.1 of Santalum album. Lineage (NCBI taxonomy): Eukaryota > Viridiplantae > Streptophyta > Magnoliopsida > Santalales > Santalaceae > Santalum > Santalum album. Next base: position 4,517,454 of record CM067264.1, on the reverse strand, counting down.
TAATGAAATTTTATGCAGTGGAAGCTTGTTTCGATTACTACAAAGGAGCACATCCAGGCTAGATTGGAGACGGCGTGTTAACATAGCTTTGGACATAGTGAGTATTATGGAATTCTACTTTGCATATGGAAAATGTCCTTTTGATGATAACCAGTGGCATTTGCTTTGTTACCTCTATAATTGCTTTGCTCTGCTTTTTTCCTTGCCAGTTCTCCGGAGCAATCATTTCTTCCCAATGCATTATTGCAACTTTTGTTGTGCAAATGGCTTGGATAATTTTATTGTTATGGTCATTCACAAGCATTTAGTGATTGTGCAACTCTTCTACAGGCACGGGGTATGAATTATCTTCATCATTGCAATCCACCCATTATACATCGTGATTTGAAGTCTTCAAATCTCCTAGTTGATAAGAATTGGACTGTGAAGGTTTGCTTTTAATTTTTTGTATTCGTGGCATAGTTGTTTTCTGGTTTCCTGATTTCTATATCCTGTGATTCTCATGACTTTCCTATTTTTGTTGAGAAAAATAATATCCTGAGATGCTGTGTTAGCAGGTTGGTGATTTTGGTCTGTCACGTCTCAAACATGAAACATACCTCACAACAAAGACTGGGAAGGGAACGGTAACTAAACTAACACTCATGGCTCATGAATTTTGATCAGTATGTTTATGGCCTTAAATGATCAGAGTTTTCAAGTAATTCCCCCACTGTTTCCCTTATTTTTTAGCCTCAATGGATGGCTCCAGAAGTTCTTCGTAATGAACCTGCTGATGAGAAGTATGTGTTAATCCATCCTCTGGATAACATTAATCTTAGTTCCAAATTTTTAAGTTCAAGCGGCTTCTCATGAATGTATTTGCTTAAGCTGATTTTTCTTCTTGCTATGTGAACTTTTAGGTCAGACATATACAGCTATGGAGTGGTATTATGGGAGCTTGCCACAGAGAAGATCCCATGGGATAAGCTCAACTCGGTGCAGGTATTTTCCTCTTTTATTAGAAAATGGAAAACTGTATTACCTTAGTTTAACAAAACATTGCATTTTATCTTCAGTCTATGAAATTTGTTTGTATGTTTGAATTCGGATATTCTGTAACGAGATAAATCCTGGTAAATTTTGCTTAGCGTAAGAAGTGAGGAGTGCTGAGTCTGTTTTCTCTTCTTGAAAGATGGGGATAAATTGTTTAGCACACTTGCAGGTGATTGGAGCTGTAGGGTTCATGAACCAACGGCTAGAGATCCCAAAAGAGGTGGATCCGCAGTGGGCTTCAATAGTTGAAAGCTGCTGGCACAGGTGCTTCAAGTATTTTTATAGCATTTTCTTGCCAAAGTTAGTCCAACAAGGGATCCATAATATGCACATGCATACAGTGCTATATTTTTTCCCTTGTTTTTAACATGGTTCTGAGCATTCGCCTTGTCTGATTTTGACATAATTAGTCCTTCAATGTTATCTAAATCCAATTCAATACGGCACCTCCATTTTTCCTTCTCTCCCACTTTTGTTCGTCTGTGTATTCTGGGAATTGGGAAGGCATCAGGAATCAGATGTCTCACGCATGAAATGAAGGTTGTTTTGGATCTGCGGTTTAGGTAGGTATTCGCGACATGAAGTTAGGTTTTTGGGGATCATGGCTCACGTATTTCATCCCGGTTGTTAGATTGGATCCTCTCCTGGGATTGTTCTTGAGCCTGTTTAGTGATTTCTTGTGCAATGTTTCACGTGATTTACCTTTATTAAAATGTTTTGAAGTATGATGTGATTTTGCTAATCTGACCACGTAATACTTTATGTGAACCAGCAATCCACAGTGCCGGCCGACGTTTCAGGAACTGTTGGAAAGGCTTAAAGACTTGCAAAGGCAACATGCTATGCAATTCCAGGCGGCCCGTTCCGCCTCTGGGGACAGAGCCCAGAAAGAAACGTAGTTCCAAATTCTGTGGTTTGGTTTTCCGTCAATTGCAGTACTAGAAGCAGCATAGCCTTTTGCAAACATTGGCAGTGATCGGTGATAAGCAGTTGACTACACAGACTACCGCCCAAATTGGCTGCAGAGTCGACTTAGCAAGGTTTGAACCAACCCGCTGTGAAGCCAGGAAAAGTTGAAAAGAAGAGAAATATCGCTAAAGGCTCAGAGTGAGACATTTACCATTTGGTCGGCAGGTTGTCATCGAGTTTATTAGTCCTCATACTAGAGCTTGCTGAGACCACTTTAGAAAGGAAAGCTGTACAGATTGCCTGCCACATTCGCTCCATCATTTGCATTTGTGTGCTAAAGATTATTGTCAGGAGCTATTGGTTTAGTAGGGTTTTAATTTTTTTTTTTATTGTGCATTTTAAACCCAACCTTGTTAGCTACACCAAATTGATTGCTGAACTAATAAATTTGGCCATCTGTATAAAACGCTGTGTTGCATGGTCTGCGTCCATTTACGGTTGGGGTTCTGCAAATGTCACAAAGATCTCGATGCTCCAGTTCACTGTTGAACTCGATTAGGCTGGAAGAGCAGAGTCGACTCCGATGATAAAACTTGCTTATGCTGTGCTGAGCGACTAAACCCATAATCAGCATCAAGGGGAAGCAACACAAGAGCAGTGAAGCCCACTGGGGATGTGTACATTAGAATTAACTTTGCCTTTTTATTGACAGGTTCGTACAAAGACAGCCTCGAGCCCCTACTAAACTCTCGGTTAGCATAAACGTGAATGCACCGCTGTGTATTGTAAATCAATAGCAGGAACAAAACCAAGAAAAACGCTAGCACAGATTCACTATAGCATTCGGCAAGTAGATGCTTCTATAAATGATTAAGAAACACCCATTTGACTTATGTGCGGAATGGGTCGGGTTGTCTTACGGGCAGGTTGACGGACTGAGGCTGCAGACCCCTATAAGAACCCTACTAGTTTGGAAAACTAGAATAATTGGAAATTTCAGAGCTCAAGTCCGCGAAAACAAATTTGCGGGGAGGAAGAAAATCAAGCTCTGATCATAATGATTGTAGGCGTTTTACTTATCAAACCAAAATGTAAATTGTAGAATGAAGCATGCAATCTGATACCGTCAACACAAATCATCTTGATGGCCGTGCCACACACACATCGTCAGAACAAACCAAGCCTCCATTACAAAATAAAACTCATCGTTTGAGGCAAAACAAAATGAACAACTCTCTCACCTCAGTCTCATATCACTCCCATCGGCTTCCGCAAGTGCAGCAATCGATGCCATAGCCTGCAGCAAATGAAACAGCACAGCTATCAAAAACTAGAAAATAAAAACATAATCCAAGCAACATCTAGGTTTACAGTTCTTCTCATCTGCTGTCACAACCACTGACGATTGTCAAAAAAAAAATGAAAAAAAAAAACCATTTATATCAAATTAAAGAAACATAGAGAGCGAGGCTCATCGGGAAGAACTCATTAGAAAAGAGAAGATTAAAAGAAGACGAGAAGAAGAATAAGATCTACTCCTTCGTCTCCTTCCTCCGCTGTCTCCCGCAGCGTCCCAATCACACCCCCAAATTCTGATTGAAAACCCAAAAGCCCCGCAGACCGAGAGAGAGAGAGAGAGAGAGGAGTGGCTAGCGTTTGGGCCTATCCCATAAAACTGCTAGTTGGGCTTAGGATTTTGGGCCTTCGGAGAATATGGCCTGCATTTGTTTCATAATTTTCTTTAATTTTTCAAAAAAAGAATATCTAAAACACCTCCCGTAGTTTGTGAAAATAATTCTTATAATTTTAAATTTTTTATCACATTCTTTATACTTATAAAAATAAATTAATAGATCTCTGCCACCCATTTCTGTTTAAATTGATAACAGAAAATCACTAAAATAAAAGAATAAAAATATGAAAATTAAGGATGAAAAAGAGAAAAATAAATTATTTTGTTTTAAAAATTAAATACAATCTCCTCAATCGTCTATGATCTGGATTTTCAATTTACTCAGAAAAAATAATTTTACAATAATTTAGCCTCGCTTAATTTTCATAGGGTTATTATTCTCGGCCTTATATTTCTATCCTCCCGCTGACTAATAATCAAATGAGACACAAATTCTTTAGTTGGGATTTTTCTGGTAAAAAAAGAGGGCAGGATTCCTAATTATTCAATCGAATCGTATGCACAAATCATTGTAATCTCATATATGTTGCCATTCTCCACAAAAAATTTGATTTATTAGCAAAAGACGAAAAATGAGATTAATCGTTCCATTCTAATTGATTCAAGAACAGAAAGAAGGAACTACATATTATATATCTTAAAGATCGACGAATGCACAAATAGAATGATCATAAGTAGTATGTAAAACATATATAGCATAATCATTTATAGATCTCTTTCATTATCGATTTGAAGGCTAAAAACAAACTACGTAGGCTTTATTGAACCACACCCAAGAAAAGAAACTATATACATAAGATTCATCTTTATAGATGTGAGCATCCACATCTACAAAGTTGTATACTTTGGAAAAAGCTTGTGCAGTTTGAGATTTAATTTTATTTTTTTAATGATTTTTTATTATCAACTTGAATAACAAGGACCTACTAAGATATTTTCATAAATACATAAGATGCAGTAAAAAAAAATTAAAATTATGGAGAATTTTTTTGATAATCATTCAAACTAATTCAAGGGTTTTAAATATGTTTTAATTTTTATTTTTTTTAGGTTTTTAACTTTTATTTGTGGTGGGGGAGAAGACCGACCTACGACCCTACTAGCATGTGCTTTACCTGACTCCTGTCCCTGTATTTAAGAGGCATACCTACAGCTCAACTCCATTAATGTTCCAAATGAACAGAAATATCTTCTTATTTTAAATCTTATTCTGAAAATTAGGCAGATATTTTAAAGCCTAAATCACTCTCAAACAATAATTCAAACTTGATAAATCGAACATGAATAAGTCGTTTATGAACTAGCAAACATTATCTCAACTAGTAGTGACTTATTTTTTTATTGTAGAGGTCAAGGATTCTAATTTTTATTGTATTAAACTGTGAAATAATTTTTTATTTTTTATTTTCCAAGCTGTAGTGACTTATTTTTTTATTTTAGAGGTCAAGGATTCTAATTTTTATTGTATTGAACTGTAAAATAATTTTTTATTTTTTATTTTCCAAGCTTTAGTCTCTTTGTGGCCAAAAAGTAGGAGATCCTATGAACAGATCCAAGTGAATCAAAGTGGGTCTCTTATATTACAATCAGACTAATGCTAATCCTTATTAACTAAGGATCCATTATTGCACCCAACCTAATGTTTTAGCAGTTCGCTTCCTTTTTATTCATCTTTTACAAATTGCAAACTTGGGTACAATCATACAAGACCTCAGGCACCATCGGTTCTCGTAAAAGCAGTTACTATTTAGAAAGGCCGATTAATCTAAAAGTGCATTCATATGCATATGAATGCTTATGATTTGGCTGTAACTCAGCAAATTTTAAACCTCCGTCATAAAATAATTACCACCATATATACAGCCCAACCATTTTTCTTTTTTTTTTTGGCCAAAATCTTGTAGATCGCTTGTAAGTGACGGAAAGCAGACGAAGAAAACTGTCAGTCAGCTTAGACAATTTATTGTGAAAGGAACTCGTCAACGCAGCTGTCCTCGTTCTTTGACTTAATGCGCTGTAAGCAAATAAGGCGTTTGACAATGCCAGACACCGGTCATGGTCATTACAAAGAGAGCGCGCATGCATGGCATGCATGAGAGTTTAGAATAATTAATGAATTGAGTTCTTTCCAAGGATCGTTTCTTTTATACAGAAAAAGAAGTGGAAACAGAGAGACCACGACAATATATATTGCACACTACCCAATCCAAAGAGGACTCCACTGGTTTAATTACAAAAAAAAAAAAAAAATGAATAGTTTTGAGAATTTACTTGCACATATCTGCAAATATATCTTTCTATTCTATTGGAGGATGGACACATGCAGGTATAAATGGTATATGTACGTGAGGGAGGGAAGAAACGTCTTAACTTCGTAGCAGGGCATGGTATCACGAGCATGTGCGTAGGGTAGTTGAGAGGTGACAAATGCACCATTATGATTCTACCGGCCATTAATCGTACCATTTGACGAAAATGAATGTTTCTTGCGTTCTTACCCCTACAACACCCCCCCCCCCCCCCCCCCCCCAACTTTTTTCATCGGTGAGATCATCTGACAGCAGTCTGAACAGAAATTATCATTTTCTTTTTCCTTTTTATATAAATAAAAAATATACGCTTATCCCATCTTATACTTGTAACGTTTAGAACCATGCTAATGCACAAATTACGAAACTACTAAGGATTTGAAGACATTTGATCTAATGGGGCCCCAGAAATTGAATACAGTTTGGGCTATACGCTAGTTGTTTGGTTTCTGACATTAACAAGCAGTCCCACGATCCCATTGCTCGACGAATAAATTCCTCACAACCACCACTTTTAATGCACTTTCTACGCGCCATGCATGATTATAAGTAACACGCTTCTCCTCGCTCACTTCAGTGCGGTACTAGAATTCCTCTCCCTTTCCTTCTCTCCTTCTGGATATTTTCTTCTCGGAGCTGTTCCTCGTTTTTTTTTCCTGTTCTCCCATTGTAGGGGGAGATGGGGAAAGCTTCCGCGTGTGTCGTAACATTTGTTGCGTTGTTGGTGTTGACGGTAGGAGTGGCGGAGAGCCGTAGATATGAGACGGATCATTTTCATGGCGTGAGAGGAGGAGGGTTTGGCGGCGGTGGAGGGTTCGGAAAGGGTGGAGGAATCGGCGGTGGTGCCGGTGGCGGGGGAGGCTTTGGGGGCGGCCATGGTGGAGGGATCGGAGGCGGCGGTGGCGCTGGTGGAGGAATTGGCGGCGGAGGTGGTGCTGGTGGCGGAGCTGGGGGAGGATTAGGAGGTGGGCATGGAGGAGGAATTGGTGGCGGAGGAGGAGCTGGTGGCGGCGCTGGAGGAGCACTGGGCGGTGGTCACGGTGGAGGGATTGGCGGCGGAGGTGGTGCTGGTGGAGGCTTCGGTGGCGGACATGGTGGTGGAATTGGAGGTGGTGGAGGGGCTGGCGGTGGCGCCGGAGGAGGGTTAGGAGGCGGACATGGAGGAGGAATCGGAGGTGGCGGTGGCGCCGGAGGAGGCTTAGGCGGTGGCCATGGAGGAGGGATTGGAGGTGGTGGAGGAGCTGGCGGTGGCGCTGGAGGAGGATTAGGTGGTGGCCACGGAGGAGGAATTGGAGGCGGTGCGGGAGGAGGATTAGGAGGTGGGCATGGAGGAGGAATCGGAGGTGGAGGTGGAGCCGGCGGCGGTGCTGGAGGAGGATTGGGTGGTGGAGCCGGAGGAGGCGGCGCAGGTGGAGGTGCCGGCGGTGGAGTCGGGGGAGGAGCAGGTGGCGGTGCCGGAGGTGGCCTCGGCGGTGGCGCTGGCGGTGGAGGTGGTGCTGGAGGAGGGTTAGGAGGTGGAGCCGGTGCCGGCGGTGGCATAGGTGGCGGTGCTGGAGGAGGAGTAGGAGGAGGGTTTGGTGGCGGTGGAGGAATTGGTGGCGGAGCGGGAGGTGGTGCCGGCGGTGGCTTTGGTGGTGGAGCTGGTGGCGGGTTTTGAGATCAAAACTTGATCAGCCTAAAGCTTGAATATGTTTTTTTTATTTTATTTTTAAGTGTGTATTTTGTTTTCCATTTGCTGTTTTTAAATCCGGAAACTCCTTAGTTATGTAATGTAAGGTATTAATTCAATATGCTAAGGTACTCGTGCATGGATTATACTCCTGGTGACATTAAAGAGAATCATAAACTCTTCATATGAAATAAAATATTTCAATGATACCATGCGCCCTCGTACATTATATTTATGATTATTACTATTATTATTTAGGCAACTATTTTAAAAACAATTAACTCAATAAAATAGTCAGTCTAAAAATCAATCCTTATGAACCAAAGTGAATGTTTTAATTTCTTGAAAAAAAGGAAAAATAGTACAATATATTGAGAAATAAAAGAATTTCTATTTTCAAGGGTAGAGCTAACAAAACTCTTATACTAAAAATTCTTGCACATACATACATACATATATATATATATATATATATTGAAACAAGTAGAGGAGTCCGAATTCATATGCATGCACAACTCAAAGTATGAAAGAAATGGATCCATTGATCAGCTTTTTTTTCTTTTTTTTTTTCCCATAAATTACACTGAGCCTTGCATTTCTTCCTCAATAAAGAATGATAATCCACATCTTTTTTTAGATTTTTTTGAAGGGCATTAAACAATAGAATGATAAAGCACATGAAGGTTATAGATACAAAGAAAGAGTTCGAGCTCAGTCGTCATCATGCCAAGCGGGGAGCCATTCGGTGCCCTCAATGAAATCAATGGACATGAAGGGAGCAACTTCATCCTCCGTCAGCTCCTTCGCCCACTTGACTCGCTTTCCTTTCGCCTCTTTTGCCGCTCCCGGTCCTTTTGTCTTGTACTCCCCGTGGTACAGATTGCTGCATTTTCACATACACAGTTTGTAAACATCTTTCAAAACGAGAAGATTTTCCTTAGAACCGGCAAGGCCTTTGCTTCAAAATGAGGAGGGAACGAGGGAACTAGTTTTTGTATTAGATAGAGGAATGAAAGAGAAACATACTCGGGGCTTCCTTCGTAGCTCCAGTTGGTCCAGCCTTCAGGGACGATGGTCCTAGAGATGTAGGTCTGGGCGAAGATGACTCTCGAAAAGGCGCCCTTTGCTCTTCCTAAATACACACCACCCACCCCGTACACCTTCCCCTTTATAAACACGAACCCGCTCTTCTCCTTTTCGCTTTCCCTGTGCTGCGCCGTTATCGACCCCTTTATCTGCACCCTCTTGTCCGAGTTCACAAACACCTCGCAGTTCTGCACATTTTCAATGACATCCACTGTCCGCCTTTAGAATCACACGTGCTAGCTATACTTTGGTGAATTGTGGACAATGTTTCATGGGTCAAAATTACAATTTAATTTGACAAACAAAGAAGTCAAACGACTTACGGCGAAGATGGATTGACCGCGTCCAAAAATGAAGTCGACGGAGCCAGTAATGTAGCAATGGTCGTAGAAATGTTTTCCTCTGTTATCAAAGAGGCTGTTGTGGGCGCTGTAAAATCCGCAGTGGTAGAACGATACCTTGTCTGCGCTGACCGCCGCTGCCACCGACTGATTCTGCGCCGTCTGCGCCATGTCCAGGTCCGGAGCCTCATTCTGTACGTGCAGCAGTACAATTAGAACAATGTCAAATTGGAGACTCCCCCAAACTAGAACAACTACAAATTGACAAACGTATTATGGGGAGATCCTTGAAGAAAAGAAGACCTTGAAGCTGATCCCAAAGGCAATGAAATTGCGGGCATGGACCCTCAGTGTTGCAGATTCCATGTTGTCGGAGGATGATGCGTCCCACACCACCCATGTCCGACCTTTCCCGTTCCCTCTCAGGAATATGTACGGCTTGTTCTTTGGCACGTGCACCTTCTCTCTGCCATCCCGTCGTTCGCATTCATAATTGAACCAAGGGAGCTTCAAGTCAGCACAAGTTTTACAAATAGTAGATAACGAAAAGGGAGATGAGCAAACAGCGAAGTGACGTGCAATGGTACAGATTGTAAACAACATTTGAGAATCTAACTGATTGATCATGGAATGGGACATGTCACCTGTAAACCCCTTTCCTCACGTGGACAATAATCCATTGGGAGTTCCCAGCAGGGATAGAATCAATGGCGGCTTGAATGGACCTGAACTCCCCGTCGCCATTGACGTCCACCTTTATGGTGCGGTTCGTGCCGATCTTCTGCGTCAAGAGAGGCGAATCGATCACCGTCTGCGCGGAGAGGCCGTCGACGGAATTAGGGACCGAGGCCCACGAGAGGAAGAGGGCTAGTGCAAAGGCGCCAAGAAAACTCACAGAAGCCATATTTGGAGGAGAAAGGAGAGGAAAATTGAGGCCTTAATAACGTTTTTTTCTCCACCTTTAGTTTTAGGCAGCGGTGGCTTTGAGGGATGAGGTAAATTTAGGCATGTTGAGTAAATTGGTGCGGGAAGGGGGGGGGTTTCTAGTTTGGAGGGGCACCGTCCGCTGATGAATGCTCGTGCGGTTGTCAGGGACTGGCGCGTGTTGTGTTTTCTAAATTTGTATTTTCAAGGGATGGATGAGAAATGGGAAATGGAAAATGCGTCTTTTTTTTTTTTTTTTTTGCTATCTTAATTTCATCCGCAAAAGATGGAGCGGAGTGGCCTTATTCTGTTTCTCTCGTTCCTGGAAAAAAATAAGAAAATAAAAGAAAGGAAACCATGGAGGGATTATTTATTTATTTCCGTCGTTCAACCGTCGTAACAGTAGCCATAACTTCACACCTGGGAATGCTAATTGCGTCTTAACAATTGCAAATAATTTCACTTTATGTTCATATTTCAGTTCTTAACGATAAAATTTTTCAAGTTGGACTCAAGTGTAACCCGCAACGGCTAGTTTTGAGCCTTTAAGATGTTTTTCTTTGTCCTTTTCAGTAAAAGATTAGAATCTTTATTTTTTCTTGTTCTTTCCATCAAAATGAATAATGTTTAAAAGATATAATTCATGAAAGTTTCTCTTCATATATAACTTTTTAATATAATTTAATTCATATAATACTCATCACGTGGTCGATTGCATCCCTAAAAAGGATCTTTACGTACTTTATTCTTCTACTAGCATCCCTACTTCTTCCTAATCTTCGATTTATGAGGAAAATTCGCTGGAAATATCGTCTGCCACACGCTAGCATATGCTAAAGATTATATTTCAGAGTTGAATTGGTTACTCTCTTATACAGTTCATGAGTACAATTACAAGTTAAAGTTTTAATTAACACTCCCGGCTAAAGCAGTCTCATTCTTCCATGATCAATACTGGGCCTTGAGGAACAACCCGTGGAACAATCTTAACTTTCCCTTATGCATAATCCAATTCCCTTCCCTCACTTTTCACACTGCCCTTCTATAAATCCATCCGTGGAGTGTTTTTTTCTTTTTCTTTTGGTGACGGGAAGCGGGCCTGAAAAACCAAAAAATCCTGGACTTCTACAAGCATTCACTTCCCACACTCGCACAGCTAATTTTTACGAGAGACCAGTTTTAAACTTTCGCCATCATCAGCCACCGTCCTGAGCAACCGGGTGGGCAATCCACCGTGGAGTGTTGACCTCTGCACGAAGCAAAGGGAAGAAAGCTAAACCTTTCTCCATTGGAAGTTAATGTCACATGGTATGAATCGTGGTGGCATAGACCATACACCATTATTGAATTACATTGTTTTTTTCTCTTTCGCAGCAATTCAGTAATATTTTCCATTGCTAAATTAATTAGGTAAAGATCAGAAATAGCTTTCTAGGCTGCAATTTCCATCAAATTAGCAGTCAATACAACTGCTCAGAGCCCAGTGCAAATTTCATCATATCGATTTTAAAATATTCAGAAGCAGTTCATAAATATAAACGTCTACAATCCATGGAAAACCTTGATAAAATTAACACAAAGCGTTTACACGAATGAAATTAAAAGGGGATCCTCAGAGAATATGCTTATAGCTGTCATCAAATTAGACAATCAGGTCTCAAAGATTTCATGCCATCACAGGATCCCCCATGGACTGTAGTTCTATGCATAACGAAAACCTAATATATCAACCAGAAAGGATTTTTGAAAAAGTCGATTAAAGGGCTAATGAATCAAGATGAATGATGTTGCAGACTGTAATTCACTAAGCCTGACATGAAGCACGAGGGCGAAGTGACTCAACACTGCTGCACAGAATTTATGCCTCTTTATCAGTTTAAGAAAGAACCCTCTTCTCAAAATCCACGCGGAGATCCAGAGGGTTCAGTGAAGAAGCAATTCTTCAGATTGAGAGGAAAAATTGCAGAAATGGCGAAAGAGGGCAATCAGAACTCGGATGAGAGGGGAGTGGAGAAGTTAACGCGGAGGCGGTGGAAAATGGATCGATCTCGTTAAAATTTATACGGAGGAGGAATTAGGGTTTGGAAGCACCGAGGGCATAACGGTAAAAGCAAATGGAGTTCTAGGGGCGAAACTGGCGAGAAACGAGCTTAAGCCCTGTACCGGGGGTGAGCCCAAGATAGGCCCAAGTAAAACAAGGTGGGTAGGCCCAACTTACAACAGAATTCTGGATGATCGAAAAACGTGTTTGATTCCTAAATCTAATCGTAAAAATAATTTAACGAAGGATTTTGATCACATGAAATTATAAAATTATGAATTCATAAAATTATTCATACATTATAAAAAAGATAGAGCGGAGAGAAAAAAAATAAATAATTAGAATTATTTAATTTTATAAATTTACGATCTTTTCAATTTTTAAGTGATCCGTATCTCATTTTAAAAAGTAAAAATATTCAAACACAATCGTCCAAATGTTTTAAAATCAAGCAAGTAACTTTTTTGAAGCGAAGAAAAAAAAAAAAAGGGGCTTAATTTTTCGAAAGTAAGTCAAAAAAATTAATCACATCATTAGGCGCACCGGAAATTTGGCATAGACTCCAGCCTATACGGAAGTAGCATAACCAGACACAGAGCATGCCTTTTCTTCATCGTTGACCACGACACCCACTTCTTTTGTCCTTTTGTTTTATTTTTCCAACTCGACAGATACGCTTGGATTTGACGACACTGAAGACCATTAATCATAAAATTGTCAAGCTATACCCTACAATGGTACAAAAATAAAACCTGGAAGGCCTTTTTAACTGGTGAACACACAAAAGGTCACTTAATGAGAATTTGTCCATCCATTGCATTGGTTGGTAAATGGGTAATTTTTCAGTTCAGCGAATGGTTGAAGTTTTCTGAAAATGATATTCTTTAGGCAATAATTAGTTAAAAATCCATTTTAAGGATTAAATGCTTACCAAAATTTTTTTTAATCGTAGGATTTGAAGACAACTTACACCAATAAAACTCAGAATAAAAATCCTTTTGGTTTTATATCTCTTAATTTATTTCTCAAGTTCATTCCTCCTACACATTTTGCTAGTGCTCGATGTCCTTTTTGTTAATATGATTTTTATATCAATTTTTTTGAGTATAAAAGATTAAATGATTGAAAAAAAGAAAAAAGAAATAGAATGGACATGTAATGGAAGAGGTAAAAGTAGGAGTAGAGTCTAAAGAATAACTTTCATAACTGTATAATATTTTATTTACGATTTTATTCGGTTGATTTTGAAGAAGTGTTCGAATGTTTAAAAGAAAATAAGAATATTTTTGAATATTTTAGAATTACAGGCCTGATTAATGAAACTTTTAATAATTTAACGGTATGAATTAATTGAACTTGATGAACTAAATTAAATTTTTTGAGGGATATGGACTTTAAATGGATCTTGCTCCAATAAACTCCAGCTAAATTTATATAATTTAAGCATAATGATCCTATTTCGAGAAACTTATGCAGAGTTCGGAGGAGCAATACGTAATTTCATGTTAACAAAACAAGCTTAATAATTAAATATATAATTTTTTATGTATAAAAGATACGAAGGAACAATACGTAATTTCTCCACCTTTAGTTTTATGGCCTGTACTCGTATGGGACAGTCTCCTTCAAGTTCACGTGACTATAAGCCCCTGGGCCCGGAGACATGGGCCGTCCAAAGTCCAACTGCTACCATATTTTTGTAGGCCCCCGAGCCCTTTTTCCCGCTATAAAATCCGTTCGTTCCTATCTTTTAGCAAGAGGATTCAGCCGGTGGGAGTGGGAGGGAGAAACTTCTGGAAGAGGAGCCGTCGATAGAGCAACCTAGCGAGTACAATGTGTCCTTCAGGCCACCGAAGCCCGGCGCCGCCGTCCCCCGCCGCCATGATGCCAGGCTTCCGTCCGGCGTTCGATGTGCTCGACGCCGACCGGGACGGAAAGATCAGCCGGGAGGATCTCCGAGCGTTCTACCCGGGATTCTCCCGCATCGGATCCGCGGACGGAGAAGGAGACGACGTGATCGGAATTATGATCTCCGCCGCCGATTCCAACAAGGACGGGTTCGTGGAGTACGACGAGTTCGAGAAGGTCCTCGGATGCCGAATCGACCGCGCGCCGGGTGGAAGCGTGATGGCGGAGGTGTTCAGGGTCATGGACCGTGACGGCGACGGAAAGGTCGGGTTGGAGGATCTCAGAGGGTACTCGAAATGGGCCGGGTTCTCTTTCAGCGACGACGATTTAGCGGCTATGATTAAATTGGGCGGTGGGGATGAGCCGGATGGGGTCTCCTTCGACGGCCTCCTCAGGATCCTGGCCGTTGATCGCTTTTATTAGTGTTGTGGGAATGTTGCTTTTCTTTCATTGAATAAACAAACGAGTACGCACCATTCACGTGATAAAATCGGCGTGGTCCAGTATTTTTATTAAATTAAAATATTATTTAAAGAGATAGCATAAATTTTGCCGCATCTCTTTCTTCTAACGAGATCGGTGTGTGAATGGTCTATAAGTGCGTGTTCGATTCGGCGTCTTCTTAATTTGTTCTGTTTTTATTCTTCGGAGGCGGTGTAATCAGTCGGTTTGGTCGCCTGCGTTCTCGAAATGGTCGGAGCGAAGACGCAGACGGCGTCGTTGTACGTTGGTATTGGCCTCTGAAGCTGTAACGCTGTTGCGGTTTACCAACGGGCCAAAATCTTAGGTGTTTTAAGTTCTCTTGTTTTATATTACATTTTTTTCTCCCTCTCATAGAAATTGAAGTATCGTTTACTTTTTGGGGAACGTGACAGCACAAGCACCGCGGGGTGAATTAAAGATGAGGCCCCCATTGACTCGTCGGATCACGTGTGCCAGAACGGGAGGGCTAAAATCTTCATAATTAACCATGTTAATTAGCATACGCCCTTTTAAAAGATTCGACCTGCCCTTTTAATTAGCATACCCCTGTGACATTCATTAGGCGGGGCACTAGAAAAGTTTACCTTGCATCGCGTTGGTGTCGGAGATCAATTTTTTATTTTTTGTTTAACTCGTAATGAGACAAGCAGATTGAGATTTCAAAAAGAATCCTGAAAGAATGTAGAGAAAAAAGAAAAGTTCCAAATTAGGTGTGTTGTTTCGTATTTTCTCAAAATAAGTTTTTTTCATGGTTGCACGTCCGTCAAATGCACAATCAATTTTGTTTAGTGGAAGTTAGTCAAGCATTTAACAAATGTATTACCAGCTTAGAAAGTAAGTCACATATTTGCCGAGACCCATTTTAGAAAGTTAGTCACACATTTGACGAATGCGGGGCTCGCTTTCTAAAATTAAAACAAAATATTTTCAATTGATCACACATTTGTCTAGTGTATAATCAAATTAATTTTTAATTACTTGCGCATTTAATAAATACGTGACCGAATTAATTTTGAATCGGTCATGCATTTATCAAGTACGCGACTTTTTTAACTTAAAATTGATCGTGCATTATCAAATACATGACCAGAAAAGACCTTACTTTAGAAAAATAGAAAATCTTACATCCAACTTAAAAAAGTTATATTTTTCCTTATATTGAAGGATTTAGTTGACACGTGAATATATTTTTTTTTCCACTTTGTGCTCTCTTTGAGTAATTAATTAAAGCATATTAATTGAGTCTTAAGAAAAAAAAAATCTATTTATTCTGAAAAAAATAATCTCAAATAAATTTTACCATCATATGGTAAATAAAATTTATTTATCTATGCGAAATTCTTCTAATCGGGAAAAGCTACCGACAGATTAACATTACATCGACTTTTTTCTTCCTTTTTTTTTTTTTTTTTTTCTTGTGTGATAGAGATGGGACTCCTGCTTTTTAGGGGGCATCGTAGCCCCAAAATTGGTCCGAACCTGCAATCCCACAGTGGGATCAGAAGGTGGGATTCCCACTTTCTGTGGCCATAAAGACGATTTCTCGTCCTGTCCTAATCAGAGAGAGACCCATCCCCTCCTCCCC
Organism: Santalum album; assembly: GCA_034195605.1. Classification (NCBI taxonomy): domain Eukaryota; kingdom Viridiplantae; phylum Streptophyta; class Magnoliopsida; order Santalales; family Santalaceae; genus Santalum; species Santalum album. The sequence continues at coordinate 4,501,471 of CM067264.1, read as the reverse complement.
ACCCACCCCAAAAAGGCTAGAGGGAAATCTAAACACGAGCTAGTGGGCTGGTTGGTGTGCCTGTCTCATTAGAAACCTGATAACTAAATACAAAACCAACAGAACAAATCGACACAAAACACACACCCCACACCTGCACACAAGGCAATTTTCAAGTAAATAGATGGTCCAATCACGCAGCCAATTAACTTTTACAAAGAAAATCACCGTTCAATGATCATACCGGTTAATAAAATCGGTAATCTAGAAAAATCGCAATCCTCCCTCTCCTATAACAGTCCCGCCTGTTGTTAAGAAATACAAAGCTGTAGTGTTCCTGGACCCGCTGAGCCAATCGGTTGAGAAACGTAAAAAGTGGAGTTGCAAGGATCGGTAGTTTTTCCCATGGTAAGCCTTGAACCCAGATACATCTCATATGCATACGTAGTATGTCTCCAAATCTAACCTCCGAATTTGCACTTGTTTAGACCAGATCAATTTGTCCGCTCTCAACGAGTGGTTTTATTGACTGGTACCGCAGAATGTACAGATCATCGACAATCAGGTCCAACGGGTCCTCCCTGTTGATTGCGTTTGTGATTTAGACACGTTGGGCAGCTAAGCAACTAAACAAGAGGACAAGAATAAGAAGTTACCGCTCATCGAGCTGGATCGCACCCCATGACCCCTTGCTTTTGCAGAATACAAATGCATCCAACGGTGGCTCTGGAACTGATTGGCACATAGAAAAGAAGGATTCAGTACGCATGGTGCATATACATATACCAAAATCTCTTTGTAACCCTTCCAGTAAAAGGAGGGAGGTGAAGGAATAAAAGGGATAAGGTACATAAGGAAATGAAACCTTAGCATATCATCTTCTTCAAAAGACTAAACAAAAAACCAGAGAATTGTGTTCCAAGGTCTCATATAAGTCAAATGGTATGAATAACACCAATATTAATTGCGAGAAATATGGAGAATTTTGATTATAAGCATAAATAATCACCGAAGCATTAGCGAACAGCAGAACAGGATGTCACCCCAACAACTGCAAGTAACCAAGAAACTAAACAAACCCTGCCGACCCATATAATAGAGATACACCAACATAAAATCCAGGATATATAAGTTGGAAATCTATTATTTTTCATCCCCACTGTAGACGACTGATCAGTGCAATAATTTGGAAGGTAAAAACGATTTTAAATCAGAACCACCGTCAAGTTCAACCTCATCATTACAGTTTCGATCTCTGTTGCCACAATCACCACTGGGGACACCATCTATCATTGATGGCCTTAACAATTTTATGGCTTAAGTAGTTACTTCGAAGTATTTAGCTAATATCAGCTCATTGAATCCCATACTGATGGTACTATGGTACTAGTCAACAAAATGAACGGATTTTATGAATTCTAATATTCTAATCTCTTCCAGAAGTCACCTAATAACGGGTGAGTTAATGCTCTGATTGTGTATAGGTCATATTTCTACCAGATTTCATACAAATTCAAGATGAACTTCAGCAAGCTAAAATACAAGTAAACGTAGGGTGAAAATTTTGGAATGTAAGACTTGCAGGTGAACAATTGAGGCAGCTCATGCATATTTATGTTTATCTCAGCAGTTGTTTTTCTGATTTGCAAGCATGATAGCGTACCCATGTCATTCTCCTCACTTGATGTGGACTGTTTCCGAATAGAACGATAAAATTCAGGCAATTTTGACAGTACAGACTGTTCAAGATGTTTTTCCAAATCACTTGGCGCACCTGTTTCCACAAGTCAACTTCAGTGATCAATAGATATTTCAAAGTTGAATTTCCAGTTAGAAGCAGATAAAGAACCCTAATTCACCTTTTGGCAAACTTTTGTTCTTGCTCAGAGAGTTTGTCATGGATCTCAGTTTCTGAACTGCTGATCATGTATCTCTCAATCTGCAAGAGGTGAATAATAAGGAAACAAAATCAGAACATAATCTAATGGGTATTGGACATCCAATGCCATGACATGTAAGAGAGTACATCTCCTCCTCACAGTACCTACATTTTCTTCTTTCAGATATTTATACGAAATGCCAGTGAGAAAAAAGAAAGAGAAATGCAAGTGCCGTAATATTTATATAGGTTCGGAAAACATTTTCAATATTCTTTGAAATAATTAGATGTCTGCCATCCCACTTTCATTGTTTCCCATTTGAAAACAAGATGACTAACCTGGAATTGTTTCAAAGGATCGAAATAGAAATTAAGAACTGCTTTCAATACAAACAATCCCAAAGTTCCGACAATTCCAAATACAACCTAAAAGCATATAAGATAAATCACATTTGATAGCCACCTTCTGGAGACGGACCCGAAGATAAGATCTAAGTAGAAATAGAGTTCTGTCCAAATCCATCTGGTAAAGTGACACGGTGAGCTGGTCTGTCTCATTCTCTGTAAATTCTTCCACAGTACCTTCCTAGAAAATACTAGAATTAGCATTAACCCGAAGTGGTCACATAAACACTCATCATATCATCAGATTGCTTTCAGCTGCTGGAGAGAAACTCTCAAAGGAAGAGCTTCCGGGCAACTCAGCTCAGCACCTTAGCCAACTTTGAAGGGAAAACCACTAACTATAATTTTGTCCAATTTAATGAAAATGAGTGAGTGATACTTAGCCATGAGACTCTGCAGCCAACAATTAAATAATGTGTGTTAACACTTCCAATAAACGCACTCAACAACATATTATCCACTCAAATAAATTTGATGATTAAAAAAAATAGTAAAGGTTACCCTTTACAAGTTTATCAAAACAGTACTTTTAATCTTTTTATGTGCAAACCCATCCACTAAATCAGAATAATATAGGTGAACTACTATTAATCAGCATATTCTACCAATCATAAAGATAAAGCAGTACCTCAACGATCTCATCAATCATGTAAAGAATCAAAGCAAGTTGGTTCAAGGCAAACAGAAAGGCGATACTCGGTGTACCGCCATGTAGGGCTTTGGGATGGTTTATCCTAAATAGTATTTCCCTATTTTTTTTTCCCCATAAAAAGGCAATTTCTAAGATTCGGGCTCCTCCTGACCATCGGTGAAGATATCTGACACAACCAAGAAGCATTACAAAACTAGAAGCAGAACTAAAACTAAAAGAGAAACCAGTATAATCATCCGATAAAATGGAGAAATGAAAGCACTAAATAAATTCCACAGAACACAACAACTACTTAATCCACAACAACAACAACAACAAGCATTGAGATTAAACTAGGGTTCTGATCAAGGCAATACCATCAACTGGATCTGCTCTCTGATCCTCTGGACCAAAGGAGCCTGAAACTGAAGGATCTCAGGCGCCGCCTTCTCATGGCGCCACGCCCTCTTCAAGATCTCCACATCCGTAGTAGCGATCAACGTCTCGTACTCGTCGGTCGGAATCGCCGCCCCTTCCTCCGATCCGGAAGCCATCGGATCCCAATTCCGTCAAACCGAAACAATGAACGGGAAGATATAAAATCGAAACCCTAAAAAAAAAAAAAAAGGAAAAAGAGGAAAGAAGAAACAGTGACAGAGGAAATAGTTGAAGGGCGGGGAGAAGAGGAGACAGATCACGAGTTTGTGCGCGAATCTATCACCGTAGAAGAGGCCCCCCATGGAAAGATGGACGGTACAGATTTGGGGATAGAATAGCGCACAAACTTGAGATGTGCCTCGTCTCAGTTCCTTTCTTAAAATGGAAAACACGGCGGAGTTGAGATCGGACCTGTTTTAGGAAAGGAGTTGACTGCGCCCCGTTATATATAGCGCCGATCGCGAAATTTCACCTCCGCCACCCACACGGAGCAATCGAACCACTCGATATTTAAGGTAAAGAATATTTTTTATAATTTATCAATGATCCCATATATATATATATATATATACATAAAAGTGTCTTAATTATTTAATTAAATTTATACTTATCAAATTTATTTAAAATAAAATATTTTTAAATAGTACAATTTTATAATAAGTCGGTGATAATCAAAATATTTTTGTATAGATGTGATAATTATTCAAAAGTCTAATTTCCATCTTATGTATAAAAAAAAAAACTGATTGGACAGGAATGAGCCCCCAGTTTTGTCAACTAGTGGCAGAGATGAGAGTGCTCGCCGCACTTTGTGTCTAGAATTAGTTTTAAATCTCATAATAATTATTCTGTTGTTAATGGGAGTCTTCTAAAAATTATAAAAAGGCCAGTGAATCGTAATCGTGGCATTCAATCATGAGGTTCTAATTGATTGTGAAAGTTGTGAGTTTAAATTGCCATTGTGTCAATTTAAATATTTTTCTTTGTCTCCCGCTGCTTTTTTTTTTTTTTTTTTTTGTGGATTAACTTTAAATTCTCATTATTATTCTCCTTTGGTCTTAATGGGAATCTACTAATAATCATAAGAAGACGTGTGAATCGGAAATCTCGGCATTCAATTATGCTGTGCCGATTGATTGTGATAATTGTGATTTAAATGACAATTGTGTCAATTTTAATATTTTTCTTTGTTTCCTGCTGCTTTTCCTAGGAAGAGGGAAAAAAAAAAGTTTAAAAAATTGATGCATCATTATGCCCTTTATAAACAGTGAAATTGGATCCGTTTACAATTATTGTGGGCTTCAAGCCCAAATAATCGGTTCAGACTAAGCCCAGTCTTCCTATTCAATGAGGCCCGACGAGTAATCTATGTAGGACAGGCCTAAAAGCATCGAAAAAGAGAAGAAAAATTGTTGAGGGATCTTCTGTAATTTCTATTCAAAAATTGTTCAATAGGTCTATGGCTGTCAATTCCATCTAAATAAAGAACGAAAACTTAGTAAAAAAATGAATGAAAAATAAAAAATAGGTAAAAAAACAAAATTGAATTATTTAATTTCAAAATGATATTTTTAATTAAAATAAAAAGCTTCTCCCCTAATAAAAAATTGAAAAATGATTTTTGTATCTTGATTATAAAATATTATATTCGTATATTTTTAATCACAATTAATTTTTTCTCATTATTTTTCACATTTTATTAATAAATTTTTATTATTAATTTTAATGAAATTAGATGCCAAGGCCTATTGAATCATTTCTATACGTATAGTGAATGTGATAAAAAAATTAAAATTATAAAAATTTCTTAAGTAATCACCCAAAGAATTTTTAGATATCTTTCCAAATTTTAATATCAGTTTCTACCCGCACGTTAATCTGTATCTTAATCTTTATTTAAAGCCAATGTTTCTACTTGACGTCGATAAGAACATAGATAAGTTCAACGATGGCCCACCGCATAAAGTCCTCGAGGGGTAATTAAGGCATATTATTGTTTCTCACATCTATTTTCCACTTCTCTTATGTATGTGTGGGGTCGAAGTCCAAACGGTGTCGTTGCAACCCTTTTCCCCTCTTCACCCTCACGCTCCTCTCTCTTCCTTTCTCTCTCTCTCTCCCTCCATCACGCTCTCACGCTCTCGAGCTTGCCCTCTTTCTGTCTCTCTCGATCTCTCTGCTCTCTCTCTCGATCTCTGGCTCTTCTTTATTTGCGGGTTCGGATCTTTTTGGGATTGGTGGTTTCTTTTGGGGGGCTTTTCTATCCTCCCTCTCTCGATCTCCTGCTCTTCCTTGTTTGCGTGTTCGGATCGATTTGAGCCTTGTCTGCGGGTTGGAATCGGCTTTGGGATTGGTGGTTTGTTTTGGGGGCTTGAATCAGTTTGAGCGCTTGGGGATTCGAAGATCTAGGTTTTTGGTTTCGGCTTCGGAGATATGGTCTGGAGAGGGGTTGGATTCGGGGTTTGGTGTTTTATTTTGGGGGTTCGAATTTGATTTAGGTTTTTGAGTTTCGAATTGGGGGGAAGCGTTTGCAGAGGGGTTCGATCTCTCGTTTGGGGTTCAAAATCGAGGTTAGGAATTAGTTTTTTAGGTTTTCGATTTGTCAGTTAGGGTTTTTTCATGAAATTAGGGTTTCGTTGCAATCTCGGAAGGCTTGTTTCAGATGCCACCCCTGTAAAAGGTCATTTTCCCTCTCCTCCTCGTTCTCCTACTTTTGTTCCTGTTGAATTTAATTGTGTATTAATTCTATGGTATCGCTGTTTATTTATGTGTTACCTTTTTTTATTTTCTTTTTTCTCGTTCTTTTGCTTGTGATTTTGGTTATGTGAGTTCAAAATGATGGTTGTGATTTTGGTTATGTGAGTTCAAAATGATGTTGTTTGAAGATACTGTTTCTCTGTTAAGGGCATTGTGCTGTTGAGCATGGTCTGGGGTTGGTAGGTTTCCAGTTTTGATGATGATATTAATGTTAATCTTTGGGATGGTGGATTTTAATCCATAATTAAATAATTTTCTTGTGTTGTTAGTTTAGAGCTCATTGATTTTTTCTGCTGCATTATTGGTACTTTATCGTGTACTTATGGGTAGACTTTATAGGATGGCATTTGGATGCACTAGAATTCAATTCCCTCTTTCATTCTACCTCTGTGCTTGTGTGTGCGTGTAAGCTTCTTGCTGGTTGGTGAATGGTAACCTCATACCTGGTGGCAGTTGAACTTTTCCTAAAATTGGTGGTAGAAACATTGATTCTCATGGGGTTACTATTAGTAAATTTCAAGAACTGATTAACCATTTTGGGTTTTCATTTTCTTAGCAACTTAAGGATTTGATAGTCATGAGGGACTATGAGCAAAATGGCTATTCCCATGGGCCATGGGCAGAATAGACAAGGAATAAATATTATCAATGACCAATGGTGGAATAAGTATTACTTTCCCATTCTAGGCATGGTCCTTGACCAAAGCTATTCCTCTCATGCTCCTCTCACAATTCATGTTGTATTTATGTGGAATAGCTATTCCATTCCTACTCTTTTCCATTTTGCAAATTAACCATGACATTAGTGACAGTCCCTAAAGAGTGGTTTGCAACGCTGGCACATGTTGTTTTTCTGGAGTCAAATGCTTATTCCTTTGAACATGTAAATATATATATGATTCTTCAGATGTTTCCCATCCACATAGCTCGAGAAGTGGGGATTATTTTTTGAGAAATGCAGCTTCGTGGAGTGTTGTTTATTGATGACGAAACTTCCAATACATTAAGCCCTTTGGCATCGTTACTCAACTGATTTGCAATTTCACTCAGTCATATCCATATATTGATCACTTGTCCGATGCCTCTACTTGTGCAGTTACCTTGCTCTTATTTGCTAAAATAACCGAAAACTGGATATGAGAACCTGGTAACTATTAGTAGAAGCATGGACAGAGGAACAGAGCAACTATGGTGGGTTATTCTGCATGGAGTTTCCTTGTGATAGGAAAGAGGAACATGAACCCTTTTCAATTATCTATGCTTCTTTTTTCCCCTAAAAATTTCTACTTAAGCAATATAGTTTTTTTATCTTGTTTCTGTTAGAACTTGGAATACAAAGACATGATGACATTTTTCTCTATATTTTAGCAGTAATACAATGAGCAGATACTATTTTATTAACTAGAGTTCATAGCTGTCAAGGCATCACCTAGTCGATGCCTAGGCGTCTAGGTGCTTCCAAGGGTGCAAGGCTAGTGGCGCCTTGGCTGGAGTTCTTCGAGTATGAGGTCCTTCTCGTGCTTGTCATTTGGTGGAGGCCTTATCAAGCTCCTCTCTATTAGATTTCTTCTCAAGTTTGTCAGATCTGGTGGAGTTCTTCTCCAATTCTCTTTTACTGAACTGCTTTGTCTAGGGTTTGTGTGCAGCGGCTGGGAGAAAAAGTAGAAGAAGAAGAAGGAGAAGAATGTTGCAGCGGCTAGGGTTTGTGTGTTTTTCTGAGGGATTTTTGGGCCTTTATTCATTTTTGGGCCTGTGTTTCATTTAGAATGGCCCAAATATGCCCAGCAGGTAAGGCCCATATTTGAGCCCAAATGAGCTTTTAAAGAATCATGCTGGGCTTTCTTCTATTTCTCTCTTCTGTTTTTTTCTTTTAACCGGGGCTCAGATAAGCCCAAAACCTAACCCTAAATCCCAAATTCTTTCTGTTTTGATCAAAACAATGGTGGACACCAGCATCACCCCAATCTGATCAGATATGTTCCTATTCTGTTTCTTCTCCTCCTCCTTTTCTTGTGTTCTTGATGACTCCTATTATTCTTGTGCTGCTTGGGCTGCCTTGAAAGGCGACGCCTTGGTGTCCAAGCAAAGAAGGGTTAGCATCTAGGTGATGCCTTGGCATCCAAGCGAAGAAGGGGGAGCATCTAGGCGACGCCTTGGCGTCCAAGCGAAGAAAGGGGAGTATGGTGTGCAGGGCCTCAGCCCCTACCCCCCTCCCTGGGCCAAGGCGTGTGCCTAGGCAATGCCTTGGACAACTTAGGTCGCCTTTATTTTATTTTATTTTTTTATTTTTTTTATAAAAAAAAATACAAGCCCAGCAAAACAATGTTGTAGGTGTAGGGGGGATCTCCTCCCTGTATTTTGCCGAGTCAACACAGTAAAGTAGATCCACCGGAGAAAAAAGAGTTTCTGTGGCTTGGCTGTAAGGCGAAGGTTTGGTTTGTGTTCCATCCTCATCCTGTAGCAGACTGGGAAAAATAGACTAGCAGGGTCCGGCACAAACCTAGCAAAACAACATCATTTTGCTAGGTTTTTATTTTTAAACCTCGGCATGTAAAATGACATCGTTTGCATGCAATTGTGATTTAAAAAAGAGCATACCACTTTGCTAATTTGATGCTTTATATTTATGATGGTTGCTACTTTGATCTACTTGAATGCTTTAAACTGATGATGGTTGCTACTTCGATGCTTTAATTTGATGAGTAATAATGTTTGTTGTGTTTAATTTGATGTATTATAAGGTAAGTTGTGGTTGTATAATGTATTTTTGTTTTATTTCCAAGCGTTTGTCAATATTTATCAGGTCAATATAATTATAAGGTAAGTTGTGGTTGTATAATGTATAATGCATTTTGATGCTTCTCCTATTCTCACATTGGGGTAATGAGGGGGAAGTTGTGACTGTATCTATGTCATTTCTTTAAGGAGTTAAGCACCATGGCCTGTTCAAATATTTTGGGAACTATTCATTAGACTGTTTTAATCTCAGTAGTAGACACGTTGATTCTCATGGAGTTACTATTAGCCAATTTGATTAACCATTTTGGGTTTTCATTTTCTTGGCAACTTAAGGATTTGATATTTATGAGGGCAGTGTGCGTGGAGTGGCTACTCCCATTTGCCATGAGTGGAAATAGACAAGGAATAACTATTACCAATGGCCAAAGGTGAAATAAGCATTTGCTACCTACTCAAGGCATGGTCCTTGACAAAGGAAATGTGGAGTGGGGTATAGGTTTTTTCCTTTTTACAGGAATCCTATAATAATCAAAGTAGTATTTTCTCATGGTAAAACTTCAAGGATGTGAAATTCCCACAAACACGACAAATCCTAGGTGTGTTCGTATTTTATATAACATTCCTTTTTTAATTTTTTGCAACATGATAAGTATGTCTAAATAAATTAAATAGCCCCAAACTTTAAGTTGACCAACATTTGGATTTGCTTCCATTGCTTTGGAGTGAGTGTATTGCTTCCATTCTTAGGATCCACATTAGAGTTTATTGTTGTCATGTTCGCGTGTTCGTGTTCATTTTACTGGAAAGAGTTTTGGGATTTCTAGCTTGGGGTTATTTGGGGCTTATTTTGGGCTCTGGTGGTAGATGATGGACAAGCGTTGGGATGGTTGCCCGATAGTGGGGAGGAGGGGATGAATGTGCGGCATTAACCCCATTTGAGCCTCTCCTACGCATGGCCGTTGGAAGATTCTGACTACTCTAGCACCTTTTGTTTTAACCCAAAACTTAAAATGGCCTAGCTAGCCAAAACCAGGTCAGATATAGAAACAGTAACTAAGAAAATTATAGTTTAGAGGGAAACAAACCATGCGTGACCATCCTATTTTTCATTTGATCCCATTGTCCTATGTCGTAATCCTTGCAGTTACGAAGTTGGTGCTTGTATATTTAAATGGAAAAATATTATTAAAAAGGTGCAGTGAAGCATGGAGAATAAATTATCAAATAATTTAGGATTTATAGTATATTCTTTGTTTGTGAGCGAGTTGGGAATTACTAATACCTTACTGTTGCAAGGATTTGGAGCGGCAGCACATTCTGTTTCTAGTAAGAATTTAAGAATTCTACAAGCGATAATTTTGTTCTTGCATGCAGGATTTGCTTTGCTTTCTCATACAAATAATTTTATGGATATAAAGGATTTTATAATAAAATTGCGAGAGACTTCTTTGTGACACAAATTTAGTGGAGGGTGTTTCTGTAAATAATGTCGTGTGCTCTTATGTATGTGGTACAAGTCTTTTGTGATTTTGTTATCAAATCTTTTGTGTCTATGGTATTGTTCTCATATATATTAGTTTTGGATATTGCTTAGTTTATACTTTTTATGTTGTTGCTTAGTATATGTTGGTTTTTTTTTTTTTTTTTTTGTCCCTTTAGATATCCGACCTTTTCTTCTGTTACCAGCTAAGGTTTGTGGACAATGCCCGAAAGATGATCCTCACAGACGACGCAATTAAGCCAAGAAGGCTCTGGTACAGCACACGAGGTCGCAATTAAGGCCGGAAGGCCCATATCGAGCCTCCCAATGGCCGAGATGAGGTAGAAGTTGGGCTTACAGGCCCAAAAGAGGCCCAAGATTTGCAGTCTTCATAAGCAGTAATAAATCCTATGAGGCCCACAGTAGCTCTGCAACGCTTAAAGAGGGTTTTATTTTGTGGCCTGAGTAGACCCATAAATGTATTTTTGTTCAAAACAGAGACCCACTAGCCCAATATGTAGGCCAGGGAACTCACAACTCCATCGAGAAACCAGGATGATGGCATTGGGGAACACGTGTTTGACCAAAATGCCTGTATTAAGGTTACCCGCAACAATCATGGGAACCTTAGTAACAGCATTAGGTCCATATTCACTGATAAGACCTGCTTTAGGTCCAAAATAGCGTACCTAATGTTAGTACTGCTATATGTTTGGATGCTGTTGCAAAATGAGGCCTAGCATTTTAAAGCCCAAAATGCTAGGCCCAATTTGATCCCAAATACTCGGCTTTGCTCACCGCCATGCCCAGTGAGCAAAGCCGAGTATGAGGTCCTCTGGGACGTAAGATACGGCCCTCCCTCTCAAGGAGGCCCACCAGACCCTGATGTCTTTTGGTATTGCCCAAACTGAGGGCAACTAAGGCCTACTGGTTCAAGTGTCACTAAGCCCAGCTAAACGCAGTGCTTGTCAACTTTAGAACTGCCATGCTTTATAGTTGGTTTTTCAGCCCTATCGTTGCCTATTGAGGCACGTTTAACCAAAATTGAGGCTATCGGTAGCAAACTAGACCCGGCAGAAGGCCCAACAATGAAAAATCAGGCTTCGAGCCCCAAAATAAGGTCAGGCATGCACGGTAGTAAACATCAGAACGCTAAATGCACACCATCAGCACACATCTGATTGGGCCCATTAGGCCCAATTAGACTTAAAACTGAGCACGTAAGGCCCCAAAATGTTGCCCATGCAGGTCTAATTAGGTTAACATGAGGCCCACTATTTCCAAAATGAGGCCCAATCAACCAAAAATTAATTGACAAGGGTGCGTAGGTTTATACAAGGTAGGCCCAGTGGGCCACCCAACAGACCCAAATAGGGGTAAAAGGAGGCATGGCAGGCTCCAAATTCGGCCAATCTAGGCCCAATTATTCTGAATCTGGGCCCATTAAGGCCCACTTATTTTGAATCTCGGCCCAGCAAGGCCCATTAATTTTGACTATCGGCCCATCGAGGCCCCGTTATTTTGAATCTGGGCCCACCAAGGCCCAGTTAACCAGAAGCTGGGCCCATCAAGGCCCGGTTGGGCCCAGTTATTTTGAATCTTAGCCCATCAAGGCCCAGTTATTTTGAATCTGGGCCCATCAAGGCCCTGTTAGTTTGAATCTGGGCCCATCAAGATCCAGTTATTTTGACTCTCGGCCCATCAAGGCCCTCTATTTTGAATCTGGGCCCACTAAGGCCCAGCTATCCGGAAGCCGGCCATGAAGGCCCAGTTATCCAAAATCTGGGCCCAGTTATCCGGAAGGTGGGCCCATCAAGGCCTAGCTATCTGGAAGCTGGGCTAATCAAGGCCCAATTATCAGGAATTTGGACCCATAAAGGCGCAATTATCCAAAATCCAGGCCGTTGGGGCTCAATTATTCAAAATTCAGCAAATTAAAGTTGATTTAGGCCATCATGAGACCCATTGGGCCTTAAATTAATTGACAAAGGCCCCAATGAGCACCAGCCGCCCCCTATTGAGGCATGATTAGATATAAAACTGCGTATGGCAAGCCAGAATTTGACCCATAAAGGCCCAATTATCTTAAACTGAGGCCCAAAAAGGTCAAATTAGGCCCAACATAAGGCCCAAAAATTTAAGAATTGAGGCTCCAAAGACCCAAAATTAGTTGATAGGAGGCCCAAAATGAGATCCAGTCGACCTAGAATTAATTGAAGAGGCCCAACACACACTAGCCTCTTTTAGACCAGTCAGGCCAATTATACTTGAACTAGGCCCAGTATTTCCAGAAAGTGGCCTACGAGGCCCAATTAGCCAAAGTTGAGGCATGTCGTGGGTAAATTAGGCTCAATATGAGGCCCCATAACATTTAAATGAGGCTAGGAGTCTAGCAGGCCGAATTAAAGCTCAAGAATCCTAAAATTAATTGACAAAAGCCCAATAAGCATGCAGAGCCACGTTTAGACCAGCTCAATTAACCATAATTTGGGCCCATAAGGCCCAAAAAGGAGGCCGAAAAACCTTGAAATGAGGCCAGCTGGTCAAATTTGAAACCCAATGGACCTAAAATTAAATCATTAAAGGCCTAATGCACATGCAGTCCCGCGTTTAGACCATTCAGGCTCTGTAGATGGTCCTTCAAGTTCAAATAATGGCCAACCAGAGGCCTATCACGCCGAATAAGTAAGCTACAAGGCCATCCAAGTCAAATAAGTCTCCTCCAAGACACTAAGCCAGAGTAACAAAATTTATAAAGGCCACATTCAGGAGACGTGCAAGACCAGCCAAAAGCAAATGAACTAATGGTGAACTACTCACGGGGAAGAATCAATATGAAAGCAACTAATAGACTTTAGGAACTCCCCTAATAATATCACTCACACATACTACTGTTTACGTACAGAAATGCTGCCCTTTGACTCAGCATCATGTTGAGTCTTATTGAGATAGGTAGGCCCAAGCCTTTCCCCTCCACCTTCCGAGATACCTGGTAAGCCATTCCGGAAATTAAGGTTAAAGCAAATACATTTTCATTTAGATTTTCTTCCTGCACAAAAGAGAGGGGTGGAGAGAGTTGTGGAGCTCCCTACACAATTGGGAAAACATGAGAATTATACATTTCTTGCAGACACACACACAAAACACACAAAAAAAAAAAAAAAAAAGGAAAGAAAGAAGAAAGAAAGGCAAAAAAAAAAAAAGGTGTAAACAAAAACAAAACATGAAAAATGAAAAAAAAAATACTTTTGCAAAAGTTTGCCCTATACTGCAAAGCTGCTTCGCGAGCCCAAAACTTGGTGGTCTCAAAATAATGAGCTGAGACCCAGCTGCTAACATGCTTAGGTTTTCCTTGGATGGCTAGTGAGAAACAGCCACCAATCCCAACATCATCACCTGATACAAATTTACAGCAAGAGAACATAATTATTTTTATTATAAGATCATATTTTTAATTGAGATGCACGTAAAAACATTAAACTAACAGCATCCGTTGCCAGCACTATATCTTAGGAACATATCAACTTTGAAGTATAATGAGATAAGGGTTTATGTTTAAATTTGGGGCTTGAAAAATCAATCGGAGAATTTGAAGGCCTAAGCATTAGGAATTGGTACTTGCAGTTGTAAGCAGGCAAACAAGAAGGATAGGAATCATATCCATGTGAAATGTTAAAAGAAGAAATAAATAAACAGAAACGAACATTGCAGAAGACAAGTGAGGAGCATGCTACGACTGTTGGGCTTTAATCCAATTTAGCATATGTAAAGTTTTGTGCCATCAATGGGTTCGAGCATTTCCGAGCATTCTTACTCTCCTGTAAAAATAAATAAATAAATAAAAATGAAAAGAGCATATAAGCTACCCCCAAATGTATACACTGTTAAAAAAAGCACAACAGCTACAGAATGCATCGGCAAAGTTATACCACCTTGTAGAAGCTGCAAATTGCCAAATTGGTCAAATAAGGACCAGCAAAATTAACCCATGGCAAGACAATGCCCCCAAAACATCATCCAAATTTAATGCTATGACGCCATATTATAGGAAAACCGAAAAATTAAGCCATAAGTCATCATGTGGACGATTGATCATTGGATGTAGGCAACATTTGTAGCAGAACGTTAAATCACAAGAATTGTCACTATATTCATGTGGATGTGCTAATCAAGTCCAAGAATTTATTGACCCCCAAAAAAAAAAACAAAAAAACAAAAAACACAAAATCTCAAATGTTTAGAAGAGTCAAAATTAAAATAAATAAATAACAGTTTCCATAGGAAGTGTCTAGAGGTAATCTTTCCAACACCATCTTCATATAACACAAAATTTATATCGTGAACAGCCCACATTATCAACATTAAAGATCAAGTTAAGCCCAAAATAAAAATGCATGTTCTTGAGACCATGTATTTTAGACAAGATGCTTATTATAGTTGGCCCAACCAACCTATACACAAACACACACAGCACACATACACGAGGAACACGAGAATTTTTACGTGGTTACGAGAAACTTGCTTGCGCCTACTGAATGGAGAGAAATTTCACTACATAATCTACAAGAGTTATCAGAGACACCCCTAAACCCAGCACTAATACAAGTTCTTGAACAATACCTGTCCCTGCTACAACAGTGTTAATGAGCCCAAGCCCAAGCCCAACTGGCCCCTCACTACCCAGAGATGCATCTGCCTTCCTCACATCTCACATTTTCTCTCCTCTCATCCTGGTTCACCTTTTGCAACCTAACCCTCCCTAATTTATAGGCTAGAAAACTCTAAAAATGATCCATGGGAAATATACCCCTATCTACCACCATGGCATTCATTTACAAGACAACCACATGCCTTTCCAAGCGTCAACAGCACGTCCCAAGCGAAACACATGGAGGACTGCAACAAGATCCCGTAATCTCTGCCAAAAAGAGTTACTGAGATCCCATAAACAAGAGAACCACTTGCGTTGCTTTCTCAAATTCAAAGATGTGATGAACAAGAACAAAAGGGAAGGAGCAAACATCATTATAATTCTCAATTGGAATAGGGTTTGTAAAAATGGGTAAAACAGGTTACATAAAGGTCCTTCATCTGAAATAACATTAACTGATGCCGAAAGATAAAGACTATTCCATGTTTTAGTATGACATTGCCATAATTATTATTTATTTATTTATTTTTGGCTGGATTCATCTTGGCAAAAATATTAATCAATGCACATCAATAATGATGATTCAAATAAAGATCAGTACAAGAAAAACCTACTGCATGCCCATTATGAGTATCAAATCTTCATTCACTTGACTAAAATAAGAAAGGCCACTAAATCTTTTAGTATCAGCCAAAAAGACCATCTTTGGCGAAAGGTAATTGGCTCGAAATATGGCTCTAATCACCATGGGTGGACCACAAAGCTTTATTGGCTTCCCCATGGTAGGGGATTGTGGATAAAAATCAGCAAGAACTGGAACACATTCTTGAGCAATATCAAATGGATCCCCAGAAATGGTAACTCTAGCCTCTTTTGGACCAAACTTTGGTGCGGAAATTTGCCTTTTCAGTGTCAATTCCCAAAACTTTATGTGCTCATAGCCCATAAAGATGGCAAAATCCCCTCCCTTCTTCATGACGTCAGTTGGAATGTGAACTTCATTTGAAGGGCTCATGATTGGGAGATTGAAGAGTGTGGATTTTTCTCAACTATGTACAAGGTTGCTTGGAACACCACTGGTGCTGGCAAAGTTGCTCGGAGCCGTAGTCATGATTAGAGACTCCTACTTGCACAGCACCAACACCATCCGTAGCCCAAACATCTCTCCTGGCTTTGGAAACACCAGCCTTGGCATCTAACATGGAATTCTGGCGCCCTGACCAAAGTTGCCTTTGCGTTGTTAACAGATGCCCTCTTTGCAAATCTGAAGCCTAATGGGTTCCTCATGCGTTGCCCTTGGGCTACAAACCTATTGGGAATTCTTATCTTTCCATCTTCGGCCTTCTTTGGGTGTGCACGAGTAGCAGTGTTCTAAAAAGCGATACAAGCAGCCGCCTAGGCACTAGACAGTCACAAAATGCCTAGGAAACCGCTCTCCTAAGCAGTCAACACTCTTAATCGATCAAAGGCATGGCGACTTAGGAGGACTCCTAAGTGAATATGGTGTGACACCATATTGGGGTGTTAGAGAACTTGATGAAGATCTTTTTGAATCAAATAACGATTCAAGGAAGTAGAGGAAGATATAACTTTTGAAAGCTCGGATGAAGATAGGATGATATTTATAAAAGGAGGTTCCGAAGATTGGTGAAAATATGGTGTTACGTAAAATGCGAAAGAATATAATTTATGCAATTTGTTGTACTTTGATATCCTACTTCAATAAAATTTTATGTATTTATTCAAATAGTTGTACATAAGTACTAGTATTTTAAACAAAATAAAAAAAATCCGCCTACGCCACTTAGCTGCCTAGTCCCCACACAGGTGACCTAGGTGCTAGGCAGTAGGTCAAGCGCATAGGTCCGCCTAATGCTTTTTAGGACACTGGCAAGTAGCATTGACAAGGAACTCACAGCCTGGTCCAGGTTGAAGACCGGAAGGATTAGGAAGAATTTGTCTCTTCTTTATCCCTCTTAGCATCATTTGGGCCATTTGCAAGGAGAGAGGCAGGGTCTTTGAAGGGGTAGAAAGCTTGACTCAACAGTTTCAAGGAAGCTTGGCTCTTTAACCAAAGGGACTGGGGGGTACTACACGTAATTTCAAGCTTTCTGGTGACTTTTGATTAGTTTGATCTCGTCGAAAATTGCACTCTGTAACAGGTTGGCATACCTTGTTGCCTTTTCTATATATTGAGCCTTTACTGATTAAATACATGAGAGGGGGGGGGGGGGGGGTTGAATACTCACATGAACCAAAGATCCCACACAGAAAGACCCTATAATTAGTTAACATTATAGGGTTTAAAACAAACCATAGGCAAGCGAAAGTTAATTTATAAGCCAACATTTCTACAGTAATTCTATACAATCTAAAAATACAATAGTCATGATTCATGGGGAGTAATAAAGTAATTTCATCAAAATTGTTTGAGTATGTGAGCAGAATCATTGGTGTAGAGAATTATTTAAAAAGGGGGTATAGTCAATAATTGTAAGCACAGCATGAAACAGAAAAGTGGGGCCTTTACCTACAACCTATATGCAGTTCCAAGTTTCATGTCTGGCACCAAGTTCAAATCTGTAGAAAAATGGTGTTTTTCTTCATATAATTGAACTTTGGAACAAACAAAAAAGAAACGAATGTAGAGGAAAAACTGAAACCTGGAAGACCCAAAATAGGGTTTGATTGAAAAGATCAGAATTTAGAGGAAAACAAAGATTGAAAGAGGTAAAACCCAGATAATAATTTTTTTTTTAAAAGTTCAACAACAGATGTAGATGCAAATTTAAGAGAGAATCACCCAAATTTACGGAGTTGGAACTGAACTAGATTTTATATGCAGCAAATCTACAGGAAATAAAATTCAACAGTAAAGTGAAGTTTTCAAATCCAAAAAAATACAAATTTAGAATATGAACCCAAAAGCTTCCATGAATTTGCCGAAGATGAACTTAAGAAGCTGGAATACAAACCCTAAAAGCTTCCATGAATTTGCCGAAGATGGACTTAAGAAGCTGAAATACAAACCCTAAAAGCTTCCATTAATTTGCAAAAGATGAGCTTAAGAAGCTGAATAAAATAACCTCAAATAATTCATAACTCATCTCAAAATAAAAATTCCATTTTCTTCGACAACCCCTCTGTTTTTAATAAGAACATAACCATAAATATTGGCACACGATACACAACCAATAAAAATAAAAATTCCTATAAGAACATAACAAAGCATATGATTCCGTTTCCACAGTCAATATAGCATACAGTCAGCAATTTCTACTCCCCACCTTTCAATCCGTAACTTTTTCTACCATTTTCTGAGGAACCAAACAGAAAACAGATGAAGAAAGAAGGAACTAACCATTGAATCAAACCTCCTCGACCACTGTTGGGGTTCTCTAGTTGAAGAGAAAATCGAACAGAACTGGGGTAGAACCACCACAGCTGCTGCTCTCTTATCAGAATGAAATTTGCTCTTCACCCAACATCATCATCCTGGAAATAAAAAAAGAACGATGAAACCTAATGAAGAATAAAATACAAATAAAGACAAAAAGGAAAATGGTTTACTCCTCTTGGTCCAGCTTCTTGATGAAAGTACCTCTTGGGCAGTAATTTTAGCATTGGCAACCCAATGTAGAATCTCCCCTTGTGGGGCATATCAAGGGGATCTGGTCATTCACAGATGGAAGAAGTACCCACAATTTTGCTTCGCTCCATATCCATAATAATCGTCATATAAGTAATTGTCAGAAACATTAAAGCAAGGAACGCAATTTTCGAATTCTTGGAGCCAGAATTCCACTGCTTTTAATCTTGAAGTACCAAGAGAGAATTCCCCAATATCCCATAAATCTGCCACAAGATTCCCTTGAAGCTGTCTATAACCATGAATAATGTGCCCTCTTGACAGTTTTGAAATAGAAATAGTCCACTACAAGGGCCCAGAGAGAGCAAGAATTACAATCACATAAAAACTGATTTGAGAAAGGCCATAAAGATCAAGCATATGCAATGGTGGCAGACAATTGCTAAGTAATCATTATTTTCCTAAAACCAACTAATCCTACCCGATTCAGGACATTTACCGAACAGCTGCTGAACACCAATTTCAAGGCATAAAAACTACGAAATAAGAGCCCAAATTCAGAAATTTGAGTAAATCAGGGTCAAGAAGAAAAAAACAACACTAAAAGAAGATTCATGTCATAATGAAAAGTAAAATCAAACGGAGAAAGAATCCTTATACATAACTAAAATATGGATTCATTTACATAAGATCTAAAACAACCTCTCTTAGTTGAGCTACATTCATACTTAAAAAAATACTAAGAAAGAGCAATATGTTCCAAAATTAATTTCAATTCCACTCGTCCACAATCAAGAAGACATCCAAGTGAAGGAAAATAAAATAAAACAATGGAAGAAAGAATCCAAATAGACAGGCGCACAATTGGGCTACATACAAATGGTTGTACTCATACATTCACATATAAATCAAATATAATGGTCTTACTCTTCTTGCTGAAGTTTCTGCTTCTAATTAAATCATCAATATATTGCTGGCTGGTTATGCAAAACGACTCGATGTTCTTATGTTATTGAAAAACGTGAAATTAAAGAAACCAAGGTGGGATGCCAAGTACATACTCACATCGCAGCAAGGGAAAGGCAGATTGAGAGCTAGAGAGCAAGAGAGCGTGAGAGACGGCAGAGAGATGTACAGGCTATATGGATATATACGCTCTTAACTGTTTGTATTCAAACATGAACAGCTCGATTAACCATGCCCACAAATAGATTCAAAAGGAACAAGAGAAACGAATAGAGGAATTAAAATTTGAAAAAGAGGGTTTTGAACCGAACCCCTTATGAGCTCCAATTGAAGCCAGATATACGTTCTAAAAAACCCTATTTCGCCATCAAAAGACCTAGATATGCATTCGAGATGCGGGGAAAGATGGAGTGCTTCATTCAGGCACCCCAACTGAGGGCATATATTCTTAAATTTCAAAATTTATATATGCTCCACAATGTTCTTTATTGTTACATTCTTCTCCCTTCCTCATGATTGAAATATCGCAATTTTTCCTATGGGTTCCTTTTATGATTTGAAATTTCAATGGTCCCTTCAACTCGGAACCATTTAATACTCACTGAATGCATGCAATTTGGAATGAAAAAATGAGTCTTATAATCCAGCAGGCTACAAATCAATGCAACTCAGGGTTTCAGAGGAACACGAAAGCAAATAAAAAATAAATCGGGGAAAAAAAGGAAACTGAGTAATCAACGCAGTTATCATACACAATAAATTACCAAGAAGGGAAGATCACCATCCATCCGTCAAGATCTACGCTTGACGGCGGTTCCCTGGTTACCGCCGCCGCCATGACCCACTTGAAGGTCAACGGACGTAACTTTCTTGTCGCCTCCTCCTTCGGCGATGGGGATCTCCGCCTTTTCCACAATCAGAATCCTTCGATTAGGTTTTGCCCCGAACCAAAGATTGCTTCTCCCAAATGCTCCATTTGAATTTTGGGCTTTCCCTGAGACGAACGGCAACGATGAACATGCAAGAGCCCCAGAAGCCATCATCGACAAAAGACAATTTCCCGGCGAGAGAAAAGTGGTAGAAGGGTGTAACACTGATTTAAGGTTTTGATTTTTGTTTGATGAGTTGGGATCCAGTGTGGATTAGGGTTTCCGTTCGTTTTGAAGAGGGCGGAATCAGGGTTTGAGGTGAGGGCAAGGTAGGCTAGAAACGAGGAAGAGAGAGAAGTATCGGAAATAATTAGGGTTTGCAGTCGGGGGCGAGGGAGGATGGAAACGAAACAAGGAAGAGAGAGAAATAATTAGGGTTTGCAGTCCGGGTTCGAGGGAGGATGGAAACGAAACGAGGAAGGGAGAGAAATAATTAGGGTTTGCAGTCGGGGTTCGAGAGAGGATGGAAACGAAACGAGGGAGAGAGAGAAACATGGGAACGAATTTAGGGTTTGCAGTGGGGCCGAGAGAGGACAAAGAAACCCGAGTGCGGACGAGAGCGAGCGTGAGATTGAGCAGAGGGTGAGTTTAAAACGGCGTCGTTTGACTGACCACCTAAGATCGAAACGGTGTCGTTTGAAGGTCCTCTTGAATATTCATGGCAGATGGTAGGTATAGTAGGAACGACATTCGCTGTGGTATTTATGGTTGCGGGATTGAGATTATAGTTTTTGTGCCCTAGAAGGGTCTCGTCTGTATGTGACTCAAAGCTTTACTATGGAAGGAGATTTGGGAAGGAAAGTGCATCGGAAAAAGTGGTTCTATGCGACAATGGGCGTTGTCAAGACAAACAACAATAAGTATTAAAGTGAAATAATGTAATTACTTTATTCACCTTGCAAACATTAACGTGGGATGTCATGTCATTTGTTATGATAGTAGGAGACCTCCGTCAATAATAAGTAATAAATTAAAACTTTAAGAGGTAAATTGATCAAATTAAAAATTAAGGGACCAAATTAGGAACGAGGTCAAAGTTAAATGAGTAAACTCATTGTTTGGCCAAAGAGGCTATAAAAGATTGGGCTTGGAATTTTGTTTCATATATTTTGAATAAATTTGACAGCGATTTTTGTTTCATAAATTTTGAATAAATTTGATAGCAAAAAAAGGTCACTGCCAAGAATTTCTACAAGTTTGAAAATACTATTTATTTCCTCTTGAATCCACTACTACTATTGGGCCGTCCGATTAGAGGCATTAGTTTAGCTGATAGCCATCAACACTTCTCAGGATGTTGAGTTCCTATGCGATCAATAAGTCATCAAAAATTTCCTCGGCTCGCATGAGGATGAGGATCATGAAGACATGCTGATTGATATGGGAAAAAAAAGGAAAAAAAAAAAGAAAACCTATCACAAAGATTTTCGCAGCCCATCGTCTATCTCTTTTGTTGTGCTTTGCTGTAATAATCTTGGTCCTTATGATGCCAAAGTTGCACTACGTCATTCATCCTCCCAGGTAGCTGAAGTCAGCTTTTCTAATTTGTGCATGGATGATGTGATGTATTGGCTTCTCTTCTCTTCAATGGTTTCAATTTGAGTGCTTTAGTTATGTTATAATGGATGAAAGGAAAATAAATCAAATAGTTTCAATGAGGACACAATATGTGTGAAATATTAAACTAAGAATCTTTGTTGTTGTTGTTGGAGAACTTATAAAAGAAAATGCAGTCACTTATTTTTTTGCCATTTTCCTTAATGGTGAATGATCCAGCTGAGTTATCTAGTGGTAAGGACAATGTCAAGGGAAGAAACTCTAGCAATAACTAAACATTCCTTTGCTGAGATTTTGTGAATAATGTTTATATTTTTTTCCCTTGATTAATGGCTTACGTTGCTATATAGTTTTTTTTTTTTCTTCTTCCATGTACTAAAACGATAACGTGATTAAAGTTACAAGTACCATTTCTACCGTTTACTCTTAATTTTAGAGTAATTAGTAGTTCCCACCAAAACAAATATAAAACACGAGGAGTGGTTGGCCCGAAATAACTTATGGTCCATTTGTTTTGTGTTGTTTATTATTTTTGTTTTTTATTGAGATAAACTCTATAATGGAACAACTCATTCCATCAAAACAAACTGCAATTAAGAATAAAAATAAATAATTTTTTCGATCAAAATGGTCATTCCGTAAACGTGTTCATTCTTTGGTCTTATCAAATAATTCCCAAGAATCAAACAAGTATTTATTTGACAAATTTAGATTAATACACTTTAAGTATAAAAATCCTAACAAGTACTTATTTGATGAATTCAGATTAATAGTCTTTATGCATAAAAATCCTTTTTGGGCAAAAGATTGAAGTTGAAATCGCCTTTGCAATGATGTCCCTTGTACCCAACCTACTAATCCACGAGGAGAGAATCAGCATAGAAGGTCAATTATTAGCTGAAAAATCTCGAATAACTTTGATATTTGAGTATGAAATCACTATGATATGTATCCAATAATTGCACCTCCACCCCATACAATCTACAATTGGTAATTGCGTTCAGGCGTAACCCGAATTGCGTTATTTTCGATAGATATATTTTGTCCTTTCCAAATCGTACCACAAAATGGTTTTGTTTTATGGTGCGCTCATATGGTTCTTGCTCTATCACGCACTTCCTTCATCCGAAATAGAAGTAAATTACAACCTCTTTACAAACCCGAATCAGCGGTTTTAGGTTGAAGCAACATTCTACGATTAGAAATAGTGACTGTATTGGGGTTTATTGAATCGGTTCTTCTGAAATATTTTCCATGGTTCCAAAAGTTGTATTAAACATCAAATGGAATTTTAATTCTTGGTTCATGAAACGTAGCCCCCTCATACGCAAGAAAACTTTGACCCCTCTAGTATTTTCTTTATATCGATGCATACACCTAAACTGAAATTACTAAGAGACGTTATCGAGGCTTAACTATATACGTTTCTTAATTTATTTGAGGGGCAAGCCTTTAAAACTTAACCCAGACACACACTCGTACAACATCAAGTAGGAGCCTGAAGATGCATCGCGTACAGAAATCCAAATGCACGGATGGACTACGGCCGTTAGTTATTGCGGCTTATAGCGATACGTACATCTATGCATCCATCTATTGGGTACAACGGCCGCAATTATCCCCGACCGCCGTGATACTCACGGTGACTATTAGCAATCCCCGAACCCTTTCCATGGTCACCGTAACTCGGATTCGGGGCTTCGCTCTCATCGTTACCGTTAGATGGGCTTGCTGCTGCTTTGTGGCCGCTTTCGTCTGCATCCGCCGTCATCGCCGGAAGTTTTCCCATAATCAACACGGAGGTCACAAGGAGTGCAATTAGAGTAGCTTTCATGGCCATAATGATAAATAAGCCAATTCACACATGCAATTAGGGTATATGTCTTGCGAGTTTATATAGTGGAAAGAGGTCTGAGTGTGGGTTTAGTGGGAAGGACAGGTCACGGCCACCACCACTTCTGAGTAATTATGATTCTCATATGGATGATATCCAGGCAACATGTGTTGGTACTGCAGGTGTCCAATTGTTTAATGTTTTAATATGCGGACTGTGCCTCTGTTTCAGCGGGGTCCTACGAGAGAGTGGTGTTAATTATGATGGTGAAAGATTTCTGCCTCGAAATAATGAAGAATATTAATATTATAGAAGTGATCAATGACGAATTTGAACATTTGCGTACCCAGGTTTGGTTCCTAAGGGCGTCAATTGCGGATCTGATGTGTAAAAAGCTGAACGGGTCTTTTTTAAGGGTGACTTAAGGGTGCGTGAGCAATAAATCCGTATACTTGTCCTATCTCCTATTAAGAACTTTGATTGTTCCAATATAACTATATTCATTATTGAATTAAATTTAATTTCTAGTAGTATGTACTAAATTTATAATTTCCCTTTATTTTATAGGGATCCAACAAGGATTAACTCTTCTAAGGATACATGACTCGTTTTAACATTTTTATGGCCCACTGGGCTAAATAAGCAGGATGGAAATGGTCAGATGGGCTGAGTGGAAGCGATGGGTTGGAATTTTGTAGGCCCATCCAACGCAAGCCGGGTCCGTCAGGTCACTGGACTTTTCTCCGCTTCGGACCAGCGCCCTGTATATAAAGGTCTAATTTTCGCGGTTCATTTGGGAGGGAAATTCAAATTTCGTTTCTCCTGCTCACCACAGAGAGAAGATGAAAGCCGTTAGAATGCGACTGAACGAAGACGGAAGACCGTTAGACGTCGCAGTTCACAGAACGAAGGAGACTCCATCGAAATCCATCAAGAAACCCTACAAAGTGCTGTTCGAATCCATTCGTTTTCATTTCTCTTTGCTTTTGATCTCATATATGTTTTCATTTTCATTTCCGATACGATTCTTCATTTACAGATCCCGAAGAAAAACTTGAATTCTGTGTTTTCATCCGTTTCCGAAGACATCTCGTCAGAATCGTCGAAGGAACAGTGCGAGTTCTCTCCAGATTCTGAGGTTTGTGACGGATCGTATCAACTCGAAGAATCACCGGGGGTTAGGTTTCAAATTTTTTTCGCAGCTGGATTACTTATTGCAATTGTTTTGGAGATTTGATTGAGGTCCTTACCTCTGATTTCAGAGCGAATTTCTTGCTTTGAATCCAAAGCTCTTAGTTTCCTCAGAAACTTCACAGATCGCCACCGGAGTGGCTCCGGCTAGCTGTTGCCGTCCACTGTCAATGCAATGACTTGGAGAGTGGCTCGATGGATGTGGAGCTTTTGCTGAGTCATCTCCGATCCAACAAGGTTCGAGAAGAGGTGGTTAAGATCATAGTTGATGAGCTCTATGCTGGTATGCCTGGGGAGAGAGACCGCTTTCCTGAGTCGTTTGCGGCTAAGGCTAGCCTCGTCATCCTGTCGCTTGGACTTTGGTTACTGTACGTTTGGGCGTATTACTTCTGTACCTCGAGCAAAGGATTCCATGATCCTCCACCAACATAAAGTCTGAAGCGAAGGTGAATAAGCTGTCTGAAGGTTCATAAATAAGGCGGTAACAGATCTTCTGTTTTTCTGTCAAGCCATTGCTTACTTTTAGCTGATCTGGTATTCTCCTCTTACTGCCAGAACATGTTTAGTGCTTTAGTGCATGCGTGCGTTCCATGTTAGACTTGTATAATGTTGCATTGACTGCATACATGATAAATTTGGCCATTAGATTGGAGGAATCATTTTGATTTTCTTACTTTAAATTCTTGAATTCGTTAAGTAGCTTATTTGGCATGCCATAAAGGAGTGGCGGATATGGTATCATTAAAAAAAAAAACATTCATAGGTCAGGGCATAAAGGATGCCCTTAGCCTACAGAACTATTGGAATTAGGTTAAGGAATGGAGGCTCACTGCATACGTAATCCTCAGTAGAAATCGGTTAAAAAATTCTTTAACCTTGATGGGAAAACTTGATTGCATGGAAATCAATTTTCACTTGTCAAATGGCTATTTTGTCCATGGATTGCTTTTATAGAGCTATGCTTCTTTCTTAGGCTTGCACAAATAGTATGCAGATTTAGGCAGGGAATTCTGAGAAAAAGACTAGCTACGATGAGTGATGTCCTTAGCTTCTTAAGAAAACTTCCTTTTCACTAGGCCAATGGTTTTGCCTTCGCCACCAAATTAGCCTATTATCTACTTATGCCAATATGAAAGAATATCTCCTGTGTTGTTAACTTTCCAAGGCGTTTCCTAACAATCAGTTGGGTTTTGCACAAATTGGACTTTTTTTAATCTTAATTTACTGTTCTTTTTAAATATCCCGATCGTCTTTTTGCTGCTGCAAAAAGACGTTGAAGGCCGTTTTCCAGTAACCTCGACATATCTGCCTGATCTCTACACCGCTATTTGTCAATCACATCATTCCTAATCTCCTATTAGATTTATAATTTCCCTTTAGCAAGTTATCCTCAAAAAGTTACTTAAAGGTTAGCAATTTGAAGATTATGTAGTTCAAAGTACAGGAGTGAACACAACTAAGCGCCCCGAACTCCCATTTTGGGATAATTGTTGTAATGACACTAGCAATGACCATTCTTAATTGGGTAGCAGTTTTTATAATCTCAAAAGTTGCGGTTTACGTGAAGCAAATAAAATTTCCAAATAATAATGATTCTACCAAAGTCCTGTCAATTGTGGCAAAATATTTTACTGGAATTTATCTCTCCCTGGTGAGTATGGTGGAAAACCTTTAGTACCATTCTCTGAAATCATAGGGTTCCATTTGATTTTTTGGCTGAAAATTAATATAGTCTCACATAGTTGACGTGAGGGCTTTTAACTCTCACGTTCCTATTATTTTAACTATTGTGACTTATTTATTTATTTGTTTATTTTTTTTGCTAAGCAACTAAGCTTGTGACTTGTTCAGTTCGAACGGTTCATGTGTAGCATGGGCCTGGAGGTGCATACATCTGGAATTGCTCCGACTGGTTTGAGTCCAAATTTTGTGTAGCGCATATTTGGTCAGCCACATAGGATTGCCTTTAGTAAACAGAACCGTAGGTATTTGGTTAAGGATTGGAATTTGAATTTTAGCAATTAATCGTGAGTGGAAAATAATAAGAAAATTAGCCTAGTTTGTCTGAAATATTAAGAAGCCATCGTTCCTGAAAGGCTTGTTCTACTTTCGAAAGCTTGTGCTTCATTCTTTTGGATCGTGAGGATATGCTTTGCTGAAATTTATGCAGCGAAATTAGTTCAGATCATCCCTGGACTTAATGAGCTAGGTTAATGGGCTTCATCGGCTTCCAAGGATAATTTGCTTTCTACTGAATTCTGAGTCCAGTACCTTTGCCGACAAAGGCTTCATTCCTGAATTAACCTCTTTGTAAGGCCTACTCATCACCATGAAAGACTCTCTACTTGCAACATCTTTTCATGGCCAAAGCACCCACCCGCACTTGCTAAAATTTAACCTTTCTCCTTTACGTTTAAAAATGATTTCAAAGTGGGCCTCATTGGCAGCAAGTACCATAATATATATTCATGCCCCTTTAAATTTGAATATCCTGATTGTCTTTTCATGCTCCAGAAAGAAGCGTGCCTATGACAGCCATTTTATAGCGTTTTTATATATCTGCACATGTTCAATGCCGCTTTCTGTCGACACCATCATTTGTAATCTCTTATGAGATTTTGGTTCCTGCTTTCTTGAGTAACTTCTCCTCAAAGAACATTTTCTATAGCCTAGTGTTCTTGAATATTATTTAGTTCAAGGTACTGGAGAGACTTCAATTATGCTCCCCTCAACATCTCATTTTGGGATGGTGGGATTTGAAGGGTGCAACGAACCATTGATTTCTATGGAACCATCATTAACATCTCAAAGGAAAATGGTATTAAAACAAGTATAGTCGTGCGAAATATGATACTTTTCAACTCAAAACAATTTTCATTCTCTTTTTTAGTTACTATCAACAATACTACAAATTAATGTGCTAAACTCCTTTGAAGTGCTGTAAAGCAAAGTTGCTTGGCACTTGTGCCCGTACTACAGGATTCCTTCCCCTATCCGAATCTTCCATTCTTTCGTGCTCATTACTCTTCATAGTTGAGTCAAGTCTCCACCATTAGTGTCTTGGGTTCATTGCGCATGCCAATTTGCATTCATAAATGTATTAAAGTTAATCCATTCCAGTGTTCTAAAAAGCGTTACGTGGTTCGAGGTGCTCGATCTAATGCTTAGGGCTGCTTGGGTGGGGATTAGGCAATTAGGCAGATTTTTTTAAAAATTTTGTTTAAAATATTAGTACTTACATACAATACAACTATTTGAATAAATTCATAAAATATTATTGAAATAGCATATCAAAGTACAACAAATTGCATAGAATATATTATTTCACATTTTACATAACACCATATTTTTACCAATCCTTAGAACCTTCTTCTATAAATATCATCCTATTTTTATTCGATTCTTCAAAAGCTATATCCTCCTCTACTTTATCGTTCTTTCATCTTTTTCTTTGCATTAAAGTGAACGCAAAACTAGATTACTCAATATTGTAATATTTAGTCTATTCCTCTTTTTTGTATGAAATCTATAAAAAGAAAAAGAAAAAAAAAGGTCTCTTAATGCTTAATTATTAAGTATTATTAGCTAAGTATCAAAACTTTCTTTAAAATTAAATTACTTAGCTCGTCAAAGGTATGTGACGTCCACATTTTTTCCTTTTAAAAAAAAGTAAAATTTTTTTTTGAAAAATCCGCCTCGGTGGCCACCTAGAAGCCTCAAATCCACCTAAGTGGCCACCTTGGACCATTTTTTTCTTGCCGTTGACCAATTTCCTGCTTACGGCGAGTTGTTCTTGTGCCGCCTTGCCTCAGCCACTTTTTAGAATAGAGCTTCACCCAAGATCTTGTTATTTGCTGAAGCTTCTGGGCTTAAATTTTGTAGTAATGATACCATAAAGTTCAACTATGAATTTTATAGTGGTGATAGTGGAAGGATTCTAAACTGTTTGGTCTTCTGACCTCTGCAATGTTTCACCGTCCGATGCATTTAAACAGAATAGAAATGCTGCTGAGGACTGACCCCTACTAGTGCACTTATGCCCTCTATTTTTTGCCCAAGTAATTATGTTTCGTAAAATATGCACTCATCCACCTGTACATTTTTATGCACTTGCCAATGGTCAACTATTAGAAACGTACTATAAAAGCACTGGTTTTAGAGACGTCAGTTTTCCACACCGAATTTGTGACCGTCACCTTAATTTCTCCTCATGGGCTGTCGAGCCATGTCATCCACTGATGCCATCCGGTAGTTAGGATGAGTACGTTAGTGATCGCTATCCTGATAGTCTTACCGTCTCTATACCGTTTGAGTATTTGTTCTTTCAGGTTTGACGGCAGGCAGCGTTCGTATTTGTCAGTGTCACCAAATTTAAAACACTGAGGTTGGCCATGTGCCGTAGAGAATCCATCTCCTATAATTGTGAAAGCCCATGTTTTTCTAGCAATAGGATTGTTGTGCACTGTTTGGATATTTTAATGTTGCTTGCCAAACAATCCTTTTGAAGCTTTACTTAAACTTTAATCGTCATGATTAGAAATTGATATTGTAGGAGGCGTGCACTTGGGCAAGATCAACTAAGTGCAATATTTCCGGTTTTTGTAATAAGTCTAAGAGGCCCTCTACTGCCTCCCGGAATTTATTTTCCGTGGTTTACTCACCTAAATAGTTACTATTAAAAAATTGAATGCAATCTTGGCAGTAGGAATGTATTGCCTGTGATAGATTTTTTGCTGTGAAACTTGATTCTGGTTAATGACATGTGCAATTATAAAAGCCTTAGATCTGATCCTTATTTTTATAATAATTTATTTATAAACATTAGTCACCATCAGTCAAATCCTGGCAGTCAAAAAATCATTATAATACCAGGGAGGATTAGATGAAACA
Organism: Santalum album; assembly: GCA_034195605.1. Classification (NCBI taxonomy): domain Eukaryota; kingdom Viridiplantae; phylum Streptophyta; class Magnoliopsida; order Santalales; family Santalaceae; genus Santalum; species Santalum album. The sequence continues at coordinate 4,471,556 of CM067264.1, read as the reverse complement.
AGAAAAAGATGAATTAGAAGAAGTACTTAATCATTTAGGCTACGTTAATTCGTGGTCCATGTTGATTTAAGTGAACGCCCCGCGACAATTTCAAGCTGGCTTTTCGATATGTCCATTAAAATCGTAAAAGAGTGTATGCCTTCCTTATCCAAGTGGCTGTTCTACTTTAATAAGTTAATTAAACAGCTTTTTTGATTATGATAGAGAGCGCCAAACAGGGCCGTGGAAGCAGTTAAAACTTAAACAAAGTGGCGAATAAGAATCGATCTGAATAGACAACCCACCAAACGCTTGCTTTATGGGTGGTCCTTCCTTAGCAAGTGGCTCATACGATGAGACGGGTTAGCCTTTGATTTGACAATTTAACAGTTGATTAATGGATCATTAGTATGGAAGAGACGGAAAGCTCACTGTCACAAGGAGCACGCTACTATAATTGATACTTTATATATGTTTATGCTTAAGGTAATATTCGTTTGCCGACAAATAATCTGAAAAATGATGTAATCATAAACAGCCATCGTGCTTAATTTGAGCTGTGAATGCGAGAGAAGGTAGGAAGCAATAACTGTGCTTGATGCAATGATTTAGTGCAATCCAGGAAACTATTTGTTGGTTTGAATGCAAAACGTGATGTATAGTCATCCCAATAGCGACTGGCGTGTGTTGAAATTCCTTGTGTGTTCCATTAGAAGATGAGATTTAATTATTATTACTTTGTTTTTTCTATGCGAGTTTAAATTTGATTTACTAGGATCTGAATTGTCATTGAACTCATTATTCCCTCAGTTGCAAGAGCCATGTAATTTTCATTTTCATTGGGTTCTTCTTTTGATCAGTCATGCAACTTGAGTACAAATTTAGTGTGCACTTGAATGGTGAAAATGGAATGAGAGTAACAAATGTATGTATGGAAATAGGAGTGGAAATGGTTGTTCCCTGATACGATTGAATGGCCATTGGAAGAGAACGACAGTTGCATTACACCTTTTATGTTACCAAATTATAGGATGAGAATTAGTGCTCTCACACCCATTCCCATCATCCAAGCGTTTCCATAGTTCACTTGAAAACATGTGCTTAGTTATTTATTGGACTTCTACTCATTGTATTAAAAATCCTAATCACGACTGGTTACGGGGTTCAGGGAGGAGGGTTAAACAATCTCCATTGATTCCCACCAAAAAATTCAGGGGTAGCAAACCAAGTTACCAGCTAAACATCACTAAGTGCAGAACACATTAATCATTGTTATTATTATTATTAATTTCTTGGGTATGTTGTGAGGCATGATGAAATGTATGATATTGTTTTTTAACATGTGATGAGCTACTTTGTCATAGAGTTCCTATAAGTTGATCTACGTGACTAGCAATATTGAATTTTTGCACCTGCAGCCAAGCCCAGGAAAGCTAGCTAGCTCTGAGGTCCTGCCGTGAACAAAAAGGAAAGCCATTACTGATTCAGGTAAATCCAAATTTAATAAGTGAATGTGGATTCAGATCAAAACTCTTGATTTGTAACCTCCCCCTTACCTAAATAGTTCGACAGAGTATACATATACATATAACATGCTTAACCTTACACATTCATTTCAACAATAAATGTGCACTTTGCCATCTCTTGATGCAACAATGACCTTTCCTCTAAGCAAGGATGCTGGATCATAAAAACTTTTCTGTCTTTTAGCAATTCTAAAACGAACTGAACAAACTTGACATAAGCATTAATCGTCAGGCATGGGACTCGTGATGGAAAATGTACCTCACTGCTAAATTTCTAGTAATGCTACATGGTTCCATGTCATATTTATATTCGGCGACCTCTGTAATCTATCTGGTCAAAACTTTGATGTGCCGGGGTTGATGTTAGCCCATTTATATTCACCAGATTTGTGAAAGTGGCACCCAAGTTGGTTCAAAACTGCCTTATCCATTGCTTGAGGCTGGTTAAATGCCGTCTCACGAGGTTAGTTTGTGCTTTGTCCAATATAGGAATGATCCAGGAGTATCCTAGTTAAGAGTTATTGACTGACAGGAGGAAGGATCCAGCAATTTTGCACGTATCATTTGTTTAATGGATAGATTCGGGACCATTTATACTGATTCTCCTAGAATAGCCAGCTAGATTTGTTTATATTTTTTATTAGGCATGAAGAATGAAGCCAAAAGTCGCCTGCTGTTTTGATGCTCGTCCTTGCTTTTGGTTGCTCTTTCCTTCTTTGGTGCCTCACGTGAAGGAAGCAATCCTTCTGGCAGTTCATAGTTTTTTGACTGCTTTTTTGGTTAATTTGGTCCCGCTACGTCTCTAGGCTTTGATACATGTACTATTCGTCCTCTTGTTTAGCTCAAAGGGGAGAAATGAGGATTAAACCACCAAACCTCACAATTTTTCATGTTTAACAGGGTTTATCGCAATCACCAGACTGCAACCCAAGTGATAGATGCAGCAATTTTTATGTTGTGGCTTTAGATAAAAAAATGAATTAGACTGCAAAAATAACGAGCAATCTAAACCTCTTAAAACGAGTTCTCCTGATAAAAATGCTATAGTATTTGGTAAAGTGAGCCACAGATTAACTTCTATATTGAATAGATTAAATATACCGTTGCAAAATTGTTAATTTATACATTTTATAATATTGTTGGAGAAATTGTTACCTCACTGCATATGTGTTACCAGTTAGCGCAACCTATATCTTCAATATGTAAATGCAAAGTAATGGGGTTATTAGCCATTGAATTAATTTTAGATGTTAGGATTTCTCTATCCCTGCCATGTGGACCTGATTGGTGGATCTTGGATCTAGCGTAGCAGTTTGAGAATTTTGTTAATAACGTCTTAAGAAAAAATAATAATAATGAATACTAGCTTTGAAAAATAATTATCAAAATAGTAAACATTTTTGCTATTGTCTAACTTCGGGTAGAAAATGCATTATGCATTTGGTTGTTGGATGATCATTGTTTACGTCGAAAATCCTATCATTCTGTTTAAGTTTTAAATTTGCTCTTTTACAAAAAATAATATTTTGTGAAGTTTTACTTTTGGGTATAATTAATAAGTTTAAAACTTAAATAAATAGATATAATTTTATAATTTACATATGACGATCATCAAATTGTTAACTATACACTATGTTTCTCGGCCATTTTTGTTACGAAAACGTAATGAAAGAAAATTCAGACAGAAACAATTCAAAAAAAAAAAAGAAAAGATTGCCAAGAAGAAAGATTAGTATTTTGTTTATTGCTTATTTTTGCGCGTGGGCCTATACCCACCCGCTGATCATTGCTCTACGGAATCAAAACAAAATATCGTGGCGGGCCCCGCTTTGGCCAATTAACGCCTGCCACGCATCACTAATCCCTCCCAAATTTGTTTTATCCCCCACTTGGTATTTTTAATTATATTGCGTTATATTATTTTTCTACGCATATCTACCTTCAATTTTTCTTCCCGTGTCTTGACCATTAAAAGCGAAATCTGTCATCAATTTCAATTTAAGAAAAATAAAGTATTCATAAATGATATTTATTAGTATGATCGGTTCCCATCACTCAGATGTACGTCTTCGAATAATTTAATCTTTTATTTTATGATTATTTTTTTCTTATTTGAAAAAACAGGAGTTAACTACGCAAAAGTCAATAGTTTTACTTATCAAGTTCAATATTATCCAGATTAGTGAAGGCGAAAATTTAATTTTTTTATTTTATTTACTTGACTGCTTACTCACTGTGTAGCTTACTCTCGGAAGCATTAATTTTTTTTAATAGCATGTCTAGCTAGTACTAGTATATGTCTTATTGGAGTGATAATTTTTTTAAAGCTCTGTGGGAAAAGTCATATGTGATGGTAAGGTCCAATACGTTTGCTACGTTTAATTCTTTACAGAATTTATATCAAAATAAATATCATATCTATAACTTTTGTTTTGAGAGTTGAGGCCTTCCATAGGTAAAACGAAGTGCTACTTTTTTTAACTAGTGATGTAGGTGCTGTCCGAAGCTAAAACATTTTTTTTTTTAAGAATCAGTTAATATTAAAATATGTATTATAGAATACAAGTCTGGCGTGAATGAATATTATATTTGAAATTTTTTCAAATAATGATGAGGGGCTATTATTTTTATTCATATATTCTTGACTTGAAGAAAGCAAAACGGGAACGGGAGAGCGGCGGGCTGGGCCGACCGTGTTCACCAACAGTCATTGACGAAATCTTCTCAGGAAAATTTTGTTCGCAGGAGCCTATAAAATCCAAATTTCATAATAAACGCATGGCCCTATATTATAACTTTGTTTAATATGTAGGGGCCTCCCTAGCCTCGGAGGGTGAGCGTGGTCTTATTATTGGACTCCACGATGGTTGTTGCCCTTTATCTTTCGTGATTCGTCCTTTGTCTCACATGCATGTTTAGGAGAAGCACAAAACTATAAGAGATGATGTGCATGCATCATGGTATGGGTAGTTTGAACAACATGAGTCGGTCATATAAATAGTTTAGTAAACACTGTCCCCGGGAGAAAAAAAGAAGAAGAAGAAGAAGTTATCATAGGAGCGAGCATTTGGCCGTTAAACCTTTTTTATAACAAAAGGGGAACTAATAGTAGACCGATAAACTTAATGCACATAGAAATTTTAAAACCTGAGAACGCCCAGATAAATTATGATCACAGATCTTCTGGAAAGGGGTAAGGCAATGAGATTGACGCCTATAACCTAAAGGGCTTTTTTTTTTTTTTTTTTTTCCCCCTCTCCCTTCCCCATTTGAGAGTCTCTGTGTGCCACTATTTGAATCAGATAAGCGTTGATGGAAATGATGCTCATTGCTGTGATTTTTGCAATGTTTGGTTCCCTATAAAAAATTATGAGTGCAATTATTGGGCTCAGGTCAGCCATTATGTAAGGGAGAATACTCAGATCTCAGCGGTGGTGGTGAGTAATTCCCAACTTTACTTGAAAAGGATGTGAATTGAAGTGATCACAAGCGTCCCATGAGGCTCTGGAGACGGTGTGAAATCAACCAGAATCTGTCTTTTATATATATTAAAGCTCCTGCACGTCCTTGTTTGGTTCAGGTACATTAGTGTCTTTTATTTCAATGTTATCCAGACTGGTCCATTGTTCTAATTTCTTAAATTAATCTGTTTGATCAGACGATCATTTTCTCAATTTCTTGAGAAAGTTGAGAACTGTTCGCTGGGAGAAGTAAAATGGTGGAGAAGGATTAATCTTATTAAAGTGCAATCCCTTCAGAAAAAGGGATCTTACATGGTTTGAGATCGGGATCAACTCAATTAAACATTATAAGGATGATTCTGTTGATAATGTGATTTATTTTATCTTTATAGGATCCTGTAAATGAGTAAAAAAAAACACAAGTAAGATCTTTTGTAACATGAAGTGTGGGATCGCTTCTCTTAATTAAATTAAGGCATGAGTTGTTAGAGTATAAATGATTGCTTAAAATATTATATTCTAGGTATCGAGTTTTGAAGTACCTAAAATGTTACCACTAACTAGTACATATAGTTTATATATAAGATTTTTATGTTAATAGGTTATAACATGTAAGTTTCGTACATAACATGTATTAGAATCATATAATATCTTCAACCTGAACTTAGTAGTTTTCTTTCTTAGGGGCTAATCCTATGATTTGCATGGGCTTGCACTTTGCAGCATTGATGAGATGATGCCTACTTTTAATGCTCGATACTGCGTAAAGTGCGGGAAGAGATGAATGGTATCCACCTCAAATAGTTCCAAAGGGGAAAAGAAAAAATCTCCATGTATATAGTGTTGGATGACTTGGTAGCATCCCCATCAACTTCTAATAAAGTTTTAAAAAATAAATCCTGTCGAACATAAATAATATGTACCGAAATAATAATTGTGGGGACTTATCTTTTATATAGGATTACAGTTTCAAAATAACATGTCTGAATTGTTTTCTCTCTAAATGTATTGCTAATGACTTTTGAATTTAATTGTAATTTACAATCTGCGTGTTATAGGATCTCAACGGAGATAATGAGAAGGAAAATATCATTCTTCCGTTCGATCACGGATTCAAGCATGACGCTGTATTAACTTTCATGGCGTTAGAATCATGGAGCAATGCAGATGTGCGAGCGAAGGTCTCATTCGATTCGGTTTCCACCGTACACGTGCGATGGTAGCATCGATGAGGTGCGTATTGGACCCCGTATGAAAGGTGGTACACGTATTTATGGTGAGAACGAGGGTTTCAAAATTATGAGGGACAAATCCCAATCCCGAAGCAGCAGGGAAAAAATGAATAAGGGAGCGACGCGTGTCCCCTTCCCATTCCTCCGCTCTCTCGATCCTTAAAGCTGCTTCACACCCCCCCTCTTCCGTTGGTTGCTTCTCTCAGTCGTTCGGTCGCTCCCACACACAAAATTGAAAAAGCAAAGAGAGAGAGAGAGAGCCCCCACCTTCGACATTCTCATCCCGAAGCACTCATATCTCCCATACACCTTAATTGATTGCTTTTTCTCTTCCTCTCCGGTGCGTTTCTCTCTGTTCTCATGTCCTCCACCCCCTCTCGTCTTTCTCATTTTCTTAATCCGCCGCTCCTTCGCCATACTTGTTGCTGAGCCTCTTCTCCGCAAAGGTACGTAATCCGAGCTCTTCCCTGTATTTTTTTTTTCATTGGGACTGATGCGTTTGGATCTGAAATTTTATCTCGGTATGGCGTTTCATTCATCCCTGTCTCAGTATTAAGAGTCGATGATGTTCAGTTGTTACTTATAATTAATTCCCTCGTTGCCTTTGAATCTCTCTGTTCCGAGAATCATCCCTATTTGATGATCTTGTCAGTTTAATTCGCTCCTTTATTCTTTCTCCAGGGGATCCTCGCTGCCGCTGCTGCTGCTGCCTCTTCTTCTTCTACGTTTAGATCCGATTCTCAATCGCGGCGCTGAAAGGACAATCTCGAATCGATCGGGTCATGGCTTCACCCGTGGTCTCGAATCCGGTGACGGGCTCCGACAGATCCCGCGATTCCAAACGGAGAAGGAAGAAGAAGAGCCAAGCCCTTAGCCAGGACAGGGATAGCGTAACTCAGGATAACCCTAACCGATGGAGGACCGATTCGGAGCAGCAAATCTACTCCTCCAAGCTCCTCCAGGCCCTACGCCACACCTCGTCGGCGGCGCCCCGCCGCGGCCGAGCCGTGCGCGACGCTGCCAACCGAGTCCTGGCCGCGGCCGCGAGGGGGAGGACGCGGTGGAGCCGCGCCATCCTCACGAACCGGCTCAAGCTCAAGTTCATGAAGCACAAGCGGGTGCAGAGGGCGCCGTCCGCGGCTCGAGCCGCCGCGTCGCCGGCGAAGAAGCCGCGGGTGGGAATCCTGCGGTTCAAGGGGAAGAATCTCCCCGCGGTGAACAGGAAGGCTCGCGTGCTCGGTCGGCTCGTGCCCGGGTGCCGGAAAGAGCCCTTGCCGGTGGTCCTTGAAGAAGCCACCGATTACATACCGGCTTTGGAGATGCAGGTCAGAGCCATGACGGCTCTCCTCCAGCTCCTCTCCGGTCCCGGCTCCGGTGCCGAGGCCGAGTCTAGCTCCGCACCCGCGGATCAGCCGGGTCCCAGCCGGCCTCCTCCGCGCTGATTAATGCCCCTCCGGCTCACTGCCAGGTGTTAATTTCTTATATATATTTTTTCCCTCATCTTTCAATTCTCCTGCGTCTATTCTCTTGGTTCGGTCATCTCTTTCGCATCTTGTTTTTTTTTTTTTTCCTTTAATCTACATGTTGGGAGGAATTTCCATGTTAAATACATGCATCTGGATTAATTCATCTTACTCTGATTTGATATTCCTCTCTGGATTTTTCTGGTGACGAATTTTTGGCCTCAACCAAAGAAGGGAAAGGAACCTGTTTGGATATCCATTGCAGCCTTTTTGCTTTGGGATTTTGGGGTAAAAAATTGGAAAAAAAAAAAATGCATCCTCTGAGCCATCTCGAAGGGCTACCCAAAAATGGAGTCTCTTAACATGTGTGTGGGGTTCAGCTGACACAGAATTTGCCCAAAGATAAGAGCAATTTTGGCCTCTACTATAGCGCAGGGTTCGGTACACTCTTCGGCGCAGAATGGGCTGAAATGTGGTTAGAAGCGTTCAATCGCATGTGTACGTGCGAGGCCAATTAATGTGTGTGCGTGTGTGGACGAGAGTTTGAGGGATGCGTTCATGTGCGTGACTAGATATGTTTTCATTGCTCAATGTAGCCTACTGGCATTGACGGTTTGGCGTCTGACTTTCACTATCGAGCCAGTGTTAAGTCCTTGCTGTTTATCAAATGAGTGTTGGCCTTGGTTGCTGGATTCTTCGAACATGCTACTATTTCTCTGTCGTGATCCAAAAGCACCAAAGGTAGGTTATACATCAAAAAAAAAAAAAAACTTGCTTTATGAAACTCCTCCTACCATTAGGCTATGGTCATAAGAAATTACCCCATCTTAGTTCCTTTTAAGGCATGCTTTTTGGTCAAAGAACATCAAGGGTTGGCATAGTAGAAGGGGGAGAGAGAGAGGGGGGGGGGGGGGTCACTATAGTCATGAAATTACTACCACATTTTAGTTCCTTTGGCCTTAAGGCATGCCATTTGGTCGAAGAATACTGGGAATTGGTGTAGAAGATGAGTTTCAGTTCTTCTACAGGACAAAAACTCTTTAGAACAGCAAGACCAGTGTCATCTGATTCTACTGCGAGGGTCACCCACCACCATCACTCGCACTAAGCATTGCGTATGAGACGTTGCTTAACTTGTGCGAGTGGCCCCGATAACCTTCCATTGGTAACTTTCTTGATTAAAAAAAATAAAAATAAAAATTAAATGAGGTGCTTCCCACATCCCATTAATTCACAAATTAGCTTTCGAGGTAAAATGGTGCACTGCTTTAAGTGCTATTCTTTTCCTCCGAGTCCAAAAAAGGGGTCAGTGACGGAAGTCTCTGGTTTGGATGTCCAAAAAGTTTTACCAGCTTTGTTGTAGGCCATGTTGCGCCTGAAGGCTGGGGTGGGGGGGCCAAAACTCTGAAGCATAGGGATGAGGAATGGGGTACATTATTGCATGTGGGCTTAGGGTGTCGTGTGTCGTGTGTCCCCACCACGCTGTGGCATAAACCCCACCCCCACAATTCTGGGGAGGCGCGTGCATGTGAATCAGAATGTTTTTCTGGAGGTTTTGCTTTTTTCTTTTTTCACCCTCAAAACACGGTCGTTTTGGCATCTACTGCCTGTAACTGTTTGTACGAGTACAAGTCGTTTTGGCATCTCTTGCCATCCCCGGCATTAAAAGGTATAACTGTTAGTTCGAGTATAACTTGAATTCTTTATGCAGCGCACTATAGTTTAAATGTGACAAAGTCAATTTTAGGTTTCCATTATTGGACAATTATTGCCAAATATAGGTTAATAATTTTCACCTCAGTAATTGCTCTCGGTGATCTCGATTCTAATACCACTTGTTGAATCGAGTGTTTACGACCATATCGAAAATTATAACTATTATTTAAAGTGTAATTCAAATCCTTTGCATTCCACTAGGATTTGTCCTAAGCCTTCGCTAGGGTATAACTGGGGCCAAAACTGACCCTACGCCCCCCACAAAGCATCAGTCGTTTTCCGTGGCGGCTCCTCACGGGTGCACCCCCCCTGATTTATTCACTATCAATTCCTTTTTCTCCCACCCCCTCCCTCCTCCATTTATTATTATTTTTTTAATTTTTTATGGGTTTTTGTGGGTGGGAGGATTCCATTATCGAATTGGGATGGAGGGTGGGTGGGTGAGTGGGTGAGATTGTTAGGTAGCACGCACGAACTGATACTGCAACATGACAGTGCATGCATTTGAGCCATTATTATTATTATTATTATTATTATAAAGCCTCATTTTACATTCAAATCATCATCCCAAAACAAAACCCACCCTCTCATTTACTTCTCTTCCCAATGAATCCTTTAAGCTCTCTTCATCTGGAAATAACCTCAAAATTCCCTGTGTACCCAATCAAACAAAAGGGCACTTCACAAGTGTCCACATCCCCCGCACCCTTTGTCTCAAATTGACAAACCACCGCTTTCCCTTTTTTTTTTTTTTTTTTTTTTTGACCATTTTCAAATGTTTGCTGCTTTCTACATCACATGTTGCAATCATGTTAAACTAGTTCGCACCGCCAAGAGACATCATTTGAGGTGAAAAAAAGAAAAAAGGTTGAGGCAGAGAAAGGTGGAGCTTGTGAAAGGATTAAGATGGATTTCTACCATTGTAGTAAAAAGATGCCAAAGCACCAGAAGTTACATGCGTAGTAACTCCCCATCCCCTAACAATCTCTCTCTCTCTCTCCCTCTCTCGTTTAGGGTTTTGCAATGGATGTGGGCGCGTCCATAATTCGTAATTCAAATTGCTACCTTTTACTCTAATGATTTCATGTTGCGGGTTCTAAATTTAAATGCGGGTGAAAAGAAAAGAAAGCTCGATATTATGTTTGATTCGCGTACAAACATAACGTAAATCATGAGTGTATTTATTTCACCCATAACAATCAGTAATAATTATTTTTTATTATGAGAATAGTCATTTCGTTCACGATTCTATCGTATAATTTCCTTTTTTCAGTTTCCACAAGATAAATATAATTTATGTTAATTAAAGTTATAAAATCACCCAACGGCATATAACCGCTTCTTTGGATGGAAAAGTCAATCATCCAAGAGCATTAGAACTCGTTGAAAACATGAAGTCCCACTTCATTTCCCCGTTGACCATAGAAGAGTGGAGTAAAGCAAAGAACAAACATATCAATGGTGAAAGCGGAAAAAAAGAAAAAAAAGAAAAAAAGATGCACGTGATGGCCACAAAGCAAAGTCCTCTCAATTAGTATGGCACAGCATTCATAGAAAACCACCAACATATTAGAAAAATCACTCTTTTAATAAATAAAAAATAAATAATAATCTTGATAAATTGAAGTGAGAATTTTCCACTTTATTGTTGAATTATTTATTAAAATTGTATAAAGTCCACCACTATTAATATATGTTTTGTATCGGCTCCATTTAGGATCAAGTCATTAGTGGTCAGCTGGATGTGATTCGTTTAAAAAACAAAACAAGTTTGATGGAAACCCAAAAAAAAAAAAAAAAAAGACGATAGTTCTTTGCTTTGATTATGTGTGAACTCGAAATTGTGATCAAATAATTAGTAATCCCTTATAATAGCTTGGTTATGCCATGAAAAGTATAATTTCTTTTAATATATATTCCCTATTTTATCATTCATTTTGATACGTAATGCACACACAACCTAACAAATACATATGTTTCAAGTGCGGGCATTGTCCAGCTATAAAGTGTAACGCACACGAATTGTAATTTAAACTTCAGGCCTTAATGCTAATATGTAGGTGTTCAGTGAGGAGTTCGAATTTACAATTTTATGTCAATACGGTCGTAACTAATAACGATTTAAAAATAATTTTCAATGTATTACAAAACTACTTTTGTATTTTGTTCTTGTGGAGAGTACGTACTGCGCACTCGACACAATATTTTTTTGCCGCAATTTTTGGGTCAATGTCACAATTAATTCTTTGATTATGCATCCTCTTCCCGACATAGAATCGATATAGAAATCCCTTCCATATTTCAAATGATTTGGTTTCCCATAAGTTGCCTGCCATTCCCATTTTACATGTGCAAGAAAAACGCTAATGTTCGCGAACCAGTAGGATTCACATGAGGTCATACGAAGGAATTCCGAACGTTAGATAATAAATTTTATGCACATTCTGTTGTCGGCAGGTAAAACTTGAGCTTCATTTGATGATAGGCAAGGCCTCGTTAAAATAGTGAGAATTTACAATGCTTTGACCATATAAAAGTCTAACTTAGATTGCTTGATTCAACTTCATCCATAATCAAATAATGCTCCTACTTTAACCGCTAAGAAGACGTGCGTACAATGTCAAACTCGACGGATAAAGTCTCCTTTTGCATAGGTTTTCGCATATAAACAACGCTTCATGTCAAAGCTCACAACTCACATAACCCATCGAACGCACTTTAAGAGAAATTCTTGACTCGAGCCTTCAACCAAAATGCTATGAGCAGTATTTGAAAAGCTAATTCTATATTAATGAAATCAGAGTGAAGCCGCAAAGGGTTGATGTAAGCGATTTGCAGGCTTTTATTTATTAAAATAATCTCAATTAAATTTATGAAACATTAATGTCTAGTAATTTTGCTGTTCAAAATGATTGGATACATGTGACATGTCATGGCATAGTCCAACACAAAAGAGATTGCTCCCCTTACCTTTCTTTCTTTTTTCTTTTTTTTAGGCCACATAAGCAATCAAACCCCCCAACATGTACAGCTCTTCCACCGCCACCCCACCTTCTTTTGTTTGGCTCTCCTCTTTTTCACTTAGGCCAACCCCATGTGAATCCACCCAAAGCTCCCTAAAGAAAAGGACACATTCCATTAAACAATCAAGCAACTTGCTTTAGGTTTTCAAGGCCACATGGAGGGGTCATGCTTTGTCTAATTTTTATGCTCACAACAACTTAATTATTCTCTATCAAAAGAAAAGCACTAAAGATGGAAAGAATTTTTTTTTTATTAAATCGATTTAATGATGGAAGGAATCAAGATAAGCATCTCAGTATCGTACGGTTGAAATCTCGCATTCCGTTGATGTAACCTCTTTTGACCTTGTTTGGTTTGCGAAATGGACCCTTCGCTTTCGAATATGATGAGTTGAGTTAGACTTCATTTGGGCTTTGCAGCATTGAGCCGCAGGCCCAATATTTCCGATCCTAACTCTTCATAGCAAGTTGAACCAAGCCTGATTAAATTTACTGGGCCACCTTGAGGTGGTTGAGGCCCAAAGTAGCTGAATTGGGCCGCTTGATTTGGATATTTTCTGTTCTGTTTGTCCTTCGCTTGGCAAAGCCAATGTTGACCAATCTACAAAACTACACTGTTTCACTAAAAATCATATTTAAAAAAAAAATGTTTTATGGAAAATATTTTTCTAAACATATTATTTATTTTCTATTATTTAATTGGCACACAGAAATTTTTCGTAGTCGAAGGAAGGCTGTCAGATAAAGCTAAGAAAATATTTTATAGGGCAACAAATATAAAATATTTTCTATAAAAAACAAATTTTTGATTGACCTAAAAATATTTTTTACCTACCCATCTTTTTTAATGTTTTAAATACTAAAAATATATAGGAAATATTTTTCTCACCCAACAAACGGAGCCTAAGCTCCGACCCATATGTATTTTCCTTTGAAACGGCGGTTCTTCTTTTGTCGTAATGTAAACCCTACTTCCCTAGAACCCAAGCATAGGGACTCTCTCTCCCTCTCTCTCTCTCACTTGTGCGGAGCGAGATGGCTTCATCATCTGTATCTTCTTCTTCTTCTTCCGCGGCGCCAGATCGGAGGGGAATCCCCGCAGCTTCGTTCATAGAGGATGTTCAGGCTTATCTTTCGCAATCGGGCCTCGATGTCAACACGTCCCTCTCTCTCCTGCAAGAAAGGCTTGTCCTCTTCTCTTGCTCTTTCTGATTTTCTATCAGTCTGTTCCTTGTTAATCTTTCAGAATCGTCTTTCCTATGTTAAAAATGCCCTTTTTTGTTGCTCTCCTAAGTGTTGTGGATGATGATTTTGTCCTGAATTCACAAGTAGAGTTTGCACTTTACTTATTCACAGACTCCTAAGATTTAGTCACTCGCTATGTGTGTGGAATTTATTACTATTTTAGGATTTCGTTCGTAGTCTACTGCTTCATGAAAAGTGAAAATGGATTGTCTTTGCTTACCCCTTTCAATCCGTACATGATATATAGTGTAACTCCTTTAAATTTATTATTATTATTATTATTATTATTATTTTATTTTACTTTTAGAACGGGTTCTTTTGAGTAGATTTGCATCCTTTAAGGCCCTCCTTCCTCCTACATTTGTGTGCTCTTTAGTGGACATGGCTTTGAAGGAACTTAGGTTTCTGCCCTTTTTTTTGTTCTTAGAAATTGGGAAAAAAAAAATTCAAGTAAGTTTGTGTTGATATAGAAGTAATTGTATGCAAGAGCTCAACCAAAAGAGGGTCACCTACCAGCTGCATTCTAATAAGAACCATAGGGGCAGATGACCTTTTTCCCTTTTAGAAAGCTTCAGGTTGCTTAGCCATTCATATTTTGAACCACAGCAATAGGGTGGATTCACCCTTTATCTACCACTTTGCATTAAAAGATAACAAGGAGGAAAGAATGCTAGGAAGCTTAAAATAGTGGTAGAATTATAATGGGTTTTCTATCCAGTGGGCTTTCTATCTTGTCTTAAGGTGATTGAATAAGAGTCCATATTACGACCTTTCTATCTGGTGGATTTGCCCTTCCTCTTCCTACGCATGTTTATTGTGCTCATCAGATATGGAATGGCAATTTCCTCATTGTGTATATGTGGCTTTTAATGTCTTTGATACTTTTGGCTGTAACTGTCCCTTTTTAAGATTGACCGTCCCCCTCCTCCTCCTTGTATCTCCGGCTGATTATCTCGTCGGAATTGTATGAACATCGGGTTGTAGTTTGTTGTTTCTTCACCTAGTCCTCAACAGCACTATCCACGGTTAGCTTCTTTCGGGGGAGGCCGTGTGTGTGATTTGTATTTGAGTGTGTGCCCATATACCTATCAAAAGAAATATTGGAAGTGTATTTGGGTTATTTATCAATATAATATATGAGGATCCAAAACTGGTTTTTGTGAATGCTTGTCCGTAAGCTTATCAATATGGATTAAAAGTACATGCCCATTCGTTTATTCATTAAATATTATTTCTTTTCTTTAAGATTTACTTGTCTGACGTGTACTAGTATTTTGTAGACTGCAGCAGTACAGGTTGGTTGAGATGAAACTCCTTGCCCAGCAGAGAGATCTTCAGGTGTTTGCACTATTGCTTCTTTTTGTCTTTACCTAATGTCGTCCTCATTGTACTATCTAGATTAACCATGTTATGAGAATTTCAGTTTGTCAGGACCCATGACTGATTTAAATTGGAGCCTATGGCCTTTCGCCTAGTGGCATCTCCTCTACTTGCAAGGGATTGGAAAGGTTGTAGGTTCTAAACCTGTTGCGTGCATAAGTATTTACTGATAAAAAAAAATGACTGAGCTAATTGGAAATTCAAACCAAATCAAGACTTCAACTGGACCTTTCACTAGTTAGGCTCATAAATCATATGTTTATTTATATTTTGTTGGGATAGTTGCAATTTTTATTTAAATTTTTTGAATGGTTGATATAGTGACCAGCATTTCTTCTAGGCGCGCACACTTGACTGCGTAGTAAATCTGTAAAATATAGAGGTTGGATCATGGTTACTTGGTCTCTTAATTTGTCTAAAAGTCATTGATAATTTTTAAGCAGCGGGCATGAAAAAAAAACAATTAGTTATTTTGAAGTGTTATTAAATGAACTAAGTACAAATTAGCAAATAACAAACATTGTGGTGATTCGGGCTTTCAGTAGAAATCATAATCCTCTAAAAGGGGAGATGAGAATGCACAAGCTCAAAGCTGGATGGAGCTAAAACCAAGTTGACTGGCTAATGCAGTTGAACTATCTGAGGTCCTTAAGGTTGAGTCATTGAGGTCTAGCGTATGACTCTGAACAAGCTGCTTAAAAAGGACTCAGGATTGGCTTTTATCCGAAAAAGAGAGAGAAAGAGTCACCACATGCATTCCTTGCTCGTACCAAAGCAAACCATTGCATATGACCTCATTATGTGTGGCGGAGCAGCTTTGAACTTGTGCATTACTAGAGGTGGAAGTGCTGTATAATCACAGTTTAAGTTGTTTTATTTCATATGGAAGTTCATTGGAATTCTGAGTGTCCTAGGCTGCATAATTATCCCAGAGCATGCTCTGACTCTGTGTGCTTGAGTTTCTTTGATCATTCTGTGGTCTTTTTCTGGTGTTCAGTGAGATTAAAATGACCATGTGTGGAGATTACAGACCATATGTAGTAGCAGGCCGAGTTAAGTGGATTGCTTTTTATTTATTCAAGTTAGATTTCTTCTTTCTTGTGCTTTTCAGGCAAAGATCCCAGATATTGAGAAGTGCTTAGACATAGTTGCCACTTTGCAAGCTAGGAAGGGTATCGGTGAGGTTTGGCTTTTTTTTTTTCCCCCTCTTTTCTGGACTTCTTGAATATCTATTTTTGCAATGACAAGTATATGGGTTATTATTCTAGTTGAAATCTCTCTCTCTCTCTCTCTCTCTTTTTTTTTTTTTCCCTTTCTTGAAATAAGTATTAAAGCATAATGCTTACGTGAAGTGATGTCAGTCAAAAAGTTATATATGTTTATTTGGATTTACAGAACTTGTTACAGAATTGATTATATAAGGGAAGGGAAGAATCTTATGCCCTTTTTCATGTATTTGTGCCCCCTCCCACTAAAATAAAGAACCCAAACTAAAACAAAATAATGACTAGAGAACAATAGAGTTGCAGTTGTTAATATGGTGAGTAGTTTCGAACCGTACAAATTGAGGGATCCTACTGTTGACAATTGTTTTATTGAATTTTGAACTATGAAGCAGGCGCTAGTAACAGATTTTGAAGTCTCAGAAGGCATATATTCTCGGGCTCGTATTGACAATTTTGATTCAGTGTGTTTATGGCTTGGAGCAAACGTCATGTTGGAATATTCTTCTGAAGAGGTTCATCACTTTTTTCCCACAACTGCTATTCTGACATCTATCCGCTGATGACAAAAGTATAAATGTTGTAACTTGATGTTCAGGCCCATGATCTCCTGCAAAAGAACTTAGAAAATGCTAAAGCCAGCTTAGAGGTTCTCATTGCTGATCTACAGTTCCTGAGGGATCAGGTGACAATCACCCAGGTACAGTTACCATAAATGCTTTTCTTTAAATCTATTTTTCTTCCACTAATCATCCGAATATTCACCTGGACTGTCATTAGTTGGTTTCAATCTGCACATAATCTTACTTTCCTCTTTGTTCTTGAGCAAGCTCATGCACTTTTGATGCTTGCAGGTCACTATAGCTCGTGTCTATAACTGGGACGTACATCAGCGCCGAACTAGACAAGTTGCTGCATCTAAGGACTCGTGAAAAGCTAAATTCAATTGAAAGAGATTATGCGATCCAGACTGTGAGCTTTCTTAGCCTAGAATAGATTATATGTTTGAGATCTCTCGCTGTTTTTGTTCAGGTGAATGGATTTTGTGGTTCCCTTTCTTCTTAATCAAATGTTGGTTACGTGGTTTCCTATTCTTTTGGCTTCTGGGGTGAAGAACTTGTGCTCAAGCATGCATGTTGTGAAAAAGAAATGCTTTCTCGGTTGGACCAGTTTTGGCACATGGGAGTTTAGGGCTAAAGTTGTGACATTTGTATGATTTCTCCCCATTTCGCTGTACTCTGCACGTTTGATTTGCATGTCGTCTGTTTTCTTCATTTCCAGTTTTTCCGTGTTATCGGTAAATATACATGCACCCGGCATGGCAGTATTCTTTATATCTGATTAATCCAGCAAGTCAAATGATGCCATGTCTGAAGAAACCCCTCCTGATAAACTTTGGAGAGAAACTTGATTAAACAGTTTTGGCTGGGGATTTACAATGGTAGTGTTATTTCGATCTTGAGTTTCTGGGATGGAATGGGGATGGAAATAATCCCTCTTATCCTGTCATCTGATAATTGCATCGTGAGTGGAATGATCGATATGTAATCGGGTAGCATGAGGATAAAGAGAAGGGATCGACGGATGATAATAACTTTATGATTTCTATTTTCTTGTAATTTTCGTATCATTTCAAGGAGCTCAAAAGTGGAATTTGGAAAATGTTATCATTTGATAATCGTTTGAATTCATAAATTCATGACTTTTTAAATTTAAAGGGTTTAGATCGATTGAGCATTACTTTTTATCAAATTCGAACTCA
Organism: Santalum album; assembly: GCA_034195605.1. Classification (NCBI taxonomy): domain Eukaryota; kingdom Viridiplantae; phylum Streptophyta; class Magnoliopsida; order Santalales; family Santalaceae; genus Santalum; species Santalum album. The sequence goes on along the minus strand of CM067264.1, from coordinate 4,453,546 downwards.
AATAGAATTTACTAAGCTCCAACTTATTTGATTTAACTTGTTTAAGACTAACACACAAAGCTTTGAAATGGATCCTTTAAATTTAAAAATTAGGTATTTGTGAATTTAAATAATTTTAACCGTTTCTTCTTTCTCTTGTTTTGATTCTAAGAAATGGTTAGAATTATTGGAAATTCACAAAATCAATACTTCATGGATTCAGATCTGCCAAGTTTTAGCCCCAACTATTTGCGACTATTAACGAATTATTTTAGTTTAATAATCTACATTGTAAGTAGATGATCCGTTCTTGATTTTATTATATATATATATATATATTTCTATTCCGAGATCACAAAATTTTATTAAATTGCATTGTGACCCTCCCCCATCCCAATCTCCATCTCAATGCGGCACAAGCCCGACAGCGCCACAAATCAACATCGCCATGCTGTTCTAATTAAAAGACAGGGAGAGCCAATCCATATCTTAATTAATAAATTAATTTACACTAAACATTATTTAATTAATGGGATCTTTTGCTGAAAGATGATAACAATGGTTTTGAGATGCAATCCCGAAAAATAAGTTCTTGACGTTTCTAAACATTTAGAACCTCCCAAGCCCCAACGTTGCTTTTATGACTTCAAGCCCTTAAAGAACAAATAAATTTAGGAAACGACTCATGTCTGTCGTTTGTGACAGATTTTCCTTCCCCCCCTCCCCCTGAATTTTTAAGTCTACCATCTTCTCAATTTACAATTCATTATAAAAAATAAAATCCAGAAAAGCAATAAGATACTATTTTATTATACACGCCCTTCTTCAATTAGGTTATTAAAACCCAAAACTTATTTATCTTGGATGTGGAAATGTTAACTCACGGTATTCATTCATAGGGTTTCTCCCAATTAAATCTATTTTTTTAAGAAATCTTCCTTTTTAGTCGATCTTGATTCACGGTTAGGAACTATGGTCTCAATTGAATCAGAAAGACACAAATTCTTAATGGCATCATAGAATTAGTTAGCTTAAACACCATATGATTAGGTACCATAGGGACGGGCCCTACACAACCCTCATATGGCTAGAATTGAGATTTTACCCTCGGGACTCTGGGGAGTGAATGTTTCCTCTATTTGTCTAATGGTGTCAATAAATAACATGATACACTTTGATAGCTTGTAAATTTTAACCGTACAGATTGGAACAACATTATATCGTGCATGTACCTATAAATTTTTATCTAATTTCAATGAAAAATATATGACATTATGACAATTAAGGTTTTTTCGGATTTTCTGATTTCTAGACAAATGCCTTAGACATCTTGAGGCTACATGAAAATTAATAAGTATGTAGATTACTCATGACATTTTCAATCTGTACGGCTAAAACTTACAAGCTGTTAATGTTGATCAAGTTATTTACTAGACAAGTAAGAGACAAGCACCATTCGGATGAGAAAATGAGCTCATTCCTCTCTCTCTAGCAGTTGTGCGTAGGATATGGATCACCTAATTTTAAAAAAGGTAATAATTTCTATAATTGATTAATTTTAGCCATTCATTTTCTTCATCTTTAGTTTTTTTTTTATTTTTTTGTACAATAAATAACTAAAAATGTACAATTTCACATATTCATGATTTTTCGATTTAGGTAATCTGATGCGAGAAACACTGCCGGTAAATTGGGACGGAGGTGCGAAGAAGAGAATCATTGCTCGGCTCCACTGGTTGAGACGTGCACGCAAGCCCAAGGTGATTTTGTACGCACATAATAAAGCACTCTGTCTGTTTGTCTGTTCGCGTCCCCACGGTTTGCGCGTTAGACCTACGGTGCTCTTTTAACATATCTGTTGACTTTGACTTCCCATTTTGCTCAAGATCTCAACTCGGTCTCAAAACTTGTTAATTGATTAACATACCCAAGAATGGATTCAAAGCCTTAATCATCGGGATAAAACTCTTTAATCCAATCGCGCTCCTTAGGATGAGAAATGTATTCTACAATTTGTCGATTTATGGGTTCCATGTGTACTATGAAAAATCTTGACAATCTATTCGTATTTAGACTTACATTTTTGTGAAGTGCAATGTTTTTTTTAAGAAGTTTTATTTCGGATAGATTGGATAAGTCTAAAACATAAATATATAGCCATAAGTTTTTTAGTACATATAACAACCATCGATTCGTGAATTACTGAGTGTATTTTCCGTCCTAAATATAAAAGAACCACATTATCTTTAATATGATATATAAACTGCAAAAACGGTTGAATTCTTATTCATGAACTTGATTATCTAACCCTTCCGCTACAGATCAATCTCATGGGAACATTATGTAAAACCATGGGCATAAAGCCTATGTTACGAAAAAAGAAAAAAAAAAAAAGAAGAGGAAGCTTAATTTACGATCTTCCATGATGCTTTTGTATTATTTCCATGATTTATTAATAATTTTAAATCCATTTCCTTATTAAATGAAATACCCTCTGCTCAGCACCTGAAAAAAAAAAAAAAAAAACCGTGTGCATTTGTTGTATTCCCTTCAAAACTTTGACTTCACTTATAACCAAAATAAAAAAGATGAGCCATTAATTAATAATGGTGAACGCTTTCTCATGTAGCTTGTTGTAATTGTCTCATTTATAGAATGTTGTATTTTATTCAAATTTATTCACATATAATAATTGAGTCAATTTGGAATTATTTATATTTTATTAATCGTTGGGATATTTATTGCATTTGTATGAACTGAAATCAGTCCGCCATCTGTATCATGCCGTTGAACAAATGAAATATTCAAACTTGTTGAACATCAACAATTGAGTTTTGGCTGAATCTCTCATGTGGGCGCAGCACGACCTCAACACAGCGGTCAACTTTAGTTTTATTTCTAGTCGGCCTTGCCGGGACAAACCGTCTCCTCCTTTAGTTGAAATAGCGCATGTCACTCGCTTATTTAATAATTTAATAGATTTTTAGAATTTATAAATTTTAATCACATAAATAAAAATAAAATTACATAATTTATGAACTTATGAAATTTTATATAATTTCACAATAATTAATGCACTTATCTTATAACTTAATATGCTTTTATAACTGGCTTTGAACTCAGCGGAGAACTTTGTGTTTAATGGTTACTGATTCTTATTTCTAAACCCTCAATTCATGTCTGTAAACTGAAACCAATCTGCTGTGCATTCAAGTCAAATGGCGGATATGTTTTTTTTTTTTTTTCTCCAAAAATAATGAACTCTGTCGGGAGTGCATTTGTTATTATACTGATATTGTATATGAGGATCCGTGACTAGCTTTTTATGGAGGCTTGTCCATATTAATATATGTTTAGTTAATGAAAATGCTATTTTCAAGTTTACTTGAGAGCTTACATTTTTTTGAAGTGTGCGAATTATATGCTCAAATTGAACTTAATGGAGGAGTTTGAGGTTGGGTGAACTTGAAGAGGTGTATTAATGTAATTAAGAGGGCAGGCTCTCGGTGATTGTCGTAATCCTAACGTAGGAGACATTGGTATAATTAGGAGGATGAATCGGGGATTGGTATAATTAGGAGGGCGGACTGTTAGTGATTGATTGTAATCCTAACGGAGGGGGGACATTGAATATATTCATGAGTGTGGGGGGCTAAATGTCAAAATTAAAATTTTAAGAGAAATTTTTATATTTCAAACTAATTTTGAAGGAACTGATCGAAACAAAAGTAGCCTAACTTCTCTAACTAATTTTATGATTTTTGGTTTTCGGTTGAATCAGATCTGCTAATTTTGATGAGTAGGTGTAGCCAGTGAAGTAATGTACGACCTCATACCCCCATTGAGGGGGAAAAAAACCATCATTTTCTAACAAATTTGTGAAATAAGGTTATTTTGACCATTATCAATTCATGTAATGAATTGAAGTGGTAGGGAGCTATTTTTTATTTTTTTTAATATGAGTTGGTCCATATAAAATTTTCCCAATATCAAAAAGCAATTTTGTTCGTTGAGTTCAAAAGGCAACGTATAATTATAGTATTGCATACCTTTAATCCATGTTTTGCTGAAGTCTTTTATTAGTCATTGTCGTATTTTTCCAATTTAATAGTTACCAAATTTTCAATTTCCTATTTTCCAAAAAAAAAAAAAATCGATTTCCTTTATGTTTCCCCACAATAAATGCTGCAATTGTTTTCTATTTAAAGTGGGATACAATACCTTATCTTGTCGGTTCCCTTGAATTCCATTACGTGATGATTGAAGCTGTTGGGCATTATGTGAATGGTTAATTACTTTTACTTTAGTCATTAAGCAGAAATTAATTTGTATGCTTAACAAGTTGCTAGGATCAATTATCTCTTTAATCATTTTGAGCAGACAGAAATTTTTTGAAGGATCGAAAACATAATGACGCTCATCATGTTCAATCAAAACTATTCTCATGATTCTAACTTACATATTACTATGTCCCTTTAGCAATCAAAATCTCGAACGTTTATCAATATTAAAAACTATGAACACCAATGATTTTTTTAAAAAAAATTCTGGATGTTTATCTGTATTGATTGCAATCATGTATCTTACCATAATTTAATTCATCAAGAATAAGGATAACTTGAATTAAAAAAAAACATGAATTTATGAATTTGAATAATTTTAATCATTTATTTTTCACAAATAATCTCTCTCTCTCCCCTCCCCCCCACCTTTTTTGCTATGAATTGCCGGGCTGTCCAATTGCATAAATCCTGATTTTACAAATTGACATGATTCATATCCATTTATTAGGGATGCTTTTGATTAATCTGACTAGGGGCTTGAGGCTACTCTCGACCTCAATTGATTCGATAGTTTTTGAGTTTGAGATACTCGAGCAGGATATCGAGAGCTACATAATTCAATACTCGGCTTGATAATTGAGCTCGAAAACTTGACTCGATACTTGGGCATGGTTGAGGTTTATTTGAAGAAAAAAAGAAAAAAGAGAAGAAGAGAGATCAGCCGGACTCGAGCTTGAGTTTTAATTTAGTTAGAATTGGAAAAACCTTTAAAAAAATAATCAATTCGGATTGAATTTTGTTTTGGTCAGGATTGGATTGGGCTGCGGAGGATGAAGGGCGGTGAGCTGGTGACGCGGGAATGTGTCAGCTCTTGCGACGTTGCCACACGTGCAGAAGCTTCTTTGCACGCTCGTCACACGTTTACTTTCCGGCATTTTTTTTTTAAACCTCTTTACCCTTTTCATATTTTCCGGCAAAAAGGTCTTTTTGACTATTCAGTCTATTACTGCGCGGGCTTCCAATTTCCCATATTAATCGTGTTTACTTTTTTCCTTTTCTTTTTTTCTTAATTTTAATTTTTTTAATTATTATGCTGCATTTGGACACGGACAATTGTATGAACACAAAAAAATTTACTGTAAAATTTAAAAATGCTTTTGTAACAAAAATTCGATGGGAGAATATATTCTTATTTACTAAAATATCCCTAATTAGATTTGTACTGCATGAACTTTTTGTGATTGTATTGTGAAATCTTTTGTATTAATACTATAAACACGAAATGAAAACTAATCATCTCCCTTGTCGAAAATAGCAGTCTCCCCTATTGAGAAGGGCAGTTTCAATGAATTGGACATTTTGCTTGATTTTAATGTGAAGGGCGGTGTTAATTTTCATGAGACTTGAAAGTAAGGAACTCAATAATTTTAGAAATTCATAAAATCATAGACCTAAAAAGCTTATTGAATTTTCAATGCTTTGGATAAATAGGTTACATATTTTCAAATTTCATGAATATTGACACATATATGTATTTTAGTAGGTAAAAAGAAAGATAGGAAGTATGGATTTTAGTGTTTTGATATCAATGAGCTCAAACTCCACTCTTTAAACAAGAGCCCTATGGAACATTCGATATAAATGTTTAATTCGCATGTGAATTGAATGATGTGGTGCCACTATTCCACTTAAATTTCTTCCCACCAATACATGAAATTAAAATACGTCGCAGCAGCTAAACGATAGAAAAGTTATGAATTACCCGAGTTTGAACCATTGTGGTCATTCTTTTTCTCCGCCTGTAATTTTTCTCTTTACTTTTTTAGGATTATAATTTCCTAATTATAAAAATTCATGACTCAGTAATTTCAAGGGATTCAAATTTTAAAAAATAAAAAAGGGTGGGAGCGGCAATTGAGTCATTATGATGAAAAGACGGTGCTCCTTAATTTTAAAAGGTGGAAAAAGAGAAAAAGGGTCAATAAAATAAAATGAAAAAAGAACCGCGCGCTGAGGCATCAAAAGGAGGGGGTGGAATTGAACCTCAAAGAATAAGGACCGCACGGGGGGAGCGAGCGAGAAAGGTCCTGAAACTTTTTGGAGGACACGTGGACCAACCCGAATCCCGTTCACACGCCCTCACCTCGAGGCCGGTTATTCCCGGTCAAAATCCCGCGTGAAACTGGAACTGTCCCTTTCTGTGAGCGGTCCCACCGTCTCCCGTCTAGAAGAAGAAGAACTAGAGAGAGGCATTTAATGCAGCGCCATCAACCGGCCTTCAACCCCATCTTCTCCCGTACGCTATTGTTAACTGGTACGTGGCGGTCAATTCCACAGGTGGGAAAACCCCATAGCTAAGCTGTTACCCAAAATCAAGCAAATAATATAGATACCCTCCCCCTCAAAAGTCCTCCCCAGCTTCAAAACACCGATCTCTCTCTCTCTCTCTCCCTCTTTCTCCCCTTCACACTTCAAAACTCAGACACACACACACACACTCTCTTCTCTGAAGATACTGCAGTTTGAGAGGGCGAATCTGTGGTTTTGATGATCAGTAGCTTGCGAATGATGGAGAGGAAAGAGGAGGTGAAGGCGGAGAAGAATTCGATAGGGCTTTCGACGTTTCCCGACCCGATTATGACTAGCACTAGCAGTGGTTTCGCCTTGTCGAGCTTCTTCGATCTCCCATCGGGCGATGTCGTTGGAGGTGAATTGATGAAGAGCGGCGACGGAGGAGGCGGTGGCTCTTTAGGATTAGTGGACTTGCTTGGCCTCCAGGATTTCGATCCGACGGCGATGTTCGACTCGTTACAGGCGGCGGCGCCTCCGCTGGTTCCGCCGGAATCCACGTCGGAGGTACTGAACGCGCCCGCGACGCCGAACTCCTCCTCGATCTCCTCCTCCTCGACGGAGTTAGCGACGAACGATCACGAGCAGCAGAACAACAACAAGGATAAAGCCGCGGACGAGGCGGATCCCGAAAACATCGATCTCGACAAGAGTACGAATAAACAGTGAGAGATCTTCTCTTTTTCTGATTTTGTGTACTTGCGTTTCTCTTTTTTTGTGAGATACCGAAGTGCGCCAGAATTTCGTAATTCAAAGTTGTTTTGTTTCACATTTGTTCGTACGGATTAGGGTGGGAGGGAAAAAGAAGAACCAAAAGAGGAAGAGAGAGCCGAGGTTCGCGTTCATGACGAAAAGCGAAGTGGATCATTTGGATGACGGGTACCGATGGAGGAAGTACGGCCAAAAAGCCGTCAAAAACAGTCCCTTCCCTAGGTGCATATACATATAAACTTGTATCATTAATTTCTTCGAAAACTTTAGCCTATGCACATATAAGTATGTATATGTATAAATGCATATGTTGTTTGTTGGTTTGATATGTAGGAGCTATTATCGTTGCACCAGTGCGGCGTGTAATGTGAAGAAAAGAGTGGAGCGATCCTCCGATGATTCCTCTGTCGTCATTACAACCTACGAGGGTCAGCACACGCATCCCTGTCCCGTCTCGCCACGCCTCGGGTATCCGCCTCCCCCGCCGCCGCTGAAATCCACCGGCTTTGGTGCTTCTGCGGCGGTTTCCTCCTCCATTTTGCCTCAACGTCACTCTACTAGCTTCCATCTTAGTAGGAGCGCTTCTTCGCCCACTTGTTCTACTACCACTACTACTAATTCCTCATCTCTCCTTACCTATTGTCATGAAGAGGGACGGCTTTTGGACTCTTCCTGCGAGCCGGGTTTTTCTAGTTCTTCTTTTTTGAGCGATTATGGGCTCCTTGAGGATATTTTCGGACCACCCAAAGAGGATTAGAAAAATGAATTAGTGGTATTATGGAATTCTCTGACTTTGTTTTAAACTTGTTTATGCTCCCATGGTTTATGTTTCGTAGGGGTGCTTGTTCATTATTTCCTTTCTTTTGTTTTTGCCCCTTTGGGGAATTTCACGTTTAATTCTTTGTAGCCATAGACGGTGGACGGATTATTCCATATCATACATGGAGATTTTGGATTTGTATTTACTTATTATGTTAATCTCACTACTACCAATCTCTTCCTCTTTTCTTTTGATGGCATCATAATGGAAAAGTTGTAGGGCAACTTCATCGGGTTATTAGGGTTTTAGAGCACCTTTCATGTTGATCAACAAGTGGGTATGGAAACATTAACATGTATGATGAATTGGCCAACAACAGTAATTGAGCCATAATATTTTTGGCATATGTGCAGGAGAGTTGTGTTTCCTTTTCACAAATTCTAGCATCCATACCCCTAGGTATAGCTAGCCACCACCACTATAGTGCTCAGTCAATCTCATCTAATTAATCTGTTTTTTAATTTTAATTATTTAACTAAGCCAATAATAAAGTCACTAGGTGTGTGTGTGTGTGTGTTTCCCCCCCCCCCCCCCTCCCTTTTTTTTTTTACATATATCGATCCTTTATGTAGATGATATACATTGTTGATAAGGCTACTTTTATGACTTGGATGCATATTATATATGCCAGTAGATATTATTAAGGGTAAAAAAGAATCTAGTGCGAGAGCTACTGCAAAGTTTGCTTGTAGATTCATTATGCATTCATTAGTGGTAATTGTCTTTTAGTGTTTAAGAAAGATAGGTAGAATGCTGTTCATGGTCGATCAAAAGACATGTTATGATTATGGATTGCAAGTGGCATGGCGGCTAAGGTGCAAAATTTGATCTTTTGAGCATAATGGTTTCCAAGAATTTATAATAAATTCTCTTTTAAAAATTGAAGTCAGCTGAAAAATTAGATATGAATTTTCATATTTAGAAATTATGAATTTATGAATTTAGGTAATCCTAATCCTTTTTTAAATTTAGATGATACAAATCTGGAAAAAAAAAAAAGAAAAGAAAAGAAAAAAAGAAGCTCCGAGGTTGATAAAGCAGGAAAAAGAACATAAAAGATAATGGAGACCCTCCCCAGCTAAAAGGAAAAAAGAAAAAAGAAAAACAGATAAAGCCACTGATTTTTTTTTTTTCAATGGAACAGCTGGATATTCTTTCTTTTGCCATGCCTCAGCGGAAGGATATATTCTGAAGCATTATTGGAGAAGATGAAGAAAATAAAAGGAAAAATATAATTCAATTATATATATATATTTACTGGTGAAACACATGCATGGAGAGACGAGATGTCATCGAATCAAACATTTTTACTTAAAGTATTTACCATAATTGAAGCTCGTTCCACAATATATATACAAGCATTAACTTGATTTTGGCTCATTAGATCAGAAACTCATGTCCAATACTAGATCCTAGAAGAGCCCAATAAGTAAAAACGCATATTCATGAGATGGAAAAAGAAAAAAAAAAAACCGAAAAAAATTGTAAATCATAGTCCACAGCACAAAGCACAGTATAAACCATAAAGGTCACTTCATACTACAAAACGTAGCCTTTGAAAGCCCATTGTGCAATATATTCATCACAAGCCCAATATCTGACGAAGGACTCATCTCACCTTCCCATTGTTTTTTATTTTCCTCTTCGGTGTCAGAGCAATCTTTATTATTATTATTATAAATATTCTTGTTGTATCGTCCATGTTCGCTTGACCTAAAAGAACATCGAGTCTCGCATCAATTTAGGAATTGTGCTTTAATGTACTTGTGTTGGTAATAATTACCATTTTTGGATAAAATCAATAGACAATTGAATAATAAATTATTATTACTCAGGGCTTTGTCTTCCAAAGCGTATTTAATATGGTACAACGTACGGAAGGGAAAAAAAAAAAAAAAAACCTCAGGACACATTCTCGAGAAAAGATCCTCTCTAACTGTTGGACTGATCCAACAACTGTATGGATCATTAGATGTTATAGTATGATACAAAGATATCATTCAATAACTATTAACTAAACGTATAATTAGTGATGACCACATAACTAGTTTTAGTGAGGTCCACACAAGTGGTCTTATTTGTCACTACTATCATATGTGTATTGGCATACATGCCTGACTGCCATTGATCGTTAATTTGATGACATGATGGTCCATAGCTCCATTGGTCCAAGGCTAATAAAGAGCCATGTACAACATCATGACACTATAGGAGCTCAACACTGTTATTTATTTGGGAATCAAATGAATTTTGTTGGGTTTTGCCTTTGAATTTTTGATGAAATCAGGAATGGTTGTTACAAACAGTTTTTCAATTTTTTTGGAATTGATGAACACAGACGCCTTGTACAAAATCTATAATTGAGAGATGAAACAGAAATTGATAGATTAATTAGACAGCCTAGGCACGAGCTAAGTCACCCTCTTTAGACGATTCGTGCCTACGTGGGTAATTTGGAGTAACAATATCTCCAACTCGTCATCCTAAGATACAAAGGTTGAAAGTTTGAATGATTCTTTGATTACTGGACAAGGAATTGAACTGAACTCACTTACATAGACATACTCTGCCTAAGAAACTTAAGAACACAAACACGCTTCTCTACAAGTGAGAGAGAGCAAATGTGAGAAGAAGAGAGGGAGTGAGAGATGTTCGTTCTCTTCTCAAGGTTTGCCCTTTTACAGGCCTAGGGAAGGCTCCTTGTAATAACTATCATAAAAATAAAATTAATTTTGAAATAAATTTAATAATAAATGAAAAGAAACGAAAAACTTAATGACAATGAATTTTGTAATTAAAGCAAAGTTAAAAGGTGTGTAACGAAAAACTGTTATAACTGTTACAAATTCTTATTTAAAAAAAATGACTCTTACAAATTTTTTGAGTGAGTAAACAAGTACTTGTATAAGGGTGGGTCACACTCATGGTGTGAATGACGGATGCCACTAAGTATTCAGTAATTCTCTCGATAAAATCCTGTAATTTCTCAGCACTTTTTTTTTTCCCCAATCGTTCTTGCTTTTTAGAAAACGGAACCAGTTCATACGTTGCTTTCATGGGAAAGCACTCGTGTCACAGTAATGGATGTGGAAAGGTGGTTGTGGAGTGGTTGGAACGTCAACAATATTAATATATATAGTGGCTTCCGTTGCCAATTACAGTGTTTTAAATAAACTAATTAATAGCCACTAAACTACAAAACAACAATGCCATTAAAGAGATCTTAATCTGTAGAATTTAAGTGTGCACTCACACGAGCAACTAACAGTTTAGTTGGTAGCGACATGCTTTATAATAATGGAGGTTACGAGTTTGACTTTTTACTATATAGATTGGCGAAATAATTTTCCATTCTCTTCGGGAAGCTATAAGCCTCCTTTGTAATATAAATGAAATCTTATCCATGAAATTTATTGCTTAATAATATGACATGATTAAAATATCGAGAACTTTTAAGTTCAAGGAAAAGGAAAACTCAAAATTATTTCACAGTTTAACATAATAAAATCACTGAGTTAATACTTATCAGAACCGAGATCCAAAGCTGAGACCAGAAACATGATTACATAGTGGCATCATGAAGGTGTATCTATCATAAAAAAATTACAAGTGGAGTCGAGATGAAAAGCATCTTCATCCCTTCAACATCTCTTCTTGCCACAATGATTCTATCCCTCACCTGTCCATCATTATTCATAACTCAAAGCTCATCCTCTGACAGCACTGATTTAATCTCCAAAACGTGTAACCAAACTCCCTACCCCAATCTTTGCATCTCCTCCTTGGAATCGAACCCCCAAAGCTCCGCTGCCGCCACCACCGTCGATCTAGCCCGCATTATGATCGACATTGTCGCGATCAACGCGACCGACACGCTGAATTACATTAGGGACCTCATTAGGGAGACCATGGACCCGGCGGTGGAGCGGGCGCTGGCGATTTGCGCAGAGATTTACGGGCCGGCGGTGAAGTACTATTTCCCCGACGCGAGCCGGGCTTTGGCCCGAGGAGACCCGAAGTTTGCGAGCTACAACGTGGCTCAAGCTAGTAAAGGCGCGGGAGATTGCGAGAAGGGGTTCAATGCCGTGGGTTCGTCATCCCCGATCACGGATAGGAATAAAATTGTTCATGATCTATCCGTTGTGGCTTCGTCCATTGTGGATGCCTTGTGAATTTCAATCCTTTCTTCGTTTTTTCTTTTTTTTTTTTTTTTACTTCATTTAGAAAAATCTGTAGGGTTCGGTTTGAATGGGTAATCATCCCTCGTACTGTTGTTGTTCTATATAATAAGGGTAAAAGAAACATGTGGAGTGACTTCTATGCTGATCTTGAGAAAAATTTACACAGAAAGGACATAATAACATTCGTGTCACAAATTAATTACAAAGAGTTATTTTAATTGTATTTTATAAAAATATTCGAAAACTTACCTCAAATCTTTATAAAAATAAAAGTAAAATTAATTTATGATTGACTTATAAGAGTCACCGTCCAATGTAAGTATTTTCTCAATTGGCTGATGATAAAAGTTTTAATATATATTGATAATAATTTAAGTCAGTCTTGAGAGGCCCGTGAAAAAAAATCTAAAAAAAGCAGGCTCGCTTTGTTATTTTTTTTTAATTCAACTTTGGAATAAATTTTAGAATTCTAGAAAACACTAGGCCCACTTCCTCATTGGAAACAACATATAGGTTTGCTTTGTAAAAAAGAGAAACCGAAACGACGTCATTTTCTTACCTGATAATGTACTCTCGCGTCTGTTTTGACTGTTTCTTCCGGGCTCCTAACCACTGCTCTGAAAACTCCAAACGTCCTTCGTCCTTCTAACTACTCCATGCACTATCCCCACATGCAATGCAACGTCTCTCTCTCTCTCTCTCTCTACATCCTCTCTTTTTTGTTGTAGTCCTATATATATATATATATATATATATATATATATACACACATAGCTTAAGTGTGTATGTAGTGGGTGTGCGTGTGGAAGATCAATTACTATAATATGGCCTTGTATTATGCTTTCTTTTACGCAGCGGTGTTGAGCTTGGTGGCAGTCCCATCTCCAAGCATCCAAAACGACCTTAGTAAGGAATGTGAAGATGGTAGCACTGGCTCAATTGGAGGCATCGGCTTCGGCACCTACTTAGACAGCTGCCCCGAGATTGAACCCATCGTATTCTACCACGTCGAGAGAGCTGTCTCCCAAGAACCCAGAATGGCCGCATCCTTGCTTCGTCTTCATTTCCACGATTGTTTCGTCAATGTAGTCTATGTATACTGAACACTCAAAAGATCACTGAGCTTCTCGCATTGGATATTAACCGCAATGTGTTTTCGTATCTTAATGTGTGCAGGGATGTGATGCGTCGGTGTTGTTAGACGACACGGATAATTTTGTTGGGGAGAAAACTGCAGCTCCTAATTTGAATTCGCTAAGGGGGTTTGAAGTGATCGACGCAATCAAGTCGGACGTTGAGTCTGCTTGCCCGCAAACTGTCTCCTGTGCTGATATACTCGCCATTGCCGCCAGAGACTCTGTCGTCCTGGTACAAATTACATGAGATGAAGCACTTGGATTTACAATATCCTCTATTTTTCACTTTATAGTTACAAAACATTGCTAACACATTTTGTGTGATTATGTCTGTGATTGAGCAGTCAGGAGGACCAAGTTGGGAAGTGCAGACAGGGAGGATGGATAGCCAGAGTGCCAGCAGAGCAACAGCCAATAACAACATCCCGGGCCCCAATTCCAACGTGGCAACCCTCGTGTCCAAGTTCGAGAATGTGGGCCTCACCCTGAACGACATGGTTGCGCTCTCGGGTAATTATTACTACTGTTATTATCATTATTATTATTAATCACTTAATGAAAAATCTGCATCGATTAATCGTTACAAAAGGTGCACATACAATGGGGAAAGCTCGCTGCTCGACGTTTAGCTCGAGGCTAAAGGGAAGCAGCAGCAACTCAAACGGAGGAGGAGGAGGAGACACTAATGTAGATTTCTTGGAGTCCCTAGAAGAGCTATGTTCCGATAATTCGAACAACAATGTGACGCTGGCACATCTTGATCTCGTCACTCCCTCCACCTTTGACAATCAGTACTACGTCAACCTCGTGTCCGGTGAGGGTCTACTGCAATCTGACGCTGCGCTTGTGGCTGGGAACGATGACCGAACTCGGGATATCGTGGAGACCTACGCGGCCGACATGGGGGTGTTCTTCGAGGATTTCAGGGCGTCCATGGTGAGGATGGGAGCGCTGATGGGGAGCAATGGAGAAATTCGCAGGAGCTGCCGTGTTGTTAACTAGCTTTAATTAGTCTTTGTATCAATAATGGAGCGAAACTTATATTCATGTATGTGGGTTGGATTTAATCTTCGATCAATGATCACGGGTTCAGTATTGGTTAGTAATGGTCACACAAAATGTGTAGCTATTTGCGAGTGGTGTTAAATACAACGCTCTCATTAAAGAGGCACCACAGGACTAATGGTATCAATGGATTTTACTACTGCTGCTCTTGCATGTAAAATGATTTTCACGTACTCGTGTTTGTTTATTTCATTACGTCGACATTCTACTGAGCTTTGAATTCTTTTCATAATAATGGCATGAATCAAAGATCTGTTTTAACCGGGGGGTTCAATTATAATTGATAAAAAAAAAAAATGCTAGTTGTGGCAATACAAATAATTTATGTAATTCCAACATGTAACTAAGAATGACTTGAGACATAGAGCTTGGACCAGACTCTAAAAAATCATTACTAAATTCATGCTCGCCTTAGAAACTAAAGCTTTGAGGGCCAAATTTCATCTCTAACAACCCCCAAGAATGTGTTTAGAGTATGTCGGAGTTAATTGGCTACGCGCTTGAGGTGGTGGAGTTTTACAACTCATTTTGGGGACATGTAGTAGGCCCTTAGTCATATTTTAATAAAGACTTCTTAATTAAAAGTATGTTCATGATTATGTTCGATGATGCGAGATGGTCGGTTGGTAGATGAATTACTGGCAACAAGATAGGTATAACTTAAATTATATTTCACCATTAAAGAAGTGGTTATTAGCTGAAATCTCATAATCTGCTGTTTTAGCAAATAATAGATTTTAACTGACGATATTAAATTCTGATTTCGAGTAATTTTATCAGCTTTGCCAAACGAGTTCCCAAAATGAAGGGATGAGATTTGGCCGATTAAAAACCAGTGCCACGTGTCACAAACAGTACAGCATCCCAACGGGAAAATCCCAAAAACCTCAAACGCCGCGTTTCGAAGAAGCATGAAGGCGAAAAGGAATCACGACTCGTAATCAAAAGTCTGAAGAAACCGAAGGAAACTCCTCTAAAACCCTCGGCGGATCACGGTCTCCCATTACTCCACCGCCGCCGTCGTCGCCGCTGCCATCTCCATCACCGGAAAGCGCCTCCCGGTTCCGCTGAGGCATAAGTTCATCATATAATCCTTCTTGACTCGCGAGAACAGCATTAATGGTTGAGAAAAAAGAAAGCTAGGGTTTATATGATTGAGCACCGTAGCCCCGGTCTTCAGTTTTAGGTTTCCAGTCCGTTCAGTCCTCGTTTTCTTGACAATCAAATGGAGCATTTTCATTCGTTGCTGTAGGTAGCCTGGAAAGCACTGAAAGCTGATATGGAAATTGAGTCCGATTCTTGCAATCAGAATTCGAAAATTCCAAGCCAAGGTTCGTCAACTCAAATGGATTCTGAGGGATCATTGGGGACCGGAATCGAAGTACTTTCTCTCCTAGGATGTCTTTTACCTTTTTTCTCTTCTAGGATTTGTATATGTAGTGTGTTCAATTTGCTTTCGCCTGCGTTGGTTATGCAATTTTGTTTACTATAATTTTTTGGCTGAACTTGGAGTAGGGCGGAGAAAAAGAAGACATTGCGAAGTCTATGGAGAGTTTACAGATTGAAGAACCATCGACTGGGGAAGGAGGGATGTCTCCTACTACTTTTAAGAGAAAGCCCGTTATTGTCATAGTTGTTGGAATGACAGGTACTTCATTTAAATCTCGTGAGTTTGATAAAACTTGTTCTGGTTGATGCTTTTGGAGTGCTTTAGCTGCTTTTGAAAGCAGCCTCTTTAGTTGGTTGTAAGCTCTTAATAGCGAGCACATCCATAATGCCACTTGAACCCATTTTGGTTTTTAGTAGTTTCTCTAAAGTTCCTTTTAATGTATTTCAAATGCATTAACCTTACAATATTCTATGAATATAGTAACTGAGAACTGTTTCAATCTCGGTTAGGGAGTGGGAAAACCACATTTCTTCAGCGGCTAGTTTACCACACACAAGCTTCAAATATTCGAGGTTATGTAGTTAATCTCGACCCAGCTGTTATGACCCTCCCATTTGGTGCTAACATTGATATAAGAGACACTGTTCGGTACAAGGAAGTCATGAAGCAATTCAATCTTGGTCCAAATGGAGCAAAAATGACGTCACTCAACTTGTTTACGACTGAGATTTGATGAGGTAAGATCATGTGCATGTGAGAGCGTACTTCAGTATAAGATGTTTGATTTGTATTTTATTCGTTGTAAATATGTATTGTTCTGCATGGTATCTATCTATCTGGTCCCTTCCTAGCCACTGTCGATGTGAACAAGGCTTTTGCCCAGGGGCAATGGTACTTACCGAGTATATTGTGTTAAGCTCAAGTATTCTCTGCAGTTTATTGAATTTCCTTTTCTGTTACAAATGATAAGTCCAAAGACATTTTTTTTGATCGGTAAGTCCAAAGACATTTTTAATATGCATGTTTAAATGGTTACCTAAGTTCCACATGGTTTCATCAATTTGGGGCCAAATCTACACGTGTTTGAAACTATTTAACATGGACAGTCTATAATTTCCTGGCTCAATGTTAAATTACAGGAAAGTGCTATAGTTTTGTTTCAATTATCAATTCAGTATTTATACCATTCAATTTCAGGTGATTTCGGTTATTGAGAGGCGTGCAGATCAGCTTGATTATGTTCTCATCGACACTCCTGGTCAAATTGAGATATTCACTTGGTCCGCCTCTGGTGCAATAATTACAGAAGCTTTTGCTTCAACTTTTCCTACTGTGATTGCTTATGTAGTTGATACACCTCGTTCAGGAAGCCCGGCTACTTTTATGAGCAATATGCTATATGCTTGTAGCATTCTCTACAAGACCCGGTTGCCTTTAGTTTTGGCATTCAACAAGACTGATGTCGCTGAGCATCAATTTGCTCTGGAGGTAATTAATTAGTTAAAAGTTGCCAATTTGTTTATTGAACTTGGCATGTTGGTTTTTTCCCCTTAAGATCATGGATTTGAGGGCACCAAATTTAGAATTTTGTATTCGAAGATGAGTATCTACGGTGCATCTGCCATCCCTACTGAACCATTTTGCCTTAAGATCATGGATTTGAGGGCTACATGGAATAGACTGGAGAGACTATGTAGTTCATTCAAATATTCAATAAGCATGTGATATAATTGTATTTTTGTTTTCATTGAATAAATAATGTTGAAATAAGATTCAAATTTGACAGCAGTGTCATGGGGAGCTGATTTGGAATGACACTTCTATTTCAAGAGATGTTAAAAACTTCCAATGTGGACTTCCAATTTTATACAGTCCGATAACTCCTCATGCAAGCATGATTATTTTGCTACTCTTTTTGAAAATTGTACCTATTGTGACTATCTGTGAGTGCAGTGGATGGATGACTTTTGAGGTACTTCAGGCAGCTCTGGAATCATATAATTCATATACTTCAACTCTCACTAGGAGCCTCTCCCTCGCACTTGAATCATTCTACAAGAACCTACGATCGGTTGGGGTGTCTTCTGTTTCTGGTTCTGGAATTGAGGCATTTTTCAAGGCCATTGAAGGGAGTGCTGCAGAGTACATGGAAAACTATAAGTATTGGCACAATAGATCCTCTTTTCTTCTTTTCTCTCTGTTTGTTCGCGTGCATGCACACTGGGTTTATTATGCTTTTTCTTGCACTTGAAGGATTGATCTTGACGAGAGACGGGCTGAAAAGCAACGTTTGGAGGAAAAACGCAGGCGAGAGAACATGGAAAAGCTGCGGAAGGAAATGGAGACAGCTGGGGGAGAAACTGTCGTCTTGAGCACTGGTTTGAAAGACACAGAAGGCTCTAATAATAGCATGATGGATGATGAATATGAAGAGGTGGAGGAAGAGGATGATAGTTATGAGAGGCTTTTGGAGGAAGAGGATGCGATAGATGAGGATGAAGATGAAGAGATTGACGGTTTCTCCTTTTAGCTTCTCCATTTTCCTAACATGACTTCTTTGGAGCAACATGTGCATATGGGAATTCTAACAGACACCCAGCATTCCAACGGAGCCAGCGAACCCCCAACCTAAATGCATGTAAAGCGGTGAAATATAAACAATGTGTAGCTTCTTGATATTTCCATTTGCATTACTTTGAGTAATTCTGTAGTATCGTTATGCTTCTTGGCCCACGGCCTCAACCACCAGGAGAGTTGTGCTCATCAGGGAACACATTGTTTGGCGATCATCTTTGTTTCCTTTTATGTAAACATGAAGCAAATACGTATCATTCTTTTCATGTAAAGCAAAGGAGAGGAAAAATGGTGCAACTGTTTCCATGTGATTTCGATTTTGTTCTGTCAATTTAGCTTAGACTTTGGAAATTAGGAGGGAGGGGGGTGACTAGTTTCCTTTTCCAATTAACTTTGACCTGCATATAAGCATATATGCACTTTCGTTTTGGTGCAGATCAATCGAGAAGATTTCATAGCATCCTCAGGGTTAGATATTATTCTTGCTATGATCTTCATACCAGTGGTATCAAGTACCCTTTGATGGGTTCTAATATGATTCGATTTATAAGTATTTCTTGTGAATTTTGTTTGTGCCGATAGTAATTCAAAAGCAATTAAAACCAAAATTAAGCCAATAGTTACTAATTCAAAAGCAATTGAAACCCAAAAAACAAACATAAACAGCTCTGGATTTATCCTACGTCCCTATGGGATTCTCATTTGACCCCAAAACCCTTTCTCTGTTCTTTTTCTTTTTTCCCTCCTAACAATAAATCGGAGTTAAATTTCATTTCCCAGCACGTAAAAGAAATACAGAAGGAGCTAAATTTCACCAGTTCCAAATTCCTGGAAGAAGCTGGGAGAAGAAGAGGCTTTTCCACGTGATAGTTCGTTCTCGTAATTCCCTCCTCCGATGGCGAAGCACGAAGAGCTCCCCGTTCCTGTGTTCTCCACGCTCGAACCCGTCTACGGAGACGGATCTATGCTCGAAGAAGCACAGCTTCGATTCGACAATCTGAAATCAAAGTTCATCCATGTCTTTGGCCAACCTCCCGACGTCTTCGCTCGATCCCCGGGTCCGTAATCATGTTTATGCGTGTCCAATGTTTGAATGTTTCTTCTTCTTTTGGTGGAGAAGAATCGAAGATCGATGGCGAATCTTTGTATTGCAGGGCGGGTGAACTTGATCGGAGAACACATTGATTATGAGGGTTACTCGGTGTTGCCGATGGCCATAAGACAGGACACGATCGTTGCGATCCGTAAGCGTGACGCGGGAGAGGCTCAGAAGTTCCTCAGAATCGCCAATGTGAATGATAAGTACACTATGTGCACTTATCCTGCGGATCCTGACCAGGTTGGTTCAGCGTGTTTTCGTATACTTTTAGCATTTTTCTATGTTTAATACATTCTTATTCTTGTTATATTATCTTGGTGAATCATTGAGTAATTGAAGCCCCGAGACTATGTATATCTATTTTGAGCGGACGATTGAAGCTCTAGTTTAGTCATGTCTCACAAATTGTAATAAATCTTCACAGGCGCACTTCATTCGTTCGAATTTATCTTTCTCAAGTGAAATTAGCCTTTGGGATTGCAGTGCATAGTAGAGCTTATATATGACCATTCAGTTTGCAGGAGGAAGCAGTGTACTGTGAACTATTATTATTTTTTTTTCTGGAGGATTTATTTACTTTTCCCTCTATGGTGATATGGCATCCCTCAGGCTCCATTTGCTGCAGCGGTTATCTTTTTGTTGAAAAATATACAATTTGACAAACTAGACACGGGCTAGAGCATAGAAGTAGTGGGGTTGAATGAAAGAGACTGCTTGATTTTAGTTTGAAAAATTTCAGTTGTAGCCTTCTTGTGCTGACTTCTGAAACTTCTTTATCTGTCGAAGTCACTTGAGATTATTCCAACCTGGTGATGGCCTTTCTTGCCTGTGCCTCTGACACTGACTGGTTGGCTTGTTGTGTTAGCGTTCATATTTACTGATTACCTCATTCTGTTTATGAAAGTGTATCTCACATCAAAACACTTCAACGTGCTCAATATGCAGGATGTTGATTTAAAGAATCACAAATGGGGCCATTATTTTATATGCGGGTGATACATAAATCCTGAATCATGTTCCCATTGATCTTATTTTATTCCCTTAAGTACAAATTAATATTTTTGCTACTTCAGGTACAAAGGTTATTATGAATTTGTGAAATCAAAAGGAGTCACTGTTGGTGAACCTGTTGGGCTTGATGTCATTGTTGACGGGACTGTGCCAACAGGTGTATTTTCTCTTCATTCTCATGTACACTATTGATGCAATGCTGTTCTATTTAAAGTTTTTTAGTTGAAAATTTGTATCAATGTAGCATCAATAGAAATAGGAAAAACCAAAATAGTGTATACCAACACCAAGTTATCTATTGAGTCCAAAACAACATTATTTTGAGGTTTTCTTTTAAAAATGTAAATTCCTCCCATGTCCCAGCTCCCTTTGTTATGAAAATCCCACAAAACGACATAATTTTGGGTTATATCAATGCCAAAATTAGGTGTAAGTATACACCATATTGGAATTCCTCTCTATATAAATATGTAACCTAATGATTAAAAGAATATGCTGTTTTTTCTACATAGTTGTCAAATCTGAGTCATCTACTTGGATGTAGGGTCTGGACTATCGAGTTCAGCAGCCTTTGTTTGTTCTGCTACAATTGCTATAATGGCTGCTTTTGATGAGAACTTCCCAAAGGTAATACCTCTAATTTCTTATGATCTTTTCTTGAAATATGTTGTTTGCTTCTATGTAATGGAAGCACTATGATTGGGGAAAAGCCTCCCCAACATTTCTGCCCCCCCCCCCCCCCCCCAAAAAAAAAAAAGAGAAAGAAAAATCCAAAAAAAATCCTTATTTTTCAGTCTTTTCAGGTTGTAACTTTTGTTTCTTTCTACAGAAAGAAACTGCGCAACTTACATGTGATTGTGAACGGCATATTGGAACACAGTCTGGGGGAATGGATCAGGTTATAATTTTCTTGTTTATTGCTGATGAATTTTGTCTGAGTTATTGCTAGATTTCTTGTGCTTGGTTGCATTGGAACATGTTTGTGAACATGCTGTATTTTTGGACTTATTAAGTTGTCTTGAGGAATGTTTTTGGTGGTTTGGCATGCGTTCTATTTCAACTTACCATCAAGATATGGCCTTCTTATCCACGTGGCAGATGTCATTCTGGAGAACAAACAAAAATGAAAACTGTCTCTATCAGTGTTTCTGCTGCGTTTGTCGTTGTCTATTGCTCTACATCATTTGTTTGGGCTAGCCAATGCCTTGGTTTATAGAACTTGTGCTTAGCACACTTTGCTGTCATGGTCACAGAATAGTTATGCTGGTTGGTATTTGGGTCGTATTCATTCTAAGATCTTGTTTAATTCTACGATAATTGAGTTGTATTTGCATATTATCTTGCTCCTTACCGATGATGATACAAGTCTCAGTATGTATTTGATTCTGTGACAGAATGGTGTTTTATTTTGTCTTGCTGCATATTTGTTCCATGTCATTGTGTTGGAGATCATACAGTGCATCCTGTATTGCTCATCATGTCATGAGAATTTGATATTTAGTACATTTAACTACATTGAGCATTTAGTAAAAGGACAATCTGTTCAAGGTCTGATTGTTTTGCTAATGGATATCCATTTGAAATTCTTATTTCTTCATTACTGAATTACAACTGACTAAATGTAAGCAGGTTTATAGCCATAACTCATTGTTCTGGTTCACTTGACAGGCAATCTCTGTTATGGCCAAGTCTGGCTTTGCGGAACTAATTGATTTTAACCCTATTCGCGCTACTGATGTGCAACTCCCTGCTGGGGGGTCTTTCATAGTAGCCAATTCATTGGCAGAATCCCAGAAAGCAGTAACTGCCGCAACAAATTACAATAATCGTGTTGTTGAGTGTCGGCTAGCTGCTGTAAGTATTATATTTTCAAAGTGCAATAGTAGGTGCTGCCTATGCTCTAGTATTCATGCTTAATTATGCTGTTCTGGGAACTTCTGCAGATTGTCCTTGGGGTAAAGCTTGGAATGAAACCTCAAGAAGCAATATCTACTGTAAAAACCCTTTCTGATGTTGAGGGATTGTGCGTATCATTTGCTAGTAGTCGAGATTCTTCTGATCCTGCCCTTGCTGTCAAGGTTTTTTATCTACACTTTATCAATTCTCTGTTGCAGAAAACCATTTAAAGACCCCCCTTTCATCCACAAAAAGAAATAAATTTTATCATGTGATTTGTGGATTTTTATGATGAGTTTTTAGCCAAAGAACTTTTAAGTCATTATTTGCAGCTCCCAATCGTTTCTATGAACCTCTGTAAGCATAATTTTTCCCTTGCAGGAATTTTTGAAAGAGGAACCATATTCTGCTGATGATGTTGAGAACATTATTGGAGAAAATCTCATGTCAGTTTTCAGCAGTTCTCCAACTTCTCGGGATGTCCTAAAAGCGACAAAGCACTTTAAGCTATTTGAGGTAATTCCATTTTTAAAGCAATGGTTGGCTAGAATTAAATTGGCTGATGGTACATGACTTGATTCGTGATTCAATTGTACAGGTTGAATAATTGCAACCATTATCTTTATAAGAATGCTGGAATAATTTGGTGTCATCTGAGACATCAGTAACTGTAACTAATGTGCCTAACTTTTACATATGAGTGTACAATTTTCCCGTGTCTTTCAGATATATTGATTTGATTTCTGATTGTAGAATTTATAATAATCTACTTATGCATTTAGTTAGACTTTGTTTTTTCTCTAAAACAAAGATAAAGAACCAAGGCTGCTTAACTTGCTTTTGTTTTATTATGAAACTTGAAAATTTCTAGTATTATTTTGTTGCTTGGGTTTTGATTCCTCAAATTGTTGATGTTTATTTTTGGTTTTCGGTTCAAAGTGTTGCTGGCCTTGAAAATTGTGCTCCTCATTTTTGCGTTTCCAGAGAGCCTTTCATGTGTATTCTGAAGCCAAGCGTGTGCATGCTTTCAAGGATACTGTGTCATCAAATTTAAGGTCGGTGAAGTTAATTTGTCCTAGCTGTATCAATCGATACTTTCTGCATCCTTGTGCACCTAGCAGTTAAATGTTTTGCTGATCGGTGGTAAGAAAGGCTTAAGCTCCCAGAATTTGACACAATCGGAAGAATCATTATGAAGATTTAGATGTTCAATTTGTAGAAATGCATGATTAATATTTATCATGGTCTATTATGACTATTATCATCAGGCATTTAGAGATGGATATGGCATCTATGCCAACTTGATCCGTTGTACTTTTAATGATAATGAGCTCATGAGTCGTGGAAAATGTTACTGGTGTCCTCAGAAGTTGGCCTTCTTAGTTTTTATGTTGACAAACACCACTTTGCTGAAGCATTATAGTTTGTCTTTGTATTGTCCATTGCATATTTATTCAGTGATCGTCCTGGTAATTCTTGATGGTGAATTTGGTCATTAACGCGAGACCTAACTTAAGCCTTTCAATTTGCATCATTTAACACCCAAATCTGTTTGCAGTGAAGAGGACATGCTAAAGAAGCTTGGTGATCTTATGAATGAGAGCCACTACAGCTGTAGCGTTCTATATGAGTGCAGGTAATCGCAAATGAAAAAAGTTGTTGTATTAGTGAAGAGCATATGAACTTATTCTGCTGGCCATTCTCTGTATTGCTCTACTGATACACTGCATTCGGCCATACATTTTAGAATTGTAGAGCTTTTTATTTGCCTCGAGCCTGTGTATGTCTTTACCTATAAAAGCATTATGCCTCTACTTGCAGTTTCCTGAATCCTTGCCTCTGTTCCTTTAAATAGTTGCCCAGAGTTGGAAGAGCTAGTCAAGGTTTGCCGCAATAATGGTGCTCTTGGGGCAAGGCTTACCGGAGCGGGATGGGGCGGTTGTGCAGTTGCTTTGGTTAGAGAGAGTATCGTTCCGCAGTTCATCCTGAATTTAAAGGTTTGTCGTCTTCCCTTGAGTTGGGATCTTTTCCTTAATAATCGAGGGGGAGTTGGGCTTCCGCGATTATAATCAATATATATATATATATATATATATATATATATATATATATATATATTTTTCAGGAGGCGTTCTACCAATCGAGGATTGAGAGAGGGTTGATCAATAAGAATGATCTTGGCCTCTATGTTTTTGCTTCCAAGCCGTCAAGTGGGGCTGCTATTTTTAAGTTTTAGTTCTCGTTCTTCATCACAAACTGTGTGCGCTTTTCTTCCAGCGGTTAAAAAGGGAGACCACTTGAGGGTTTGGTCCAGCTTCTGTGTATGACCCGTATGCACTTAAGTATTACAATTTAAAGAATAATTTTTAGTTTGCTGACTGTTTGTTTCGAATTAGCGTATCTTTTAATAAATTATAATAATCGTGGTGGGCATGAGATAATGTTGAAATCGGTGAAAATGTGGATGCTCCCTACTCATAGGTCCCTACCCTAGCTAGGGTTTCCTTACTTGCCGTGCGTCCATCTGTGGGCGAAATGATCAAATACTTACCTGGCATTAGCTTTTCACCAGTCAACATATTAGTCTATTGATGACCTCTAGATTTGGGTTCTTCAATAGTTTTACCTACCGGCCATTCTAGGCTCATCCAAATAATATTTTACGTTTTGATAAAATTAAAATTTATGTCGTATTAAAATGTTTTCGTTAAAATAATAATAATAATAATGGCTAACATTTTAATGCAAACAACAGTTACACAATTCTATGAGACAAGTCAAAAATAAAAAAAAGGAGATAAATAATTAGTATGCCCTTCAAAAAGGGGGAAAAAACAATAAAAAAGAAAAACAAGAAAAGGATAGTACGGGTAAAAGTGCAAATACTGAAGTTCAAAACAAGGGACGGAGATGTAAATATGACGAAAAGGAAGGGGCTAGAAAATAGTAGGCGTGTCGGTGACGCCTGACCGTGGCGTGGCCGCTTGCGAGAACCGCCTCCACCTGCAGTTTGTGCCTTTGTATTTATGGCAGGCGGAGAGATAGAGAGAGAGAGAGAGAGAGAGAGAGAGAGAGAGCCGAACAGCTGTTAAAATCCACCACTGACTTTCCGGGCTCCCCCCATAAACCCTTGTGCGATCATCCTCATCTTCCGCTTTCCCTGGTATTCGGGATAAAGATCTTAGCGAATCTATCAATGCCCTCGTTGTTGTTTGCATTGGATCTGGGGTTTCATCGCTTTCATCATTAGGTGATTGCTTCATTTTCGTTGCTTCCTCTCTTTTAATTGTTTGGAATGACTTGTTGTTGTCAAACATGGATTTCGAATCTACCAACACTCTGCTCCTCCCACCCCCCTCTCTCTAGGGAAATCCATCAATGCTCTTGTTGTAGAGGACGGAAGTTTCTTTTGGCTGCATTTGGAGAGTTTTATTTTGTGGTGTTTGCTTTTTTTTTTTTCCCCCCTTTTTCATTCTTCTTGCTTTCGTTAGCTGGGCTTGGTTAATTTTGTTATGCCTCTCTGTTTGTTCCTTGTTTCCTTCCCGAGGGCTCTCCTCTCATGGCTGTTATTGAGCTTGCGTTGGTTCGTTGGTCGCTTAACCTATGTAGAATTCTAGGGTTTCTTTTTTCTTGCTTTCTGTACCGTTCTTTTTTATCTTATAATTGTTGGCGGAATAGATGGTGGGGCGAAACTTTTTGAGATTGTATTTTGTTATGTGCGATGTTTGAATTTTCCCCATTAATTGGTATGCGCAGGGCTCTATTGATGTTTGATTATCCTGAGGGCGGATTGGTGAAAGATATTTCAACGAATGGGGAAATTGGCCGCTCCTGAGCTTTGTTTTAGGGTTTTGAAATAGATAGTTGGCAGTTTGTGCCAAAGAAGTGAGATTAAAATTATCAGATTCATCTTGTTCTTAGGCTTTAGAAATCAATTGCCTGCCGTAGAGAGGCAATTGGGATCATCGGTCGTGTACTGGGATCCAAACCTTTTGTTGCTGAGCTGCAAAATTTGGGCTTGGTCGTCTTAGGGGTTGAGCTACACAAGCAGGTTGATTGGTTTTAATGGATCACATGGCTTTAAGGGATGCAGATTCTGATATTGATCTTGAAAGCGGTGATGGAACAACTAGTGAGGAAGATGCAAGCAAAGATACTGCTGCTAGTGCGAAGCAAACGAAGAAGGCACTGCTTTCCAAAGGTTGTAATGCTTTTGTTGATCAATCAGCAACTGGCGAATATGGGGCAAGTTCTTGGAGTAATGTTTCGCATTTCAGTGGGAATAGATTTCCTATGGATTTGAAGGTGCTGACAGACCAGAATTTTGAGGAACAAGAGGCTGCAATTCTTATGGATAAGGAAACCGTGGGAAAGAAGAATAAGAAGAAGAGTGCCAAGAAGGCTCCTAAGCCTCCTCGTCCCCCCAGAGGTCCATCACTGGATGCTGCTGATCAGAAGCTAATCAGAGAGATTAATGAGCTTGCATTGTTGAAGCGCGCTAGAATTGAGCGAGTGAAGGCATTGAAGAAGATGAAAGCTACCAAGCCATTGTCATCTAGCAGCAATTTATTTGCAATGGTGTTCACGATATTGTTTTTCCTTATTATATTCTTTCAAGGTAATATTGCTTAGAAAATATGAGTTGATTTAACCTGCTTAGAGCATTCATGCTGCTATTTTGCATTCCCTGTCTGACAACTTCTGTCCTCAACATGAGATTAGGCCATCAAACAAGTAAGCCCTCTGGTGTCTGAAGCATTCCGCTCTCAACTTTTATATTGAGGCCGACTGTTTAACCCCTTTTCTAACCCATTTACCGTTTCCTGATTAATCTAAATTGTTGAAACATATGTTGTGAGGTAAGGCACGCACCTGAGCACACATTCTTCTGCTACTGTTGGGTTACTGCTTCTAGGATACTTTGGGTGCATCCATTTATTAATTTCCTGCTTTTACTTGAAATAAGTTGTTGATAAATGTGTGTGGATTTGTTTCATGGATACTTTCTTCAAACTTAATTTGGGAGTGCCTGGTTTTTGATCTAATAACTTGTGCAAGCCTTTAGTTTTGGACCTGTAATTTGAAAGCAGAAATCATTTGTGAGGTTACTTTTGCGTTCCCTTCTAAATTTCGTCCATTAGTATGTATGTTATTTTATATTTCTGTGGTTGGCAACACTACAAAGTTTTACCTCAATCCGTTCTGATGTATCTGACTGTGAGTACATGCTATAGGTGGAAAATAATACCACGTCTCCTTATGTAGGTGAATCTTGACAACCCTCATTGTAGATAGAGGGATTTGTGGCCTAAAACTAGGAACCATATTAGGGTCATTTGAATGGCAGTAAAGGGAATAGGAATGAAGATGTTGATTCCCATCCCATTGTTTGATTGCATAAAAGGTAATGGAAAAAGAATGGCCAGGGATAATGACTATTCCATTCTCCTTCCCATTCCTTTTGTCATTCCATTCCCGCTATTGAAACGGGATCATAATGTTTGACATGATGGAATGGGTTTATTAGAAGGGTTGAATTTGTAGTCTTCTGATGTACGCTGCTTCTGTTCTCAGGAATGTCAACTAGAAGTTCGCAAGTTGGGTTCCATGGATCGCCAGAGTCAGCTGCAGGAAGAGAGAGTAATTTCATTTCAATCCAGTACTACAGGAATGCATCTCCAAAGGATGTAAATGGTCCTGATTCGAGCTCTCTTAAGTACGTCTATCGCTGCATGCATGCTGCGTCTCTAACTTGTGACTCCTGATTTGCTGCAATTAATAATCAACTCTCATTTTTCCCTCCTGTTCGCAGTTTGGTAGAGCGGGTACCTGGGCAGGAGCCTGAGGAGGCTAGCGAGGCTGTGCAGGATCGCATTTGGAGAGCAGCTAAGTTCTAGCTATCTGTGTTTCAAACGAGGGTGCTTAAAGTCGAGCTGTTGTCAGCTGCTCGTCTGTTCGACTTTTGTTTTGTTTCGAGTTTCCCTCTGTAAATACATACATACGTTGTCTCCATTCATCCATGTGGTTTTCTGAGCTGAAACGTGTAATGCGCCTTTTTTTACACTGTACGTGCCTGAATTTGGACCGGAGATGGAGTTAGATCACTGGGAACATTGTTCGACCCACCTATAACATGTTGATAGATGGAGAAAAAAAAATAAAAAAAGAAGATGACTAGCAATTTGGAAAGTCTCTTGTGCTTCTACCGAGTGATTGAAACAGGAGCACTTTCAAACTTACCCGCACTTTCCTCTTTTCCTCTTTCCCCCTTTTTCAGAGGCCACAATGCCCTTGTCCATGTTTTCGAGTCTCTCGTTATTATATTCAATACCCAATGAAATCTAATTTATCAGTATGGCCACCGATGCTGTTCTGAAAAAAATCATGTTTACTCTTGGTCCATCCATTAAATGTTGAGTCGGTAAGATATTTTTTCTACAAATCTAGATCCGGGTAAAGGATCTCGCCACTCTACGTTCAGATATATAATGGTAATTTTGAAATCAAGAGTTTTAAATCTTAATGATCTAATTTTTCTATTTTCCCTTTTATTTTTGAAACATTTTATTCTTTTTATTCTTCATGAATTTTTTTTATTAATTTAGATGGAACTAAATGTAGGGAATTTATTAAATTATTTTTATAAATACAAGTGGTGTGATAGCGGCTCCTCTAATAATCTCTAAAATTACAAATTTAGATATTTTCCTAAAAATTAAACGTGTAACTTAACATCAAGATCATGCAATGAGTTGTGCCAACTCTGTGAAGTTAGGGTTTTGTCCCTCCCTCCAATAATATCATTCTTAAAGTGTGCTATTTTCGGGTAGATTTGTATGTTTTTTTTATTTCTGATTAATTCTTTAAGTAGTTTGCCATGATATTTGAAAGTACAAAATCTATTCATCATTTCATCCGTACGATTCAAATTATTTAAAATTTTATTAAAAATAAAAAAAATGCAAATTTATACGGTGAACTGCACCCCCAAAGCCCGGGAGAATCCTGTTCCCTCATAGCTCTCGGCGCCTCTCTCGCCCCTTTCTGAAGCTCCCACCGGGATGCGCTGGGATCGTCCAGGCAAACTTTATTTGAGAGACCATTTTCGCAAACGTTCGAATCATTTCATGATTATAAATCTCGGATGGTAAGGTAGGCATGCGTTTCATGTTTTTGGTGTTTTTCTTTCCATGTTTCTTTGTGAATAATGCTAATAGAGTGATGTTAAAAGCAATTTGGTTTATATATATATATATATATATATATACATATGTATAGATATTGACGAGGCATGGCTTAATCATCATTTTCAATAGCCCAAATTGATAGTTACAGTTGCCCTGTTTTGGGTGGCACTGTCCAGATTTTGTGGTGGTCTTACCTCCATTCTCCTTTCCCTGCTAACACTACTGATGATGTACATCGCGCGCGGGGGAAAAATAAAAAAGATTAAAAGTTACAGTTCACAGACCAAAATTAGAAAGAAAGTTATGGGGTGGGAGTCATTTGTGTTCATATGCTTCCATGGCAATCTGCAATAAGTCAGTCTTTACAGTGTAGTTCAATGACAGATATTCACTGGTTGGGTAGGTTGGTCTCACAATCATGAATGTTAAACATTTGGTACTAGATAAGAAGAAGGGTTAGGGGATGCAATGTTCTATGACAAAAGGTTATTGGAGATGTCTCATTGATCAACTGATTGCCATCGTCTGAATTTTGTTCAAAGTGGAACTCTTACTCGCCAGTAATGCTCTCCAGTCCTTTTTACACTTGAGGGGTACATATTTTTAGCAGCCTCGCTGGTTCTGCTCTTTAAAGCTTCTGTGTTAGATTCCTGTATAAAATTTTGAAAATTCGAGCATTATGCATATTCATGTTCCTATTTTGAAGGTTTATGCTATACTTGTGTATTAAACTCTAAGCTTCTTCAGATTGCTGCACGCTTTTTAGTGTTTTACCCTGCCATGTTTGAATGAATTGCTGCCATATTTTATAGCTCATGGTTGACATATTTTAGTATTTATTGGTTGCACGTGTCAATTTTCATTGGAATTGCCTTAATATGAAAAAAAATAACTTAGCAAAACTTATTTTTGTGGTATGGTTTGTTTGTTCCCACTTGCTTTTGAAGGTTCATGCCATACTTTATCTATTAAAATTTAAGCCTTTTCCTGCTTTAGACTCTAGAATCAAGTTGAATATGTATATATGTATATGCCCGAAATTAGGATGCAAATAGAACACAGAAATTCAAAATAAACTGACCTGGGTATCTATTCATGTTTATGTTTTCTACCGTTGTTTCTTAGTTTA
The DNA here is from genome assembly GCA_034195605.1 of Santalum album. Classification (NCBI taxonomy): domain Eukaryota; kingdom Viridiplantae; phylum Streptophyta; class Magnoliopsida; order Santalales; family Santalaceae; genus Santalum; species Santalum album. The sequence continues at coordinate 4,422,736 of CM067264.1, read as the reverse complement.
ATTTATTACTGAGAATGATGATGCTTCGGTTGTTTGTCAAATGCAATTATAGGCAGATCCCGCATGTTTAGGACATGGAGGAGGTGGGTCTACTTTATACCCACCCACATTGTAGCCATGTGCCATTGTTTTTATACCAAGTTCTACAACCGAACCAGTAGACCTGTCTTATTAAATATCAGAGCATATAACTATGTTAGGACCCATCGTTATTCTTATTATTGCTTACCGCTGCATCACAATGCAGGGTTGGTTTCTCTATGTTTTGGGTACCGACCCACAACACCGTACTGAAATTACATAGTATAGTATGAGCTCCTGTGTTTACTCGGTGGATAGTTATGGTGCGTGTGCTATGAAGTCTCTGGCAATGTTACCATTACATCCTCTTGGGAAGAAACCCCCAGGCTGAAATTCACTTGCAGTTGCATACACAATTCTGAATATTTCAGCAGCCGACCTCCCATACCCAGTGGAGTAGTTGTCTCCCGCTAGCACATTTGCAGTGGTGCTCTTATGGGCACCTTGCCATTTTTGAACCACAATGCCTTCATCTCTAGTGCCATTGCCCCCCAGCGAATCTCTCAGCAATGAAATCCGGCGGATAAATTCGAGCACTTGTATGTTGTACGGCCATACATAAACATCTCTGTTTTGGTAAAGCAAAAATCTGATCATTGCGTCTCTCCCTGCCTCCACGGTTTCGAGGCCCATTGCCAACTGAAACATGACACATTGTAAGAATGAGTTCTTTTTTTTTTTTTTTTTTTTTTTTTGTTTGGGGGGGGGGGGGGGGGGAGACTGTAATTGAAACCTATTCATACTTTATTTGGTAAATGAAATGCATTTTCTTCTTGTTGTCATTATTATTATTATTTTTTTATGTCAAAGGGGAGAAAACCATTTTGAAATCTTCTTGGTTTTCTTCTCCTAATCCTCCACTACTCTCATGTTCCCATTTTCTTTTTCATCTTCCCCAAAAAGTATAGTACTAGAGATCTATTTATACTCTATTCATTAACATGCTTGATCTATTCTTCTTCTTCTCCTTCTCCTTCTCGTCTTTTGTTTTGTCAAAACTGAAACTTAAACCCTAGATTTTGGGCTTTAATTTCATTTTCAACCCAAAATTAGGGTTCAATAAACCCAAAATTGAGGTTTGGTTCAAAATTAGACCCAAAATGAAGGTTCAATTTGAAATCAATCCTAAAATTGAGGTTTGATTTGAAATCAAACCTAAAATTGAGGTTTGATTCGAAATCAAATGCAAAACCTAGGGTTTGATTTCGATTAAGAAACCGCAAATCGTGATGGAGGGGATAGGAGTGTGGTGTGGGCAGCTGGTCGTTGCGGTGGCTGGTGGTGCTCGTAATCGTGGTCAGGGCCACTACTGTGCGTGGGAGAGGAGAATTGGTTGGGGGAGAAAGATGAGAGGAGTGTAGTGGGTTAGACCTAATAAGAGGTGATTCAGATGTTTCACTTAACGGTCATACTGGCTCAAGATTTGAAAACGAATAGATTCAGAACCCAAAACAAGACCAAACAAACGCCTCCTAGATTTTAGAAATTTTAATGTGTCAACATGTGAATAGAGAGCGATCAAGTAATAAATTATCAAGATATAGGTGCTTTATTGAACTTTATTCATTTGTTGGCCTCAATTTGTTTGGATTTGATTGAAATATTGTTGGGCTGTATGAAATAAATAACCCCATGAAAATTTTTCTGGCCACACATTGGTTTTAAATACTTGCTTACTTTCTTGACTGCGGGAGATTTGAAGATTGAACTCGCTCCATTGTATGCAGTACTTGTAATATCGGGGAATAAGAAAGCCCCCAGGAGGAAGTTCACGTTGCTGCTATAAATGTCAAATGGAGGATACAGATTTTCAAACGCGAGATCCATCATCCTAGCAAATGCGTTTCTGCCCAGATTCATTAGTGGCCTCGGAAATCCAGGCATGGTCGCCCTAATGCCCCTGCACACATTTTGTTATGTTTATGATTATCATAATAAGAGTAAACATTAAAATTAACTAAGAAGGTGAAAATGACCAAACATTATGTGATCGACTTCTTGGTAACAGAATGGGGTCATCATATCTTTTATAATACTGCCTACATTGGCTCGCCTAGTGCCAAAAGGCTGTTGCCCTCCACCGCTTATGCCTGGCTCAATCTGATCAATGCCATAGCTCAAAGTCGAAAAGCAAAAGAGCTCTGCTTGCAAGAACTCTAGATTCAGAGCGACTTGCATGGCATCAATGTCACTTTGGGGGATGGACGAGCTAGATGACCCTTCTTTTTTCGCAAACGGTGTCGTCGTGAGTAAGAGGAAAGTGATGAGGATGAGCAAGGTGAGCATGAACACCTGTTCTGCCATGGCTACAATATATGAGCAAAATTTTAGGAGGCTTAGCTTTTCTTATCTACAGCAAATGTAGTTTTTGCTCGGTGCCTAACCATGTCTTCTTCTTGACCAATTTATACACAAAGTCCCAAAGAATATGAAAATTCTTTATTCGTTCCATGCATCTAAGCCCAACCCCAATGATTTAACTCGAGCTCCCTCACCCAAGCATTCTCTTTTTTATTCACATTATGCATTATAACCTATTAGCCATTGTTGGCAAAGGATTTGAGTCCTCGTAAGCTAATTTTAGGTAGTGTTACCTTTTAAACAAATTTTTATTTGATTTGTAGTCAAGTTTTCTAGTAAAATTTTTATTCTTTGTCCCTTTGCCATAAAAATAAGAGTGAGAGACATTGACAAGTCTTTACAAAGTTCAAAACAACTTTTTGTAAAGTTCAAATATGATTTTAAAAGTTGAAAACAAGCTTTTCAAAAAGTTTATGATAAATTATTTTATCCCCTTTTTATTTTAATTTTATAAAAAAAGAATAAAAACAACACATTTGCAAAGTTGCACTTTTTGCTTTTCTAAAAGGCCAACAGTAACTCTTTATAAGCTTTTCTAAATTGTTCCTAGACGGGGGGAATGAAGGGTGTGAGGCTGAAACTCCTTGGTATTTAAGAACAATTGTGAACATTTCATCAGATTTTTAATCGCTGATAATTAAATTCAAATTCTAAATGTGTTAATTTATTATGTTTTTTGTGCCAACATAAAAAGCGTATCTAAGCTAACTACTCTAAATGTTTTTTTTTCTTTTTTTTTTCTCTCCTTTACATTATTAAGTTATGTGCAATTGTACCTTCTGATAAATAAATAAATAAATAAAATATGACGCAAAGTGACATCATTTTAGATTTTGTTTTTTTTTTGGCCTTGCTTTTTTTCTTTTTATGTGTGTGAGCTACACCTAACTTGGGTGTAGTGGTTGCCCCAAAATAAAATCCATTATATAGTAAGAAGGGGAAAATTTTAAAAGGCTCCCTATGGTTTAAATTTTTTTTTATTACATCCATTGTACTTTTATTATGTTTTCAATAACTCCCATCTCTTTGTGATCTAATTCCATTAAGTTGGGGAACACATGGTAAGGTATTAAATTTTAATATCATTATTTAAAATATAAATTATTTAAAATGATATTAGAAATTTGAAAAATACTTGAAAGTATAAAAAAATTGAGAAAATTTAAATAACAAAACAAGAAAAGGGAGACTCCCTTCTTTGAAGGTGTGCATATACATATATATATATATATTAATAGAATTGAATTTTTATTTTGAAAAAAGTGCACAAAAATCCTAGTATCTTGCTCCCAAATTTTCTATTGGGACATAGATGTTAAGATTCATGGCGATTGAAAATATAGATTAGGCTTTTCTTATTTTCTTATTTTCTTGTTTTCTTATTTATATATATATATATATATATATATATTAATAGAATTGAATTTTTATTTTGAAAAAAGTGCACAAAAATCCTAGTATCTTGCTCCCAAATTTTCTATTGGGACATAGATGTTAAGATTCATGGCGATTGAAAATATAGATTAGGCTTTTCTTATTTTCTTATTTTCTTGTTTTCTTATTTATATTTTATTAAATTTTCCTATTGTTCAAGTATTATTATTATTATTTTTAGTAATTTACATGTGAAGTAGTGATAAAAATTTAATAACTTGCCATACGTCCTCTCACTTAATTGAGTTGGATGAAAAATAGATAAAAAATGTATATTGAAAATAAACTGAAAATATAAGGGGTGTGAACGAATATGTTTTATGATGGAATACACTCCAATGTTTGTTTGAATGTTGATTAGCTTCCTCACTAATAACTTTACTCGCATTTGAAGCATGAGAAATACTTGACTGCCCTACTGAGTTCCATACGACTTCATGATGCTTAGGATACTTATTTATAGAATGAAAAATCATGAAAATCCTACTTATTAAAATTTTTCTCTCTTTAGATAAGGGGTCTAAACATCGTGAAATTGTATTAAAATTGACTCCGATGTAAAAATGTAATACCAAAATCAGCTGTTAATAAAACGGGTCTTAGGTTAAAAAAATCAGTGAATATTTCTTTTAATTCGAATTTTAAAGGGCTTTTATTCTTTAATTAATTATCACAATTTAAACCAATTCTTGCCCACAAAAAGAATCACAATGAATGTCAAATTTATAATGCGGAAGATGCATTTAAGTCCAAACCCAATCATTTAACTCGATCTACCCTAGCCCAATGATTCCATTTCACGCGTGCTAGCTTTGTCGCATTGTATCCTACCAGTAGTCGTAGGGGTTCTATGCATGCACTGACCAGCAGGCAAATGATTTGAATCTTAGAATTTCTTCCTTGAGTTATATTTTCTAATTTGACAAAATTTTATGTGATTGGAATTTTTCTGTCTCTATAGCACTGAAAAAAAATCTTATATATATATATCTATGGCCTTTTTATTTTTGTTTTCTAAATAAATAACAAAAATATAAACAAATACACAATTTCGCCAAGTGGTCGAGACGATATCACGTCTTTGCTATAAATATTTTAATAATTTTAACTGGAGCAAAATTTGAAGGGTTATGAAAGAGGCCACTTGGGCGGTGAAGTGAACTTTTCCATGCCTTTACTGGTCCTTTCTGAGAGAAATAGAGAGACAAACAGTAGTGGAATAGGATGAGACTCTCTCTCTCTCTCTCACTTTTGAGCTCATAGAGAAGGTTTATGTCGGGTTTATATCGAGAAGTGAACTCTTTCAAAACTTTACGTGAGAATATAGAAACTTATAATTTAGACCTATTTAATTATTTTATGTTTCTTTGTTAATAATGCTATAAAGATGACAATAGAATGATGTTAAAAATAAGTTTACTATGTATATAGCGTTGAGGATATTTAGTAACGTATTATAAATGTTCTAAATATATGCTACATAGATATAAACCAGATTACATAGGCCTCACGTGTTAATGTCCATTAACGTAAAAATATTAGATATATTCTATATATATTAGCATGAGGCAACAGTATATGTATTCCAAACTCGATACCTAGGGGACCCATTTGGTTCAACGAATTTGCTCAGAATGTGTTCGGGAATGTCACATTCCAATATTTGGTATCACTCTTGAATGTGAGATTCCTGGAATGCCACATTCCTAAAATCTCACATTCCTAAAAAATGGAAGCTTAACATTCTTGAGTTGAGAGGTGAGAATGTGAGATTTCGAGTAGGTTGGAATATTTACATGCAATAGAATGTCGAAACGACCCTTATAGATGGACAGATTGACAAAATTCTAATTTAAGTACGTAACTCATATAACTTATAATAATATTAATTGATTGTGTAAATTTCAAACATTACCCACCAAGTTTAGGAAATGAAAATGAAGAGAACTTGTCAAGTAATCAATCATAAGAAAAGAGAAAAAGAAAGAGACACAGATTTATCTTGTTTCACCACAATGTAGGGCTACATCCAGCAGGGAAAAATACTCACCAATATTACAATTAGGGTTTCACTCAATACATCATATGGGAACTAGGGAAAAAAATAATTTATACCCATAAAGTATGGCATCACGAATATTACCCTTTGAGCCACTATATGAAAAATCGTATGCCCAAACATTTCAGTGGAACCCCCGAAACAATCTTCGTAGTGCACTTGCATCAAGTTAGCAACCAACCCTAACAGAAAATGTACTTACCCAGCACATTATACTCTTAAAAGATATTCCAATATCTTTCAAATTATGTCTCTATCGTACTCGTTAAACATAATCGTTATCCATCTCTCCCTTTTCATATATGCATAGAATTTGATTCTTATACTTCAGTTTTTATGATGCCATCTTAATCGGGAAACCTGTTTTTTTTTTTTTTTTGTGCGAAGCTCCCATGATCAGATTTTATTTATTAATATTATTATTATTATTATTTTTAAAGTGTGGAATAATTGATTATGAATTATGGTATGATATTGCAGATACGTGTCACACGCAGGGTGCAATGACACTTGAATTTCTTTAAGATATTTTTTTCCGGATCTGGCACACTTTGTCCAAATTGTGCGCGTTATGTTACAGTTGTGCGACAACACGTGGCCAATATTTGCATCTTCCATAAGTTTTACAACCGAACCAGTAGATTTGTTCTGTTATTGCTCAGACGTGGTTCATCGTTATTGTTATTATTGCTTAAGACTTTATCGCAATGCAGGATTGATTTCTCTAGGTTCTGGTCAACCACCCACAACACTGTACTGAAATTACAAAGTATATAGTATGAGCTCTCGTGATAACTAGGAGGATAGCAAAGGTGCGTGTGATAGTGAAGTCTTTGGCAATGTTACCATTACATCCATTTGGGAAGAAACTCGCAGGCCGAAATTCACTTGCAGTTGCTTACACAATTCTGAATATTTTAGCAGCCAACCTCCCATACTTAGTGGAGTAGTTGTCTCCCGCTAGCGAATTTGCAGTGGTGCTCTTATGGGCGCCTTGCCAGATCTGAACCATAATGCCTTCATCTCTAGTGCCATTGCCCCCCAGCGAATCTCTCAGCAATGAAATCCAGCGAACAAATTCAAGTACCTGTATGTCGTACGGTCCTACATAAACATATCTTTTCACGTAAAGAAGAAGTCTGCTCATTGCGCCTCTCCCTGCCTCCACAGTTTCGAGGCCCATTGCCGACTAAAACATGACATACTGCAAGAATGAGTTTTTTTTGTTTTTTTGTTTTTTTTTTTTTTTGGGGGGGGGGATGTACTAGGGATCTATTCATACTCTTTTAAATGGAATACATTTTCTTCTTGTTGTCATTGTTTTTTTTAATTATTTTTTTATGTCAATGGGGAAAAACCATTTTGGAATAATCTTGGTTTTCTTCTGCTCATCCTCCAACAGTATAGAACTAGGGATCTATTCATACTCTATTCATTAACATGCTGGATGTATTCTTCTTCTTTCTCCTCTCCTTCTCGTCTTTTGGTTTGTCAAAACTAAAACTTAAACCCTAGGTTTCGGACTTTAATTTCATTTCAAACCCAAAATCGGGGTTCAATAAACCCAAAATTGAGGTTTGGTTCAAAATTAAACCTAAGATTAAGGTTCAATTCGAAATCAATCCTAAAATTGAATTTGATTCAAAATCAAACACAAAACCTAGGGTTTGAGTTCGATTAAAAAACCCCAAATCGTGATGTTGAGGATTGGGGTGTGGTGTCCGCTGCTGGTTGCTGCGGTGGCTGGTGGTGCTCGTAATCATGGTCAGGGCCACTGCTGTGCGTGGGAGAGAAGAGAATTGGTTGGTGGAGAAAAATGAGTGTGGCATGGTGGGAGTAATGGGGAATTAGGGTGGTTATTTCTGTCCAATTCATTTGAATGAGTCATTTGACTGAGTAAGATTGAGTCTTGCTGGGCCAGACCCAATAGGTAAACAAATACTTCCAAAATTTCGACAATTTTAGCGTGTTAACAAGAATGGAGAGAGATTAAGTAATAATATGATAAAATTACGAAGATATAGGGACTTTATTGCTTTTCATTTATTTGTTAGTCTCAATTTGTTGGGATTTGATTGAAATATTGCGAGGCTGTATGAAATGAATAACCACACAGAAATTTTGCAGGCCACCCATTGGTTTTAAATGCTCGCTTACTTTCTAGAGTGCGGGAGATTTGACTGGTTTCCAGGGCACTTGTTTTCAAATATCAGAGCGTATAATTATGCTTGCCCTCATCGTTATTGTTACTATTGCTTACTGCAACATCATAATGCAGGGTTGGTTTCTCTATGTCTTTATGCATATTCATGTTCCTGTTTTGAAGGTTTATGCTATACTTGTGTATTAAACTCTAAGCTTCTTGAGATTGCTGCACGCTTTTTAGTGTTTTACCCTGCCATGTCTGAATGAATTGCTGCCATATTTTATAGCTCATGGTTGACATATTTTAGTATTTATTGGCTGCAAGTGTCAATTTTCATTGGAATTGCCTTAATAGGAAAAAATTAACTTTGCAAAACTTATTTTGGTGGTATGGTTTATTTGTTCCCACACTTGCTTTTGAAGGTTCATGCCATACTTTATCTATTAAAATTTAAGCCTCTTCCTGCTTTTGACTCTAGAATCAAGTTGGATATGTATAAAAATATATATATATATATGTATGTATATATATATGCTAGAAATTAGGAGGCAAATAGAATACAGAAATTCAAAATAAACTGACCTGGATATCTATTCATGTTTATGTTTTCTACCGTTGTTTCTTAGTTTAATTTATTACTGAGAATGATGATGCTTCGGTTGTTTGTCAAATGCAATTATAGGCAGATCCCCGCATGTTTAGGACATGGAGGAGGTGGGTCTACTTTATACCCACCCACATTGTAGCCATGTGCCATTGTTTTTATACCAAGTTCTACAACCGAACCAGTAGACCTGTCTTATTAAATATCAGAGCATATAACTATGTTAGGACCCATCGTTATTCTTATTATTGCTTACCGCTGCATCACAATGCAGGGTTGGTTTCTCTATGTTTTGGGTACCGACCCACAGCACCGTACTGAAATTACATAGTATAGTATGAGCTCCTGTGTTTACTCGGTGGATAGTTATGGTGCGTGTGCTATGAAGTCTCTGGCAATGTTACCATTACATCCTCTTGGGAAGAAACCCCCAGGCTGAAATTCACTTGCAGTTGCATACACAATTCTGAATATTTCAGCAGCCGACCTCCCATACCCAGTGGAGTAGTTGTCTCCCGCTAGCACATTTGCAGTGGTGCTCTTATGGGCACCTTGCCATTTTTGAACCACAATGCCTTCATCTCTAGTGCCATTGCCCCCCAGCGAATCTCTCAGCAATGAAATCCGGCGGACAAATTCGAGCACTTGTATGTTGTACGGCCATACATAAACATTTCTGTTTTGGTAAAGCAAAAATCTGATCATTGCGTCTCTCCCTGCCTCCACAGTTTCGAGGCCCATTGCCAACTGAAACATGACACATTGTAAGAGTGAGTTCTTTTGTTTTTTTTTGTTTGTGGGGGGGGGGGGGGGGGGGGGGGGTGGAAGGGGGATTGTACTAGAGATCTGTTCACACTCTATTCATTAAATAGAATACATTTTCTTCTTGTTGTCATTATTTTTATTTTTTATTTTATTTTATGTCAAAGGTGAAAAAAGCATTGTGGAATGTTCTTGCTTTTCTTCTCCTCATCCTCCACAACTCGCATCTTCCCATTTTCTTTTTCATCTTCTTCGACAAGTATAGTACTAAAGATATATTAGCACTCTACTCATTAACATGTTGGATCTATTCTTCTTCTCCTCCTTCTCCTCTTTTGGTTTGTCAAAACTAAAACTTAACACTAGGCTTTGGGCTTTGATTTAATTTCAAATCCAAAATTAGAGTTCAATAAACCCAAAATTGAGGTTCAATTTGAAATCAAACCTAAAATGGAGGTTTGATTCGAAATCAAATATAAAACCGAGGGTTTGATTTCGATTAAAAAACTCTAAATTGTGATGGTGGGGATAGGGGTGCGGTGTTGGCAGCTGGTTGCTACGGTGCCTGGTGGTGCTCATAATGGTGGCCAGGGCCACTACAGTGCGTGGGAGAGAAGAGAATTGGTTGGGGGAGAAAGATGAGAGGAGCATGGTGGGTTAGACCCAACGAGAGGCAATTCAGATGTTTCACTGAACGGTCATAATGGCCCAAAATTTAAAAACGAATAGATTAAGGACCCAAAATGGGACCAAACAAACGCCTCCTAGATTTCAGAAATTTAAAATTTTCAACATGTGAATAAAGAGCGATCAAGTAATAATATCATAAAATTATCAAGATATAGGTACTTTATTGCTCTTCATTCACTTGTTGGCCTCAATTTCTTGGGATTTGATTGAAATATTGCCGCGCTGTGTGAAATAAAAAAAAAACACATGAAAATTTTGGAGGCACCCATTGGTTTTAAATGCTTGCTTACTTTCTTGACTGCGGGAGATTTAAAGATTGAACTCGCTCCATTGTATGCAGTACTTGTGATATAGGAGAATAAGGAAGCCGCCAGGAGGAACTTCACATTGCTGCCATAAATGTCAAATGGGGGGGACAGATTGTCTTCAAACGCGAGATCCATCACTTGAGCGAATGTGTTTCTGCTTAGATTCATTAGAGGCCTCGGAAATGCACCCACGGTCGCCCTAATGCCCCTGCACACATTTTATTATGATTATGATTACATAATAAGAGTAAACGTTAAAATTAATTGAGAAGGTAAAAATGAACGGACATTATGTGATCCACTTCTTCATAACAGAACTGGGTCATCATATCTTTATAAAGGCCGCCCAGATTGGCTTGATTAGTGCCATCAGCCGGTGGCCCTCCGCCACTTATGCCTGGCTCAATTTGATCAATGGTACGGCCCAAAGCTGAATTACAAAAGAGCTCTGCTTGCAAGAACTCTAGATTCAGAGCGACTTGCATGGCATCAATGTCACTTTGGGGGATGGGCGAGCCGGATGACCCTTCTTTTTTCGCAAATAGTGTCGTCGTGAGTAAGAGGAAAGTGATGAGGATGAGCAAGGTGAGCATGAACACCTGTTCTGCCATGGCTACAATACAGCAAATGTAGTTTTTACTCGGTGCCTAACCGTGTCTTCTTCTTGACCAATTTATACACAAAGTCCCAAAGAATATCCAAATTCTTTATTCGTTCCATGCATCTAAGTCCAACCCCAATGATTTAACTTAAGCACCCTCACCCAAACATTCCCTTTTTTCTTCACATTATGCATTATAACCTATTAGCCATTGTTGGCAAAGGATTTGAGTCCTCGTAAGCTAATTTTAAGTAGTGTTACCTTTTAAACAAATTTTTATTTGATTTGTAGTCAATTTTTCTAGTAAATTTTTTATTCTTTGTCCCTTTGCCATAAAAATAAGAGTGAGAGACATTGACAAGTCTTTATAAAGCTCAAAACAATTTTTCGTAAAGTTCAAATACGATTTTAAAAGTTGGAAAGAAGCTTTTCAAAAAGTTTATGATAAATTATTTTATCCCCTTTTTATTTTAATTTTATAAAAAAAAGATAAAAACAACACATTCGCAAAGTTGCACTTTTGCTTCTCTAAAAGGCCAAAAGTAACTCTTTATAAGCTTTTCTAAATAGTTCCTAGATGAGGGAATGAAGGGTGTGAGGTGGAAATTCCTTGGTATTTAAGAACAATTGTGAACATTTCATCAGATTTTTAATTGCCGAGAAGTAAATTCAAATTTTAAAAATGTGTTTATTTATTAAGTTTTTTGTATAGACATAATAGAATAGCGTAGATCGGCTCTCATGAGTGGAAGATTTTTTTTTTCCTTTTTTTCCCCTTTACATTATGAACCATGTCTAATTTTATTTTTATTTTATTTTTGACTTAGAAAGGAGCTAATAACTTGGACGAGGAGAATAGAAATTGTTTTGTTGTTCAACATAATGAGAGAATTGAATCCATGACTTCCAATATAAGAAGGCATATCACTGCGACTAGCAAGGACTGCAATGAGCTAAGTTTGAGGGGGAGCCCAAAGTTTGACTTTTGATTGAGCTTGGGCTTTACTTGTGCTCGTCATGAGCATGATTTTTGGCATTTGAAATTTTAAACTAGTCCAAGTTGGTTCGACTCTCTACGAAGTATGAAAAGAGAGTGAACTTGGGTTCGTGAGCTCAAACTATGTTTGGTTGACAAAAATAATTACTAGCTACAATAAATTTATTCATGCATGTACTTTTTGAGATAAGAGTTGGGGGAAAGAAAAGGAAAAGAAAAGGAAATCTCGGTCGTTCATTATGATGGACCGTTCAGATCACCGAAATTATATAAACCAAAAAAATAAAATAAAAAGCCAATTGAACTTAAAAGATTTAGGAACATGGCCAGCCATGCCATGTTTGAAGTCAATATGTTCAGCTAACGAATCCTAAACTTGTGTCTATGTTTGAGTGATTTGATGCTCAAATGAACATGAATGAGCCATTAACAAGTTGGACATGAATGAGCTCACGGATCAGTTTGGTTCATTTGTTCCCTTTTATTATGTTTTTAGTAGCTCCTATTTATTTATCATCTAATTCTGTTAAGTTGGGAAATATGGTAAGCTATTAAATTTTCATATCATGATTTTAAATATAAGTTATTAAAAATGATATCAAAAATTTTAAAAATACTTCAAAAATGGAAAACAATTATCACAATTTACACCAATTCATACACAGACAAAAAGAATCATCATGAATGTCAAATTTAAAATGCGGAAGATGCATTTAAGTCCAACTCATTCACTTAACTCGATCTACCCTAGCCCAATGATTCCATTGCACGCGTGCTAGCTTTGTCGCATTATATCCTACCAGCAGCCGTAGGGGTTCTATGCATGCACTGGCCAGCAGGCAAATGATCACAGGCAAATGATTTGAATCTTAGAATTCTTCCTTGAGTTATATTTTCTGCTTTGACAAAATTTTATGTGGTTGGAAATTTTCTGTCCCTATAGCACTGGAAAAAATCCTATATATATATATATGTATATATATACATACGTACATATATATATATATATATATATATATATGTATATATACACATACATATACAGATATACATATATGAATACATATATATACACACACACACACACATATATATATATATATATATGGCCTTTTTATTTTTGTTTTCAAAATAAATTGCACAAACATAAACAAATACACAATTTCGGCAAGTGGTTGGGACGATTTCATGTCTTTGCTATAAACATTTTAATAATGTTAACTAGAGCAGAATTCGAAAGGTTATGAAAGAGGCCACTTGGGCGGTGAAGTGAACTTTTCCATGCCTTTACTTGTCCTTTCTGAGAAAAATAGAGAGACAAACTGTAGCGGAATAGGATGAGACTCTCTCTCTCTCACTTTTGTGCTCATAGATAAGGTTTATGTCGGGTTATTATGGAGAAGTAAGACAAATTGTATCGCTCTTGAATGTGAGATTCCTGGAATTCTACATTCTTAAAATCTCACATTCCTAAAATATGGAAGCTTAACATTCTTGAGTTGAAAGGTGGAAATATGAAATTTCGAGTAGGTTGAAATGTTCACATGCAATAGAATGTGGAAACTACCCTTATAGACGGACAGATTGATAAAATTCTAATTTAAGTACGTAACTCATATAACTTATAATAATAATAATAATAATAATAATAATGAGAAGGATAATACCTAGTAGTAAATAAATATATCATTCATAATAAAGAGTTGATAATACTATTTTGAGAAATTTATTATTATGTGTTATAAATTCTATTTTTAGTTAGTGAATATTTGAATTAAATTCTTCGTCCTTTAAAATTAAGAAATAGGCAAAAAATTTATATTAGTGCTAACTATAAACTATTTTTTTTTTGTTAGGTAAACAATTTTCTATATTTTATGTTATGAATATTGTGTATTTTTGTAATGACCAAAAGAAACATTACGTATTTTTTTAATACAAGGGTATTAATGGAAAATTTTAATATTCGTTGAATTTAATTGTTTATACCAAAAGTAATAATGTCACATTCTGAGAAATTCAGGCTATGTATACCAAATGGAAGAATGTCACATTCCCAACATGAAGTTCGCCGGGATCACATTTCGAGAAATGTGATGCCGTGTGGGAATGTTAAATTCTGTGAACTAAATGAGCTCAAGGTATAATGCTTTAGGTGATTGCTTAAATGCTTCGACCATTGTGCATATTCATGTTCTTGTTTCTTGATAAAAGTTGTTACAGTTTTGCCCGCAGCTTTCGGTCACTCGGCTTATATATTTCACAATTACAATTTTGATGACATCTGTGGCAAAATTGATCTTGAAAATGGCGTTGCACTAAACTGACGGTGTCATCTTTTTGTTACATAAGCTTCAACGTTTACACGTGTGTATGTTACAGGTGGAATAAACCTAAAACTAGAGTGCTAGGCCCATTTGTACGGGCGAAAAGTTTCTCAAGGGGTATTAAGATCGGTTGCATGGAATAAATTAGGGAAAATTTGGTGAAAAATGAAACTATCATTCGCATTTTTTTACAAACTGAGCTTGTAATGAAAGGAATGGTGATTCAGTTAGTGTAGTCACGAGTTACACTGTTGCTAGTTTCATTTAAAAGGCATACCAAAATTTAGGTTTTGATGGCTTGTGCTCTGGGAAATTGCTTCAGGTAACTTGCCGGCACCCATTTGACGCTATAATCAGTTTTGATATATATATATATATATATATATATATGAGATACGGAAGTTAAATTTTTCTAAGATTTGGATGCAAATAGGAAACATAAATTGAATGTTGTCTGCCATGTTTAATATACCACTGAGAATGATCATTGTTTTGATTGATTGTCAAAATTTCAAGCATTACCCACCATGTTTAGGACATGAAAAAGAAAAGAACTTGTCAATCAATCAATTATAAGAAAAGAGAAAAGGGAGCAAAACACAGATTTATCTTGGTTCACCACACTGTAGGGCTATATCCGGCAAGGAGAAATACTCACCAATATTACAATTAGGGTTTCACTCAATACATCCTATGGGAACAAGCAAAAAAAACAATTTATACTCATAAATTATGGCATCACAAATATTACCCTTTCAGCCATTGTACGAAAAATCTTAGGACCAAGCATTCCAGTGGAACCCCTGAAACAATCTCCGTAGCGCACATGTATCGAGTTAAGAACCCCTATATCGGTACATGACGCAATTAAATCCTTTCATTGGAGTACACTTGCCAACCATTTTTTTACTCTCTGACAGCATATGTTTGGTTCATGGTGGTTGATATTCCAATTCCACGTTTATTGCCATAGAATGGCTATCACCCTTTTGCTTCACTTTATAGCTTGGACGAATATTCTCATCCAGACTTTACTTTGGCCAAATCAAGAATACTCATTCCACTTATATAGCTTATGGAAATAAGCTATTCCTCGACTACTCTAATTCTAAGGAACAACTATTCCAATTCACACTCTACTCCGTAAACCAAAATTATCATTAAAGACATGTATTCAACATATTTCATTCCATAATCGATAGTCTGCAACTGTGTCTGAAATTTCACCGGACACATTTACATTAACTAGAAAAGAGGGATTTACCAGCTTCCATAGCATTTCTGGCTGCAGCCCTGAAATCATTGACTACCTGAGGGATTTCTTCTGTCCTTAGTCGTCGCGGAGTTGAGAAATCAGCAACATCAATGCCATTACTTCTGATTTGAGGTGTCAATGGTTTACTTGTACTAGAAATCGGAACTTGCCGATTTGGCTGGAAACCTGCACCGTTATAAGAATAAACAGATTTAGTAAGCCAGACAGAACAGGAAACCTTCATTCAGAAAATGAAGGATGTTCACTTAAATCCTGGAGAAATTGTGAAGAGTAAGAACATACCCTGATTTGAATCCCTTCCTACGTGCCAAATCTGACAGAAGAAGATACCAGGAGCGTGGGAGTTATATTGATAGAATTCAATTTTTATTTGGAAAAAAGTGCACAAAAATCCTAGTATCTTGCTCCCAAATTTTTGATCGAGACATCGATGTTTAGATTCATGGTGATTAAAAGTATAGGTTAGGCTTTCTTACTTTCTTATTTATATTTTATTAATTTTTCATATTGTTCAAGTATTATTATTGTTATTTTTAATAATTTACATATAAAGTAGTGATAAAAATTTAATAACTTGCCGTGGGTCCCATCACTTAATTGAATTGGATGGAAAATAAATGAAAGGGATGTATTAAAAATAAACTGAAAATATAAGGGGTGTGAACGAATATGTTTTATGATGGAATACACTCCCTTGTTTGTTTGAATCATGCTTATCCTTCGCTTCCTCACTTATAACTTTTCATGCATTTGAAGCATGAGAAATACTTAAGGGCCCTACTAACTTGCATACAACTTCATGATGCTTAGGGTACTCATTTATAGAATGACAAATCATCAAAATCCTTCTTATTAAAATCTTTGTCTCCTTAGATAAGGGCTCTAAACATCATGAAATTGTATGAAAATTGAGTCCTAAGTAAAGATGTAATACCAAAATCAGCTGTTAAGAGAACGGGTCCTGGGTTAGGAAAATCAGAGAATATTTTTTAAATTCGAATTTTAAAGGGCTTTAACTCTTTAAATAGTTACCACAATTTAGACCAATTCATGCACACAAAAAGAATTGCAATTTTTAACCCAAGGCCCCGTGGATTTGATTTTGATGATGCCAAACTTGTAATACTAATATATTTACATGAAGTTTATTTTTATTTTCAGGATATGTATTACAAGGGAATATAGTTAAAAGATTTGAAGAGCAAGATTTTCGGAAGATTTGATAGGATATTTCTCAAAATATTGGATAGACTCCAACGTTTTTGTTTTTCAAATTCAAAAACTTTCTCGAAGTGATCATTCTTGGAAAATAGATTTGGAAAGGATTTGGGGAAAGTTTATTGCTCAGAAAAATAGCCTTGACAAGATTTGAATTTAAAATAACGTTCTTGATTCCTGATATTTGATTGAAATATTTTTGCACGAATTTTATCTTGGAAGATTTTATTCAACAACTATATATTTTCTCTATATAAGAGGTAGCGGCTTTAATTTGAACTACAAAAAAGATAACAAGCAGAACACTTAAAACTAATTTCTCTCTACAAGTGTTCAAACCAATCTTTCACATTCAAACGTCCATTTATTTGAAAAAAGGCTTTTGTAAAGCACTGCAATTGAAATTCCTGGTAATTCTAATTTTTGAAAGGACTGTAAGTTCTATTTGTGTTATAGGAATTATTGTGTGAAAACAAACTTCTTTTAAATCTGGTTTTTCATACTTGGATTTTCAAAAATATTTTAACTGTTTGAACTATTCTGGTTTCTAAAAAATCTATTTTACAGTTGTTTTAAAATTGTTTTTGAGTAGCTGTGATTATCTGATATCATTTTTATGGCTATCCAATATGTTGATGAGTGGATAGTAGTTTCACTTGTATTTGGATAGGTTTGAACATAGCTTAACAAATTGCTCAAGGTTGGTGTTTTGGAGGTTTGTTTATTCTCTTTGTTGCCTTAGAACAAAATAGGATCGAAGGTTTGTTTGTCACTTTCTTGCCTTAGAAAAAGAAAGGTTGAAGTTGTAAGGGATATTTGTCCCTCAACCCATAAAAGGAACTAGGTTATAGTGCTATCCCAAGGCAGTAGTGGGCTGTGCTTGCTAGAGTGGACATAACTTCAAGTTGAAGTGAACTACTATAAATTCTGTGTGTTCCTATTTTCTAGCTCTGTTCAAACCATTTTTGGATTTTTTGTTCAAACTCTTTTTGCTGTGTTTGAACTATTCAAATCACATTGTTCAAACTATTTTCCAAACTATTTGTTCAAACTGTCTGTCCAAACAATTGTTCAAACTAGTCTGTTTGTGTTTAAACTATTATTTTATATTCCGCATCTAACTGTGGGTGATTGCAAACGCTTGTTAACGAAGAATTTTCGAAAAGTATTCTATTCACCACCCTTGGGCTACTCAACAAGTGGTATCAGAGCTAGTTTCTTTGAAGGACTTGACAATCCAAAGAGTAAAGATCTTACGGCAACCATGAAAAACTACACTAAAGGACAATTTGCAACTCGTCCACCATTCTTTGATGGTGTTGCCTACGCATTCTGGAAGAATAAGATGTAATATTTCCTACTTTCCATTGACATGGGATTATGGGATATCATCCAAAAAGGTTACGTAGAACCAAAAATTAAAGAAACAGGTGTGAAAAAGCTACAGAGTGAGCGGAAGGAAGTTTCAAAGTCCAAAAGTATTTGGACTCAAACTAAGAAGGATAGTCTCACACTGAATGCAAAAGCCATTAATCTGCTATTCTGTGAACTTGGACGAAATGAATACAACAGAGTAAGTCAATTCTGGATAGCAAGAGAAATCTAGAGGATGCTAAAGGTAACTCATGAAGCTACAAATTAGGTAAAGCAAAACAAGATCAATTATTTTATTCAGAACTATGAACTATTTAAGATGAAAAGTAATGAAACAATTACTCAAATGTTTGAACGTTTCACTACTATTTGTAATTAGCTAAATGGTCTTGGAAGAAGTTTTTCTATTAGTGAATAAATACGGAAGATAGTGAGATCATTGCCCAAAGAATAGGAGTCAAAGATTGTGGCTATCCAAGAAGCAAACAATCTTGATACTTTGCCACTGAAAGAGTAGATTGGAAAGCTGATGGCACATAAACAATCAAATAAAAAAGCTGAGAGTGAGTCATTTGACAGAAGAAGATAAATTGTATTCAAGACGGCGAATGAAACTGAAAGTGAAGAAGATGACGAGGATGATGAGATATCATTCTTCACAAAGTTTAGAAAAGCTTACAGAAGAGCTAAGGAAGGAAATAGAAAGAGGTTCAACAAGACGAAAGAACCAATCTTGTGCTATGAATGTGATGAGCTCAGCCATAACTGGATTGCCCAAAGCTAAATAAAGAAAAAAAAGAGCTTAAAGCATCAGAAGTCTGAGAGGAACTGGAGATCAGACAGAAAGCTAGAAAAGAACAAGAAGTTTGACAACTATAAAAAGAAAAAGGCTATGGCAGTTACATGGTTAGATTCAAGTGACTTAGATTCTGAAAGTTCAGACAGAGATAAGATGGCAGCTCTATGTCTCGTGGCACAAGATGAAGATGAGGTAAATGACACTCCCACTATATAAGAAGTATTAAAAGCATTTGATGAGTTATATGATAAACATGAATCTACTGTAAAAAGTTATGCTAGATATAAAGAAAAGCATTGTAACTGCATATCACATGATCAATATCATAAGATAAAAACTGAGCATGAACACTGTAATACTCACACATAATTGATTAGTGAAAATGAAAAATTAAAAGCAAAGATTGCTGATCTAGAAAAGCTTGTATTCAAGTTCACAAGAGGTAGAGAAAATTTTGATGCCATGATGGGAAAATAAAGTTGAGTGAATGATAGAAAAGGAATCGGGTATGAACCAAAAAGGTATGAGGAGGCATATAAAAAGAAGTTTAGTGCTATCACTTAGAGTTATAATACTCCTTTTATGAAATGCACTTATTATGCCTGTAGAGGACACCAATAAAGTTTTGCAAGTTTAAACCTCAAGGTTGGACCGTGAAGCAAATGAAACACAATGCGAGAGGACCCAAATTAAAATGGGTACCTAAGAGCATCGCAACAAATGACTGCACTAATAAATGGACCTCCACTGCTGCCAATCAAAGAGGACCTGAGATGAAATGGGTACAGAAGGCAACATTTGTTTGCAACAAAGTTATCTTCAAACTAGCAATGAAGGGGTCCTCGACAGTGGATGCTCACGGCACATGACTGTAAGTCACAACAAGTTCTCCAACTTAAAGCCCTTTAATGGAGATAATGTCAAGTTTGGAGACAAGTCAAAAGGTAAAATTATTGCAATTGGCACAATTGAGGTATCACCGTCATTATCAATAAATGATGTGGTCCTAGTCAAAGGTTTGAGATATAATTTATTAAGTATTAGTCAGTTTAGTGACAAAGGATATAAAGTTATATTTGATTCTGATATTTGTACTATTGAGAAAAAAGATACTAACCAAAATATTTTGACAGGAAAGGGAAATCAAAATGTTTATACTTGCAATCTAAATAATACTGTTCCACTTATCAAGTATTTTGTTGCAAGTGAACAAAATGCAACTCTCTGGCATAAAAGATTAGGACATATCAACACTGATTTAATTTCCAAAGTTGTCAGGAAAGAACTTGTCCGTGGTTTTCCCAAACTAAGTTGGAAAGATGATAGAAAATGTGAAGTATGTGCGAATGGAAAGCAAACCAAGAGTTCATTCAAGAGCAAGAAGCATGTTTCAACATCAAGACCTTTGGAATTGTTGCACATGGACTTATTTGGTCTGACCAGAACTAAAAGTCTGGGTGGTAAACTTTATTCTTACGTAATTGTAGATGATTTTACTAGATTTACTATAGTATTATTTCCTAGACATAAAAATGATGCATTCATTGAGTTTAAGAAACTTGTATTAAAGTTACAAATTGAAAAAGGTATGAGCATTGCATGCATCCGTAGCAATCATGGTAGAAAATTTGACTTTGAAGGTTTTGATAGCTTCTGTGATCTGCATGGCATTTTTCATGATTTTTCTGCTCCACGTACGCCTCAATAAAATGGTACGGCTGAACGTAAAAATAGAACTTTAATAGATCTTGCACGCACTATGTTAAATGAACATAACACTGCCAAACATTTCTCGGCATAAGCCATTAGTACTGCATGTTATATTTCTAATAGAATTCTGCTTAGATCTATTCTACATAAAACCCCATATGAACTGTGGAAAGGTTACAACCCAAAGGTGGATACTTCAAGGTATTTGATAGTACCTGCTTCATTCTGAATACAAAATAAAGTTGAGGTAAGTTTGACAAAAAGATTGATAAAGATATATTTCTTAGTTACTCATCTCGTAGTAAAGTATATAGGGTGTTTAATTCTAATTCAAGAACTGTAGAAGAAAGTATTAGTAGTTCTCAAAAGAACTATTAAAGAAGGTTCAAAGAGAAGATCAACTAGATGTTCAAACAGAAGATCGAACAGGTGTTCAAACAGGAGATCAAACAGAGGTTCAAGCATGAGTTCGAACAAATGTTCAAATAGAGGATAGGACATATGTGACACCCCAGTTTCCCACACCCTTGACGGGATAATGGGGCGTCAACTAAAACCAATCATCGCAGTATTACCAAGCATAACTAATAGGTGGATTATGTTAAAGTAATAACCTGCGATCTTCAAACCAAACTTGCGACCTTCAAAACCAATCAATAATCTCCAACATTATCTTTTATCATTTAAGAGGACTATAAGAGAAGTAGAGTCCATCTTATTACAACATTGTCCAACTGATTTAATTACAACAAATTAATTAACGCTAAACTTGAACAACTATGTAATGAAATCTCATTGCTTCCATTTCATACATCCGTCTCATCTCTTTTTGCTCAGACTCACTCACCTGGTAGGCAATATCAACAAATAGTGAGTGAGTAGGAAACTCATATCAAAATACTCCTACCAGGTTATATCAAGAACAAATAATATAACAGTTTCAAGAATTTATCATATTCTTTCATCATGTGTGAATAAGTAAACATAAACAATGACAAGCAGCAGTTCCAAAACTGTGCATCAAACTGCACGGACAATAATCTAAACTTAGCTAACACAATCAAACGATTCCTCGTCCTTTAACTAAAAGGTCCATAAACTTCATATAAACTGTTCGTTGACCTTCAATCACGTCATTCATCCACTTAACAACTCCCTCCTACAACTTAACAACTCTATCATTTGGCAAATTGTGATCTTACTGAATGACCCGTAATAAGGTCATGAACATCATTAACTCATCCATTTGTGCTAGCATAGGTAAAAATATTTTATGCATTATTTAACCTAATGAAGGGGTCCAACAGCGTGCATTATTTAACCCAAGTACGGGGTCTAACAATGTGCATTATTTAACCTAAGCACGGGGTCCAACAGTATGCATTATTTAACCTAAGCACGGGGTCCAACAGTGTGCCAACATGGGCAAAACATTTTCCATCAATTCAATCCCCCATATATGGGGTTGTTAAACTCAGTCCGATCACAACCAACAATTGAAAGGTACCCCTAACAATCGAGTACACAATCTAATTCAAACTTTAAAAGGTACTGCCCAACGAATGGTAGTCCAATTGAAACCAACTTAAGACATGGAACAAGAAACAGTTTTAAGTTCAATAGCAAGAGAGTTCGCTCAGCAATCTCTATTCAATATATTATAATCCACTATGTCAAACTACAACAGCTCATCGTCAATTAACAACAACCGGTTGATCCAATTTACACTGTTCTACTGTTTGTCATTGGGATGATCTACTTAATCAACTGCCGTGCTTTCAAAACTTGATCAATCTCTTCGTTCAACATCAACGACCAACTGCTTCCATAGGCAATTCGATTGCTTCCGTTTCCAACAACATCCTACAATATCGTTATGAGACAGCTAGAGACCAAGATGACTCTTGTAACTTCACGTTGAATTGGCCACACATAAACAACTATATGTTCTACCTTAATCCATGTAACACGACATCTATGCTTCAATTTAACTTATTCTATACCCTGTAGCCTCCTTTTAGGTTAGGACGTCACAAGTCTAATGATTTGACTCACCTTAGCTTAACAAAGACCAGTAGGTATTCAAAAACAAATGAACACCCAACTATACAAATCAATACTCAACTATAAACGCAAGTCACGAATCATATTTCAACAACAGTCATTCAAATGACTACACACAAAGTAGGCATCACAGGCTCTCCAAAAAACATTTGTAAGGATTAAACAAGATGGATAATAAAATCAACCATTCATGGGGAGTATTGTTCTTAATTATCTCAGAAAACATCTTAAAACCTTTTACTTTCTTAATACAACCACTTCAAGTTGAACTACTACAGCTTCTTTTGAAGTGCTCAACTGAGATTACTCCCAAAATAGAAAAGTTAGATAACCTCATTATCTACAACTTTTATGTCGATCACTTTAAATGAGTCAAGCTTCAAATAGGCTAATTGGGTCAAAACAGAGGACAAATAGAGTTATCCACTCAGAAATTTCAGTTTGGACTACTTTTAGAAATACCGAGTTAACTTTTGATACACACCTATTTTTAAGTTTCCGCTTAAAGAAGATACCTAGCTAATAAATAGAGCAACAACTTTCATTCAAACAACCAAGAGTGATTCACACTCTAGTGTTGTTAAAAGAAAAAAAAACAGAAGTTGCCTACTATTTTGAATCATCAAAAGCTTCTAGTTGAAACAACTTGCATTAAAGATGCAACAACTCCTAATACAGGGCTTAATGCATTTTTCTACCAAAAGAGAAATTCCTTAAGTACTCAAAGAATAACAATTCATCTTTTGAACATGTTTGCAAAATCATTCATTTAGAGGTCTAAAAATCTACATGAACAACAATAATTTGTTCTACAGACACAGTCCAGCAAATTTCCTACAGAAATTTTAAAATTCCAAAATCATCATGAAAACTACAAACAACTATGATTATGGCTCCAAATTAACATACAACTTCTTACCAAAAGAAAACATGGAAATAGTTGGAATCAAGACTTGAAAATGGAGATTCAAAAGTAAGTTTCCTATCTTTACAACTTTGTTTTGGGAAGAATTTGAATTCTTTGTTACAAAATCATACTTTCTTCATGGATTTTCTAAAGCACCAAACTCTCTCTCACATTTTTTCCCTAGTCTCTCTCTTTTTTCTTTCATCATTTCCCCCAAATTGCGAGACAATAGCAACCACTCACGTTTCCATAAAGGAGGAGATTTCCAATTTTCTCCATTTCTTCCAATTTTGCCCCTTTTTTAAAATTCCATTATTTGTAATCACCAAGGACATTTTGGTCATTTCACTATCAATAATATCTCAAAGTCAACTCTTCTCCACTACAAATTTCTGTATGGGTCCTATGTGTCGCATCAATCACTTGGTAGATATTTCTCGCCCGATAATCCATAACTAGGTCAAAAACACTATTCGAAAACTTGATTTTATTCTTGACTTCTACGAAACTGATAATTTTCTCCTACTAGGGTTCGAAAATTATATGAAAGTATTACGACCATTATTTACCGCTTAGTGGCCAAGGGCGTATCAACCTGAGTAGCAAACATGAGTAACAAACACTTAGTAGCAAAATTATAACGAATAACGTCTACCAGGCTATATCATGTGCAAATGATATAATGGCTTCAAATGGATAAATTAACAAAAATGACTCGTGAGTGAAAGGGTGCATGAGTCATTCCAACAAATGTTGAGCAACACAACCATCTAACAACTCCAACTATTCTACTGAACCACAAACACTGAGAGACCGCAAGGTCATGAACGTTTTAGAGAAACATAACTAGTTATGCTCTAACTTTAGGACTAGAGCACGCAATCGCTAACAATTTTGTCTAATGGATCCATTAACCGCCAGCATAGGCAAAAGGTGTACTTTATTTAACCCAAGTGCGAGGTCCAACAATTCCATTCATCTCAGTTAAACACAAATTAACACATAACTTTAGGTATTCAAAAAACAAAAATGAACACCCAGCAACACGAACAAGACTTGAAAACAACATAAGCCTTGCGTACGATTCCAACAAGGACTATTGGAGCGACAACTCACATGGCAGCCATCAAAAGCTCTCAACCAAACACTAACAAGGTTCAACAGCACACAATCAATCATTCATGGGAGTCAATTAATTCTTAATCGTCTCACAAAACATTTAACTAGCCAACACTTTGGCAAAAATAGTGACCTCAAGTAGAAATACTACAACTCCTTCCACATCATTCAAATGGTATTACTCTTTAAAGATGAAAGTTAGTTAACCTTATTATCTAAAACTTTCATGTTAAAATAGTTCATAAGATTTGATCTCTAGAAGGGCCAATCGGGCCAACATTGTAGGTGCACAAATCTGGTCACTAATGCCCAGTTTTGACCAGTTTCAAAAATACAGAGACAACTTCTGATGCACACACTTTCTTAGGTTTTAGCTAAAACAAAATACCTAGATATGAAATAGAGCTACAACTTCCTTATTAACCTCAAAGAGTGATTCACACTTTAGATATGTATAATAGGGCAAAAAGTGACTGACTGCAGTTTTAAAATACCCAGAATACCAGTTTAGACACCTAGAAGTAGAAATGACAACGAAACCAAACCTGTAGATTTAAATCAGAACTACAACTCTTCAGAAGAAAACATCCTCAAATTAAAAACATTTCTAGGTGAACAATATCCAAAACCTTACTGCCTTAGACTTGCACCCAAAAATTCACTTGAAGGAAAATTTAACTAACACCTCATTAAACCAATTTTTGAGGTCAAACACATACCTAATTGAGAAGATTAATCATAATAAATTTCTATGAACAATCATCATGTCATGCAACATAAAATTTATCAGGAAAACAACAATAATCATGATTATGACTCAAATCAACATATAACTTCTTGCCAAGAAAAAAATATGTAAAAACATGGAATCAAGACTTAAAAATTGAAATTTGTGGATAATAATCCTACCTTAAGAACTGCTTGAGGAGGAAATCGAACTCTTTGGGAGAAAATCCAAGTTCCTTCAAAGACCCACCAAGAAAAACCTCACTTTTTCTCTCTTTTCTCTCTTCTCTCTTTCCTTTCTCTTCCATAATGTATGAATAGTGAAATACAATGGAAATGCATGGCTACAAATGGAAGACGCTTTTCCCAAATTTCCATTTTTGCCCCTACATCAAAATGCAATCCTTTGAAAACACCAAGGGTATTTTGGTCATTTCACTTTTACAAATATCCTAAAGTCAACTCTTCTCCACCACATATTTTATTTGTGGGCCCCACGTGTCGCATCAATCACTTGTTAAATATTTCTTGCCCGATAATCCTTAACCGAATCAAAAATACTATTCGAAAACTCGGTTTTATTCCCAACTTCTACGAACGATAAATTTCTCCTACTAAGGTTCAGAAATCATACACCACTATTACTACCATTATTTATGGCTTAATGGCTGAGGGCGTTTTGGTAATTGTACATGAAACCCAAAAATTTTCCGTTCACGGGCGAAAATTTTTTTCCCGTGAAAATTTCTTAGAATATTACGTAGACTAAGCACGCAAAATATTTAAGAAAAATACTAATATTCAAGCTAGTAAAATTTACTATGAACTCAGATTTTAAGGATATTACAGTTTCGATAATTGCGCACGAAACCCAAAGATTTAAGGTTCGCATGTGAAAATAATTTTTTTCATGAAAATTTATCAGAATTTTAAACTAGTGAAGTATGAAAAATATCTAAGAGAAATACTTGCGTTAAGGCCAGTAAAAGTCGATGTCAACTTCATGGCTAGGGTATTACATTCTCCCCTCCTTAAAAAGATTTCATCCTTGAAATCGAATCCTTCAAGTCTATCGCATTCAGGATTACTTTTATAGCACAACACCTTTAACTTCCAATCATACCACATAGGAATGAAAAAAATAAAACCTTCTCCATTCTGTAGCTACTTCCCTATGAATTAGAGAAATTGACTTCAACACACATGTTTTAATATATCCATTTTGATAAACACGAACACTGGAGATGGCAAATGAGACGATGATGGAAACGATGACAGTGATAGCGGCATGACAGGCGGCGGTGTAGGCTTCTGGTGTGGCAGTGCATTAGGGTTTTGAGAATTTGGGGAAACTTTGCATTTACAGAATGTGGGGCTCGAGGCTGTGATCTAGTTTTTTAAGGGAGTATTAGTGACAAAATTTTCCATCGCTAAAGATAATAAAATCTGTCCCTAAAAGTGACCAAACAATTAATAGCAACGGATTTGTTTACAAAATTTATCACTATTAATAGGATTGGCCGTCGCTAATATGAAAATGAAGAAATTATGCCCAAACTAATAGCAACGGCTTTTTGAATTTACCCGTCACTATTAATGTTATAATCCGTCACTATTATATAATCTATTGGGTTGTTTTTATTTCTATGCTTTTAAGGCTCAATAAATTATGATGTACACCATTCTTTATATTTATAAAATTATATATGCATTGTTCCTAAAAATTAGGCTCAATCCATAAGGATTTAGTTGCTCGATTGAACAATCACTTAAGGGATGATAGACATGATTTAGTTGGTCATTGGGTGGCTGGGGACAATTGATTGGGATGACCTTTTCCAAATATGATCTTATATACATTGGGATCATAATGTTCAAACATTGTAGCTGTTGGACCTCTACAGCGGCCAAATCATTCTTAAAGAGTCATATGTCATTAAATCAACCTATCATCCGATTAGGTAAAAAAAAATTTCATATGGCTTCAAGATTTGATATTTCTTAGTTATAGATTTAAATAAGTACAATGAATAGTAGAGATTTTAAAATTCAACCAAAATGTCATAGAGTAACAAAAGCATTGTCTTGTCTTACATTCAACAGTTAAACTACAACATGATGTTAGTCCTACTTTCATCAATCTTGTCTACTTTGTATGACTCATGTGCTTACAAAAGTAAAATTTATGTTAATTTTGAGTTCCATAGACACCTAATCAAATAATTGCAAAATCAATGTATGAAAATTATTAAATCCATTGCATTGCTTTACAATGATCCAATGGGTGTAGAATCCTTTCACAACGATATCCTCATTGTATAGATCCATTTCTAAAAAATCACATCAATTAGACATATGGGCGTACACCATCCTCGGTGGATTTAATATGACTGTTTTAAGGATCGACTGAACAATTAGGTGCCTAAAGCACCATGGATCAATAAAATTTTTTGCAGCCACTTTGAGCTATATATTATTAGCCTAACATACCGTAGAGATCGTGTTTTAGGTATTGTAAATGGTATGTCAAAGCCAAAAGAAAAAGATTTGGTGAAATATGTTATAGATATTAGCAACGGAATTTCTATCGCTATTATTAAAAAACTATAGCGACTGAAAATCCGTCACTATTAAGTTGGAGGGAATAAAAGCCATTTCTCGCCAAACTAATAGCGACAGAAAGACAATCCATCGCTAAAAGTGTAGAAATAGCAAGCGATTATATAATATTAGTGACGGAAATTCTGTCACTAATAACGTTAATTATTTTTATACCAATAAATTTTCCATCAATATTTTCCGTCGCTAAAAGTACTTAATAGTATCGGAAAGAGGTCCATCTATAGAAATTCGTTGCTATTGCAAGGTTTTCTTGTAGTGTTTATATTGTTTTGAATTGTTTCCAAATCTCGGTAGTTGTGAGAAGTTTTTGATAGTTTGATATGTTTCAGTCTTGTTACAATTGTCTTTATATCATTGCACACTTGATGATATGTCCTTCATGGTATGTTGTTTGATTTCACACTAATGATACAACATAATTCATGTTTGATATGACAATTGTAACCTTTTACAATGAAACATGAAATAGTTCTTGTAAAGAAACCATTTAGAACTTGTTCTTTGTTAGAAGAAACTTGTTTCTTTTCAGGCATGGTGATATTGTATTAAGTTCTTCAATTAGAACTAGATACCTTATATATTTTATGCAAATGATTGGATTCATGTTTGTGAAATTCAAAATTTTCAAATAATGGTGAAAATGAAGGAGAGGATCTCGATCTCGATCTTGATGAAAATGATCTAATGAACGAGTAGAGTCTCATAGAGCTATGCTGAACTTTTATATTTTTTATCGTTGAATAATTAGTTCATGTATACTTTGAGAACTCCTAAGGTTTTGAGTTTAGATTTGTTCTGAAACTCTTGTTTTGAGTTTGGAGTTCCACTTGTGTTTTATTAGGATTATAAAACTATGGTTTGTGATATGAATGATTCAATTATCAATTGATCATTACATTATATTTGTTTATGGTTTGTGCAAAATGTAGAACATATGAGGAAATTGTTGAGCATATTTAGTATCATATTATATATGTTCTAAATATATATTACATAGGCATGTACTGGGCCATACAAGCCTTACAGGATAAAGTCTATTAACCTAAAACCCCTAGATATATTCTATATATACTAGCTGAAGACAACAGTGTATGTATTACAAACTCATTACACAACCACTTAAACCACAATAAATATTACTGTTTCACCCAGTATACGGAAAACCCCAGGCCCAAACATTGTAGCAAAACCCTCAAAACCATTTTTGTATCGCACATGCATCAAAGTTGGAAGCAACCCGATTAGAAAATGCATTTACCCAGCACATTATACTCTTGAAAGACGTTCCAATATCTTTCAAATCATGTCTCTACGGTACTCATTAAACATAGTCATTATCCATCTCTCTT
This sequence comes from Santalum album, assembly GCA_034195605.1. Taxonomy (NCBI): domain Eukaryota; kingdom Viridiplantae; phylum Streptophyta; class Magnoliopsida; order Santalales; family Santalaceae; genus Santalum; species Santalum album. Next base: position 4,393,202 of record CM067264.1, on the reverse strand, counting down.
TTTCGTATCTGCATAGAATTTGGTTCTTATATCTCAGTTTTTATGACACCATCTTAACCAGGAAACCTATTTTTTGTGTGGAGCTCCCATAATCAGCTTTTATTTATTTATTTTCTTTAAAAAGTGTGGAATGATCAATTATGAATTATGGTATGATGCTGCGGATGCGCGTCACACGCAGGACGCAATGACATTTGAGTTTCTTTAAGATATTTTTTTTCCGGATCTGGCACACTTTGTCCAAATTGTGCACGTTATGTTACGATTGTGCTACAACATGTGGCCAATATTTGCATCTTCCAGAAGTTTGTCCATGATTGTTGACTAGTTTGTGCCAAAAAAAAAAAAATGGTACAATTTTGGACGTACCACTAGTCTAAAATGTCATTTGAGATTTTGTAGCTGCATTTGTTGATGATAGGTTAATTCGGTAAAATTTTTAGCCTTGCGCGGTTTGCTTGCTCAGGCTTGTGCCCTTATTTTTATACCAATCTCTACAATCGAATCAATAGACCTGTTCTATTAAATGTCAGAGCATATAACTATGCTATGACTCATTGTTATTGTTATTATTGCTTACCATTGCATCACAATGCGGGTTTGGTTTCTCTATGTTTTGGGTAACCATCCAGAACACCGTGCTGAAATTACAAAGTATATAGTATAAGCTCCTGTGATAACTAGGTTGATAGTTATGGTGCATGTGCTATGAATTCTCTGGCAGTGTTACCATTACATCCATATGTGAAGAAACCCCCAGGTTGAAATTCACTTGCAGTTGTATACACAATTCTGAATATTTCAGCAGCCGTCCTCCCATACCCAGTCGAGTAGTTATCTCCCGCTAGCACATTTGCAGTGGTGCTCTTATGGGCACCTTGCCAAATCTGAACCATAATGCCTTCATCTCTAATGCCATTGCCCCCTAGCGAATCTCTGAGCAATGAAATTCGGCGGACAAACTCAATCACCTGTATGTCGTACGGTGCTACAAAAACATATCTGTTCAAGTAAAGCAGAAATCTGATCATTCCATCTCTCCCTGCCTCTATAGTTTCGAGGCCCATTGCCAACTGAAACATGACACATTGTAGAAATGAGTTTTTTTTTTGAGGAGGCGAGGGGACAATACTAGAGTTCTATTCATACTCTATTCATTAAATGGAATACATTTTCTTCTTGTTGTCATTCTTTTTATTGTTTTATTTTATGTGAAAGGGCAAAAAACCATTTTGGAATCTTCTTGCTTTTCTTCTCCTCATCCTCCGCTACTCACATCTTCCCATTTTCTTTTTCATCTTCTTCAACAAGTATAGTATTGGAGATCTATTCGTAATCTATTCCTTAACATGCAAGATCTATTTTTCTTCTCCGGCTTCTCCTCTTTTGGTCTGTCAAAACTAAAACTTAACACTAGGTTTTGGGCTTTGATTTAATTCAAACCCAAAATAGGGGTTCAATAAACCCAAAATTGAGATTCAATTCGAATTCAAACCTAAAATTGAGGTTTGATTCGAAATCGAACACAAAACCTAGGGTTTGATTTTGATTAAGAAACCCCAAATCCTGATGGTAGGGTTAGGGGTGTGGTGTTGGCGGCTGGTTCGGCAGTCGCTGGTGGCTCTCGTAATCGTGGTCAGGGCCATTGCTGTGCGTGGGAGAGAAGAGAATTGGATGAGGGAGAAAGATGAGAGGAGCATGATGGGTTAGACATAATAAGAGGCAATTTAGATGTTTCACTAAAAGGTCATAATGACTGAAAATTTGAAAATGAATAGATTTAGAACCCAAAAATAAGGCCAAATAAACAGACCCTAAATTTCATAAATTTTATCATGCCAACATGTGAATAGAGAGCGATCAAGTAATAATTTCATAAAATTTTCAAGATATAGGTACTTTATTGCTCTTCATTCATTTGGTGACCTCAATTTCTTGGGATTTGATTGGAATATTGCCAGGCCGTATGGAATAAAAAAAGCCCACGAAAATTTTGCAGGCACCCATTGGTTTTAAATGCTTGCTTACTCTCTTGGCTGCGGGAGATTTGAAGATTGAACTCGCTCCATTGTATGCAGTACTTGTGATATAGGGGAATAAGGAAGCCGCCAGGAGGAACTTGACATTGCTGCCATAAATGTCAAATGGAGGATACAGATTGTCTTCAAACGCGAGATCCATCATCTGCGCAAATACGTCTCTGTCCAGATTCATTAGAGGCCTCGGAAATCCACCCACGGTCGCCCTAATGCCCCTGCACACATTTTGTTGTGATTATGATTATCATAATAAGAGTAAATGTTGAAATTAATTGAGAAGGTAAAAATGACCGAACATTATGTGATCAACTTCTTGATAACAGAATTGGGTTGTTATATCTTTTACAAGACCGTCCACATTGGCTTGCCTAGTGCCAGTAGCCGGTGGCCCTCCGCCACTTAAGCTTGGCTCAATCTGATCAATGCCACGGCCCAAAGCCGAAAAGCAAAAGAGCTCTGCTTGTAAGAACTCTAGATTCAGAGCAACTTGCATGGCATCAATGTCACTTTGGGGGATGGACGCGGCAGATGACCCTTCTTTTTTCGCAAACAGTGTCGTCGTGAGTAAGAGGAAAGTGATGAGGATGAACAAGGTGAGCATGTTCACCTGTGCTGCCATGGCTACAATATATGAGCAAAATTTTAGGAGGCTTAGCTCTTCTTATCTACGGCAAATGTAGTTTTTGCTCAGTGTCTAACCATGTCTTCTTCCTCACCAATTTATGCACGAAGTCCCAGAAGAATATCAAGATTCTTTATTCTTTCCATGCATCGAAGTCCAACCCGAATGATTTAACTGGAGCACCCTCACCCAGGCATTCCCTTTTTTCTTCACATTATGCATTATAACCTATTAGACATTTTAGGCAAGGGATTTGAGTCCTTTAAGCTAATTTTAGGTAGTGTTACATTTTAAACAAATTTTTACTTGATTTGTTTTTGGTTTGGTCTTGCTTTTTTCTCTTTCTATGCGTGTGAGCCACACGTAACTTTGGTGTAGCAGTTGCCCCAAAATAAAATTCATTATATAATAAAAAGCAGAATTCTAAAAGACCCCATTTAGTTTAAATTTTGTTTATCACATCCCCTATACTTTTAATATGTTTTCAGTAATTCTCATCCGTTTGTCATCTAATTCTGTTAAGTTGGAGAACACATGACAAGATATAAATTTTCATATCATTATTTCAAATATAAATTATTAAAAATGACATTAGAAATTTGAAAAATACTTGACAATTAAGAAAATTTAAATAACAAAACAAGAAAGGGGAGACTTCCTTCTCCAAAGGTGCGGGTACATATATATATATATATATATATATATACATATATACATATACATATACATATATATACATATATACATATACATATACATATATATATATATATACATATATACATATACATATATATATATACATATATACATATACATATACATATATATATATATATATACATATACATATACATATACATATATATATATATATATATATATATATACATATACATATACATATATATATATATATATATATATATATACATATACATATACATATATATACATATACATATATATATATACATATATATATATACATATACATATACATATATACATATATATATATACATATACATATACATATACATATATATATATATACATATATATATATATACATATACATATACATATATACATATACATATACATATATATATATATATATACATATATATATATATATATTAATAGAATTAAATTTTTATTTCAAAAAAAGTGCACAAAAATCCTAGTGTCTTGGTCCCAGATTGCTCCCACAATGTAATCCCAAAATAAGCTGTTAAGAGAATGGTGTTAGCTTAGGAAAATCAGTGAATATTTCTTTTAATTTGAATTTTAAAGGCCTTTTATTCTTTTAATAGTTATCACAATTTAGACCAATTGATACACACAGAGAAAGAATCGCAATGAATGTCAAATTTAAAATGAGGAAGATGCATTTAAGTCCAAACCCAATCATTTAACTCCATCTACCCTAGCCGAAAGGTTCCATTGCACGCGTGCTAGCTTTGTCGCACTATATCCTACCAGTAGTCGTAGGGGCTCTATGCACTCACTGACCAGAAGGCAAATGATTTGAATCTTAGAATTTCTTCCTTGAGTTATATTTTCTGACTTGACAAAATTTTATGTGATTGGAATTTTTCTGTCTCTATGGCACTAAAAAAAATCTTATATATATATATATATATATGACCGTTTTATTTTTTTTTCTAAATAAATAGCACAAATGTGAACAAATACACAATTTCGCCAAGTGGTCGAAACGATTTCACGGCTTTGCTATAAACATTTTAATAATTTTAACTGGAGCAAAATTTGAAGGGTTATGAAAGAGGCCACTTGGGCGGCGTCCCTTGTCGTTTCTCAGAGAAATAGGGAGACAAACTGTAGTGGAATAGGATGAGACTCTCTCTCTCTCTCTCACTTTTGTGCTCACAGATAAGGTTTATGTCGGGTTATTATGGAGAAGTGAACTCTTTCAAAACTTTACGCGAGAATATTTGGAAACTTATAATTTAGACATATTTAATGATTATAAATCTCAGCTAGTATGATAAGCAAGCGTTTCATGTTCCTGCTGTTGTTCTTTTTATATTTCTTTGTTAATAATGCTATAAAGACAACAATAGAATGATGTTAAGAACAATTTACCATTATGTAGCCTTGTGAATATTTAGTATCCTATTATATATATTCTAAATATATGTTACATAAATATGGATCGGGATATACGGGTCTTACGTGATAAAACCCATTAACTCAAAAGCCTTAAATATAATCTATATATATACTAGCAAGTGTTGGCACTATTCATCCAATGTGGGAATCCCACATCGGAAACCAATTGAAAGGGGAGGGGGGAGAAAGCCTATAAAAGAAAGGCTCCTCCTCCCCTCCAATCCATCCCATTTTCAATTCTTCTCCTTTCTTGTAATATTCTTCTATAGTGGAGTTTTCTCTTCTTGCCCGTGGTTTTTTCCCGAAAGGGTTTTCCACGTAAATTTCTGTGTCCATCCAATTTCCTATATTTGCTGTTTGCTCTATTCGGTCGGGGTTTTATTACCCAACAGTGAATGGGTTTACAAGATCAAACGAAATAGTGATGATCAGATAGAGCGGTATCATGCAAGGCTTGTGATAAAAGGGTATGCTCAGAAAGAAGGTGTTGATTTTACAGAAATCTTTTCACCCGTGGTTCGACTTACTACTGTTCGGATAGTTCTGGCATTATGTGCTACATTTAATCTACATCTGGAGCAGTTAGATGTGAAAACTGCATTTCTTCATGGAGATCTTGAAGAAGAAATCTATATGCTCCAACCAGATGGTTTTGAAGAACCGGGGAAAAAGAACTTGGTTTGCAGGTTAAACAAATCTCTATACGGCTTAAAACAGGCGCCGAGATGTTGGTATAAGAGATTTGATTCCTTCATATTGAGCCTTGGATACAACAGACTTGGTTCAGACCCTTGTGCGTATTACAAGAGGTTTGGTGTTGATGATTTCGTTATACTGCTGTTGTATGTTGATGACATGTTGGTATCAGGCCCCAACAAAGTTCGTATCGAAGAACTGAAGGCTCAGTTGGCTAGGGAGTTTGAAATGAAGGATTTAGGACCAGCAAACAAGATTCTAGGAATGCAAATTCACCGAGACATAAATAACAGGAAGATTTGGCTATCTCAAAAGAATTACTTGAAGAAAATCTTGCACCGCTTTAATATGCAAGATTGTAAGTCAATCTCTACCCCTCTTCCTGTTAATTTCAAGTTATCCTCAAGTATGTGTCCTAGCAATGAAGCAGAGAGGATGGAGATGTCTCGAGTGCCGTATGCATCAGCAGTGGGAAGTTTGATGTTTGCCATGATATGTACGAGACCAGACATTGCACATGCAGTGGGAGTGGTTAGTCGATACATGGCAAACCCTGGTCGAGAGCATTGGAATTCTGTGAAGAGAATCCTAAGATATGTCAAAGGAACCTCGGATGCTGCTCTATGTTACGAAGGACCTAAATTTACTGTCAGAGGATATGTTGATTCTGATTATGCATGTTATCTTGATAAAAGGAAATCCACTATAGGCTATGTATTTACAATTGCAGGAGGAGTTGTGAGCTGGGTATCTAAACTACAGACAGTTGTGGCGTTGTCTACAACAGAAGCTGAGTATATGGCAGCTACATAAGCTTGTAAAGAAGCAATCTGGATAAGAAGATTCATGGAAGAACTTGGGCACAAACAAGAGAAAATTCTCTTGCACTGTGACAGTCAGAGTGCCTTGCACATTGCAAGGAATCTAGCTTTTCACTCCAGGACAAAACACATAGGAGTACAATATCATTTTGTTCGTGAAGTGGTAGAAGATGGGAGTGTGGATCTACAAAAAATTCACACAAAAGACAACCTAGCAAATGCACTGACAAAGGCAATCAACACTGATAAGTTCACTTGGTGCAGATCCTTGTATGGCTTGGCGGAAACGTAGACGGCATGGTTGTGGCAAGATAGAGAATGTGTGGAGATTGTTTGATTCTCAATCAAATCTCCAAGTGGGAGAATGTTGGCACTATTCATCCAATGTGGGAATCCCACATCGGAAACCAATTGAAAGGGGAGGGGGGAGAAAGCCTATAAAAGAAAGGCTCCTCCTCCCCTCAAATCCATCCCATTTTCAATTCTTCTCCTTTATTGTAATATTCTTCTATAGTGGAGTTTTCTCTTCTTGCCCGTGGTTTTTTCCCGAAAGGGTTTTCCACGTAAATTTCTGTGTCCATCCAATTTCCTATATTTGTTGTTTGCTCTATTCGGTCGGGGTTTTATTACCCAACAGCAGGAAGCAATAATATAGGTATTCTAAACTCAATACCTAAGGCGTAATGCTTTAACCGACCGCTTAAACCCTAACATATAGATGTTGATGAGGCATGGTTT